>JAREYC010000002.1:34511785-35143214 GCA_030015325.1 Cryptoblepharus egeriae | reverse complement strand
ACTTGTTTCAAGCTTGTTAATATCTGATTTCAGCAGAGTCCATGTTTCTGACCTATACAGGAGAATTGGCAAGATTAGTGTTCAGAAGAGTCAAATTTTGGTGTTGGTGGAGATAATTGCCATCTTCCAAAGGCACTATTTGAATGAGGCAAACGCTGCTGTTGCCTGGCCAATCCTGCTGTTGACTTCAGCAGTAGAAGCCACTTTCTTCTCCTGCACCAGCGACCCCAGATATTTGAATTCTTGAAGAGGCTCAATTTGGACTCCATCCAGGTGGCCTGTAATCTTTCAACGGTGATAACTTTGGTCTTGTCTGCATTGATTCTGAGGCCGTAGAATTGGACAATGCATGCAAAGTGGTAAAGGGGATGGTGGTGGCCTCTGCATCTGTGTTGGTGAATATGGCAATGTCATCTACAAACATCAGACCAGTCAGAAAACTTTTTACATCATATTATACATCATATTATACCCCACATCTGCCCTTGAATGTTTTCTTCATAGTCACATCTACCACTCAATTGAAGAGCAAGGGAGAGGTGATATCCCCCTGGTGGAATCCAGTTTGAATAGGAAATTCCTGAGAGCTCATTTCAGATCCACAAGCTGCTGTTTGAGCCATTGTATGATGCTTGGAGAAGTTGGATCATCTTCAGTGGCATGTGCTCATTCTCCTCCACAGAGCAGGCCAGTGAACAAAGTCAAATGTGAATTTGAAGTCAATGAAGACAATAATGGTTCACTTTCCACATCTTACCCTTTCCTCCACCAGTTGACAAATAGTGAGTATTTGATAAATGCAACCCTGATGTAGCCTGAGTCCTGCTTGCTCTTCCCAATTGTTCCTGGTGTTCCTGCAGCCTTGACTGTATGATCTTCATGAACACCTTGCCAACGATTGAAAGAAGGCTGATGCCACAGCAGTTCTTGCATTCTCAGCTATCACCTTTCTTTAGAATTGGCACTATGATGGCCTTCTTCCATGCTGATGGAACATATTCTGAGCACCAGATGCATGTCAGGAGGACATGGAGCCGCTGAATAAGGATATCTCCTCCAGCTTTGATCATTACAGCAGTAGCTTGGTCCACTCTGGGTCCCTATCTGTTCTTCAACGGTCTTATCACAGTCCTCACTTCTTCAATAGTTGGCTGGCTATCGAGGAACAGATCCTCTGGCAGGTCAATGGTTGGTGGCTCTAGCGGTGGTTCCTGAGGTGGGTTGTGATTGTATAGTTGTTGGAAGAATTCTTTCCACCGCATCAGGTGTTTACCTGGGATGCTAATGAAGGTACCTTCCATTTTCTTGATGTTGCCATTGATTGACTTTGACCATTCAGCCTTCACAGGGTCAGATATAGAATCAGATACTCATGCCTAGATACTGCTTCTTCCAAGTCGGCTGCAACGTTATTCCAGTAAGCTTCTCGTTCAGCCTTCATCCTCTGTCTGACCGCCTTGTTCAAACACTGGTACTTTTCAAAATCAATATGTTTGGCTTGTTTTTGTTTGTCCACCACATCCAGGCACTTATCTGAGATCCATGGGTGTGTTTGATGGTGGATGGGTGGACATAGAGGGATAGCACATTCCAGGATGGATTCTGATAGCTTCTTTTCTTCTGTATCAATATTGCCCATTGGTTCAAAATATTGCAAACCTGTTGGATAGGGCTATTTGGAATTTTTGTCTGAGCTCTGGTTCTGTCAGATGTGTCCAGTTCAGTTTGGCTGGTGGTGGTGCCTTGTGCTTTCCTTTTTGCAATATCTGCTGTACTTTGGCATGTACGAGGTAATGGTTAGATCCACAGACATACCCCCCACAGTTTGGATCCACAGTCAAGTCACACATCTTTGAATGATGATCAGAATTGGGAACTGATCAGGATATAATCCAAGATGGCAGAATCTTCGCCAGATGGGTTGCACTATGTAAGCTGGTGTTTGTAGAGGTGCTGAAAGAGGCTGTTGCCTACTACCAGGTTGTTCACTGTAGTGATCCGTTGTCATACTGCCATGTCCAAATCTGCCCAACGTTTCTTCCCATCCAGTCCTGTCTGTAGGCATTGAAATCTCCTGCTAGAACGATCAGTTCAGTCTGTGGGATCATGTCCAGTGTCTGTTGGAGATGGTTGTAGAAGTCATCCTTGGCTGAGTCCAGGCTGATCTCAGTTGGTGTGTAGATGGACAGGGTATGGATCTTAACTGTGCCAGCAACTGCCAGGTGATCAGATATTGACTGGAAGGCTCCAACAGCCCATCTGTTCACCATAAAGCCAACACCAGCTTCTCATTTTTCACCACTGGAATAGAATAGCATCATTGTTTCATCAGTCATTGATGGGTGAATGGTGAGTGTTCCAGATCCAGTGAGGCATAGTTTGAATACTGCAACAATCAAGATTTTGCACTTCAGCAGTTCCATGGCAATAATTTCCTTTTTCCCAGCATGATGTCCAGTTCGCAGATTCCATGCAGCAATTGAAATTTTCAATTTTGGTGTCATGAATTTGGATTTTTGGCCAGTAGTCCATTTCTCACCAGCACCCTGGGTCCCTAGTGCTGGTGCATTGGCTGCCCTGGATGCAGAAGCATAAATGAATTTGTTCAACTTTCCATGTGATTTCTTGCCTCGTTTCCCAGTTCTGGTCACCGCAGCAGTGTAACCACCCTCGTCCTTTTTCAGTTGGGCTTGGGACCATCCTTGGTGGAGTTGGGGGCATGCCCTTGGAGGCATGGAGTAGGGCAGAATTGAGAGGCGGGAGGGGGGTGGACATAGAAACAGCCACTGGCCTCTGCCTCCACCGGCCTTCTTCCACCAGCCTCTGCCTCCATGTGGGGCTGGGCAACCTATCATGGGCCTCCTTTACTCTGTGCCCACTCAAAGACACCTGCAGAGCCAAGATACCCATTGGCACTATGGCAGCATGTTCAAGGTAATCGACACAATCAGAAATAGAAGAATGATCAGCAAAGAAGAGAGTAATGAGAAAAAACTTTGTTTTCATTACATGCTTTTCTCATCCAAATTTTGCCATAGATTCCTGAAAATTGTAGACCCAATATGGAAGAGGGAATTGCACTGTTCTCCACCTTACTCAACAATAAGCACTTTCTCATTGTCTTCGTCCATGCCCTTGAACAGCAGAAAGATTTTGCTGTTCGAGACAGGTAAGAGGCTACTAAATATCTATCTAACTACAGTATTTATATACCACTTTTCAACTAAAAAATGGTTTACAATGAAAAAAATTGTTACAATGGTTTACAAAATGGTTTACAATGAAAAAAATTATTAGCTAAATAATAGGTAAATACAAAATACAGTTTATGATTCAATTGTAGAGTCACCAGGCCCCTAGTGACTCACCTCAAAAACAAGTCACAATGGGGATAATTTTTGAGTACATGAGTAATTTTTGTTTCTGTAGCACTCAAGTTGGTTTGCGCTACTATCAGAAGCCACACCTAGAAATACAGTGCTGCCAGGCGCTGCATGTGCTTCAAGGTTCCCTTTCCACAATCCCACTTTCCCGCCACCATCCCGTTTGTCAGGCAGGAGTGCAGAACATGTTGCTGACCTGAGCCTTTCCTTTCTTTCTCCCTGCACAATCCCATCACAATAGCAATACATAAAAACCCCTTCACTCCTTCTAGGCTGGAGTGAAGTGCATCCCAGGTCAGCCAGGCAATAGTAGATGGGGGCAAAGGCTCAGTAGAAGTTAAAATCTGGGGTGCCTTGGGCTGATTGCATGAATGATGCTTGCAACCACTCCCTGTGTTGAATTCTCCTTCCCTGCTGTGCCCATCCTCATCCCACTTGTCCTGTCAGGCAGCACAGCAGAATATAATACACTAAGCAGACCCCTTCCCTTTTTCTGTGTCATGACCTCAAGCTCAGCTGCAATGAAACACATCCCCTCTCCTAGGTCTGGCAGAAAGAAGGCAGCCAGGACACATCCCAGCTGAGCATCTTGTGTTTAGACTGGCACTTATTTTTCCAGCTGTGCTTGCCTGCCAAATAAATTGCCTAAGCTGGGCAAGCAGTACAACTGCTTTCTTTTTTTCTGCTGGTGTGAAGGAATAAAGGGCAAGATATGAGGAGCCCCTTTCCTACCATCCGAGAACAGTGTCTCTACCCTGCTCGTTCCCACTTCCTGCACCCCATTTTTTATTTGCTTTCAGAAAAAGGCAGTTGTGCTCCTCCAAAGCTTTGCTAAAACACACTTGTTTTTCTATCTGTGAATCATCCCCCTTCCCTCTTTGGGAGATGCATGCTTAAGCAAAGTCAGTGCAGCATGTGAGCAGGGGCATTCTCTAGCCAATGGATGAAACAGCTTTCTTCTGTAAAACTTGGGAAAGTTGGGAAAGTTTAGAAATTGAGCTGTGCCAGTTTCCAACATGCAGGTGTTAACCTTCTGTATTATAATACAGAATGCCAGAATAGATTATTTTTCCTTTTAACCATTGGCATCCATTTCAATCAAAGGGTGGCATAATACAATGTGATTATGCACAGCTGCAATACAAATGGTTTGAAACTTGAACATTTTTGAGAAGCTTTGTGAAAACAATCTGGAACATTACCATGGTTTTAATTTGTGTTAATGATGATTGATGAATTCCATCTTGTACTATCAGTCTCATAATCATTCATTAACTCTCCCTTCAGATGCAACTTGGCCTCCTTGCTTACCATTGCATTGCATGGGAAATTGGAGTACTACACCAGCATCATGAAAGACCTCTTAGTGGATCTCATTGATGCCTCTGCCTCTAAAAATCCCAAGCTTATGCTGAGGAGAACAGAGTCTGTGGTTGAGAAGATGCTGACCAACTGGATGTCCATCTGCATGTACAGCTGTCTTAAAGTAAGAAAACAAGAAATCACTTAGTTTGTGGAGGGCATTGGTTAATATGGGAAAGGCAGAAGATCTAATAGCTCATATGGTTGAGTTTTTATGGCCATGTAACCAACTGATAGTTGCTTAGTACTCAGTGAAGGCAGTAACTTAAAAAAACTGAAAAGGCTCATATGATAATAAAACAAAGATCTTATTTTCCTAGGATCATACTTTCCTTTTGGAAACTAATGGTGTTTTGTTGGCTTAATTTTAGAACAGGTTATTATTCAGATCTTAAACAGAAAGGAAGAGTAGGTTAAAGTTAGCTGATTGTGGTTACAATCCAGATCTGCAGTTAGGCTGGCCTAAGCGTAAGTACTGTGCTGACCTGGGGGTGTCACAAAAGTGCTGTAAGGCACTTCTGCCCACTCCTAGGGGGTTATGCCACTGCACAGGCATAAGCCAAGTCTCCCACACCGCCACAGGATGATAGGCCAGGGGAGTTAGACCAGCTTAAATGGGTTAGGGTTGTTCCAAAAGTTGCCTGTGTTTAGATTTTCTGAAGGGTGGAACCAATCGTATTGGCTCTGCCGTTCCATTGGACTATTTCAGTGGCGTGGAGAGGGGGGATTTGCTGCTTGGGTAACAGTTTATCCTCCATATCAATCTATCCAGGCCTTCATGCTTCACTTGCAGCATCGAGCATGATACCATAGTCTTTTAAGACTGATGGATGTCTTGAAAGAAATAGTCTTTCAAGACTATTTTATTATCAGGCAGAGAGCTGGCACAATTTTTTTAGTTGACTCTCTTCAGAACATTTAGCTATCTTTTTTGCTCCATCTGAAAACTTTTAGGGAAAGACAACATAGATGAGAGGTTCAGATGTATTTACAGCCATTACAGGGCCTAGAACATTCCCCAGAGAGGCCTCTGGCAGCCTTGGCAGTTCAGTGGATGCAGCATTTTGGCAGTGCTCTACCCAGCACAGCTGCCAGGGATAGGATTGGCCTGTCCAAATAGTGTTTCTAAGGTACAAGATTATTCATTTATTTATTCATTCATTTATTTATTTGTAGAATTTATATCCCAGCTTTCTCCTCAAAAGTGGACTCAAGGTAGCTAACAACATAAGCAAAATCACTTAAATAAGCAGTGTATGTTTTAAAACATTTTAAGAACCTTGCTACACCCTGCATCACAATAAAGCAACTAAAACACATCACTCCACCAGCCTCTGCATTACGTAATTGATTAGGGGTGAAACCCTGATAAATTTAGGCTGGCATAAGTCACCTGGCGTATCTTCCACATGGTGGTGTGGGAAAGTTGGCGTATGCCTGTGCAGTGGCTTAACCCCATTGGAGTGGTGATGAAGTGCCTTACTGCACTTTTGTGAAACCCCAAGGTCAGCATTGGACTTATGCCAGGGCTTATGCTGGCCTAAATGGAGGTCAGGATTGCAGCCTAGGTTATTAATTAATTGATAACCTAATCAATAATTAATGTTAATAATTAATTGTGAGATACAAGATTGAATACAAATCCCCATCTTTGAAAGGGGATACTGTACTTTAATAACCATTGAAACAGTAAGCTTTTTCCAGCTAGTAGAATATCTTCTCTATCACTGTTAATGGAGAATTACATATTAAATTGATTGTGCATGGTATCCTATTTTCCAAAGATCTGCAGAGTCTAGATTTTCTAAGAAAAATCACTCTCGTGGAAGCTGCTGTAGAATATCTGTGTTTGAATTATGAATGTTTGACTCTCAGACTTTTCATGATTGTTCAGTTTTCAAAATAATGTTTTAAAACAGGACTGTTGATGTTGGCCCTGTTTCTTTTCAAAGGGCCTTGTCTGCTCCTGGAAAATTGCTAGACTGATATTTCTATAGCCCAAACTTGAACACAAAGGCTGCACCTGTTTATGCAAATGTGGTAATTGGCTCTACTCACAAATATTGTCTATATGGATACTCTGGGGATTTTGAATAGGCAAAAGCTGGCCTGGAAAAAGTACTTGGGGTTTTCAGCTTTTTCTTGAGAGTTATGTTTTAACTGCATTTTAACAAGTTTTTAATGTAACAAGTTCTTAACTGCACTGCTGATTGTTGTTTAGGGGAACTCAAGACTGAGGTTTTGTTTGTTCACATCCAGTTCCTGGCTTTAGGGGTAATGGCCAGTGCATGGAAATGTGCTATCTGTCTGTCTCTTTTACAAAGAAAATGAAGAAAATTAATAGCTAATTAATAGCTAATGGGTCCCTGTCCCAAAAGGATTCACAATCTAAAATGCAAAAGAACACCAGCAGAAGCCACTAGAACAGACATTGCTCGGGAGTAGTGTAGAAGTGCCAGCACTTTTGCAACATCCCCAAGCCAACACAAGACTTGGGCTGGTCTAATTAAGGGGTAGTAATGTGGTGTCCAAGACTAAAATGTACCACAAATTTAAATGGATCAAATTATTCATGTGGTTGATGATAACCATTCAACAAACCTGGAACAAAGAAAAATAAGCCAGGGTCTTTGGTGTGTGGGTGTGTGTATTTCTAACAGCATACATTGTTTATAACTGTGATACTAAAACCTGCTTATTTTGCATATACATGGCCTCCCATTAAGGAAGTGGAAACTTCTTGTGGGATTAGTGAATTCAGCTGGAATCTGATACAACCAAAATCAACTGCCTAGTTTCTTGTGAAGGTGGACATTATGCAAGGAAGTCATGGAGAAAATTGAGCTTTATCTTATGGGACTTTTGAGTGGGATGATTTACAAAAGAAATTAACATTGCCTTCAGCTGTCATGTGGTTAACTTGTTCCTTTAGTTCTCCTTTTCTATTGTCTCCCTTATCTCCAAATTTAAGACAGCACCACTGCTTAAATTTAAGACACCAACACTGAATTAAGACTCTTTCCTACCTTGCTGGAAATCAAGGAGTTTGATCCTAGTGGCCAGCATAGAGGATACAGGTTATATAGAAGAAGGGTGAATTGCAGATTGGAATTCTTAAACATTAATCTAAAACATGAAGCTAGCTTGTAAATAATTTGTTTCCTCCCATCTAAAACCTGGCTTAGTTCCAGCTGAGGGAAACATAAAAGACAGATGTTATAAATTGGTTCTCCATGTCGTCTGTTATAATGCTTTAATTCTGTGGTATTTAATGGCACAGCAAAGGATTGGCTGAATCTGTGGAAAACCTGCCAGTAAATTAGACAACTTGAGAGAAAGCTGATATTGACAAAGGTGAAAGAGTACCACTTCTCTTTTATGTTGTTTGTTCTTTTGACAAACAGCTTTTGTGCACTTGTCTACAGAATAAGAGGATAAGGAAAAAATGTCATGTTGGTAGACAGGCTGGTGTTTTTGGTTTATATATACTACATTGTATATTATATATACATTTATGTGAATCACATAATCATTTTCATTAGCATTTGTAGTCAGTTTTGAAACATGAAATAAATAACAAATAACAAATCCTGTAGTAATTTCAGAATATGACGTCTGTTCTGAGTTGTCTTAATGACAATGACATGTCCTCATAACGCACAACAGAAAAACCATCTTTGACTAGCTGCAAATTTTGAATGAATGACCTCAGTGAGTATGACCTTGAATCCAACAGTGAGGTCTCATGCAGAAGTCTTTCTAATCCTTCTAGTAGAGCTCTAAAGAAAACAAGATGCTTCCCCTCCAGTCATAAATCTTAAGCAGAATGTTACAAATCTGACATATTTTCAATCTCTATATTGAAACTCCAAGACCATCTATAGTATTTTGATTTCTTGAAGGGGATCCACTAATGCTCAAGCATTTAGAGAGCATTTATTTTCATTTGGCTACTACAGGACACAGAATGGGCTTCTTTAGACACAGTTGAAAGCAGTAAAACTTCCTGCAGCTTTGAAATTCTTCTGAATCCCAGTGCAACTGCAGCCATAACCTTTCAGGAAAGGCAGGTGATTCGCGCCTGCAGTTACTATAAGACTTTTCCTTAGTTCTGTTTTCTAGTTCCTTTTCCTTAATTCTGGGTACTTCTTCAAATAAAGTGATTTCAGAAATACTACCCTATCCAGCCATCAAATGTGTTTAGGAAGAGGATAAATTTTATTCATGAAAGGATGGCAAAGAAGGCAGAGAGGAGGCAGGAGAGAGGTGTTCCAGTATGAGGGGGTGCAAGTGGGGAGCAGGAGGTAGGGCCAAGACTTGGCATTATGCTGGATTATGCTTGGATTATGCCTTGTTCCCTGGCAGTGGAAGGGATCTCCAGTTATTTGGTAGAGATTCAGTCACATGCCTGTAGGCTAAAGGCAACTTCTTCAGAATTAGTACTGTATGATGATAGTGTCCGCTTGTTGTGGATTGGAGTTTCATCCAGTCCATGACACATGCAACTTAGAGAAAACTGGCTGGCCTGTCGCAGGGGCCTTTTGCCAGGATGTTCCCTTTCCCAGCCACATGCCTGTAAAATAGGCAAGAAATATGCTAGAGCATAAACCCAAATCCAAACTACACAACTGACCTTGCTTTTTTATAAGATTTTTTAGGTGTAACATATATATAATACAGGTATAACCTAATTATCAGTGTTTTTATCAGCAATTTTATCACAACGCGAATGACATAAGCTCTTTAATGGTAATGCGGCAGATAATTAATCTTGCCGGAGACAAGCTTCAAAAAGGCTTCAGCATTTTTTGTTTCAGCTGGGAGGCAGACTCCTCTCCCCCTAACCTCATCCTGCAGCATGAATAGATAGATGGTTATAATCAGTGGCTTTGTTCAATTGCTTGTCATGGGAAATACCTGCCTCTGAGCTAAAACTGAGCTATTTTAAGACCAGAGAAAGGGAAATTGATTCATTACTTGCCTTTATTACCATGGTAAATAATTGCTTTTATATAATGTGGAAAAAGGGCATCCACTGAAGTTCCTGGAACCAGACCTCACAGATGCCAAAGTTCAACCCGTATGCAGCTATTCTCAGGTTTTTGCAGGACCTAATGAAGCTCAGTTGATGTTTTGACGAGATACTTCAGAGCTCAGTCTTTTGTCCAATTCTCTTTATCAGTGATTTAGATGAAAGGATAAAAGGAATAATTATCATACTTGCTAAACTAGAAGGAATAGGGTTTTGAGTGGACAATCCAGAGCTCAGTTGAGTTCTCTTTTTAGATGGAAGGAAGCTGCAAAGAAGGGTAATGCAGGGAGAAGGTGGGTTGGCAGCATTCCTGGGGGAGGGGCAGAGAGCATATGTTGGGGTCAAGATCCTGCAGTTATGCGAGATGCTAGCTCTGTTGCCTGGCAGTTCAGAGCTCTAGACTGCTCTGTATGCTAGAATTTATGCTATCTCTTAAGATCCAAGTAGACTCATGGAGGCTGCAGCTCTCCCCAGGGTTAGGTTTTCCCCACTCTAACTTAGGTTAAGTTTTCCCCACACTTGAAACCACACTCAGCCTCAAACTTGCTCTCTATACAGCCAGCCTATTCAAGTGCAGGTTAGGATTGTACTAATACAAGCTCACTAAGAAGTAAACTCGCTGGCTGGGCTGGTCCCTAGGGGAAAAGCCAGTTGTCTAGTTTACTTACCAAATGATCTCAAAAAGAGAGGATGTTAATGAAAGGCTACATGTACTTACTGAAATCATACTTATCCTTCACAAGCAAGGCTACACAGCATTCTCTTTGTGCTGTTCAATGATGTAGTTGCGGTAACTTTTGAGGAGTTTTCATTAAATCTGGTGATAATTACCACTGAGAACATTTCTACCCACACACAAATTTCCTGTTGATACCCAATAACCTGCTCAACAATTTATTTTTTCTGAAAAGCAACTGCAAGTAAATGAACAGTAGGAACTGTTCATTTCTCCTTGCTCCTTTGAAAAAAAATAGCCTTTTTTTAAGGGTCTGCAGATGTACATGCCTCCAATAGTTATCATGAGCTAGGAAATAAATGTTGCAGTGATCTACAGGCATGTTCACAGATGCACTGCACATTTTCAAAATGTTAGACAAATATAGTTTTATTGTGGTTTCTATTATAATAGAATCATTACAAGATATGAGAGGACTTTCAGTGAAAGCGTCTATATAGGATGTTTTCCTGATATAGATATGAGATTTAGAAACACATGAATATTAAGGCAGTGATCAAATAAAAAAGTGGACAATAGAAGGCAAAGCTAATATTTAGCCCCAAAACCTTAGAAAAAATTATTTGAAAAGGCATCACCTATAAATTTGTTCCACAAACAGCAATTCAAATTATGTGTGATATTCAAACATCTCCATTATGTATGTCATTTCAGTAAAAGCAAACCCGGTCATACAAGCAGCTTTCAGTAAAGAAATTTGCCAGCTCTCCTATAACACTGGGCCTTGAGACATATGTGACTGTTTTTAGTTCTTGAATTATCCCCATTAATCACAACGTCTATTTGAAACAGCTGCTGCAAAAGGTCCTTAACAATTGTTTAGTGGAAAAATTCCAGCTGCTTGTATTTTCCCTCTTAAGTTAGCATTACATGATTTTAAACATTTGTTTTCTATTAATGCTATGCCAAACAGTCCATTCATTGGTCCTACAGAAATGGACGGTTGAAGAACAAACTGTCCAAAAATGGAAGTATTCAAAATGGGCAGCCACAGTTAAACCACGGCCTTAGCAAATGGCAAATCCAATGGCAAACCTGGTTCTGTTTACAAAGCTAGACCTATTGTACAAATGGTTGGATAAGATTTATAGTCGCTTTCAGTTATACCCTCTTCTCAGGGGGAAGGACTCGTGATCACAATTTACACAGAACTTCAAAATGCCATCGGGCTATTTTCAGTGCACTATGACTGACCCAGCCAGACTTGACTGGATCAGACTAGTTGGATCAGACTCACATCAGCCACATCCTGCTTATCCATGGGTCATTCTGGAGCATTTCAGTTTGTCTCAGACCTTCATCACTCGTGCACCAAAAGTGTGGGAACCACTTCAGAAATGTACAATTCTATGCCACAGGGCAGATTGTATTCCATCTTTTCCACAAAATTAGCACATGCTTAATTTGTCCATACTGTCATGCTCTTCCCATGGCCTTCCCATTCTACAATCTATAATCTGATGTGGACCTCAGGCTGCAGAGAGCAAGTGTTGGAAGGTTCTCTACCACAGAATTACAGTGCCGTCTTAGGCAAATTAATTTGTGACATAAGTCCACATCTGCTCATAACTACACTTTCAAATTAAAATGCACATATTTGCTCCACAGTGAAAAAAACTTTTAGTAGCTGTTGCTTCTGCATGATTTTGTTTGTGAGCCCTTTAAACTGTGCATGGTATTTCTTATGCAAATTTTTAGATAGTGAAGCTTTTTAGAATGGGACCTTGTATTGATTTGCTTTGTATTCCTCCCTCCTTCCTTGCTTCCTTCCTTCTTTCTTTTCTCTGATTGAATGAATAAGCATCTTTCCCATGCCAAAGCAAATGCCCATGGCAAAGTTCATCAAAGAATAAAAAGCAAATACAAGTATAACAACAAGTATTACAACATCAAAATAAGGAAGTAGCAGCAATGAAATATTTCACATTGTATTGTAAAGTAGGAAAGTAGTCAGATTAGGTAAAAACTATCAGTGAATTAAGACCAGGTTAAGACTAGTATTATTAGAAGGCAAAGAGGGCAATTATCCATTCAGCAATCAAACACCAAAGCATTTTTGAACCCTTGCCAAAAAAACCATAAGAGAGGGCGTAATTCTCAATTCTCCTGGAAGGGAATTCCAAAGTTGTGGTGCCACTACAGAGAAGGCTTGTCCCTGAGCTTCTGCTCTTATCACTTGGGATAAAGAGAGCACTTGTAGGAAAGCCCCTTCAGTTGAGCTAAGAGAGTATACAAGAATATATAGAATGAGTCTTAGGCTGCAATCCTGAAGTACACTTAGGGCAACCCTAGCTGCCCCAGAAAAGGCCTGGGCTGGCATAAGTCTACTTAGACTGGCCCAAGATGGATCTGCACCAGCATAGCTGTACTAGCCTAGGCAGTTCATCAGGGGTGTGTCGAGGGCATGTTGAGCATGGCCTAGAACAGTGCTGATAGGCCATATCCAGAGCCTGTTTCCAAGGCAGATATGCCCCCTCCCAGCTCCTCTTGCTTTGGCTACCTCAGGAGCAGGCTTAAATCTGAGTAGACCCATGGGGTCCATGATAAGCCAGAGTAAAAATAGAAGCAAAATAAAAAGTTCTGTTACGCCCGCCTAAAACACTTCTCCTGCCTCTTTACCTCAGGATATGGCACAACGTCCACAGCACAGTGAGCATGCTGCCCTTTTGCTGCTGCTCCCTTCAGCAGTTAGGCCAGCCTTGAGGCCTCCTATCTCTGTGGATTTGACCTGTCAGCTCAGGTTAGGCTGACCTGACATTCTCTCTGGCCTAAGTCAGAAATGCACCCTTCATCCTGGTAAATGTGGGGAGGATTACTGTTGCATTTTCTTGCTTAATGACCTCACTTTTGGTTATGACATCACTTCCGGTGGGTCCTGACAGATTCGTATTAAAAAAATGTGTCCCAGAACTAAAAGTAACATTTAGGATGTGCAAGAGTCACACTTTTAAATATGTCTACTTTAATTATGTTTACTTTTTGCCAGGTGCCTGCTTGGAAAGCAAAGGCCAAACCAGTAGTGTAATTACACTAAGGACAAGAGGCCAGGAAGATGACATTTTTTATTGTACCGTGGGATAATTCTCCCCTTTATTAATCACTGGAGGTCCCCACTCCAAATCTGAGTGGCGACCTCTTTAATACATGTGGAATTTTGACAGCTTCAAAGTATAAATGAATACTTTCCAGCGCCATGTGCTGCTGGAACAGCTCATTTGGTGACTTGTGAGTAGCTGCTTCCCTGAGGCGGAGAAAAACAAACTTTGTCAAACAAAGGAAAAATTTCACACTTCAGTATGCCTCACCAACCCTCCATGATGAGCGCCAATTCAGGACTTTCTTTCTTTGAGACCCTTTTTTGCCCGGGAAAGTTAGTCCTTTTCCACCTAGATCCCTGCAGCTTAACATTTTCATGCCTCATAGAATAAGGATTAGTAAACAAACTCCCTATTATTTTTCCTTCCCTCTATTTTATGTGAAATCAAATGGACTAGACAATGATTGTCTATGCCTCTTTTTTCTGAGTGCTGTGTAGTTGTGAGCGCATGAAACTTTTTTTTGTTGTTGTTTTTCTAGAGGCCTGGGATTAACCTCAAGCTTCCTTTCCAACATTCCCCTTGACCAAACCCCCAAATCTTCCAAAATAGGGATTTTACTGTGGTCTCCTGTGGAGTCTTGGAGCATCAGTCAGGAGGACTTGTTCAGTGGTGTTCAAAATGCTTGTTTCTCCAATAAGTATGTGAAGTGTTTTCACATTCTGTTTCTAGGCTCATCCCTTGCCTCTTAGGCCATCAGTTCAGGCTACAGAAGGCCATTTCTAGCCACAGCTTTTTGCAATGGCCTGACACACCGTCCTCTCCCAATAACTCTGGCAATATTTTTTCTTCTTGCACTCCCACCTTGTTTTCCTTCGCCAGGGAAGCTCACCTACTCTACAATCCAGAGTAACTACGGGAGCACGTAAGAGACATTACGTGTACCCGTAGTTACTGCACCATCTAATGAAAACCTATGGAAAATTCATACTGCAATCCACAGCAAATTGTTCTTACACCGGAGCAAGGACTCCCCATAGTTACTCTGGATTGTGCCCCTAATCTCTCTACATCTGTTATCCTTCCCTCACATAGTCTATCTACCTATCTACAGTATTTATATACCACTTTTCAACTAACAAGTTCACAAAGCGGTTTACAAAGAAAATGGAAAAATAATAATAGCTAATTAAAAGCTAATGGGTCCCTGTCCCAAAAGGGCTCACAATTTGAAATGCAAAAAACAACACCAGCAGAAGCCACTTGAACAGGCAGTACTGGGGCGTGTAGGGCCAGTTACTTTCCCCCTGCTAAATAAAAGAGTCCCTTTTTCCTAAGGAGTTCTTTCTGCTATCCTTTCTCCTCCTGCTTTCCCCAAGGGCTCCATTCCTATGTGATGGTTTGCTGTTAAAAATTCCCCCATACAGATCAAGTAAGTACATACAGTGGTGCCTTGATTTACAAACATAATTTGTTCCAGGAGCATGCTTGTAATTCAAAACGCTTGTTATACAAAGTGGATTTTCTCATAGCAAATAATGAAAACACAGAAAATTGGTTCTGAAACAAAAAATATTTATATAAAAATATTAACTTTATATAAAAATGATTACAAAACACTGTAATATAATATAGAACACTGTAAATCTAATACAAAACACTGTAATAAAGAAAATACTAACTGTACTGTACTAACTGTACCTAACTGTACTGTATCTTTTAAAACCTTCATGGCTGGTGTGAGGGAGACATGAGAAAGGAGGATGAGTTTCACTATCACTAATAGTGTCACTGCTATCCATTGGCTCAATGGAATCATTCTCTTTTTTGTGTACAGCTTTCACATTCCCATTCTGGCTGCTGATGAGGAGCAGCACTGGAACATTGATAAGGCACAACTTCCACACTGCCACACACAGATCCCACATACACACCTGGCTCAGGATGCTCCCCCCAGATCTCACCCCCTCCCTCCCATGAAGCCTTTTCCAAACTTTCTGGCCATGGAAGCCTTTTCCAAACTTTCTCAGAAGTGTTCTTCTTTCAAAACTGCTCTTAAATCAAGTCAAAATTTCTAAGAAAATTTTGCTCTTAATACAAAACACTCTTACTTCAAGTCACCCTTAAATCAAGGTACTACTGTATAAGCAAATTCAGTCAGCTTTCCCTTTTGGTTTTTGTGCACTTTAGGAAATTTTTATATGGTTTAACCCTTGTCTCTATTTTCCTTTCACATATAGTGGCACCATTGGGTCCCTAAACATAATTATTTTTCTCTCTTATTTTTCTCCATATTATTTCTCACAAAGCAGGCCTCCATCAGTCTAGAAAGACTATGATTGGTGCTGCATACGCTGCATGCAAAGCATGAAAGCCTGGGTTGGATTGTTATGGAGGATAGGCTGTTACCCAAGCAGCAAATCCCCCCTCTCCACGCCACTGAATTAGTCCAATGGAAAGGCAGAGCCGATACAGTTGGATCCAGACTGGCGCTGCAGAGCTGGGCTAAGGACAGGAGCTCATCCTGTCTTGTGGGGCTGACCCGGATCTTGAACCCTGGCCTGCTGGTTAACAGGCACAGCGTCTTAGCCACTTGCTCACACAGTATTATTTGTGTTTTTAAAAGCTTTACTGGTAACAGTGAGACGTTTGAAATCATGAGTGTAGTAAAAGTGGATGGACAGGCATAGTATTTAAGAACAGAAACTCCCACATCCAAAATAACAAATGAGTATTCAGGTGGATGGATTAGGGGAAATGTTGACACAGAATTTAAAAAAACCAAAGCAACAATAAAGCAAAAAACCTGATGTGGTTTACTGGGTACTTTCCATACTGCCTGTTAAGATTCTTGACCCTTACAACTGACAGTTAAGTGGCCCCCATCAGTTCACCTAATTCAGGCACAACCAAGGCAAATGCATGAAAGGAGGTGCTTTGGATTACCTGCAGGCATTTACCAGATTTTATCACTGGAATTGAATACAGGAAACCTTGTAATATAGCCTGATTAGCTTTCACAATTTTGACCTTTCTTGGCCAACTTCTTAGTATAATAACTGAGTTCTAACAGAAGTAGATTCAACTTTCATGTGGGAACTATTACATAGGCCAGAAACATCTTGAATTTTCCAAGAAGCAGGAAGACAGTTTCTTCCTGAATTTTTCCACCCTTTTTTGATACAGTATGTACTGTATAGTACTAACCAGGCCTGACCTTGCTTAGTTTCCAAGATCAGGCACATACAGGTTAGTATGCCATAGATACCAAAACTGAACTGTATAGTAATTTGGTTACATCCATAATTATGCCACCCATTTCTAAGTCATTAAATAAAGGTATGATGCTAAAAGGCAGAGAGAAGTTATAAACCTAAGTGATGAAGCAGCTTTATTCGTTATGTTCGCTTATAAGAAAGTACAGCATCTATAGGGTGTGTGTATCCACTATCTGTGAATGATTTTTGTATTGGGTTCTTACATGTTTGCTTCTATTTAATTTTGCTCTAGTGTGTTTCAGGGGCAGTGGGTGGCACAAGTGGCTAAGACACTGTGCCTGTTAACCATCTGGCCAGGGTTCAAGACCCGGGTCAGTCTCCACAAGACAGGGTGAGCTCCTGTCCTTAGCCCAGCTCTGCGATGCAGCTGTAACCAATCGTATTGGCTCTGCCTTTCCATTGGACTATTTCAGTGGCATGGGTAGGGAGGATTTGCTGCTTGGGTAACAGCCTATCTTCCATATCAAGCTAACCCAGGCCTTCGTGCTTTGCATGCAGTGTATGCAGCGAGCATGATACCATAGTCTCTCAAGACTGACGGATGCCTGCTTTAATGTGATTCAAATGAGATGTGTTTATTTTGGGTTGCTATCTTTTTTACATTTTCTCTAAACCTGGGAACATAGAAAGGTTTAAAATTTGAATACTGCAATTTCAGTTTTCATTGTTCTTTTGAACAATATAACCCCCATAGCAGTCAAAGTCTCTTGTAGTGAGAGATCACCTAAGCCCTTGACTTTCATGCCCTTGGGACTCTGATAAGGTTCATGGTCCAATGTGCTTTGTTTCTACTTGGTCTATAGACAAGAAGGGCAAACAACAGAAAACAATAAGAGGTTATTCCTTGGAATGATTCAGCAACCCTTTTAAGGTGGTGATACATCATAGGAACATCTTAAGATATTAGGAAATTCCAGATGAATGAGGGAAAATCAGAGGTTTTTACCACATCCTGAGGCATTTTTGAATAGTGTGTCGGTATTACCTAACGTTTCAGCCTCATTAGAAGGACAACTTATAAATTTACTCTGAGCTTAACATCCTTTTTCCAAGTTACCTTTTAAATCCAGCCATGCTAAAACAGAGCTGTACACATCCTATATGAAATAGTTCAAAAGATGCCAATCTTAACTTTGGTTTTCATTAATACAAAAGTTATTTTGGTGCCCAGATTCCTTTTAAGAGCTCATAATATTTCAGTCACAAATCACAAAACGTCTCATTAAAGAAGCAAGTACAATGAAGAAAATGTGCTCTGTTAATGTATTTTTTTACCTCCAAAATTTCTGTTTTTCCCCTGAATAAGCAGTTAACCTCCCTCCCCCGCAGCAAAAAGCCTGGCCCAAGGGTGGTGTTGACTTTGTTTCCAAACCAGTTTCCCAACAATAAATTTGAAATAAGTTCCAAGTTAGCCATTTCATCTGTAGTCTCTGGCTATCCACTTCCTTTCCCATCTTTGAAACATATTGTCTTGGTGTTTCTGCAGATTTAAACAAGAACCCACAGCTTTCTGGAATTCGGAGCCAAAAACAAAGAAATAATATGTCACAGGCTGAAGCTTATCCTTTATTTCTTGTGTAATAACTCTAAAGTCTGCCACATTGGCTTCAGCTGCTGACATGTTCATTTTAAACCATTACTTGCTGTGCTGTGCTTGGACACAGAAAAAAAATCACACACTGTTTTTCACCAACTGCAATATACTGGATGTTATGCACAAACAGTAAATACTTGTTCTGTCAAAGTTGCCTTTTCACACCGGACTTTAACAGGCATGTAAAGCAACTTTATGATTCAGGTGTAATTTGGCTGAGATACTAATCATGCTTAAAGACTGAAAAAAGTAGTCCCCAGTTGTGTGGTAGAGATTCAGCCACATGCTTGTGGAGTGGGCAAGTAATATGCAGGAGCATAAAAACAAATCCAGACCACAAAACTGACTTTGCTTTTTCAATATGATCTAAATTTAATAGACAGCCATTCTCCAGTTTATGCAGGACCTACCAGTAATTTGTCAAATAATTCATCAATGCATAGCTTACATATGTATTAGCAATCTGGTAAATGTGGGGTGGATAGTACAACTATTTGATGGATTCACAGTTGGTTGGGTGACTGTACATGGTGCTGCTCCAATGACCCCTTGCTAACTGAGCAAGAGGCACTCTTTCAAGTGTGTATTCCTTTTATTTAGCAGGGGGAGAGTAACTGGCCCTACATACCCCAGCAGTGTCTGTTCAAGTGGCTTCTGCTGGTGTTCTTTTTTGCATTTTAGATTGTGAGCCCTTTGGGGACAGGGACCCATTAGCTTTTAATGAGCTATTATTATTTTTCTATTTTCTTTGTAAACCGCTTTGTGAACTTGTTAGTTGAAAAGCAGTATATAAATACTGTAGGTAGGTAGATAAATCTCCATTGATGACAGTTTTGGGGAGATACGCCAGAGCTCTGTCTTCTATCCAATTCTCTTTATCAGTGATTTAGATAGAGGGATAAGATGAATCCTTATCAAATTTGCAGATATGCTAAAGTGAAAGGAATAGGGTCTTGAGAATTACATCTCAATTCAATTCTCTTTATCAGTGGCTTATATGAAAAGATAAAAGGAATCCTTATCAAATTTGCAGGCAGGCTAAACTGGAGGGAATAGCTACAGAAAACAGCAGAAGCATGTAGGAGGACCTTGATAATATGGGATGCTGGGCTGAAACTAGCTAGCTAAAGTTCAGCAAAGACATATGCAATGCTTTGCACTTAGGTAACAAAATAAATTCACATATGCAGGTATAGAATTGGTAATATCTGTCTTGGCATTTTTACAACCTGTGAAAGGGATCAAGAAAGGAATCCTGTGAAAGGGAATTTTGAAAGCTTCAGGAACGGAACTCAACTCAGAACTAAAATTTGCATAAACTCTTTCGCTCTCTCACAACACACATATACCAAAACAATATGACTCACTATATCATATGCAAATCAACAAGGGACAGGTAAATTTTAGCCTTTAGACCAGCAGAGACAGGTTGAAAGTGTGGAGCATGTGTTGAATAAATGACTTCTGGGCAGTGATGGGATTCAAAGAAATTAACAACCCGTTCTATGCCCATCTTTAACTGGCTATTTTTTAACTTTATATGTACTATCTCTCATTAACAACTGGTTCTACAGAGTAGGTGTGAACCTGCTGGAGCCCACCACTGCTTCTGGGTATAAATGAAATATCTTGAAAGAGTGGATTGTTGAAACAAATCAAAAAGTGAGAGACACTTGTACTCTGCACATACCTCATCTAGAGTATTGTGCCCAATTCTGGGTTCTATGATTTGTACATTATTACAGTGATAATACAAGTACAATCTAATACTAACCTGCACTAGAACAGGCAGACTAAGTGACCTGTGCTGTATCAGCACAGACTAGGAGATGCACATAAGTTAATTCAGGGCAAAGGAATATTTTATCCCTTACTTTGAGTAAAGCCCCAACAACCCCATATGACTACTTGGATTTGCACCAGTGAAATTGCTGGCACAAATCCAAGTAGCCTTTTAAGTTTTCTATTTCCAGGGACAGGGATTAGGATTTGATCTGCACTGTTGCAGTAGATTCTTCCCAGTAATTGGATTCAAAGAAATTAACAACCGGTTCTATGCCTATCTGGCAGCCTCTTTTAAATGGCTATTTTAAAACTTTATATGTCCTATCTGTCATTAACAACCGGTTCTATAGAGTAGGTGCAAACTTGCTGGAGCCCACCACTGATCCTTCCCCTTTCAAAGTCCAGTCTGCCTCCTAGTCTGCCATTCCAACCCCTTCCCACCACTGTCTTACCTTCCCTCTATCCTTTCCAACCCACTGCTCTGGCCTACCTCGGCCAGAGCAAACTTACCTGTTGTGGGGGAGGCTGTGCAGCCCTTCAAACTGGTCCAACCAACTGCTTAGACTCAGGCCTATATCCTAAAGTGAAATTAAGCACCTTGCTCTGGAGCAGTTAAGATGACTTTCCATAAGATAACATTAGAGGGTGACGTAACTGCATGGACCATAACTGCTATGGATTTTGCCCTTAGACTGCAATCCTGAAGACACTTTCCTAGGAGTAAGACCCACTGAACACAATGGGACTTTCTTTTGAGTAAATATGGTTAGGAGTGTCCTTTACAGCACATTTGCACCACTTGGGAGATGGCACTGGGGGCCTTGTTGCTGGCTAAGACAGTATTTTACACTTTAAAGCATGTATTCAGTGCTTTAAATAGGGCAGCACTTATAACCCCAAAAATTTGGCAGTGCTTCTTGAAGATGAAAGTGACACTAAAAATACCCATGATGTTGTGACACCATTGCTTCCTTTGCCTTTGTTGTTTCCTGTGCCTTCATCATTGTACCTTCATTGCTTCCTGGTCAGAAAACCATTTCCTATTATTTTACATATCAGGAAACAGTTGGAGAGCCCTTCTTCCTGCTGCTGTGTGCTATCAAGCAACAGATCAACAAAGGATCTATCGATGCTATCACTGGAAAAGCCAGGTATACTCTCAATGAAGAATGGTTGTTGAGGGAGAACATCGAAGCAAAGCCAAGGGTAAGAGCACCTACTCTTCAATTTAAAAAAACAACTCTTCAATAAAAAATTAATTGCTTACTTTGTTGATTAGCATAAACCACCCTGAATAAAGCCCTTTCTGTCTAGGGGGTGAGCCATCCACTTGTGATTAAATGCAGTTTTCATAAATGAAGACAGATTTATTTGACCTTTAGAAGCTAAACCATAGTTTTCCAAACATTCAGTCACATTCAGGTGAATAGCTGGTCACAAAAACTTTAGTGAGGATATTACCTAACATGAAATTAAGCAAACAAGGAACAACCTGAGAGTTGTGACCAGTGACCAACAAGTAGGTTCTGAAGTCGGATCAAAGCATATGGGTAAATTTTCCTGCGGATGTCATGAAATTACTATGGTTGCCTAGGCAAAATACACAAGGAATTTATATTCTCAGCACCATGTTGTTCTTGTGGGACCATGCATCTCAGCTGCCCATGTTTCCAAAACAGCAATCTAAAATACTTCAAGTCATTTTATATGTCAAATTGGTGTACTTGTGTGAGCATATGCCAGACTTGCAAAAGTGAACATATACATCTGATTTTAAAACATCTGGGCAAAAAGACCTGTGAGGCAGAGAATATATGGTCTATTGAGAATTCCATCTGTTTGGCTCAGATCCAGGGTATGCTGAATTTTTTTATTATTAAATGCCAGTATCGTTTGGTGTGTAACGAGTGAGTTAAAAAATGGAGTGTCTCATTTTTATGACTTCTGGCAAAGAAGTGACTTTACTGCCAGTGAAAAAGGTTGCTGGTTGTAAAGTTGAGTCCGCGGTGTGAAGGCTTTTATACAGGGTGTTACAGAAATTGTGCTGAAAAGTGATGCTGTAAAATGCCTCTTGTGGGACTAACTCGTAGTAGGAATGCAGAGTCTGGAGGAATGTGTTAACTTGGGCCCTGACAATAAATGCAGCAGACAGACCTTTACGGAGTCCCAGCCAAATTCTGCTTTTGATTACAATAGCGTTAATCTGGAGGAGCTCTCCCAGAATCTGCAGGGTTACTCAGAAACTATAATGGTGTAAATGAGAACAGGTTTTTGGCATAGTATCCTTCGTAGTCTTGCTGCATGTTTTCATTACTTACAGATCTGTAATTTCGGAGATTAGCAGCAGGGCCTTCAGTATTAACTTTCTCTTTGCAGAGATGAGAGCTCCATAAATACAAACTGGGAAAGTGCTGCTGACTCTTTGTTTACAAGTAACTAGGATAAAATGAATGGAAAGATCCCAGGTGATAGTAGATGGAGTACATTCAGAGATACCATCTATAGTCCCTAAAAGTGTGGGTAACTTGATTCCTTGTTTAAAAGATGTTCTTCACACTGCACTTTGAAAACCTTCACAAAGCTTAGAAACGTGCATAGTGCATTGAAGAGTTATGCCAATGTAGCTGCAATATAAACCCATCTGCAAGGCAATCACCCTACTTTGCTGCCTTGTCTATTGCAAATACTTTCTAAAAGAGAAATCTGATTTCCAAAATGCTTCTCTGAATGCCTATAGACATTTCTGCCTAGTTCCACTTCTTTGAGAATATATCAGCTGACTTGTGCTAAGATACACTGACACATTGGCACAGTCTATTCTCTTCTGTGGACATCTTTCTCATAATCTCACATGGGGTATTTCTCAATCCTACTTTCCTTCTTGGATATGCCAAGGACTGCAAAGCATCTGTTCTTCCATTGCGTTATTGCGATCACTCCAACAGTGGAGCGAACTTTATGTATTGCAGTTTATCTCATCCTTCCTCCAAAGAATTCCAGAGCAGGAATTCCACATCTGAATGCTTCTCCATTCAAAAAAATCTGCTCATAGAAAAATAGATGTCAACTAGATAGACTCTAGACGAATCTCTTCTTTTGATACACTAGTTTCCTCTGGGATTAAAAAAAATTCCTTCATGGACAAACACTTGCAGCCAGAAGTGGGACAGGCACAGGTTTAATATCTCATCATCTAAAATTTGTAGCAATAAAGTTTTTATAATAATTTTTAGGGTGGTGGGTTATTTTTAAAAATGTTTTTAAATGTGTTTGTATTTTGCATTTTAACTGGTGCACTTTCTATAACTAAAGGTGCAGTCTAACTTAGGCTGGTACAACCCATGGGTTTTCCCGTTCCTGTGGTGATGTAGGGAGGCAAGTGCATTTCTATGCACTAACCTAACCATACCCCTGGAGTGGCACAGAATTGTCTTACAGCACATTTGTGACACCCCGTTTGTGACACTTGTGCTGGGGCTGAGGCCAGTCTAACTGGCGATTAGGATTGCAGCCAAAGTGTATCTGTTGATGGAAATGATAACGATTATCTCTCCTTACTTCTGGTGGTTCTTGTATTTCAGATTCTAAGTTCATAAATGGGAACTTAGTCCAGTACATGTAGTGTGGTAATAAAACATTTTGAGCTCATGGTTCATCACCTTTTGGGGTGTTATAACTCCTGCAAACCACTAACCGCCTAAATAACTGTTATTCTCTGCAGAATCTTAATGTGTCTTTCCAAGGCTGTGGTATGGACTCCTTGAGTGTTCGGGTCATGGATACAGATACTCTCACCCAAGTTAAAGAGAAAATACTTGAAGCCTTTTGCAAGAATATTCCATATTCCCAGTGGCCAAGAGTAGAAGATGTGGACCTTGGTAAGTATTTTTTCTGTTCAGTTATGTCCTTGTTTTCAAGATGTGACAACTCATCCTATAAAAGTATAATGTTCAATGTGGAACAGTTGCACTCAGTATTTTACACTTGAGCATCCCTTTGGGATTAAGCAGTGCTTCAGAACGTGATTTATGTCTTCATATTTGTTCTATTACTAAGACCAAGGTCTCCCAACGTTTGCTTATACGTTTTTTGTACCTGTTCTCTTCTTCAAGAATGAAAATTGACACTGGAATGTGATGGGAAGTGATAAAATGATTTAATAGGTAGAACCAACACTAGTGATTCAGGCAACCAAAATCTGCACCTCAGAGCAGCTCAGAGCATCTAGCTGGCTCGCGGGACACAGAATATACATTTGCAATCAGTTTAACTTGGGATATTAGTTAAGCAGAAGCAAATTGCTTTTTTCAAAAATACTGATAATTGGAGATAGCTTGTGTCTGCTCTAGCCTTCACAAACTGTAGCAATGTGTGTACAATGATAAAGGATGCATACTGTTCGAGTTACACACCCACACACACATTAGAATATTGTTTGTGTTTCTAGTTACTTGGCATAATGGAAAAATTCCCATCTTTGTATTTCAATTATGTGGCACAATCATGTACCTGAATGCTGCAAAGCTTGAAACTGAAGCACCTGTGCTCCTTGTAAGATGTCATCAAAATAAGAAAAGCCATTACCATTCTTGCTGGCACATGCTGTGCTCAGGCAGGGCTTCCATTTACTTCATTTTCTTTATTTAGAATGGTTTGCCACAAGCACTGACAGCTACATCCTTCGGGACCTTGATGACACTTCGGTGATGGAGGATGGCAGGAAAAAACTGAACACGTTAGCACATTATAAGGTAAAAAGTGTGAATTCTCCAAGAACTTTCCTTCCTCTGGGCCTGCCTCTCCTCAGGGAGAGACCACAATTCACTTTTTAGACAGGATTAGCACAAACAAGAGGAAGGTTGCCATAACTCTATGAGAGCTTCCGGGGAACAGACATCTGCCCTGGCGAGAAACTCGTTAATATTTCAACACATCGAGACTAATTAAATGCTCTTCATGCAAAACAAGTTATTGCTGGAAAAAAGCGTCTTATTCCCAGTGGCTGCCATCCATCCTAATTAAAATCATACAATTCCTGTTTCAGACAGGAGTGTCAGAATTCCTATTGGTCTCTATTGGGAGAATGGGTTTGCCTGCAAATGGTCCATTTTTTCTTTCTTTGAAGAAATAATTTCATTTGAAGTGACAGTCAAGATATTCAAAGTAATTTCATGCACTCAGAGTAATTTCACACAAATAATCATGGAACTGCTGCCCCATTCAAAGTACCTTGGAGAAGCAAGTACACATGGCCTCACATGATTACATCATGAACACTCAATCACATGACAGTTGGACCTTGATCTATGATTGTTCTTCAGCAGTGTTTTTGGGCTAAGTGCCCAAAGAATACCAGATGATGTAAAATGGTGTCAATGAAAAATGTTGGTGGGTTTGGCAGAAAGGAACCACAACAGGTTATGAGCTTTCTATCAATGCCTGTTTCATGCAAAACTCATGAAGATCTTATTAGTCTGGCATTGCATTTTCCGCTGTTACTTTTCATGGAAGAATCCTGGCACTAATCTTCACATATTTTCCATAGATTTGTAGAAGTTTGTGCTTCTTTTAATTTTTTTTCAATTTAAACATTTTAAAAATATTTTTTGCCCATTCATCATTCCTGATGGTTCTCAGAATAGTCAAAAATATCTCGCAATTTTATCACATTTTACATTTTATCTCATGATAAAATGAGATATCTCATGCTAGGAAAAAGTTTCACCTGGTATTCCATTCTTGAAAATGCACTAACTTCTCATAGAAACTGCCACATTACATGCATAGGAAAGACCTATGCAAAAGAAATCTTCTAATGCTTTTTGTGTGTTGCGGGGGGGGGGGGCATTTGTGGGGAAGAGCTGATGGGCAGGGGAGTGTGCTTTACTCTTCCTAATTCTCAAATGCTACCTGTCTCAATTCTTGTGAGTCACAAAGTAAGGTGCTGTTGTTGTTCCTGCATTCATAGATCCCTGAAGGTGCCTCTCTAGCTATGAGTTTAACTGATAAGAAAGATACCACTTTAAGAAGAGGTAAGTTACTGTCATGGATTTATACTTTTTCATGGTGGTGGTGGTGGGGTAATCCCAGAAGTGCAGAGTGTAGCCAGAAGGAACTCAAGAGGATGTTGCTCCTTTTGCCTGGAATTCCCTGCTTGATCACCTTAATGAAGTCCCCTCTCTTCTTTAAAATGCTTCCTTAAAACATGAAGCATTTGGAATTACTCTCTAGATCAGTGGTTCTCAATCTTCCTAATGCCATGACCACTTTATAAGTTTGTCATGTTGTGGGGACCCCCAACTATAAAATTATTTTTGTTGCTGCTTTATAACTGTAATTTTGCTACTGTTATGAATCGTAATGTAAATATCTGATATGTATGATGTATTTTCATTGTTACAAATGAAATGTGTGTTCTATGCACACATTGAACACAATGGGATTTATTTCAGAGTAGGCATCCATAGGATTGGGCCCTGAGGCTGCAATCCTATCCACATTTACATGGGAGTAAAGGCCATCCTGACTATATTGGGATTTATTTCAGAGTAGGCATGCATAGGATTGGGCCCTGAGGCTGTCAGTCAGCCCCAGTGCACGCACAGCTACAGCTGGAGGTCTGGCAAGCCTGACCTGGCCCCCTGCACCAGGCGTCTTTAGGCGACCCCCAGGAAAGCTCTAGGCGACCCCCAAAGGGGTCCCGACCCCCACTTTGAGAAACGCTGCTCTAGATACTCTTAATGCAAATTAGTCTCAGTATATATAAATAAAATAATCACAGATTGTTTCCTATATTATCTGGCCACATCCTGTTCCTTTCCCTCTTGTCTCTTTTGTGTATATTAGGGCAGGACTTACCTTCAATTCTACTTTAAACTGCATTGTACATTGTGATGGTATAACTATAATAAATATCAATATTTCCCTAAAAACAAAGTTGTGACAGATTTGATGTCATTTTCTTAGTTTTATTTTGTTGTACAAAATATAGAGTCTCCATTTGCCTTGGGACAAAAACAGAATGATTATTAGCAAGAAAGAAGCAGCATAAAGGCAATGTGTTACAATACTATCATACTGTCCCTGTGCTGGTTTTGTACTAATTTTGCAGTGTTCATGTCTTTTTCCTGGAAAAGGTTTGCCAGACCTAGATCGTTCTTCCAAAAGTCCACCAAACCTTCTAAAATCTGATATTGGCTATCTAAGCCTCAGTTTCTGCTCTGTAAACTCTTAATCTAGCCCAGTGCAATCCAACATGTGGAATTTGGTGGCATTTCAGTGGGAAATCACTAGTTGAAACCCTTCCTACAAAAGTTCATGCCAGAATAAACACTTTAATCTCTAAAGCATAAAACTCTTTTGGGGAGCCAACACTGAAAATGATAAAAAGTGGCTCAGCAGGTAAAGTGATTTTTTTAAAAAAAGTTATTTGTTAAAGCTAAATAATAATCCAAGCTTCTCTTCCCCTCCTACTCAAGCTTAATTTCCTGTCCTCATCTCTCTGGTGTCTTAATGCTTTTGGGTGGGGGGAGATGGGGGAGTTAAGGCTGTTTTGATTTTTTTAATCAGATATCCTCTTTTCCATGACATGTACTCTTTTTATTCCTGTATCCTGGGGAAAAATCTTCATAGTCCTCCTTTTCCTTGTGAGCAGGCAGCCTGCTTGGAATGTGTATAACATGATGGGATTATTCCTAAAAACTATGATTTTTTAGCCATTTTGCTCACTAGTGGTGTCACCCCCTCAAGGATGCCACCTTTCTAACAACTTATTGCAGTGGTTCTTAACCTTCTAGCTTGGGACCCACTTTTTAGAGGAACAATCTGTCCAGGATACACCAGAAGTGATGCCATTGCTGGAAGTGACACCCCCCCCCCTTGAGGGGGTGACACCACTAGTGAGCAAAATGGCTAAAAATAATGATTTTTAGGAATAATCCCATCATGTTATAAACATTGGATGTGTAATTTACAATAAAATGAAATGGAACAAGCCACTTTGAAATATCTATATATAATGTGTGCCAACAAATGGAAGCGGGGCAATAGCGCATAACCACACCCACCATTCATGTGTTTGCCCACCCACTGGATGGGGGTGACATGCTAGCCTCCTGCACCAGGTGACACGAACCCTAGTGACACCCCTGGTGATCAGACATTCACATAAATATCAGGTTTAAAGGTGATTTAAGCGCTATTTCTTAAAATGCTCTTTGTCTCTCTGTTCATGGTGAAGATACTCATGGTATTATGAAAAATTCCTATAACTTGGAAGTAATCCACCCATCATGATGTTACATTGTTTGTAACTAGGACTTAGCAAGGCTCTCTTCTCTGTGACAATTGCAGTGATTAAGTTTGTAATTTATGTCATTGAATCCTACCATTCATCTAAAAGCTCTCAATGTCCTTTACAAAACTGAGCAGGATTGATGGCTAGACAAAGAGACAGAAAGGCAGAGCAGAGACACTTAGTGCCCTGTTCACTGCAGAATATGACATTCTTTGAATGGCAGCCAGCTATCTGAGAGGAAGAAAAATGGGTATCCAACAAGCAGCAAGCAGTTTTTGGCAGAGCTATCATGGGGACTCGGCCTGGAGCGATCCATAAATATAATATAGTTTTGGTCATCAAATTCAATGTTATGAGGTCATCGTCTTCACTGTTGCTAAATAGGCTTGTTTGCTGACCTTTGTGCCTGGGCGGCTATTGTGGTGCGTCAACTGCCAACCCCCACCCACTTCAGACACTGAGTTGAATGGCTTTTGAGCTGCATAAGTGGTCTGCAAGTAAGCAGATCAAGTTTTCAGCACTCATTTGTGACACCCTGACAATGAAATTTGACAAAGAGGGTGTTTAAACTTAATAGTACCGACTGCAAACATTTCAAAGAGCACAAAGAGGAAAAGTACTACTCCTATGCTATTTAATTTTTCTCAGAAAAAAAGAAATTTTCAAGAAAGAGGTAGTAGTCTAGAAGGGAAAGTAGGACTTGTTTTCCTAATTGTTTAAATATAATGCACTCCTCTTGCATTATATTTTATAATGCAAGTCCACTTTATTTCTGGGTTAAGATAGATAATATGAGTAGCACCTTGGTCAATTCCATATGTACTCATTGATAACCCACTTTTTGCCTGGTACAAACAGCTGTCCTTAATAAACACATACAGTGTAAATGGAATTCACTGCATTTGATTGTTCACAGATTTCATTTACCCTTTGTTGTAAAACTCCATATGTTAACAGGGTAAATGTAGTTTGCCTGCTTAGTGGCAGTAGAGTTACAGGATTCTTTTTTCTAAATTCATTTTCCTGTTATTTTGCTGTGGCTAAAGGCTAATGCAATTAATAAAAGATTATACTTGCATGCTGCAGTCCTCCCCCCACCTCCAAACTTGCTTCACTCAGTAGAAAAGAGTTTTGGGGGAAAATATGACCTGAAATCCTTTTTTCTTTTGAGTTATTCGATCTGATCCTCTTTAAAAGTAAAAGCAAGCCATTTTAAAGGCGTCGAAAAGTGTTCAACAATGAAGGAAAGCCAAGACCAAATTTGAGCATGTGTGTAGCTTAACAATTGAAGAGTAAGGCTGAACATCAAGATCTTGTGGGTTTCCATTTTAGTTCATCCATTGCATCAAGTTCTCATAATACAAAGGTTTTACTTCCATACTCCATATAAATGTCTTCTATGTTAGTTAATGTTTCCTTGGTTAATACAGAGTGATTCAAAATGAATGGGACAAAAAGAAAACATAGCTGTGACTTTTTGTCCAATTCATTTTGAATCACCTGGTATTACTGAGGTGTGTGTGCGGTCAGAGTATATCATGTCTTAATAAAGGTTAAAGTATCCCCTGCAGATTATATTGCTAGTCATGACCAACTGTAGAGTGCAGTGCCCATCCCTATTTCTAAGCCTTTTGAGCCAGCATTTCCCAGAGACACTTCTGTGGTCATGGGGCCAGCACGACTGCCAAAAGGCGCATTGAACACTGTTTTTACCTTCCCACCAAAATGGTCCCTATTTATCTGCTTGCATTTCCATGCTTTTGAACTGCTAGGTTGGCAGGAGTTGGGTAAGGATGGGCGCTCACTCCAACTTGTAAAACCCGGGTTTTGAACCCTGGCCTGCTAGTTAATAGGCACAATGTCTTAACCACTTGAGCCACCATAGCCCCATATGTGTTATTACTAATATCACCACATGTGTGTTATTACTGCTGATTATTTGCAAAATTTCCTCTATATAAAGGCTTACTATGAAAAATAGCAAGCTAAGCCATTTCTGTTTCTTCATTTTCTCTATTTCTCTCTTTCAGTTAAAGATCTGGACACTGAAAAATACTTTCATCTGGTAAGTATGCTATTCCAAGAACGTTCCAGGATAATGATTCTCCCCAATATGGGTGGGCCAAATATATTTTCCTTAGGGGATCATTTCTTCCTCTCCCTTATTTCCTCTCTAGAAAAGGTCTGTTTGGGAATTGGACACACACACTAGGAAAGTGTATGAGCGACATGGTACAGATAAATTAAGGAAAGTTCCATCAGCCTCCACACACAAATCACAATGGCTTCATGCAAAGCTTTGGAACTGATTACTTAACCAGAATAGTTTGATGGGTGGGAGGCAGGTCTTGGCCCCATGAAATTTGCCAAGTGTGTTTGTTATGAAACAAACCCCCATTTTCCTTCTCTGCCTTACAGCAGTTTAGCAACGTACAATCAAAAGGCAAGAGTGCTGCACATAGTTTATTGTCAAAGACAAATGCAGGAATACTTTCCATATGTACAGCAGATGCAGACTGGTGCATTTGTCAGCTGGCCAGCTCTTTGGCGTAGGATCAGACCCACTGAGGGGGGCAGTTGAGACTCTTGTGGTTCCTGCATTGTTTGTGTAATAAGATAATAATTGAACACACGTTATGTTTGGCAGGGAAAGGGGAGAACTTAATTTTTTATCTTAATTTTGTTCATAGTGATCTGGAATATATTCTTAGAATATTTTACCTTTATGACAACTGCCAGTTACCAGAAGGAAAAAAGACCATTATGTCTGGTGATGTTTCAGACAGCTGGACAGGTTATAAACTAAGTGTAGAACAAAATTCTTAATTCATTATGGGGAAAGAAAATCAAGCAACACAGCTGGCAAACAGTATAATGCACTTTAGTATTGTGTCAGTGTTCCTAATCTTACTGGTCTGGTTTATAGCATTGGCTGTAACATTTCCCCCACTTTTAATATGAATATTCTGGCAACATTTGTTTGAAAAAAGCTCATTTTAACCATTTTTTGTCTTTTATTATGGCTCAGGTTCTTCCTACAGATGAACTGAATGAAAATAAGAAGTCTCACCGACAGAGTCATAGAAAAAAAGTCCTTCCTGAAATCTATCTAACGAGATTGCTCTCCACAAAGGTAGTTTTTAGCATTCTTATTTTTTGTTACGTTTGGATTGCCAATCTGTTATCTCTGAACTCTGTAGTTGTTGGTGTTGTACTTCTTTAGTTATGACTTTCCTAAAACTTATTTTTAATTTAATTTTGTGAGCAGCCTTAAGCACTTTATATGCAGATGAGCAGGATCCACATGGTCTTAGAAATAATAAATAAAGGTAGGAGGAGACATTTGATAGGTGGATCTTGTGTAGAAGTGTCTCCTCTTCTTACAATACTAGCAGGAATGAATTTTTTCCTGCATGAGTGCCAGATTTCTGATCTCATTTATTGATTTCTGATTTCTGATCTCATTTATTGATTTATTTTGTTATATAAACTGCTTTGTGAATTACTCTAATTAAAAAGTGGTTTATAAATATTCTTGATTTTTATGATGAAGGGGCTGCAGTGGCTTAGTGGTTAGAACACTGGGGTTAATACACTGACCAGAATTCCGCTCAGCAGGTCAACAGTTCAAGACCTGAGTACTGCCAGGTGGGGTGAGCTCCCATCCCTTGCCCAGCACCTGCCAACCTAGGAGGTCAAAAGCATGCAAATGCATGTAGATAGTTACCACTTCGGTGGGAAAAACAATGTCCTGACAACAGGCCCCTGCGATAGGCTGGCCAGGTTTCCCCAAGTTGTATCCATTGTAGATTGGATGAAATTCCAATCTACAACAAGCAGAAATGGCACCACAGTACAAACGCTTAAGAAGTTGCTTTGATTATTATTATGATGTTGATGTATGGCCTTCATTTCATAAAATTCTGCTTCTTGGGTTTTTTGCCTAAATGGCATCGGAACCTTTGGGAAATGTGTTCATAGTAACTTCACACTCATGTAGAAGAATGATTACCATGTTACAAGATCAGTCATAGGATCCAAATATAGTGCCATACTGGAAGAGTATGATGCAGTGGTGCTAATAATAGTCCAGTCCAGATTGAAACTAAACTCCATTTACAGGATCAGTACTCCTCTTAACAGACTTGGATACGGGGCTTGGCCTGTAATTCCAGTGCTTTCTGATTCATAATTGGAAGAGAGATCAGAAGAATTATCAGGGGTCTATAGTTTTCCCACTGTTTACTACACAGAACAGTTACAGATGTGAATGTGAGCATCAGAAAAGAAGAATCTTAATGCCAAAAGAGATTAAATGCAAACTAAAACTAATTATATCACTGTGCAGAAAATTAACACCTCCCCCATCCTTGACTCTGTTTTGCTTTTCCTTTCAATGATTTTCCAGCTAGATTTCTTCAAGTTAATTTGAACAAAAAGGTGTATCATTAAATAATGTCTTAGTAATATCTTTATCACCACAACTTCCACTTATCTTACACCAAAGCTGAATGTTCTTTTTCTTTAAGGGCACGCTGCAAAAGTTCCTAGATGATCTATTCAAAGCCATTCTGAGTGTTCGAGAAGACAGGCCACCTGTGGCTATCAAGTATTTTTTTGATTTCCTGGAAGAGCAAGCAGAGAAACGAGGGATTTCTGATCCAGATACATTGCACATTTGGAAAACCAACAGGTTGGAAAAATAATTCCCAGTATTTTTCCCTTTCAAAAAATTCAAAAGTGATTCAAATTATCACAGAATATATTATTAATAATTGAAATTGTTAATTTCAGCTGGGGTGGAATGCTCAGAGATCCAAAAGATAAGGGGATAGGGATGAGAAAGAGGTAATTAAGGGAAGAATAAATGTCACTGGTTTTTGTTATTAGACCTGAGGTGAATTATCAGCAGATGGCGTTTGGGGGAGAATAAACAACAAAAAAAGGAGAATTGTACTCTAATTCTGAGAATGCTTACCCTTGACTGGATCATGTTGATTTCACTGGGGGTTTCCCAAGAGAGAACAGCGACAGAATATGAAGGGAGCAAGAATGGCAAGGGAGCAGGAAATTGCTTCAGGACGCCTCAACTATGGAAAGTATATTCTCCTCAGTGAATACAGAAGAAATGCCTTTCAAGTTGTCACAAGGGACACAACTATTCCAGCTTCAGTTTCAAAAAATAAATCAAAACTGAGTGTCAGCAAATTTTCTAGATAAGCAGGCAACCTCAGAGTTCTGCATAAATGCGTTCTGTTCAAATAGATGCCTTTTCTTCTTTTAGAACATCTATGCAGAGGCTTTTATAGTTGAGAAGTTTATGGGTTATCTGGTCCTATTTAGTAATCATTAGTAAGATTCATTCCCCCATTTGTTAATTGAAGATGTATCCTATGCAGGTAGGTATTCACAGTATAATAGCTCACCGGGGCAGATGTATCCAATTCCTTTGGCACCGCTGGCAGCAGCACTGAAAAGCTAAAAGAGTAATGAACCGTGCAGTCTCTGTGGGTGAAGGGAGACATGTTCACAGGTGTTTCTGTTGCTGTTCCCTGTCCTGTAGCAGTTTGATTCTTTGTCATTTTCTGGGTAGGCATCGTTGCCAACACTGAAATAACTACCAGCAGATAAACATTTCTGCTGTCAGATAAACATAAAATTAAAATCCAGAAAGAAAGCAGGAAAGTCATACCATGAAGATCACACACAAAGAATATTCTCACTTGACCAGTTCCAAAAAAACCAGGGGACTGCACTTTTTCACTAAAGAAATCATAATTAAAAAATTAAAGAGATATGTTCTCAGGGGTGTCAACAGGGTGGTGCGGCTGGTGTGGGTCTCATTGGGTGATGCATCAGAGGGGTAATGTCCATCAGGCACTTCCCTTCCTCAGAGGGAGTGTTCCTCCAGTGAAGGACTCATTTGCAACATTTGTACATGCATCCTTCAGTAGGAGAATGCTTCTGCTGAAGAGAAGGCTTCCTCTCCTTTGCAGGAGCATTCCCCCAGTGAAAGACGCATGCATGACACATTTGCATTGTCCCTGTGTGTTCTAAAGCTTCATTTTGGTGATATTCCAAGGAAACTACATGAATGGTCTGAAGAAAAAACACTGTTGCATAAGATATAAACCAAAGGAACATGTTGCACCAATCATTTGTATTTCCACACTGGGTAATTAGACATCATAAAAACTCACTTGCACCTCAGTTTTAAAAAGCTTTCTTGTTATTTCAAGGAAGAATAAAATGCGGTGCTATATGAATAGTTGCATATATGTTTGAAAAATCAAAGCTCGCATCAGATGATCTGCTAAAGCACTTACTGTAATCATAGAGAGCCAAACAAGGCATGGAACATGCAGATTTGCAGACAAATATTGGCTCAATGAATTTTCATCCAAAATTAGATAAAAGGCAAAATCCCAAGACAGACTGCAGTCCTTGCAACCTCTCTAGCTGTTGATTGTAAAAGCTTTCACTGTACTATATTAAAGCCAGACTTCCTTAGCCATTGGCTCAGCTGATGACACGCTATAGAAAATAAGAGCCCCGCTGGATCAGGTTAAAGGCCCATCTAGTCCAGCTTCCTGTATAACCCAGTGTGCCATCAAATGCTTCAGGGAGCACACAAGACAACAAGTGACCTGCATCTGACATTCTGACATAGACCATATCTGAAGAAGAACCAGATAAAGGGTCCTTTGAAGGGATACCAGGAAGGCATCAGATAGCACTATTACAATGGTAGTCAACTGATAGACAGGACCTTCCTCCAAGGAGCTCCAAGTGTGATATAATCTGGATCTTCCAGGTCAAATTCCAGAAAAAACCACACCATCCTGGCTTTCCACAACTAACTAAATGCTGCCAAGCTGTCTAGCATGGGCTCCTCTGCTTTCTCCAAGCAGCCAGACACTGCAAGCAGAGAGGAAAGAAAAGTAATATTTTACTTATCCACCTCTACAATGGGTGTACAAACAAAAATTCCATGTGATTTTTTTTTTTTACACAAAGTGGGTCTCAGTTTGTCCAACTTACTATTTATTTATTTCCATAGTACAGTCAATTATCTTTATATGCAAATTTGTTATCTGGAAGAGACAGAATTGCCATCTACCTCTTGCTCCTGTGTTCTTGTTATTCTCTAATACTGTGCTGGGGCATTCAGGGTTAAGGTGGGCTTGGCACCGCTACAGATGGCATGCAGGAACAAGAGAGATTGTGGAGGAGGAGAAGGGACTTGCTTCCTCATGAGCAAGAGCCAGTGCAGGAGGGGGAAGGAAGAGATGTATTTATGATATGGCCAATGGATGAAGGAGTTGTGTTAATCATGTTTAACCAATTATACTCCTCAGTTTTTTTTGAAGTTGTGGGATTGGGTCATTTTTCATATCAAAGAATATTGGTATTGTACTGTGGAGAATCATCAGACACATTTGTATCTGCTTCCAAACTTGCCCCACCATATCAGGGACCAGGGTGACCATATGACCAGAAAAACCCGGATTTGTCCAGATTTTTAGCCTTCTGTCCAGGTGTCCTACATTTTGGCTTCATTGTCCTACATTTTGGCTTCATTTTGAAACTTTGCGATAGTGCACAGTACCCCATCATGCCATATGTCATTGGATTCGTACTGAAGAGAAGAATCCAATGCAAAAATCCGTTAGAAGATATCTCCTTCCTATCAAAAGTTATGGTAAAAAAACTGAAAAACAAAAACAAAAAAATTACATTTTGGGGCAATTTTTTTTAAGCAGGTAGGAATTTTGGCTTGGGGTTAGGACTTTTGGCCCTGGGGTTCAGGAATAATCTGGTCACCCTGTCAGGGACTCCAGCTGAACCTTTACAACCTCTGACAATGATGTGACATCTCTAGAAGGACATCTCTACCTGAGGATTATACCCCTGCTTATCGAGCAAGAGGCACTCTTTCAAGTGGGTGTTCATCTTTTATTTAGCAGGGGTAGAGTAACTGGCCCTCCACACCCCAGCAGTGTCTGTTCAAGTGGCTTCTGCTGGTGTTCTTTTCTGCATTTTAGATTGTGAGCCCTTTTGGGACAGGGACCCATTAGCTTTTAATTAGCTATTATTATTTTTCCATTTTCTTTGTAAACCGCTTTGTGAACTTGTTAGTTGAAAAGCGGTATATAAATACTGTAGATAGATAGATAGATGGATGGATAGGATAGGATAGGATGCTGGAGTGGTTGATGAGCTCTCTCTGTTGCCCAGCCCCATAGACTTCAGGATAAGATTCAGATTTATTGTGAATGGTGAAGAGGTTCCCCTGGGACCTAACCCCATTTTTACCACAGGCTCAAAAATTCAGTATCTGGTAATTCTTACTCACTAGGTCATTGTTTCTCAAACTGTGGTCAAGAGGCACTAAAGGGGCCGCAAGCCAATTTCAGGTGCTCCCCATTCATATAGCTATTTTATTTTAATATATTAGATTTGATGCTTTCATGATTTGTGACTGCATTTGGGGAAACAGTTCAAATTTGTAACAGGATACTATGTATATGCTTTTAGCAATGATAGTAAATCCAATTTACTTTGGGTAAGTGTTGATAAGATTGTAGCCCAAGATTGTTTTAAAAATGTTCTCCTTTATGATGTCAGCTCCTGTCTCAACATCATTTCCAGCAGATCCTGACAGATTCTCATTATGAAAAGTGGATCCCGGTGTTAAAGGTTTGAGAACCACTGCATTAGGTGAACCAGGAACCTAACCCTAATTTATTTTTTTCTGATTTATAACCTGCCTTTCTTCCTAAAGAAACGCTACCCAAGGCAGCAATAAACAATGAGAACTGACTGTATTCTCTTTTTCTTTTCTAGCTATTCTCACTTTTCTTTTAACTTTATGTTTTGTAATCCCCAGAGATGTTTGTTATTTCCCAAACACCAAACACTGTCTCAGACATGGCAGAATAATAACCCCCATATCTTATTTTGTATTTCCCTCTGCAGCCTACCTCTTAGGTTTTGGGTCAACATTCTGAAGAATCCTCAGTTTGTCTTTGACATTGAAAAAACAGACCATATAGATGCCTGCCTGTCTGTAATAGCCCAGGCTTTTATAGATGCCTGCTCCATCTCTGATCTACAGTTGGGCAAGGTAACAAATTGTCACTGAAGAAAATGTTTTTGCTGTCCCATACAAAATATTTAATGTTTATTTTGAAATTGATATCAATTTAGCCAAACAAGAAAAATTAATTTGCAATTGTATGCAAACAAAAATTCAGAAAATGGAAACTGTAAACCATGTAATCTGATGCATACAGTTGTTTCCATTTAATTGGTATTATAGGTTGATATACTGTACAGTATATCATTTATAGTATTATGCCTGATATACTATTGGTACAGTACTGGTGATGACTCAGAATACTAATAAATGCTCCAACTCACATTGTCCAAATGAATGACCATGCAGATATATTCTATGGAAAAAACGGTTTTTGCTAGAATTCTGCAGATGTACTGGTTGGCCCTCCTTATCTGTGGGGGTTCCATTCCTACAACCCCTGCAGATACAAAAATCTGCACATGTTTTAATTGATGGTTTAGAGGGCCATCTGGACCCTCCAAACCTGTCTGGAGCTGTGGTCCAATTAGTTCTGGAGGCCCTGTTCACGGCTAGGGAGACCACACATGGCGTCAGGTGTTCAGAAGGTTGAATCCCCCAAGTTCCAGTTTGACTTCACTAAAAAGAATCATACCAATTCTACTTACCGTACTTTGAGTTACATAGTATGAAGGGAAAAGGGAGTCTTATGTATTCTACAAGCTCCTCTTCTTGTTATACTAGCTGTGGGCTCAACTGCAATAGATTTCAGGAGGCTTCTTGACAACAGGAACTCTAATTCTGATTTATGGAATGGCTTCGTTCCATAATTTGAGTGTTACAAGCATTAATTATAAGGATGTCTGCTTGGCATAGTTCCACCTTTTTAGCAAGAAGACAATCAAATGAGACCATTTTATTTGCTTTCATTATTATTCTCAGGACAGTACTTTGAGTCTCCCATTTAAAATAAATCTCTTTCTTGCTAAGTTACAGTGTGTTTTGCCTTTGGGTATTCATGAGTTTGCGTCCTCCAAACCTCTGGACCCTCCAAATCCACCTTCCTACTGCTTTACTATTTGGCTCATGCTTTTTTTAAAAAGAGCTTGTTGCTCAGTTAAACAACTAGGAACTCCTGAAATCCCGGCTGGACTGCACCAGAGTTGCAGCCATTTAGACGTTATCTCACTTCTTTTCTCAGGCCTCCATGTATGACCTGTGTAATAAATAATCGTCCTAGTGGTGACAGCAAAGATTTAGGCAATGCAGGTTCATTTAAACAGCAATTTGTGTGTGGTCAAATAGAAAATGGTTTGGCCCAATCCTGTCCTACTTTCCAGAATCAGTGCAGCCTAAACACAACATCTTTTAAATTGAAGAGGCTTTCGTGACTGCCCCCACAACCACATTACGTAATGCAGGCCCAATTGACACAATTGCTTCATAGCGAGAAAACTGGATAGGACTGGGCCCTTTGTTATAGATGGCATACAACATGGAACACTTCTCATACGCACCAAGTGCTGCTGAGAACATCTTGCTGAATTTGCTATCTGTAGTTAGTGTAGTACTATCAGGTAAGGAAAGGAAGAGGTAGGATGCAATCCTAACCTAGGCTGCCACAACTAATTGGTCTTCCCATTCCCGTGGTGATGTAGGGAGGCAAGCACATGTCTATGCACTCCCCCAGGAAGTGGCACACAAGTCTCTTACAGCACTTTTGTGACATTCCAGGTCAGCACAGGACTTATGCCAGGGCTTAGGTCGGACTAACTGGAGATTAGCATTGCCTCCTTAGACGATTACAACTAAAGATCAATGATATAGAAGTTCATCCTTAGTCCAAAATCCTGGCTCCAGCAGAGAATGAGGTCAGAACTGATTGCTTCTGCTGTCAGGAATGAAATTAAAAATCCAGCTATACCACAGAAGCTAATGCATACAGGTAAAAAAGTGTCTCTGGATTAGCACCTTAGATTGTATGGCATAGGTCAGACTGAAGCTGCTAGTTCTGGCCAAGTATGATAGCTCATGCTTTCTCTGTTTGTGGGGGGATTCATGCCTGAGCTCAATCTCTGAAACAGACCATTTCATTGTGTTTTATTGTCCTTCTCATGGCCCTGCTGAGTTTGGTGTTAACATCTGAAACTTTCCACCATAAATAAGTTTTATTGGGGAACGTAAATCACATCCTTCTATGTGCTGGCTCATATATAGTGTGTGAGTAGAACTGCAGCACAGAGCAAGCTTTCCCAAGCCACTAGCTGAGAGCTCCACTCAGAACTGAAGGCACTGGGAATCTATTCACTGGGAGATTGATATGAGGTGAAGTTCTAATAAGAGGTGCAAGTTGTGCATTTTTTGATTGCTTAACATTTTTTCATCTGTTACAAAGTACCTACAATTTTTCTTTGTCAAACAGTTAAGTTATAACTATGTAGGTCAACTAGGGTCAGATAGCAGATGAAAATGTTTTCTGGAATACAATGGCATAAAGGACGATATTGTTGAGTAAAATGGGAAAATAATTCTCCAGCATCAAAATTAAGTTGCACATGTGGTATGAAATTCTCTTTGTGGTCCCAGCCTTATATTTTTTGCCACAAAGTAAAAATCTGCTAACTTCAATGGGCTTTTCCAGAAGATCATTTACTTTTGTTTCACAGAGACAGATTTTCTATCTTTTTGTATAATCTACAGCAGGAAGGAGCTGAGAAATAGCATGAAGAAGCTGTTATTTAAATATTAGCATTTTCACTTATAAATTGCCTAAGATGTTGGTGCCTTGGAGATCTGGAAAAGGAGGCTACCTAGTTAATTATATTTGGCATAATTTGACTATAATTTAGCCTACTGGCATAAATTCTACTTACCAATATAATAGTTTTCATGGCTTGAACGTGTCATTGCATGCCTGTATTTGATAAGCAAAATGCATATAATGAAGCAGATTTCTTAAGCATATTTGTACATAGTATTATGTTCCTAATCTGATGCTGTTGTGCCAAGTGAACGTCAGATAGCAAAGAAATTAATAATTACTCCTAGAGTCCACGAAACATTAGTGAATTCTCTTTTGATTTTTCCTCTTCAGGACTCACCCACTAACAAACTGTTGTATGCCAAGGAGATTCCTGAATACAGAAAAATAGTGCAGAGATATTACAAACAGATCTACGACATGCCACCCCTCAGTGAACAGGAAATGAATGCACACTTAGCAGAGGAGTCAAGGGTAAGAATACAGCTCTCTTACCAAGTGTCCATACCAGAATTACCTATATCTGTTCACAGTGGTGGATATACCAGCAGAAGTAGCATGACATCTCATGAGTTGAGAAACAAGCACTTAGCCTGCAATCCTGAAGTGCACTTGGGATAGCCTGTCAATCACTGGGCTGGCCCAATTCCAAAATTGGCCAATCCAATTACACCAGAAAGGCTTGGGCAAGTGTAAGTCAACATAGGCTAGCCCAAGACAGATGGATCTGAGCCAGCCTAGCTGTGCCAGGCTAGGCAGTTCAGGAGAGGCATGTTCAGCATGGCCGAGAACAGTGCAGTTAGACTGTATCCAGAGCCTGTTTCAAAGGCAGAAATGCCGTCTCACACCTCCTCAGGGTTAGGCCACTTAAGGAGCAGGAATAAATCTGAGTAGACCCATAAGGGTCCATGATAAACCAAAGTAAAATTGGAAGCGATGGCAAAAAATTCTGGGTCCTAGGCCAACTCTTGCCTATCAACCTCAGGATACAGCCCAACTATACCAGTCCATCTCAGTAAAAGGCACAACTGCATCAGCCCAGTGAACAGCTGGACTTGTGCTGCTGCCTCTTCAGTAGCAGTTGGGCCAACCAGAGACCTTCTATTCCTGTGGATTTGGCCTATCTTGTCAGGATATGGTCCACCTAGGCCAGCTTAGCTGGGGGCATTTTTCTGGCCTAAAGTCAGGATTGCATTGTCAGTCCCATTCAGGAAATATAAATTGTTTCAAAATTGTTTAAAAATAATTTAAGTTATATCTGCAAAAGACTCTAGATGATTATTTTTTCATACATGAAGAATACGAACCAATTCTTACATGAGGCAAAGCAAGCATTAATCCATCAAGGGACTGACCTTGGTTAAAACAGTTTCATTTTCTCCCCAACTCAGAAGTTATATATTTCACATATTAATTAACTAACTTAGAAGGGAACCAGAGTTCAGATATGCTGATGTTAGCTTACAGCACAATCAAATCCAAATGCCATTTTAGTGCAATTGATTTCTGTCAAATCAAATGCATTACATTTTGTCTTTGTTGATTAATATTCTTCCCATTTGTTTTATCTCCCATGAAGAAATATCGGAATGAGTTTAACACCAACGTTGCCATGTCTGAAATCTACAAGTATGCCAAGAGATACCGTAATCAGGTAGGCAACTTCCTTTGTCTGGTTGGTGGAAATAGTCCTCTCCTTTTAGTGCTCACCTGTTTTGAGTATGAGCAGATTGCGTTGTGAGGGGAAAATGGCCGTGTGCTGTTTCATCACATGCCTTGTTTCACTAGCACAAGCCTAAATGCTGATTTTTTGTTGCATGCTTTCATTTTATCATTACACTGACAACTAGTTAACAGAAGCCCTTCTTACTCTGACCAGTGTAGACCATGAAAATACCAACCTACATCTCAAAATTTGTATAACTAACTCACTGCACATATAAACTCGGTCCCAACACAATCAAGCCATATTTCAGCCAGCATGAATTGCTGCTGAAACTTTTAAACGATAGTCGAAACTGAATCTTTGGCTGTACAGCAAAGGCAGCCATAAAATGCAGACCCTTTTTGGCCCAGGCATCTCAATTACAAAGGCACCTCACGTAACAAACTCCTCACGTAAAGTATGTTTCACATAACAAACAAAAATTTATCTAGGATTCTGCTTCACGTAACAAACTGTGCTTCACGTAACTCATTGCAGTTGGGGCAGACGCGCTGGCCGGCAGCCCTTTTAAAAGCGCTAGGGCTGCCTAGCATGCCTGTCCATAGTGAAAGCAACACTTCCACGCTCTTCTTCCTGTGGCTGGGCAGAGGGAGAGAACAGCAGTGGAGAAGAGGGAAGCAGCTCAGGGCTAGCCAGAAGGGAGATGGGGAGAGAGAGGCTCAGGAGGAAGAGAAGGAGAAAGTGGGGAAACACTTGGAAAACGTCTTGGATCACAGAAGAAAGTGTCTTTGATTGCAGCCTCCTAACCATGTCTACCCAGAAGTAAGCCCCATTGTGTTCAATAGGGCTTACTCCCAGGAAAGTGACTTTAGGATTGCAGCCTGTGTAGACTTCATAGGATCATGCACATTGAATGCATATTTCGAATTCAATCAAAACATGTGTTTTGATCAATTCCAGTGTTTCGTCATCATTTTGACATCCAGTTAATATTTTTATATGAATTTATTTTTGTTCTGGAACCAATTGTTTGAGTTTCCATTATAGTGGTGTTGATTTTTCATTTTTTGTAGAGACCTGTTTCATTTTGCATCAAAAGGTGCTTGAAGTATTTCCTTTCAAATAACCAGATTTTTCTATCTAAATATCCAACAGATGTATTCAAGTATTTTCTCTACAGTCACACTTCAGCAAAAAGGAGCAATTAAAATATGCAAAACGCAGATGGGTCTAACCAGTCCAATATAACCTTCCTTCTGTTGCAGCTATGCCTGTGGAGCTCATGCTGCATCCTCTGGGGGAGTTTTAAAACCCAAGGCCTCCTCAAGATAATGGAATATTTGTCCCCTGCCTAGACCCAGGGCAAGTCATAGTCAACTAGGTGGATGGTTTGAGGCCAGGGAGAGGATATCAGCAAGAGTTGCTGCCATCAGTTCTTGCCCCCTTCCCTACCTTGATCCAGCTCCACCCTGTCCACTCACTCCCACAGAGGCATCTGTTGCCCAGCTGCCACCATTCACCGTTTGGTTGGCAATAGCCAACCAATAGCCAATCTGTTCTCTGTGGTGTGGCATGTTTTGCAATAGTCATAAAGCACACTACTCTACCAGAATATGAGTTCCAGCAATGCAGCAGGCTGTAGCATCGGGCCATAGGTTTGTTGTCAATTAGTGAAAACACACAGATGTTAACTGGGGAATACATGTAAAATGAATTATTTTAAAGCATTTGTATAAACTCAGTGAAGGCACAATGTACACTTTACTACCATTCAGTTATCAGGTAAATCACTTTTTTCTAAAAATTCATAAACAACATTATGCCATATCATGAATACTGTAATAAGTGAATGAAATTCAAACAATCTACTTAACAATAAGCTGAATCTAAACTAAGAGCTATTGAATACAAGGGCACAAACAGTTGGGTGATGAGGAAACTGAAAAAAATGATACGTTGCTCCTTGAATGAAGAATCTTAAATAAGCTGTGTGACTTTTATTTTTTAAAGAGCCATTCCCTTTTCTTTCAGATAGTGAATGCGTTGGATTCCAACCCCACAACAAGGCGCATGCAGCTGCAGCACAAATTTGAGCAAGTGATTGCACTCATGGAAGACAATATTTATGAGTGCTGCAGTGAAGCATAGGTGGCAACCTTGACCTCCTTCCATGTCTAGAAGTGACCTTCTCTACAGTGCACTGTCCTTTAGGGAACACTCTTTCAAAGTATTTGTGTGTCGGTATGTAGCCTGTGTGTATGTATATGGTAACTAAGAAACCAACTTGAGGGATGGGTCTGGCAAATCTCCTTAAACCAGCTGGTGAAGTGAGAGTTTTCCACCAAACAGTCTGAAATCCCTTACATGATCAGCACTGCATGGCACCTATAATTTATTTGATCTTTCAGGCAGAGGCACAAGACTTGCGCTGGGAAATGTACTGTTCAAAGCAGCCACCTTTCCCTTCATTTATTTTCCCAGAGAGACTGATGCTGATTAGAGATCAGTACTGAGCAATGCTGAGGCAGTTATGAAAAATCAGAAAAACCTCAGAGAATAATGAATGAAGGGTTTCGAAAAACCCTTGGGGCATCTGTGGAACTCCCTCCAACAGAGCCCCTTTTTTCTGTGTACTTTAAATATCAGGGAACCCATTTATTGTACACAGTCTGCTGCATTAGATGTATTTTGTGCCTTTTATTTTTGTACTGTACATGTAACATAACCACCTTCATCCAAGGTTGGAAAGAGGTGGCGAACTTGCAGTCTAGACAATGCAGTTGCTTCCTAAGTAGTCGTGACATGTGAAAGCACTTTACCCCCAACGGAAATGGCTATTACCTTGCTGGAGGGATCATTATTGTGTAGCAGACAATCTCAAAAAAGAACAAATCAGTGCAGCTGTTCCCATTTCCCAAAGCTTCCCAGATGTTCGTGCAGTTGACAACTTCTCCTCGAAATGCCCATCTGGCTGTAGGAATAATTTTCCGAGAAGGAGGAAAAATATACACTGCAAGGGTCAAAGGGAGGAAGGAGGAAAAACATACACTGCAAAGGTTCCTTCCTTTTGTTCTGCCGCTCCCGCCACATGGAATGAACAGAGCTTGAACTCTTGGCTCTACATAAATCCAAAGCTAACATAATTGGCTTAAAACAAGACCACTGATAGTTTCACTGAAGTAAAATTTGGGTCTAGTCCTGCTTAAACTTCTTTCATAAGGTAATGGCCTTTTATGCCTGGTGCAAAGGTCACTTTGAAATGGACCATAGAATTTGTTCAAAGCTGAAGGACAGAGTAGGAGGAAATGACTGAAATAAACAAGAAAGTCTCTTATATTTAGGTGTTTTTTTAAAAAAAAATCTTGTATTTTATCAAATAGAGGTTTTTTGGTAACTTTTTGCCACTGAACTGCAAAAGATTTATGCTGCAACTGCCAGCATTTGATTGTTGGAAGAGCCCTTATGCTTTTGGAGCAGCCTTGTGACAAGAACGTCAGTTGCTGAAACCTTGTGCTGAGACAGAATTTGCCTGCTGAACTTTAGCTTCTAAACAGTAAAAAGTCCTACCAGAAGACAAATCTTATGCAACTTAAAGGGTTGCCACAGCAGAGAAGTTGCTTCTCCTGCTCAGATACCATAATTTCTGCTGTCTAAAATAGCATTTGACAAAGTGCTGTATTTGATAATCAAAAAGGACATTTTTATCTCTTTGGTTAACAAATATGGATCTAAAATAATAAAATTCAGATTAATTAAAACCAGAAGTAAAAAACTGACCACTGCAATTTTATGCAGTGTCTTGGGCATCAACTATGCTGACCTCAATGAGTCAACCTGGAGTGAATTGGACTGTAAGGCTGCAATCCTAATCCCCAGTTAGGCCGGCCTAAGCCCCAGTACAAGTCCCTTGCTGGCCTGGGGGTGTCACAAAAGTGCTGCAAGGCACTTCTGCGCTGCTCCTGGGGGAGGGTTAGGCCAATGAACAAGTATGCGCTTGCCTCCCTGCATCACCACGGGAAAGGGAAGACCAATTAGTTGTGCCATCCTGGGTTAGGGTTACACCCTATGTCAAACAATTTGATCCTGAAGCCCAAATGACACACCATATGCTGATCAATGTAACATCACCCCAAACACCTTTAATCAAAGTTATTTTCAGTACAATTTAATTGAAACTTAACCCTTTCCCTGACAGCCACCTTTTCTGCTCCACATTCCCCCTAACTTTACAAGCATACTTTTGGAACCTGTGGAAGCCAATCTGGCACAGAGAAATGACTGGGAATGAAAAGATTACACTTACATAAACACCACTCCTCATATTATTATTTGTATACTACCTTTCAACAAAAAGTTTACAAAGTAGTTTACATAGGAAAATAAAAGAACTCACCCAATCCCAAAGTTGCTTTTGATTTTTAAGAACCTCCCTTGGCATAATATTACACACTTAAGGGTGTAGTGTGTCAACTGGGCCTAAAGTACATGCATTGATTTTCATCTTACTCAGTATTTGGTGGTTAAAGTATCATTCATTCCAAATTGCAATGCCTCTAGTTCTTCCCACTTCTGCCTTTACACAAACTATCATGGAAAGCATTATTATTTCTCTATGAGGAGAATCCACAGTAGTCTCTCCCTCTCTCTCATAATTTCCCTTTAGACTTTTTGCTAGAGTTGCCTGAAGGAAAGAGCTGTTGCATGCAAGAAAAACAGAACATATCATGAGTGCTGAAGCCAGCTAATGTTGCTGACAGTGTTGTTCCTAAACTGCCAAATAATGCTTAAAAATACTACACTACCTCATCAAAGGTAAAGGTCTAAAGGGGAATTACTCTTCTTAACGAGGCTAATATTTGATCACTTGGATGGGAATTGGACAGTTGTGTGTGATTTTTTTCTCTCAAATTAAAATCTTATTGCTATAGATAGTTATCCTCTGTCACGTATATTTTTCAGAAATGCCTATTGTAGTGTATTATATGGGGAAGTGAAGTGTCATGATGGATTTTATATATCTGTATATAAAAAGTACAGGTTTTATTCAGTGCAAAAAAATAAAGAGGACTATACAACATGAAAGCAACACTGCAAAAGATTACATGAGCTTGAAAAGGACATCTCCAAAAGGACATCTACATGAACTTGATGAGAAAATGACTGCAGATGAGAAACTTTTGAGAATGTAGCTGGGCTACATTTAACTTAGAAAGAGATTTTTTTCCTTCAAAATTCTAATTTTGTTTAAACTGTGAAGAGCTACCGCTTACACACATGCTCACAGAGAGTAAGTGCAGGGGTGTGAACAGAAAGATTGGTAAGAGGAAGAGGAGGTGAGCTGAAGGAAAGCAGAGATAGGATTAGAGATTTTTCTTGACCAGACAGCTGTAATTTTGGAAAGCTTCAGCACAGTTTGACTAGTTAATTGGATCTAAAGAAAGCTACTGTCTGGACAGGCTCTTAAGACTGGAGGGGTGATTCTGTGTCTCCCTCACAGGTTGCTGCATGCTGAGCATGTGTGTTTGCTCCAAGCATTGTGCTCTGCATATGTTTGTTATGGCATATGCTTTATTATTTAATACTTTGTCCAAATATTTGCTATAACCATTGAAAAGAAATTATCTAAAAACCCAGAACCTGAGGGTTGGTGCTGTTGTCTAGAACCCAACTCAACTGTAATATATTTTTAACTTTGTCATGTTACTTGTGGATGTGTGTTTTTTTCCTTACCTGCTGTTTAATGGAAAAGGCAGAATCTTTGGAAAAATATCTTTGTAATAAAACAAAATGATCAAATTTATGTGTGAGGATGTTTCCATTCAAAACTTTTCATGAGAAACCAATGAGTGCAGTTTTTTTTCCAGCTGTAACATGGAGCTATCAGAAACAGTCATACAGAAGTGACTAGGATTGAGCGTCTGCAGCATATTGACAAGTTAAAAATTTAAAAATATCTGGGTCCTCATGGCACAAGAGTTGTTCCAGTTGTGTAATTGCTGCTCTTCTCACAAAAATATGTAGTTTTATGTCAAAGGGCAAAAAGGAAGCAATGGGACACTGATCTTTAAAAAAGAGATTCTGGCTGCAATCCTAAAGACACTTTCCTGGGATTAAGACCCATTGAACACAATGGGGCTTACTTTTGAGTAGACATAGTTAGGATTGCACCCTCTGTCAGTTTAGCATCTGTTCCAAGTAAACTGGTTAAAAGCACACGGTAACTAAAAAAATTATGAAACATACACATATATCTAGTAGTTGTAAAATAAGCATGCAGATATCTTTAAGAATTGGTAACTGGTTAAGGAACAGAAACTGGAGAGTAAGAATAAATGGGACATTTTCATGATGACAGCAAAAAGTACTTCAGACTAATGGTTTTTAACTTAGGGCAAAATCCATCGCAGTTGCAGGTCTGTGCAGTTACGTCACCCTGTAGTGTTGTCGTATGGAAAGTCATCTTAACTGCTCCAGAGCAAGGGGCTTAATTTCACTTTAGGATATAGGCCATATTCGGATATGTGTAGTTGCTGATAAATATCATATGGACCATTTGAAGATTATACTAAATTATCAAAGTAGTAAAAATCAGATAGCAAAGGATCCAAAAAGTCCCCCTTTCCAACCCAGATGGACCAAAAAGAAATCCAAAAAAACCTCTCCAGTCCAAATGGCCAATGGTCCCACAGGTTGCCCTTTGGCCAAATGGCCAGTATTCCCCACAGGTTGCTCTGCTAGTCAGGACCAACTTGGGAGTGGTTGCTCATCCCATTTCAAGTTCACTATCAAAACTATAGAGCAAGCCTCCATCAGTCTTGAAAGACTATGGTATAGTGCTCAGCACTGCATACGCTGCATGTGAAGCACGAAAGCCTGGGTTGGATTGTTATGGAGGATAGGCTGTTACCCAAGCAGCAAATCCCCCTTCTCCACACCACTGAATTAGTCCAATGGAAAGGCAGAGCCAATACGATTGGATCCAGCTGGCATCACAGAGCTGGGCTAAGGACAGGAGCTCACCCTGTCTTGTGGGGCCGACCCAGGTCTCAAATCCAGGCCTGCTGGTTAACAGGCAGAGTCTTAACCGCTTGTGCCATCCACAGCCCATAAACTATAGAGCAACAAATTACCATACTGTACCTCTAGTGGCATGGGGGATGGTGTGTGAAACAGCACTATAGGAGTCATTGTGTTTGAGTCAGGAAGCAAGTGCTGATTGGCCCCACCAGACCCAGATTGCACTACTCTAATTGGCTACAATAGCTAGGTGTCAAATCCAGGTGGAGGCACTAGCAAAATCAGAGGAAGCCACATTTGGGAGGTATTGTATGCTTATAAATTAGGAAAGGGAGCTTTGGGTCATTTTGAAACATCAACCTAATATGCTGCAATAGAGAAGAAAGCAAATGTGATCACAGGTAATATACTGGAATATTGCGTACAGTTTTGATCATCACCTATATTCCCTGTAAGGGTCTGTGAACCTCTTGAACAGCATCCTACACTCAGTGATGACGTCATTCCAAGCTGCCAAGTTCTTTACGGCTCAGTTAGACAGCTTAGTGAGTAGCCTGCTTATTACATCTCAACAACACCTGGAAAAGATTTTTTTTTAAAACAACCAAAATTATGAGATAGTTGCATATGGGAGTTTTGTCTCAGAAAAAAATATTAATTGAGTCAGGTTTGATAAAATTAAATTTAGTATAAAGATAAAATTGTTCTCCCTCTCAATGGGCCATGGTCACCAATGAAACCATGGGCCACCAATGAAATTAATGGTGAGTTTAGAACAGATAAAAGGAGTAACATCTGCACAGAATGTAATTAGTCTGGAATTCATTGCTGCAGAACATGACAAATGGCCACAAAAGGAGATTGGACGCATTCCTGAAAGATGTGGGAGATACATGGCTTGGCAGCACAACATGTGAGCGGGATCTTGGCGTCGCAGTGGATCACAATCTGAACATGAGTCAGAAGAGTGATGTGTCTGCAAAAATGGCAAATGCCATTTTAGACTGCATTAAGAGTACTGTAGCTTACAAGTCACAAGAAGTTATAGTTCCTCTTTACTCTGCATTGGTCAGACCTCACCTTGAGTACTGTGTTCAGTTCTGGGTACCTCACTTGAAGAAAGATGCAGCCAACCTGGAGCAAGTCCAGAGGAGAGCGACAAGAATGATCAGTGGGATGGAAGGGAAGCCCTACGAGGAAAGGTTGGGGGAACTTGGGATGTTCAGCCTGACGAAGAGGAGGCTAAGGGGAGACATGATAGCCCTCTTCAGATACCTGAAGGGCTGTCATATGGACAAAGGGGCTCATTTGTTCTTACTTGCTTCTGAAAGCAGGACTAGAACCAATGGGTACAAACTGCAAGAGAGGAGATTCCGGTTGGATATCCGGAAAAAATTCCTGACGGTTCAGGCGGTTCGGCAGTGGAACAGATCACCGAGGGAGGTGGTGGACTCTCCCTCACTGGGGGTCTTCAAGCATAGGCTTGACAAGCACCTGTCGGGGATGATGTAGGAGGATTTCCTGCTGCAGGTTGGACTAGATGACCTACTAGGTCCCTTACAGCTCTAGGATTCTATGATTCTATGATGTCACATCATAGCTGTGACTTTCTGCAGATTCAATAGTAGTACACATCTGAATACCAGTTGTGGGAGAGCTGGTATGTGAATACCAGTGGAGGGAGAGAATTGTGCCTCTTTCTTCCTGTTGTGGGCTTCCCAGGGGAAACTGGTGGGTCATTGGAAAACAGAGTACTGAACTAGATGGACTCTTGGAGTGACCCAAGCAAGACTTCTTGTACAGTGGTGCCTCGCTTAACAAACATTTCACATAACAAGCTAAAATTTCCAAGAAATCTTGCTTCACATAACAAGTTCCACTTCACTTAACAAGCAAGCGTGCTATGGGCACGTGTGCTTTGCAACCCTGACACTCCGCATGGAGGCTCTTTAAAAGGGCTGCTGGCCAGCACTGCTGCCTCTAACTGCCCCAAACTTGGGGGCAGTTGCCTGGGGGTGCCAGAGACAGCTGCCTTATGTCACATAAGGAACACCCTCCCCAAATTTCATGCTTCTAGGTCCAGGGGTTGGGGCAGGGTCTTGATCAGTCAGGGATTCTTAAGGGATAATGTAAAGTCTAGGGAGGAAAACGCTTTGTGCTGCTTTTCACCCTCCTTCTGGTTGGAATTTCCAAAAACCATTCTTAATGCCTCCATCATGGAAGGAACACCCTCCCCAAATTTCACGCTTCTAGGTTCAGTGGTTTTGGCTGGGCGTTAATGAATCAGTCTGTCAGTCAGTCAGTGACCTTTCAATTATATATACAGTATATACAGTATGTATTATGTTGATGAATACGTGAAGGAGTGGTGTCATGCCTACTAGCCTGTTGCTCTAACCATTTATTCAGGTGTGTCATGTTTGACACATGACAGTCAATACATACACACCTAAATGTTACAGATTCCCATCTGCTAAATTTACATACAGTGGCACCTCACTTAAAGAGCTTAATTCGTTCCGGAGGCATGCTCTTTAAGTGAAACACTCTATGTTAGGAATTTGAATCCCTGCAGGATTAGCAGGGCTAAGCAGAGTAGTTGTGCAGAGGATGAGAGGGCAGCAGCACAAAGTAAACACAGCTGTTTATAGTTCAAGATAACTATATTGTTCAAAACGACAGGCAGAAGATAAGTCCAGTAACACAGTCCAAGGTCAAAGCAGTAGATCAGTCATGTACATACATCCAGTTGCAGGGTTATTCCAATCTCAGTAATCCAGTTAAACAGTCCACAAGTCAGTCCACAGATACAGTCCAGTCTTTCAGAGTATCAAACAGTAATAATACTCCTCCTCAGTAACCCACACTTTGCAATAATCTCATACACACTTAAATATAGTGAAACACCAATCAGTTAGAGATATTGCAGTCATGTGACCAGTGACTCAGCACTTCCAGTTCTGCTGAATCATGCTGTAAGAGCAGTTACAGATTGCATCAGCTAGATTGCATCAGCCTTCTGCAGTATTGCATCAGCCTTGAATCAACTTGCCTGACCAAACATGTTTCATTATTAGATTCAAACCCTAACATTCTATAAGTGAAGCAGATTTTTCCATAGGAAATAATGGAAACTCAGACAATTGGTTCCACAACCCAAAAAATATTCATATAAAAATATTAACTGATTATAAAAATGATTACAAAACATTGCAGTATAACACTGTACAAAGCACTGTATTATACAGTAACACACAACACTGCAATAAAGAAAATACTGTACAGTACTGAACCATACTGTACCTTTAAAAACCCCCGGACGTCCCATGAGTTCCCTGGCAATGGAAGCCTATTCCAAACTTTGCCCAGGGACCCACTGTAGCTCAAGCTAGTCTCCTCGTCCCGCCTGTGAGTTCCCTTGCCATGGAAGCCTGTTCCAAACTTCCTCAGAAGTGCTCTTTATTCAAGACAGTGCTCTTTAAGCAAGTCAAAATTTTTGAGAAAATTTTGCTCTTTATAAAACACTGTTTATTCAAGACACTCTTTATTCAAGGTACCACTGTATTTGGAAAATGAAAGGTATGGATCATGCATATTGTAGCCTGCATGTATAGATTCTGTGCAAATGGAACCCTTAGCAGTGGTGGGCTTCAGGGGGTTCTTACAGGTCCTATAGAACCTTTTGCTAATGAGCACCTGGTTCTGAGAACTGGTTACTAATAGGACATAGAACCTGTTGTTAATTTATTTGAATCCCACCACTAGACAGGGGACAAGTTCTCCCCATGCATTCATTTCCACTCAAATGAATGTCTGAACAGGCTACTGCTGCAACAAAAAGAAGGAGACAAAGACATCCTGCAGGTCTGTGGTGTTTCACTTACCTATATGTCAATATTTTCACACTGAACGTACTAACAGCTGGCTAAGATGCAAAAGTCAAAAGGATCACCTCCGGCTGCAGTTATTACAGTGTTGTTGCCTAAGGAGAATACAATCCTCGGTTTGATTAAACCTGAAGCAACAAGGATATGGAGCCAGCTTGCAGTCAAGGAAAAAGATTTCACTGCGCTTCTGATTGAACTCTGACCAAGGCAAACCACAGTCTGCAAAGATGACAGTTATAGGGAGAAACTGACATACAGTACAGTATAGGTTTCTGGTTTTCAGAAACTCCAGCAAGTGGAATCATCCCATTCTGCTTTTTCACTTCCATGGGGATATCTTAATAGCTTATCAATCTCATACTAAAGTGCTTCCACATGCAAGCCCTTCCCTCATAACTCCACTCAGCTAAGAAAGCAAGTGCTGAATTTACACCACTGTCTGTATCCAGATTTAGTTCCTCAGGCTCAAAGAGGTGAATTGGTGCATCAGCACATGGATATCCCACCGATGGACAGTATTTTTTCATGGTGGTGGGATTGTGTGCTCCAGTGATACAAAGGGCTATGCTGGCAGGGACCCCCATGCAAGACAAGCCTTTGTTAAACTAAACCTGTCCAAAATCCCACTGAACGTGGGTTGTCTGGAGAAGGAAAACTCCCACCTCAAACCAATTATCTGTAAAGGGAAAAAAACATTATATTGGAAATACATTCAGCTGTTCCTTGTGCCTTGTGGCTATACTGATCTATGGGAAAGGCTTCAGGAGTCAGCCTTGAGGTAAAATCCAGAGCCGGAGTCCTGGAAGCAGTTCGTGACTGTGTACAATCACGTTCTGGTAACTCCTGCAATGCAGCTGGAACCAATCGTATCAGCTCTGCTGTTCCATTGGACTATTTCAGTGATGTGGAGAGGGGGGATTTGCCACTTGGGTAACAGTCTATCCTCCATATTAATCTACCCAGGCCTTCATGCTCTGGAGAGGACACTCAGAGCATGATACTATAGTCTTTCGAGACTGAAGGATGCCAATGTATGTAGATATCCATTTGAATGTGTGCGCCAATGTCCACTGCATGAAAAGCAATGCTGTGTACAGTTAGCATCTGGATGCCTATGTGCACACACAAAACACACTTCTTTTATTATATTGATTGCACAATAATAAAGAAATAAAGAAATAACAGAACAACACATCACAAATAGGATAAAAAAGCATTAAATTTCTATTTTTTTTTTACTCTTGTTAGTCCTTCAAAAATTGGTTTAGAACACCTGTCAATATAATCTGGATTGATGTACATTAAGAAACAACAGAGATATTAAAAATTACGAACAGTATAGAGCAAGATTATTCCCTTAGAATTAAAACTGCTGGCTGGGATCTGCAAGTACTATAGCATCTAAGGGGAGGGAAGTCTCTCAAACAGGGTCACTTTCACCATGATTAGTTGTGATAAAATTGCCTGCAGCGCCTCTAAAGTTGGGATTGCAGAGATCAAACAGCTGAAGCATCATGTTTCTGTTTCCAGTTTCTAATTAACCACACTGTATGTACTCTGTCCTCCAAAAAGCTCAAAGTAGCTTACATTGGACAAGTTTTATCATAACAATCCAGAGAAGGTAAATTTAGGTTGCACCATACATAGCATCACCCTGCCTGCTCTGTGACCAAGCAGTGATTTGAGCTCAGGTCTTCCAATTTAACATGGCAGGTGGTTTGTGTGTGAGAGTGAGAGAAATTGTCCAGGGAACAATATTGAACATCTCAGCTCTATCTCACTAGCTGTTTCTTTAGGTCTTTACATGCTTTTAGAAAAACCCAAACCGCTTGCTGAGTAAACACCACCCTCTGTGATGGAGAACATGAACATGGTTGTCTTTCAGTCCTTGATTGTTTTGTTAGCCCTGTATTATTCTTCACTTGGGACTGGAGCCAGGCCTGCCTCACTCTTCAAGTCTAGCTCCATTTCATCTGAGTGGCATTTATCATTGTTCTAATTAACTATGGCAAGGGAAGGTTGAATGCATCACAGCTGGAGCTACCTCCAAGTTTCATATAAGCTTTCATGAGAATAATGTCACTAAAGGACAAATTAAAAGTTTCCTTTCATAAGAGGAGGAAACCAGGTTCACAACAGTGGGCTGTAGGTAGCTTTCCTTGTGTTCTGATAAACACGGATTGCAGCCCATTCCCCTCATGTAGCTTGTGATTCCCCTAGGAATTTATCCAAGCCTTTCTTAAAGGAATTGAGGCTAGATGCTATCATGACATCCTGTGGCAGGGAGTTCCACAGACCAACCACACGCTAGGTAAAGAAATAGTTTCTCTTGTCTGTCCTACCCCTCCCAACATTCAATTTTAGGATAAAGGGTATCGCTGAAAGAGGAAAATTGTAAATGTGGACCCAAATGAAAATCAAAAATGAGGTAAGTTATATGGGCTTCGCTCCAGCTGGCTGATACATGACCCTGTTCTCACAAAGCATAGCCATATCTGCAACATAGGAGACTATGGGCGCAATCCAGAGTAAGTATGGGGAGTCCTTGCTCTGGTGTAAAAACAATTTGTTCTGGATTGCAATATGAATTTTCCAAGGGTTTTCACCGGGTGGTGCAGTAACTACGGGTACACATAAGGTCTCTTATGTGCTCCCATAGTTACTCTGGATTGTAGGGTTTGTGCCTCCTAGGCTTGTGGCCTTTTTTAAACAAGCAATTATTTCCAATAATAACAGTAGTTTTGATTTTCTTTGATCAGTGTAACCTACTTAAGAAAAAATGAGTATAAATCTTATAATAAACACATTATTACAGGACTCTCTTCTCAGCTGCTCCTGGCTTTTCCTCAAATTTAGAAATTGGTCTGAGGTTATATTTGCCTCCCACAAAAGCTTATAAATTTTACTATAATGCAAACCCTTTCTGGATTTTGCTAGAAGAGATCCAAAACTATGATGTCAAACACTTGCCTTAGTGCATGTCCATATTTTTTCCTCGTGACTTTTGGATTCTCTCCCTCCCAATTTTCTATGAACATTTATCTGTAAAGGAAAAAAACCATTATATTGGAAATATGTTCAGCTGTTCCCTTTGTAGAAGTTTCCTTCATGTCACTCGCTGAAGCCTGCCAAGCTGACCTTTCCACATAGTTATCCTGTAGAGAAATCCTATGCCTGTTTTCTCAGATGTAAGTCCCACTGTGTTCAGTGGGGCTTACTCCCAGGCTCATATGCACAGGATTACAGCTTGTGTTTCTTTTGCCTCTGTTGTTGCTTAAATTTGACAACTGTGGCTTATCTGAGCATCCTATTTACAGGAACCATCATCTCCTGGAAAGGCTATTAGTCTTGCCAAGGGTCAAGGAAATTTTCTTAACTGTGCTGGCCAACATTGACCAGAATGCCTTTTGTTATGCTCTGCTTCTTGTCCGCTTGGGCATCTCTTCTCCTCTCTAAGCAGGCTTCCCTGCTGATTTTGCAAGAGCATCTGCCTACCGGCCTGCCTGAGAGTTTGGTCAATCTCATCACAACAGCATGTTGTATGCAACTTGTACCTACAAAAGGGTTCTGTCTTTTTAACACATTGCAGATTTACATCAGATGAACTGAAGCTCTCATGCTGTCATAACACAGTCATTACAGAAACATCGGATCTCGCATTTCCTGGTTCAATTTGCAGCTTTGAGAAAAGTTTGATACTTCAGACCTCTGAGGCAGGAAGCTGGGTCCTTTCCAGCATTCCCCACACTGTCAAGTTGAGACACTGTTGTGAAGCGGCTCCGTATCGCAATCAAGGAGCTCACAGCACTGAGCAAGGCAAACAGATGGGAGCTCTTCATTTGGCATCCAAGACTTCACATCGCTGGATTTTGCCTTAGGTTTTTTGCTCGCAGCTTTTTGGTTTCTCCTCCTTAGCATCTGTTGAAAAGCTTGAGGAAGGGGAGCGGGGAGAGATGATTGAAGCGCAGATGATTCATTTACTTTTGTTTACAAGAGAAGCCTTGCCATAGGAGACCATTTAATCTGTTTTTTCCCACCCATTCCAGCCAGTAGGCCTAATTTGTTGATCAAAACCATAATACACTGACACAGAACTGGACTTGCCTCCAGCAGATCAGTTCAGCTGGGAAGTTTTTTTCCCAGTAGAATCAAGGAGGTTAAGTGGACGTCACATTTGGAGAACTCTGAGGTAGCCAAGTCCAAGTACATGAGGTTGAGGAAGCCATCATGCCACTATCCTACAGTGTTAAACTCATCCAAAAAGACCAAGTTTATAGTCTGCCAATCCTTCTAAATCCGTGTCCTCCTAGACAGGCTGGCTGAAAGAGCAGCAAGGTAGTCACCACAGCTGATACATCAACCCACTGACCTTTATGGGTCAGCCTCATCAGGCAACTGCCAAGGGCCCACTGCTGATCTCTGTCACCAGCTTTGTACCGTAGCTTTAATGTGGTGATGGTTTCAAAAGTATCTCAGGCTCCATGAAGGTAGGAGAGGTCCATGGAGAGATGGTTGCCAATGGCCCCATGAAGGCTGGTAACAGCCCTGCACCAAATGCATAAGCCTAGCACCATGGTCCATGTGGTCATCGTCTCCTATATGTTTTGAGTAGGGCTGCTCTTAAAAGTTGCTACAATGGGGCTTACTTTTGAGTAGACAGAATTTCCTATCACTTGGGAAACTGAGGCAAAATAGTGGTTTTATCTGCTGCTTGCAAATATATTTTGTATTACATAGATCCTATGTCTGTCCCTTTGAAACTAGTCCTTAGAGAACACTGAAAGCATCTGCACTGTCTACGTTCTGTGCCATATGGGCAGCAATTTGGCAGCACTGAAAAGCTGCTGGTGTTTGCATTCAGAATGTTTGAGAGCGTTGAGCTGGTGGAGCCCAAACTTGGTGAGTGGTTTCACAGTTAAGAAAACAAGACCAAAATATGACTTAAAAGACCACAGCATAACAATATTTTATGCTTTCTTCAACTGCACCATACAAGCCCAGTAGTACAAAAATTTGATATTGGGTGTTGACTTCAATCAGCATCCTGAAATAATTAATGATAAGAGCCTTGCTGGATGAGGCCCATCTGATCCACCTTCCTATATCTCACAGCAGCCCACCAGATGCCTTGGGGAATATACAAGATACTTACACTACATCACGCTGCCACTCTCCTGCATCTGGCATTCTTTTCACCTCCCAGTGAAGACACCAGATCACACTTTGGTATAACTTGGTATAACTATTAAACGCTAGTTACCAATTTTTAAAGTATTAAACCTATTGAACACTCCTTCCCTCCTTGCCAGTCTTGATAAGCAGATGACAGGAAGCAGATGACAGCAGATGATAATTCAGATGACAGGAAAAATTCTTACCTGGAAGAATAAATTTAACATTTAAAGATTAGCAACATTTATTAGTCACTAGCAAAAAGTGTACCCACATTGCAGGAGTAAAATCCCCCCATATACCATCCCCCCATGTGCATCAGTCCCCCCATGCGCATCAGTCTCCTTTGCACAACAACCCCCCATGCGTATAACTCCCCTATGCACATCATCTCCCCATGCGCATCATCCGCCCATGCGCAGAAGTTCGCTATGCGCATCAAACCCCCCATGCGCAACAACCCCCCCATGTGCATCAATCCCCCCATGCGCATCAACCCCCCCATGCGCATAAGTCCCCTATGTGCATCCTCTCCCCATGCGCATCATCTCCCCATGCACATCATCCTTGTGCGCATCATCTCCCCATGCACATAAGTCCCCTATGCACATCATCTCCCCATGCGCAACATCCGCCCATGAGCAGAAGTTCGCAATGCGCAAAAACCCCCTATGTGCAACAACCCCCCATGCGCAAAAACAGCCCTATGCACAACACCCCATGTGCAACATACCCCATGTGCAACATACCCCATGTGCAACAACCCCCCATGCGCCACAACCCTTCATGCGCGTCAACCCTCCAATGTGCATCAAGCCCCATGCGCATCATCTTCCCATGCGCAGCATCTCCTCATCAGCAGCATCCCCTCCCTCTGAACAACATCTCTTCTAGTGCACCAGGCACCAAGCACAAAATTAGCTGGATGTTGGTCAGTCTTCCATGTTAAGTATAGGACAAAAACACGTTGACCCCTTTTCAGCCCCTCAAGGGTTAAATTCTTCCACATCAGTTCTTGGCGGGTGTTCATGTGACAGAAGGATCACCCTCCCTGAATTTCATGCTTCTAGGTCCGGGGGTTGGGGCAGAGCATCCCTCAGTAATCGATTCCTCAATGCAAAGTATAGGGAGGAAAATGCTTTGCACCCATTTTCACCCCCTTCTGGTTGGAATTTTGGAAAACTGATTCTTAGTGCACCCCTCTGTCATGGAAGGAAAACCCACTCCAAATTTCACACTTCTAAGCCCAGTGGTTTTGGCAGGGCGTTGATGAGTGAGTGACTAAGTCAGTCAGTCAGTGAGTCAGTCAGTGACTTTTCTCTTTTATATATATAGACTAGCGAAAAGTGTACCCACATCGCGGGAGTAACATTTGCCCATATGCCACCCCCCCCCCAGGGCGCATCAACACCCCATGCGCAACTTTCCCCCATGCGCATCATCCTCCCATGCGCAATTTTCCTCCATGCGCAATTTTCCTCCATGCGCAACTTCCGCCCATGCGCATCATCCTCGCCAGTGCAACCTCTTCCTCCAAAAAACATCCCCCAGTTCACCAGGCACTGAGCACCAAATTGGCTGGATGTTGTTCAGTCTCCCATGTTAAGTATAGGACAGAAACACGTTGCCCCCTTTTCAGCCCCTGAAGGGTTAATTTCTCCAGATGGTTCTTGGTGGGTGTTCAGGTGACAGAAGGAACTCCCAGAATTCCATGCTTCAGGCCCAGCAGTTGGGGCAGAATGTTGCTGAGTCAGCAATTCTCAATGCAAAGTATAGGGAGGAAAACATGTTGCACCCAGGAGTGGGCCCGGCCTGGCCCAAGATCTGGTTTGCCGGAAGTGGGAGGGGCCAGGTCAGGTCAAGGGGTGGGGCTGGGGTCAGGGGGTGGGGCCAGGGTCAGGGGCGGGGCTGGGGAGGGTCAGAGGCAAGGTCAGAGGCTTGCACAGTGCACCGAAAACAAAGATGGCGGCCGGCCCGAACCGGTTCGCCCTGTTTTCGGCTTTCCCTGCCGCTGGCAGTTCGCCAGCAGCAGGGAAATGAGAAGATCCGGTTCGGGCGAGTAGGCCCGAACCGGCATCTGCCCATCACTGGTTGCACCCCTTTTTACCCCCTTCTGGTTGGAATTTCCGAAAACCGGTTCTTAGTGCACCCCTCAGTCACAGAACAGGCTATCCAGATGTCCGACTTTCCCCAGACACCTCCGGTATTTATTACCTTGTCCGGGGGAGTAGGGAAAAACAAGAGTGCCCCGGAATTTATGAGCCATGCATGCACTCCAGCCCTAAAACACCAGCTCTAAAACTTAACCCTTTCAGTGCCTCTTAACCCTGCCTCAGCCAACAAATTCAGGCTGTGCTCCACTTCTAGACCTGCAAGGTATCTCCTGCCTGGGGATACTCTGATTCCTCCTTCCGAGTCCTTTACATCTTGGTCCTTCTGGCTCCCCACAGTCTGCTTTTGCACTCTGCACACCCTCAGGGGCACTGCAGATTTCACTTGGTGGTTCCAGATCCCAACTCCCTGATGCAGAGATGTCCTCCTTTCTATCCCCCTCCCTGCTTGATATCTTACTTGTGTGTGTGTGTTTTGTGTTTGGGTTTGAACCACATACGTTGGAGTCACTGGCTTGTGTTATGCTACTACAAACACCCAACCCAAATTTCACACTTCTAGGCCCGGTGGTTTTGGCAGGGCGGTGATGAGTTAGTCAGTGAGTCAGTCAGTGAGTGACTTTTCTCTTTTATATATAGTGGCGCCTCATGTAAAGTAAGTTTCACGTAACAAACAAAAATTTCTCTAGGATTCTGCTTCACGTAAAGAAAGTGCTTCACGTAAAGAAAACATTTGGTGGCAGTTGGGGCAGACGCGCTGGCTGGCAGCCTGTTTAAAAAGCGTCAGGGCTGCCTAGCGCACCTGCCCATAGTGAAAGCAACACTTCTGCACTGTTCCTCCTGTGGCCGGGTATCCGCTGGGCAGAGGGAGAGAAGAGCAGTGGAGAAGAGGGAAGCAGCTCAGGGCCAGGCAGAAGAGAGCAGAGGAGAGAGAGGCTCAGGATGGAGAGAAGGGGAAAGTGGGGAGACACTTTGAAGATGTCTTGGATTGCAGCCTCCTAACCATGTCTACCCAGAAGTAAGCCCCATTGTGTTAAATGGGTCTTACTCTCAGGAAAGTGTCTTTAGGACTGCAGCCTAAGTAGACTTCATAATATCATGCACATTGAATGCATGTTTTGAATTCAATCCCAGTGTTCTGTCATCATTTTTACATCCAGTTAATATTTTTATATGAATATGTTTGGGGTTGTGGAACCAATTGTCTGCATTTCCATTATTTCTTATGGGAAAATCCGCTTCACGTAAAGAAAGTTTCATGTAAAGAAACTGCCTCCGGAACGAATTAATTCTGTTACGTGAGGCGCCACTGTATATAGAGGAAGAAGATTAGAAGCTAGATTGGGCAATGAACAAAGTAGGCAAACTTTAATCCTACTCTCCCATGCTCTTTTCAATCCAGGTAAGGTAAAGATGTTATCCATAAGTAGCCTAATGTTTCTGAACACTATGAAATAAGGCAGGGCATATAGTATCCAGTATACATCAGAAGCAGATTTCCATTGTTCAGCTGAGGACCTCAGCACAGAGAGGACCTTTGCCCTTAGAATAACTGATTTAGACTTGGAAGAGTCAGCTTTGGGGATCCAATGTGACCCAGCAGTCACATATTCAGGGTGACCATATAGAATGGAGGACAGAGTGCCTCTACCTTTAACTATTTCACAGAAGAGGGAATTTAATACAGAAGAGGGAATTTAATTCAACATAGAAGGATTTAAAAGGCAGCACCTGACAAAAATTCCTTCTTCTTTACAATGCTTAAAAGCAGAGGCACTCTGTCCTCCATTCTATATGGTCACTCTGTCCAAATGGCCACATGGCAACCACTGAGTCAGACTGTTAGTCTGTGTAACTCAGAATTGTCTACCATGACTGTTACGGTATGATATGTGCTTGTCAACCTTACCTGGAAGGCCCAGGAATGAAATTGTGCTACCACCGAGCTGTGAGCTTTCCCATCCCAGCATAAACTGACATTTACTGGGTAAATCACCTTACTTTGACCTATGTTGGTTGCCTTGAACTATGGGGTGACAGACTAAATGCTTCACAAGGTTTCCTGGTACTCCCCATCACTGGGAGAAAGCTGTATTCTTTCCATTTTGGTCAATTACTGTTCTGCCTCCCCAATAATAACGACAGCACTGACCTAACTAAATGCACAAGATGTCCATCTTCTCTTCAACTCACCTAGCAAATGTCAGTGCCTTTCTGCCTCCTAAGACGCTGTGCCTGTTAACCAGCAGGCCAGGGTTCAAGACCCGGGTCGGCCCCACAAGACAGGGTGAGCTCCTGTCCTTAGCCCAGCCCTGCGACGCCAGCTGGATCCAATCATATTGGCTCTGCCTTTCCATTGGACTCATTCAGTGGCGTGGAGAGGGGGGATTTGCTGCTTGGGTAACAGTCTATCCTCCATAACAATCTAACCCAGGCTTTCGTGCTTCGCATGCAGACTATGCAGCACCAAGCATGATACCATAGTCTTCCAAGACTGACGGAGGCCTGCTTAATACTGGTAGCCATAAAAATACACTGTTTGTCAGCATAATTAGTTTTAAAAGGCCTTTGCTCAGAGCAAGTTTTATTTGTGAGTTTACCTCACATTTTTCTTAATGCTTCTGATTAGCATCTTAATTGAGAGGGCTGCAGTGGCAGCTGCTAATTATTCTCTTTCAAGTCATCGTGCCAGCATGATGAGGAACAGGTGGCAGGGGGGCTGAATTGCATTTGCCAGCACTTGCAAACAGGAGTGTGGGTGAGGAAGGATAATTAGAGGTTTCGACAATAAAGAGAGAATTCTGAAGGGGCCTGCTCTAGCCGCCACCTTTAAACCTGAATAAATTGTACCAGGAATTGTCTTGTAAGGTTACCACACACATCCCTCCCTGAGAGTCGTTCACCACACAGAACTTCAGCAGGTGCAACTTCTCCCCACCCCATTATCTCCACACCTGGAAAAGCTTCACCTGCTTAATTCCTCTCAGTTAGGTTGTTCCTTCACTAACAGTGAAGGAACAAATCCTGTTAAAAAGAAAACAAATGGCTGCCATTGTGTGATGGATGTGCAGAGTGTCAACAGTTGTGACTTTTCTCAACCATCTCACAACGCCAGGAAAAAATCTGCACTGGCTAAATCCTGTATGCTAGGATTTCTACCTTGTGGAAAGAAAAGTCTGTGTCCACCTTTCTTGAATTTTTGCAGGAAGAGGCTAACACGGTAATCTTGCAATCTATTTCTTGTGTGGTACCTACAGCCAATTTTATTTGCTGAGGCTGGCAGACCCTAAGAGGGATTGTGTTCTTGTTTCACTTGTTGATTGCAGCATAAAATGGTGACTGGCTGGCACACATAAATAGGCCACCAAAGATGACATGCACCAAAGAGCTCTTCATGCCAGCACCTTATGTCCTCACAAAAGACAATGCTTTTCAAGTGGAGTTCATCTGCACGTTAAGGTGATTACACACATATGTGAAGTGGTCTCAGACAAAAGAACAGTGAAGGGAGCCATATGCTGGATCCATAGTAAGGCTGTTGAATCTGGCAAAAACCATTCCTGGAGATTTGCTTTCCAAACATGATGTGAATGAGATAAAGGCACCATCTTGAAATCTCCAGGTAAGCTCTTATCTGGAGACTGATGCTGATTCCTGGAGAATCCAGGCCAATTTTAAGTCTTGGTAGTCCTAATATAAAGGTCATTCTACTTCTCACTGCAGTCCAACCCTGCGTTTGTTGACCTGAAAGTAAATTCACATTAAGCATGTGATTCATTGCCAATGTAATTACCGGTAATTTCCATCCCCTTCCATTTTCTTGTTCTACTATGCACAATCGTCATACCCTCATTCTATCAAAAGAGGGAATTTCTTCCTCTCTTTTTAACAGTTCCTTCTACATTACAGAATTTTTGTGCAAGGGAATTCATCTTATCAGACGCATCCTATACAAGGCAGTTCCTGGTCAAAGCGCTTGTCAATGTATGTTGACAAGCTGTGTAAAGTCCTGACGCAGAAAAGGTGAAAGGGCTGTGCTGTTAAAGATGTTCTCTGACAGAAGTGCAAGTTTAAGACAGCCCTAGAATTAAAGATAGATACTTTTCCCTTTTAAAAAAAAGTGTATCTAAGGGCCAAACTGGATGTTAAGAGACACTAGTTGATGACTCCCTTTTTTTCCTACACTGAAGAACACATATGATGTTATGCTATGCTTTTCCCTGCCATTCTGCCACCCCACACTGCATGTCCCTATTTCAGAGCCATTCTGGTCAGCTAGTAGTGATGATCCATTCAACATGTAGTCCTTTGTAAGCCAAAGTGAGGCTTCCTGCAAAATGTAGTGCTTTGCACCCCTCTAGTTAATAATAAATAAATAAAAAAAAGTTAGACTACTGGAACCCATAGGAGCCAGGTCTTTGGAATCTGCCTCCTCCACCCCCCTGAGCATCTATAATCCATTATACAGCAAGAATATTTGGGCTCTTCCTTCTGCCCTATCTCATCAAAAGAAAAAAATTAGTCCACCAATCCTTTGTCCAATGATCATCAATTTGTATCAGAGATGGGCACCACCTTCCTCCTACCCATTTTCCTGCCTCCTTCCTGGCCATCTGGCTGGAACTTCCCTGTTGCTCACCTGTTCTGAATGCTGACCCTCCAGGATCCCTCGCATTGCAATAAAAATAGCAACTACACATAGACTCAGACTCAGACTGAATTCAATGCCCAAATCTTCAGGGCAGGTGACTCAAATCTTCACAAATGAGCAAAAACATTGGTCAGCTCCAGTGTTAAACCTGTGTGTTCAACAGCTTGTATCCAGAGTTCAGCCCAATCCTTCCTTTGAATGACTGGCATTCACCATTGTGGATCACTGTAAGACTTTGTGTCCCCTGATCAGGATGATGCAGCATTCTGGCAAGTTGAATCTTCAAGGAAATCCGGACACAAAGCCCAATTTGCACCATTGATGCAACAGGCTGGTAGATGGCTTTGTCCAGGCTTTGTCCTGATTTGGGGTCATGATGTTCTGGAATTAGCACTCCAGATTGTGCTGGAAAAAACATTCCTAATACTTGGAGTGTTAAAATGAGTACCACAGCCAAATCTTCCCTGAGGCAATTTTAAACATGCTCTTTTTCAGCTGAATGATTTTCTGTCTGCAAAGAGATCAGGCTCAGCAGGGATACATTTGAGAAAAATTCAGTAACACTGGCTTTTCCACTTTTGCCACACAGAGTAGTTAAGAAGATTTTAAATCTATACATATATGACTGACTCACTCACTCATCAACACCCAGCCAAAACTGCCAGGCCTTGAAGCATGAAATTTGGGGAGCATGTCCCTTCCATGATGGAGGCACCCACTAAGAACCAGTTTTTTTGGAAATTCCGACCAGAAGAGGATAAAAAGGGGAGCAACGTGTTTTCTTCCCTATACATTACGTTGAAGAATCCCTGTCTGAGGAATGCTGTGCCCCAACCCCTGGACTTAGAAGCATGAAATTTGGGGAGGGTGTTCCATATGTGACATCAACGTCCACCAAGAACTGATGTTGAGAAATTTAACCTTTAAGGGGGTGAAAAGGGTGCAACGTGTTTTTGTCCCATACTTAACATCGAAGACTGGTTGATCAACTTCCAGCCAGTTTGGTGCCTGGTGCCTGAAGCACTGGAAGGGAGGGTGCATTGGGGGAGATGGTGCACATGGGGAAATGTTTCACATGGAAGAAAATTGTACATAGGTGAATGTTTCACATGGGGAGAATGTTGCATATAGGGGATATGTTGTGCATGGGGTGTGATGTGCAATGGGGGTTTGCGTGATGGGGTTGTTGTGCAATGGGGGGACAGAATAAGAGAGTATTTTACTCCTGCAATGAGAGTACATTTTGCGAGTACCTTGATAAAAGTGGAGAAAGAGGAGGCGGGAACCCTAATGAGTTCGGGACCAGTTGCACCTTATGCACCAGTCTGCCAAAAATCTTCAGCAGACATTCTATGGGTTCTGTGTCATCTGAACTGAGATGGGAACACACACCAATATCTTCCAACACAGTGTAGCTTTGGCTTCAATTCTATACAGACTTACATCAATCCAATTGAAATGAATGCAGCTTACTTCTGAGTAACTCCATAAGAGCACACTGCCATTGTGTGGCAGTGTTACACTTACACTGTTAAAGTGTAAGTGCGCTATACTCATCCCCCAACAAGTTCTTAGTACTTTATATGAAGAGTGAACTTCTCCATTTTCAACATTTTATTCCCACCTCAAACTGAACAGTCATGCTGCAAAGAGATCGCAATACACTTACCGGTAAGTAGGGTCACAAAGGTTACAGAATTGTTAATGAACACAATATCTTAGTGATTAATGGAAATTGCATGTTTTGCCTGGATTTTTATGGTGAGGATTTTCAGACTCACTTTTAGATACCAGAGCAGCATGGACAGGAGCTCAAGCTATCTTACAGTATTCAGGTCTAGAACAGCAGACCTTCAGGTTGGCAAGCATACTGTCTTTAACCACTGAGACACTGCAGCCCAGTGGTGAGCACTAACCGGTTCGGGCCGGATCGCCTGTACCGGTTGTTTGTTCTGGCCCCCTGCTACCGATCTGGTAGCTATGGGGGGCCAGAAAAACCGGCCGCACTGGCCAACCAAAGGCGGTTGACACATGTGCAGTGCGTGTCCTCAAGCTGATCGACCAGCACACTGGGATGGGTGGCATGCCCTCCCCGGCCCCGCCCCTGACCCTCCCTGGCCCTATCCCTGCCCCTGGCCCCGCCCCTGACCTTTCCTGCCCCCTGAACCCGGCCTGGCCCACCCACTTCCGGCAAGCCGGTTGTTAGGCCAGGCCCATCACTGCTGCATCCCCTTCCTCATTGGCATCCTTCAGTCTCAAAAGACTATGGTATCGTGCTCTGAATGGCAGTCCTAAAACAGCAGCTAGAATGGCTAAAAAGGCCGATTTGAGAGTAGCAATCCCTTCCACACTGAGGACAGATACAGTCTGTTTCATGCCCAGCCTCCAGATTCTGCTGGTTCCTGGACTACCTCCTTAAAGGGCAGGTAACGTAGATATGATATAGATCTAAGAGCTGAGGCATACACAGTCCCCTACAAATACCTCATTTTAATTTCTCAAAATTCAGAGCTTGACATTTTCCAGAAGTGCTAAAATGTTCCACTGGGCTACCTTTAGGAACCAGCACTAAGCTGGCATGGCAGGAAATTTCCGTTCCTGGCATTTTGCATTTTAATTGGAATCTGTTCTATAGTTAAATTAGTTTAAATGCCATTGTTTCCCATCTTCATGTTAGGAACTGGGTGAGAGGATTCAGAACACCAAGATGCGTCATAAGAGATGCAATCCTATGCACATGTACTTGGAAGCAAGCCCCACTGAACACAGTGTGATATCCCTCCTCCAAGGAAACAATCATGGGGGAGGAGGAAGGGGGGAAGCAAGTTGTAAAATATGAATTAGGCTGAAGAGGAAGTGGTGCATTGGGGACCATTGATGGCCACACACCTGGATGTCATGCTGAATTTTAGAATTGCAGAGCAGAACAACAGTGAAAATTAGGGGAAGCCATTAAAGAGATCTCAGCTTAAGGGACTCCCTTTCTTGCTGGAATGCATGGTCACAGCAGGCTTTGTACATGTGAGTGATTCTCAATTGTTTCCAGGACCGGGTTTAGGTTTGATGAGCTCCTAAGCTATTGAAAGTAATGGGGCCCTTTATATGTCCAGCTGTCCTTTGTCAACAACAAATTGTCTCTTTTTTGTGTTGAATATATGCTATATGGTAATTTATGGAGCCTTCACTACACAAAACATTGTTGCTATATGTAGTTTTTATTTTATTTGTTTTTATCTTATATTTTGAAAATGTACATTCAGGGTTTTTTTCTTTAATTTTTTTGGGGTGCCCAAGAGAATGGGGCCCTACGCTATAGCTTGTTAAGCTTATATGTAAATTATTGTGTAAATTATACATATAATGATTGTGTCAGGTCATGGGAGCCCCGTGGGTGGACTGTCAGGCTGCCAGCATAGTGAGTGTGCCAGAGGCTGCACAGGAGAAAGAGAAGAAACTTCTAGGTCACCAGGAATTTTCCATATAAACCAGACAAAATTCCTTTCTTTAATTGTGAATTCCCATAGGGAGCCTCTGGTTTAAAAAAAGCAAGGCTGCCAGATGTCCCTTACTTACTTTTTAAAAGTCCCTCTTTCCAGAACATCTTGGTCCTATATAGAGTGTAAGAGGATTGTGCTTCTGTAGCACGTAACAAATGTCTCTTATTACAGACACCACAGCCCAAAGCAGAGATTTTCAGAAAATCTGATCTGAGAACTGAATGTGTAAGGATTGGTCTGGAACAGTGTGCAAAAACTCACAAAGCTTCAAAAAGTGTGTCTCTCAAGAGACAGAGGCGTAACTCCAGTTCTTCAGGGCTGCATGGTCTCTGGCCTCCTCCACATCCCCACATCTCATTGTGGATCCCATTTTACTGTGGCCCCTCCACACTTCTAGTACCAGAACAGTCCAAAAAACAGCAGGCTGAACTTGAGTGAAGAACTGAGGTAGAGCTAATGTGATGCAGTGGACAGTGTTGGCTTTGGATGTGCTTTTAAATACGGTGTGGAAGCTACCTTCACACATGCTGGGGTGCAATATCTGTATCCTACATGACCTTTAATTCAACCCATAACCAGGATGCTTCTGAATGTGAAAAGCTGCAGACGGTTCTGAGAAGGGAGCGGGGGGAGAAGTCTAAACTGTTGTCTAAAGTTAAAAGCATAATTCAGTTGAAGTATTTTAATAATAGTATGGCCATTACAACAGTCTTCTAACAGCCCATCTCCTGCTTGACCTGGAAGCACAAAGGAGAGGAAAAGATACAACAGATCCTAAAAACAATATAAAATTACTAAACATGTTTTGAATTTAAAGTTGGAAATGAAGACGTTGGGGACTCCACTAATGGAAGTGGAAGAGAGAAACTGAAAACAATGCTTTTGGAAGCCATACAATGAACGTGAATGTGCAGAAAAGCCCACATTAGTCTGAACTGAAGAGATGACAGCTTAAAGTAACGAAGAATCAGAAAGCTAAAAAAACACCCAGTACAACAAGCGTAAACAGTGACATCTTCAAGTGAAGACAGACATAAAATAGAGAGAAAGAGAGAGCTGGGGTGGTAATGGAAGCAACCTTACTGCATTCAGTACAAATGTATTTTTTCCGCTTGAGGGCTGACCTCAGAGGCAGGGGGTAGAGAACAGAAATCTGTTTCTGCAAATTTTTGGGAAAAGCCAGTTAGGATCAGCATCAGTTGCTCAATACTCATCTGTAACAAGGCAACTTTTCCCAAAATACCATAATGGAACAATTTCCATTAAAAGCTGTGCTGCTATTTGAGTGATAGCACAATTCTAAATTGCACTGGAACAGACAGGCCAGTTGGCCTGTACTATATCCGTGCTTGGTTGTGTGCTACTGTGGGCATGAGGATACTTTTCCCCTTATCCCAGGTAGGAATGCAGCAGCCCCAATAGGCCTACTTACTTCTGTGCTGCCTCTGGAGGTGGCACAGAGCCAAGCAGATGTATGCAGCCAAAGGTTGTTTTGTGCCACTCGGCACTGGGGGTGGGATCTGGCATATGCTGATCCCAGCCTCGCCTCCTACTCCCTGCCTGCCCACCCTGGGACCGCCCTCCACCCACACTGTTCTGCCCCTGAACACTCAACTGGCACAGAGTAACTTTTTTGTACCACTGCAGAGACTAATGCAGCCTCAGTGAGCCAGGCACACCTCTGTGAACCAACATAGCAAGCACCCAGGACAGGACAAATTCCAGGCAAGTACAAGGGATCTTAGGACTGTACTTTGAGTGTAGCAGTGCAGAAAAATGATCGAGTCCTTATGATCCGCAGTGATGATCTCCCGTTCCCATCTCCCCTATCAGTGTTACAGTGTACCTCAGAGTGCCAAATATAGGAAGGGGCACCAGGATGCAGATCACTTGTCATGTATGCTCTATAAAGTCTTTGGTGCAACTCTGAGAGATACAGAAAGCTGGACTAGACAGGTCTTTAAAAACAGGACTAGACAGAGCAGGACTCAGCTCATGATCTTATGTTACCTCCTTATTTAAAAAATAATTATAGTTATTTATGTAATGAACTGCTTCACCTCCACTGTGACCTGAAATTACACCTCTAACATACAAAAAACTAATGAGGGGCCAGCTTAAAGTGCAGAGAGCTTAATATGTAAAAATGTCAGTTAAGGAGGAGGGCTGTCCTTGCAAATAGGTCTTTATTGAAGATTTAACTTTCTTGTTTCTTGTTCTTCCCCATCTGCACTGCAGAGCTGCCTAGGCTTAAAAACTGGAGAGGATCATGCTATACAGAAATAGTCTACAACACTGATAATGCTGAACAGAGAAAAAAAATTTTAATAACTGAGCTAAAAATAAAATTGAAATACTTCAGTACAATTACATTATGCCATCTTGCAGCTCTTCAAACGTATGTCAGACTCTCAAGGCCATATGCTCAGTTGGTTTCCTTGTTACAGTGTGAGGAAAAGCGAGCCTCCATCAATTCTCCAAAGAGAAAGAGTGTTGGCCACAAACCTCCTATTTGGGCAGCAGCCAAATGGAATTGCAGCAAAAAAAACCAAGAAGGTGCCCGCCGGAGATTGGTAAGAAACTCAAGGTCAAAAGCTGTGTGGTCTGTGTGGGAAAATGCAAGGGGAGAAACAAAGCCACATGACAACATGTGAACGGAGCCATGGAAATATGTCACATGGTACAAAGAAGACATTGCGGGCCCTGTGGCTGCCTAATGTTCTAACGCCAGACATTGCTATAAGTTAAACAGGGATTTTTTTAGTGGGGAGGCACAACCAAAAAAGTATAGATATGCAAATACTACTTACTGCTAATTAGTTCATATTAATATGCACATGCTTCAGGCATATGCAATTCAAGACAGCTGGTCATTCTAAATTCATGTGAGATATTCCATTCACCACCCAACTAAGGCTTCCTTACCCAGCCTCTCTCAGACAGTGTTCAGCCTTCCCAAAATCCTTGAATATTCATCTCCCTTCCCTAGAAACAACCCCTTCTGCTCATAAATTTGTTATGAGACCTTTCCCTTGCTCCTTTCTTTGGCCCAATTTTTCCTCAGCAACATACTCTGTCATTATTTAATTCGGGATTATAGGTCCTATGCCTGTTTCTTCTCTATTTTTCTTAGCACCCTTGATCTATTCCATCTTCTTCACACCAACAGCCAACCTCGTGGTTCTGTAGAGACACTTTCCTCTCTCGCCAAAGTGCAATTTTATTTAACAGTTTCTTCATTCATTCTAAAACATATGCAGCCAACGAGCTAACAATAGCTTTCACAGAAGTTCACACACAAGTTCCCTTTCTTTCAGGAAACCTTTCTTTTGAGTTTCCATATAAAAGGAAGACTTCGTTAACATTACACTGTTGATTTCTTATTCCCTCACACATACCTGCAAGTTGGAGCATTTCTGAATGATCCAAGACATCACAGATGTTCAGTTGCTGGAGGAGCAGAGTTCAACTTAAATAATCTTTATAATTACTGTTGCAAGTGGTGACTTTATTATTACTGTATCCAGTCCCCAGAGTATTTTTACTAAGTTCAGGGCTACAGATTCTCTCCCATTATCCTGAAGATGAACATGGATTTCCCATTAAATGCAGCAAGTGAAGAGTTGTCACCAAACCGTTCTGTGGATATTTGTCTTTTCCCAGTATTGGTAACATATAGTGCAATCCTAATCCTGTCTACTCAGAAGTAAGTCCTATTATATTCCACTGGGTCTACTCCCAGGAAAGTGTGTTTAGGACTGCAGCCATAGTAAACGACAAAATGTTTTCCTAACAAAAGGCTTCAAAACATGTGCTGCTTCAACAGCCTTTTTTGCTTTGTGAAAAGGGAAAGGTTTTTATTTCACAAAGGATTTGTGTGTCTACTGTGAATCAGTGCCAGTCTGAGGCACATGCAATATACTATTGTACTGAAACATAAATTGTGCTCACAGTTGTCTGTGTGACAACCTGTCAGTGCACTTTGCTAAAGAATACATCTGAAGACAGGAAACCATTTTGATAAGATATCCTGACTTTCATTCTTGTCCACTGTCCCTGTACAAATGTGAGGTTTGAGTGATATAGTTTTCTTTGATTATATGTTTGATCATCTTTCTAAGGAATGATGAAAAAAGCAGGTCTGATGGCTATCCATGAATGTGCCACAAGGGCAACAAAGCTAGGAAAAAGCAGTAGGGGCAAAATGGAAATCAGTAATACTAATATGTCCTCAGAGGCACCTAATTTGCCTCAAACAAACCAGAGTGATCCAATTGAAATGCATTGTGGCAACCAAATTAATGCTGCACCACACATAGAAGTTGATCTGCAGAATAATATGGCTTAGGTTCATGAACACATGGCAATGGACTTGAGTTGAGTTGCACAAGTCACTCACAAAATTACTTGCAAGCTTGTTCACCATAGCAAAAATATCAAGCATCCATCATGCCAAGTGAATTGTGATAGGCAAGTTGCCAATACCAATGGTGATGTAAGTGAAAAGAACATGATCATGCAAATGAGACATCTCCAGATCAACTGTTTCCTTGAGGGATCTATGCAGGGGCAACCTGACTGGTAGAAACTGTAGAAGTCTCTGTCTTAGTGCCAGCAGATGTGTCTTCCTCAACCAAAGGATTTTTTCCACAACAGAGAGTGGTGATCATACAGTTTCGGAACTGGAAGAGAAAAACAAGGTTAACATGTGGGAACTGTATTAAGCAGTTCAGCAGTGCATCTGAGGATTCAGTTTTAATACCTTCTGAAACATTACATTAATATCTTTAAACTGAACTTGTAATGTCTTCTCAGCTATTGTTTTAATTCTTCATAAATAACAGTGAGTTTTACACTCTCCCACCTCACCCAACTTATTAGCAAAGTCTGTATTGCATTTCAAAGCAAATGAAAATCCTCCAAATCCCACATACTGATTTCTTGGCACAACTAGTTCCCAGGGAAGTCATTGATAATACTATTATTCATTGTCTGAAAAAATGTTTAAGCATTATTCTTTTGTCTGTCCTTTGTGATGGGTTCACAAATGGGGAAAGTCATTAGCAGATTGCTATTTTGATAAAACAAAAGGGGGGGGTGGGCTTTCTTTGACCACCAGCTAAGATTAAATAACAACTCCTGGAGAAGAGCATCTGGTTTACTCCCTTGTCACACATTCTACTTTTAACAGGGCAGTTATGGATTTTGTATATTAAAAACCAAATCAAGATGCATAACACCCAAGCATATTTTTGTAGTGGAAAATACAAGAAAGATAAAAGTTGGTGTACAGAAAGGATTCTGGTTCAAATAGCAATTCAGAATGATCTTGTTTAAGGAGATACAAGTACCTTCAGCCTGAATAAAGGACCCTTCTGAATATCAGCCAATGTATATGAAACATTTCACACACTTAGAGAAAGTGCTATAAACTCAGAAGTTTTATGTTGTTAAAAAGCAAGACACCATTGCCAAGTTACCTGTTTGTTCATTAAGATGTAAATCACCGGATTGTAGATGGCTGAACTCTTGGCAAAGAAGGCTGGGACGGTCATGAAGACAGGGCCAAAGTCAGAGCCCTGGTGAGTGAAGATGTAGAAAGCAACACTTGCGTATGGGACCCAGCAAACCAGGAAGGAAATTACCATGATGACAACCATGCGAGTGACCTCTTTCTCTGCTTTCTGGGTGGTGGCAGATTCCTGTTGTTGAGCTGCAGCCTGGAGGCAGTTTAAACGGAAATGTTAATGGTGGCACAGCTGGGAGACCTGAAGAAGCTTTCCTCCTGGAATAAATCAGGAGGTGATTCTTTTTGAAATTGCTGCATGGGGACTAGAGAATTAAATCCCCTTACATCAGAGCTACATACAGTCTCTGTCCAGATAAGAAGCCCCCACTCCTTATTTTGTTTCTATTTCAAAATGGTAGCATGTTCAATATCATTTGTAATTGGACTCTGCAAATTGTGGGTGGATGGGAAGGTCAGGTTTCAGAAGTAAATTCAACTGCCCAGTGAAAACCTACACCTTCTGGTTGGAATCATCTTGCAGTGACTCAGGAGTGGTAGAGGAAGAAGCTGAACTGATAGGGTAAGAATTGCACCTTTCCTGTATTATCACCCACCTGTTTGACAGCACAGAGAAGTTGACCATAGCAGAAGAAGATAATACTCAGTGGTGTGACAAAATGTACCACAAACATGTAGATGACGAAAGACTTATTGTGGACTTCTGGATTTGGTGTATAATAATCAACACCACATGAACACTGCATACCTTCTGGGATATACCTACAGTCAAACCCAAAGAGTTAGTGAGAGGGGCAGGAAGTTGTAGTCTGCACAATGTCTACTGACATGGGGGCTTGATGTATACCTACCTTGACCAACCAAGGAGAGGAGGTCCAGCACAGGCCAAGGCCATGATCCAAGTCAAACTCACACCCATGAGGGCATGAGTTTCACTGAAACGGAAATTGCTCATGGGCTTGCAGACCACTACATATCTCTCCACAGCTAGGACTACAAGAGACCACAGAGCCATCTCACCTGTAAACGGGCAAAAGAAACATTTTAGTAATGTTACATTTCTATCCCATTTTTCCTCCAAAGAGTTCAAGGCAGAAGATTCTCCACTTTCACAAAGCCTCTGTGAGATTAGCTTGGTTGATAGTGTCTAGTCCAAGGTCAGTCAGGGGACTTCATGCAAAAGTGGGGATTTGGAACCTAATGGCCCAAATTCTTCGCCACCATTCTAAGGTTCATATAAGACATGATAGCAGCAGTTCTGTGTTTATTGTTTTATCATTTTATTTTTACTGTTTTTAACTATGTTTTTCATCTGTTTTTATTGTTTGAGCTTTTTAAATTTAATTTTATTTTAATTGTTTTTAATTATGTTTTAATTTATATTTATAATTCAATTTTAATGGTGTTTATCCTGTTGTTAGCCGCCTTGGGCTCCCTATCGTAGGAGAGGAAAGGCGAGATATAAATAAATAAAATAAATGTACTTCAAGTTAATGTTAATAATAATATGAATATACCACTTTTCAGCCAAATATCAGCATAAAACTCACTTTGGATGTACAGATCCAAGTTAGTTAACAAATGGAAGAGCATCACTTTCATTCCTGCTGCTGTCATTTATGTTTCTATTCTGTTATTCAAGATCTAATTCAATTTTTCCCCACTAGCCTTTTTCCCAAGGGCTTCTCTCTCTCTCAATGGGGCAAACTTTCAGGTTCATACCTAAACCGAGGAAAAAAGGACATCAGGGACAGAGTATATGAACATAGCTTTGAGGCGCTCCCATCACCCCCAACTCCTTTTGTTCTTTAAATAATATTTTCCATCTGCTAGCAGCTAGCAGATCAGAATTTATTTTATCAATTCATTTATTACATTAAGACACAAATAGCTCATTTTTCCACAGAGGCATCAAAGTGATTCACAATAAAGTGATTCACAATAAAGTTATTCACAATAGAGTTACATTATAATCTAACAATATACAGGGTGATTGAAAAGTAACTCCCTGTATTGGAATTTATAAGTATTTTAAAATAGGGATTTGTTTTCAATCACCCTATATATCAGAACAGCATCAAATCACAGCATGTTTAATAGCATGGATCTGAGGCTGCCACATGGAGTTTGAGCCTTAAGCACATCCCAAATTTATCTTGAACTTTTCCGAAAGGATGCTCCCACCTTGCACACTTCTATGACTCAGCCTCTCCGTCCTTAGAGAGCAAGGTACATTCAGGCTATCCCTGAATTACCTCTACAACTTTATTGTTGTTGTACAATAATAAGCTCTACAAATTTAGAGGTGAGTCTTGTCATTCTCAGCCAAGCGTTTATTTTCACTCATGTCTGCCTGCAGCCAAACACCAGCATGGGAATAAACAGGTCATCTTTGCTTCTTTAGAATGGAGATGAGGATGCATGGAAGCAATGCTGGGTTATTTGCTCTCCCCTCCCTCCACAAGAGTACTTTCAAACTGAACTGTGAAGGGCATAAAACTTGGATTTCTGCCCTCCTCAATCATGGATAAAAGTAGCCTGCAGAGACTGGGTCAATTTGTTAAGGTTCATTTGTTTCTTGCCTGTTTATTTTGTTTCAAATTTAGGTCTTCTTTACCCTGAGGACAGTATGGCGAGCTGCGAACCAAGTGAAAAAGATAACATCACAGAATCTAAATGATTGAAAGACAGTGATTGAAAGTGACTGAAACACTGAAGGATTTTTCATCTGTTCTTTGTTAACAACAGTTTAATTCCCTGTCTGATTGACATATGGAAGAAAATATGACTTAAAGACTAGCCATTTCAAGGAAGGTGTGAGAGCACACAAGAAACTTTTCCCCAGGCTCTCCTAAAGTTCCCCACACAAGCCAGTGAACGATCACAACTCCAATCGCTGGAGGTAGAGAAAATCAATATATTAAGTGAAACTTTGTGTCACATTTTTGAAATTTAGCCTAGTTTCAAACATTTGATGGCACATTCGACAGCTTGGTTCCATTAATATTCTGTCCACATTGTTGACTTAGTTCATGTTCATTAAACAACCATTTGTGAATAGAATCCCAAAATACTTAATTCCTTTGGAGTCCTGAAGAACTGCCTAAGAAATGTACAGTAAAAAATGAAAGATGCACACATGTTTACAATGATTTATAGCATTTGGACAGTTAGAAGAAGAAAAAAATAAACTTACCACCCATTGTAGCAAAGAAGCCTTCAATGTTGCATCCGACTGTCCCAAAAACGAAATAACCATTCATAGATGTATACATGGTGGTGGGGAAGCCTATTAAGACCATGAAGAGATTGGCTACAGCCAAATTTAAGAGGATGTAGTTTAGAGGTGTCCTGAGTTTTTTATGTTGGATGGTGACATACAGAGTCAAGAAATTAATAGGAAATCCCAGGAGAATCAGAAGAAACATGTAAGCAGCCAACGCAGAGAACTGCCATGGTTCTGCTAAGTAGTATTGTGGGTACTCAAATGGGCTCCGTACCATACCAGTCTTGTTGGACATGGGAACATAGAAATTTTGGCCTTCTGTGCCATTCATGTTGGCAGCTTCTTAGGTATTCAATATCCAATAAATATTATTTATGTCTCCAGTACTTCTCTTGCTCCTCTAAAGACTTCCTTCCTTCCAGCTTATTAAGGCTAGGCTACCTTTATAAATTGTTGTCCTGAGTAAGCTTGCATGATTGGTATCAGCATAAACCAGACTTAGGTCAATATTAATCATAATAATCCAAGCTACAGCTGGCACTGTTAATTCCATTTCCTGGGATGACATTAGGTGGCCCTATTCTTGTTCTACAATGTAGTTGTAAGGGGGCAGACTTTTAAAATTTATATACAGTATATAAACTTGTGAAATTTACCAATGTTGCAGGAGTAAAATACCTCCCTACCCCATCCCACAGTGCGCAACACCCTCCCATGTGCATCAACTCCCCCCGTGCATCATCCCCATGTGCAGCAGTACCCCACACACATAGCAACACCCCCAATGTGCATCCACCCACCCTCATGCACACTCACCCCCGCAGCGCAACACCCCCATGCGCAAAATCCCCATGCGTATCACCCCACACACACACAACATCCCCCAATGTGAACAATCCCTCATTGCGCTCTCCCTCCCAGTGCATCAAGCATCAGGCACCAAATTGGCTGGATGTTGATCAGAAAGTCTTCAATATTAAGCTTAGGACAAAAACACATTGCACCCCTTTTCACCCCATTAAGGGTTAAATTTCTCAACATCGGTTCTTGGTGGGTGTTGATGTCACAGAAGGAAGACCCTATCTGAATTTCATGCTTCTAGGTCTGGGAGTTGGGACAGAGTGTTCCTCAGTCAGAGACTCTTCAAGGTAAAGTATAGGGAGGAAAATGCATTGTTTCCAAACCTGTTCCATCCTGTTTCCAAAACCGGTTCTTAGTGGGTGCCTCCACCATGGAAAAAACACCCTCCCCAAATTTCACACTTGTAGGTCCAGCGGTTTTGGCTGGGTTTGATGCATCAGCCAGCCAGCCAGTCAGTCAGTGACTTTTCATTTTTATATACTGTATATAGATCAGTAGAGGAAGTAGTCGCTTGTTTGCTCTATTTAAAAAGTCTGTTCCCTGCAACTTAACTCCTTGCAGAATAAAAAAAGATGCACTCCTTCTACAAAATGTCATGTTCAGGATGTAGCAGAGCTACATTGGAAGGTTTAAGGCAACCATCACTTATTTTGTGTTCTTGCTGTTGGTACCTGGGGAACAAACCTATTGGTGGTCACTTCATTAAGATTTTTCCACATTCAACTGCCAACTTGATTAAAAGGCCTGTAGGACAATGACAATAGGGATGACTAGACAATGTACTTAAAATGAATTGAAATCATTTTGAAACTGATTTAAGCATCATGTTACAATGGAAGAACCCTGGGAATACTGTTTATCCCTACAATCCAGAGTAACTACGGGAGCCCGTAAGAGACTTTATGTGTACCCATAGTTGCTGCACTACTTAGTTAAAACCTATGGGAAATTAATATTGCAATCCAGAGCAATTTGTTCTTACACCGGAGCAAGGACTCCACGTAGTTACTCTGGATTGCACCCTATGTTTCTGTCCCAGGCCCTGCACCACAGGTGGGCACTAGGGGGGACGCACATACTCTCACGAATAGGTTCTTGTCTTTTGGCAGCCAATGGGGAGCCGGTAGGACCAAGGAGGACAGCTGCTGCTTCCCTTCCTCCTCCCTCCTCCCCCTTCCTCCCAGCTGGCCAGGGGCGCCACCGCGGTCTCCCTTCCTCTGCTGCTGGTGGGGAGGCTCAGAAGGGGGGGCAGCGCCACCATCGCGCTCTCCCTGCCTCTCCTGCAGGCAGGGAGGCTCAGTAGGGGGTGCAGCGCCACCATCGTGCTCTCCCTATGCAGGTCTTTCCTCTCTATACAGGACTGCAGTCTCAGAGCCCCAGCCTAAGCAGGTCTACTCTGAAGTAAGTCCCAGTGTAGTCAATGGGACTTACTCCCAGGCAGGTGTGGAGAGGACTGCAGTCTCAGAGCCCCAGCCTAAGCAGGTCTACTCTGAAGTAAGTCCCAGTGTAGTCAATGGGACTTACTCCCAGGCAGGTGTGGAGAGGGCTGCAGTCTCAGAGCCCCAGCCTAAACAGGACTACTATGAAGTAAGTCCCAGTGTAGTCAATGGGACTTACTCCCAGGAAAGTGTGGAGAAGACTGCAGCTTCAGAGATCCATCCTATGCAGGTCTACCCTGAAGTAAGTAATTTTTAATTTTTTTTTAATTGTTAAGTTAAAAACCTCCCTGGTCCCGCCCCTTGCCCCGCCCACTTCCAGAGAACCGGATCTTGGGCCAGGCCGGGCCCACCACTGCCCTGCACTGTACAGGGATGGAAGAGGTTTGAATTTGTTGCATAGGCATGCAGTACACTTAAGTAAGCTTTTTCACCATCTTTACAACTGCTCCTCCTCGCCATCCTTGAAGCATCAAACAACAGCATCAGGAAAATAAAATACAAAGCTGACAATAAAGCTACATTGTAAAAATCAGCATAAAACCATCATAACAATAAACAGCAGCCATAAAAATCAGCACTAAAATCCCCTTTCCCACAATATGCAAAACCCATGCATGGAGAATCAGAAAGGGCTCATATATACAGTATATGCACACAGACAGCATGACTAGATAGGTAAATGGGAAGCCTGAGCATACCTCCCCTATTATCATCTAGACTTCCCTCTTATTTTATTGCTAGTTACTCATGCTATTTGAAAGCAATGTTCATACACTTAGAGCACAATCCTAACCATGTCTACTCAGACATAAGCCCCATTGTGTCCAATGCGTCTTACTCCCAGGAAAGTGCAGTGCGATCCTATCCCTGTCTACTCAGACATAAACCCCATTATAGTCAATGGGGTTTACCCCCAAGTAAGTGAGAATAAGATTGAAATCTTAGGGCACAATCCAGAGTAACTATGGGGAGCCCTTGCTCTGGTGTAAGAACAATTTGCTCTGGGTTGCAAAATGAATTTCCTATAGGTTTTCACTAGGTGGTGCATTAATACATAATGTCTCTTATGTGCTCCTGTAGTTACTCTGGATTGTAGGGTTAAGCAGGCCTCCATCAATCTTGAAAGACTATGGTATCATGCTTGGCGCTGCATATGCTGCATGCGAAGCACGAAAGCCTGGGTTGGATTGTTATGGAGGATAGGCTGTTACCCAAGCAGCAAATCTCCCCTCTCCACGGCACTGAATTAGTCCAATGGAAAGGCAGAGCCAATACGATTGGATCCAGCTGGTGTTGCAGAGCTGGGCTAAGGACAGGAGCTCACCCTATCTCGTGGGGCCGATCCGGGTCTTGAACCCTGGCCTGCTGGTTAACAGGATTTTCCCATAGGAAATTTTCCACAACCCCAAAAATATATAAAAATATTAACTGGATGTAAAAATGATGACAGAACACTGGGATTGAATTCAAAACATGCATTCAATGTGCATGATCTTATGAAGTCTACTTAGGCTGCAGTTCTAAAGACACTTTCCTGGGAGTAAGTCCCGTTTAACACAATGGGGCTTACTTCCGGGTAGACATGGATAGGAGGCTGCAATCCAAGACACCTTCAAAGTGTCTTCCACTTTCTCTTTCTCTCCATCCGGAGCCTCTCTCTCCCCTGCTCCCTTCTGGCTAGCCCTGAGCTGCTTCCCTCTTCTCCACTGCTCTTCTCTCCCTCTGCCCAGCGGACACCCAGCCACAGGAGGAACAGCATGGAAGTGTTGGTGCGCTAGGTGCGCTAGGCAGCCCAGACGCTTTTTAAACAGGCTGCTGGCCAGCGCATCTGCCCCAACTGCCAACGAATGTGTTCTTTATGTGAAGCACTTTCTTTACGTGAAGCAGAATCCTAGAGAAATTTTTGTGTTACTTGAAACATACTTTACGTGAGGCGTTCTTTACGTGAGGCGCCACTGTATTGTGTAGGAGTAAATAAGTTCTTTAATTTTCTTCCTTCAAAATCAGCCATAAGTTGGGGGTAGAGGGTGCTTCTTCTGATCAGAGCCACAGCATGATGAGGGATTAGCCCCCAATCCACTACTCTCACCTAATTGTCCCATAAAGTGCTATTGGCCACCTGATGTTGAAGTGCTTTAGTCATGGCTGAAATTTTAACTCTTTCCAAGAGGAAGCTCCCCAGACTCCCAGACCCTGGCAGAGTCATTGGTAAGTGACCAATTAGCCCCCCTTTCCCTTGCCAGGGCACAATCCTGGGAACTGCACTGCTGCTTTCCTCCTGTCCCTGCCCTTTCTAAGGACTGGGGGACCTTTATACAAACTGGATGCTCACAGCCCCTCAGATGGAGTACCAGTATTCTAGGACATACAATTCTGATGGCATGAGGATGGGGTAACTATACAAAAGGCAATACATAGTATTTCAGCTTCCCCAGCTGTTTCATGGAGATCTTCCTTTTGGTGAAAACCATACTGTTTATCCGGAACATTAATTTTAATGTTTTTTAATTTAATGTTTTTATTTATTATTTCTCCTCAGAGATTTCTAACAAAGCTTCCAAGGCAGCTAACACTATACACTTTTTAACAAAACAACAACAACAAAACCAATTAAAATCCACAGCAGCCATAAAAACAGCATACGGGAGAAAAGCCAGAAGGAAAAGCAGCAATAAAACAAGAAACAGCAGGATTAAAATTATTCATTAAAAACCAAGAACAATGAAATAGTCTCTGCCTGATGTTCTAAAGAAAATAAAATAGAACCATGTCCCTAAATATGTGTGCGTACTGTACATCCCCACAAATATATTTATATAAAAGTATTTATACTCCACCTTTCCTATGCAAATATCCCAAGTGGCTTACAAAGCTTTTGTTAGTTCTTCCTCTCCTCCTGTCCACACCTGAGACGTAAAGAGGTGAGAGTGAGATGCTGAGAGTGACTAGCCCAAGGTCATCCAGAGAGCTTCATGGTCAGAAGGTTTTGAACCTGGATCTTCCAGGTCTCAGGACAACTCCCTCAGAACTGCACCATCCTGGCTCTCAAATATAAGTGCATAAGGTTCGATTTATATATTTATAAATTACAGTACTAATGTACTGCCTTTCTCAAAGACTCACAGACTTCAGACTTGTAGACTTAAGGTGGTTTACCATAAGGCAAGTTGACCATAAATTCATTTTTCAAAGTTCTGACAGGTATGATTCTTTCAGAGAAACTCCATTTTTCCAGATGTTTCCCTTAATGTGCAGTTGTCATCCTGACGGCACAGTTCTTGCATTTTCCAAACTTCCACCCCAGCTGAAAATATTTCTCAGGCTGGCTCTCAGGATGTTATCTATTTCTTCCCATTCAGAATCATAGAATCCTAGAATTGGAAGGGATCTAGTAGCTCATTTAGTCCAGCCCCCTGCCTGTAGCTGGAAATTCTCCTAGAACATCTGACAGGTGCTGGTCATGCCTCTGCTTGAAGATCCCCAGTGAGGGAGAGTCCACCACCTCCCTTGGCAATCTGTTCCACTGCCGAACCACCCGAACCGTCAGGAATTTTTTCCTGATATCCAATTTTTTCCTGATATCTACACAATTGACCCCTTCACATTCCTTCCTCTCTGACCAGCAGCTTTGGGCACCCATCTAAAGTGAAATCTTGGCTGATCCTGCTCAACTTTCCCAGGCAAGACTACAGCACAAACAAAAACAATGAGCATTGATGTCTAGATGAAGTACACCAGGACCATACCATGGTTAATATAGCAAGGGCATCTTATGTATGGACTAAGATGGATTTTTCCAGTTCACCAGGTATTTGTCATGGGATACATTCAGCACCTTAAAGTTTTCCTCAGCTCAATAGAAACCTTTACATCTGAAACTGTCCACAAAGGGAGGCTCCACAGGTAAGGCCTGAGGAGGCACATGCTGGAAGCCCACATTCACAAGAAGCCCACAACGATGTATGTCTCCCGAGAGACAGTGAAGGGTTGTTATTGTGGGTGCGCCCTACTACCTTCTGATAAGGTAGCCTAGGCACACAACTCAATGGCGAGGCTTACCAGGAGGTGTTTGGAAGCAGGGAGGAGCCATGATGAATAATGCCAGAGATGAAAGGAAAGATAGTCACCTATCTATTATTTAATTAGCTTTCTTGGTGGAGTATCATCATTGGTGTTCAACCAGACAAGTATATGGGAGCTGAACAGTTGGATAACAATTCAGATAACTGAACAGTTATCAGAGCAGGATAGAACATCTGCAGGCCCAACACTTCCATAGGAATCAATTTCCTGGTGGGAAACTACATGTTTTATCCAGGATTGTTTCCCACAGAGAACAGTTGAAGCATAGGAAGTTGTTAGGTGGACATGACCTCTATATCTAATAGTTGTGTAACTGAAAATGGCTTTGGTGTAGGATTAAAGGCTTATCTTTCAGGTAATGGGTCATATTATACATTGATGCCATAAGCCGCTGCTGAGGTAGCAACTTCTGCTCACGGCTCACAACCAAAAGTGTGTCACCCAAGTCAACCAAGTGGATATGGAAGATCCATATCCATATACAAAGCAAAGGCAGAGGTAACTTGAGATAGTTTTATGAAATTATTGGTTTGTATGAGCGTTGGAGGTGTCAAATATCATTTTCTTAGTTTTAGTAAACTTTGTGTTAAAGCACACTTGCAGGTTTTTTCTTTCAAATCAGGACCTCTGACAGTTTTAGAAATCATATAGTAATATATATAGTAATATATAAAAAGTAATATATATAAGTAATTATATATAATAATTATATATAATATAATATTCATGGGCTGTGAGTGGCGCAAACAGTTAAGGCGCTGTGCCTGTTAACCAGCAGGCCAGGTTTCGAGACCTGGGTCAGCCCCACAAGACAGGGTGAGCTCCTGTCCTTAGCCCAGCTCTGCAACACCAGCTGGATCCAATCGTATTGGCTCTGCCTTTCCATTGGACTAATTCAGTGGCGTGGAGAGGGGGGATTTGCTGCTTGGGTAACAGCCTATCCTCCATAACAACCCAATCCAAGCTTTCGTGCTTCGCATGCAGCGTATGCAGTGCCAAGCACGATACCATAGGCTTTCAAGACTGACAGAGGCCTGCTTTTTTATATATAATATAGTAATATACATATAAAGACCTTTTTGATGTCACATGGGAATTCTCTTGACAAAACAGCTGTCAACATCACAACTACATTAGTATGTGAAGAGAACTGCCTATAGCCAACAGCTTTTGCTTAATAATGCTCACTCATGAACATAAACCCAAGAGCATATTTCAAATGTAAGGCAACTAAATTAAAAAAATACTTTTAAAAACAAAAAGTTATTGAATCAATGAAAAAAGGTACACACAGAAGGATTCTGAGTGGTCCACTCACTACAAGAATCTTAAATAGTCTCCCATTTGGTACCACGGTGCATGATCTGTTTTGTGAACCGATGTGGAGTAGCAGATCAGCTGTTGCAAGGGATCTAATGCAGGGATACAAATGAGCCTTGATTTGCCTACTTCTCTAATTGTAAATAAAAACAGAAATTTTACTGTAAATCTCCTGTCCTTGAGAAGAGTAGGGTGGCATTCTTGACCTCTGAGAATGCTCCCCACACAATATCCCCGCAAGGCAAAAAATGAAAACAGTCTGCAGTTTGGTTACCTACACCCCAGGCTGGAAATGTACAAGCTGTGAAGAGCCCCTAACTTGATGGGCTACTTTCAGAAATAGCATGAGAACAACTATGATATACCCTCATAGTACAGATACCTTCCTATTTTGGTATTGCTCTTGAAATAAGATGAACAGAACGTTGGCCTTCCTAAACTGATGATCAAGAGAGAAATGCAATGCCTTCCTAACATTTAGCATGTGCAAGCACTTTTTTTTCTCATGCACTGGTTTGGGACAAAAGGCTAACAGCACCAACCTCTATGGAAAAGAAGATGGTTCCTCTAATACCCTGATTCTAGGCTATGTAGAACAGTAGAGGTCAAAACCGGCACCTTGAATTGTACCTGGAAATGAACTGGAAGCCAGTGCAGTTGCAGGAGTAGTGGCTAGACTGAGTCAAATCACTAAACTGCCAAGGCCACATAGTTTACCAAATGCAGACTGTATCCAGTCTTTAAAAAGCAGCTACGCATGGCATGCATTACAGCAGTTAAGTCTTGATGTCATCAAGGTATGGACCACTGTGGTTAGGACCAATCAACTCAATTACAGCAGCAATTGTGCACCAACCCAAGACAGGCAAAGACCCCGCTGGTCACAGCTGGCACACACAATCATAGGCCATTTTTGTAACAAATTGCAATTTTGTAGGTAAGTTGGAATAGTTTAACTATTTGGAGTATATTTCATGTCCCTTATTTTGAAGCTGCACCAGCGTCCCACTGGAGACTTGTAAAAATTAGCATGTCTTCTACTGCAAGTGATTGCCAAATTTTAGCTTCCCAACCAGGATGGGAGAAGTCCAGCTATTTTGAGGTGTTTTCATGCTTTTCAAATGAGGCACAGATGTATAAACATAATATTTTAGGAATTCTTGAATCAGCAAACTTGAACTATATGTGTAAAAGTTCAGCTTTGCAAGTTCTGTTGACATATATAAATAATTTTGGATCTATTTTGTGTCCCCTATTTTTCAGCAAAGAACTTAAATGTCCCATTTTCCAATTGTTTTAGCAATCTGGTTTTCTTGTACTATAGAAGTGCCAAGCATCAGGTCATTTGATAATGTGGAAGTGTTCTAACAATTCCGATAATGGAGAAGTGTCCTAGAAATCTTAAAAAAAAAAACTCCTGCAGAAACTGCCTGAGTTCATCTTTGGAGGTGTTCCTCAATGTCACCCATTTCTGTAACACAACTGACATGCATGGTGCTTAACAACATGAGCACCACTTGTGGGCGCCGTGGGCGGGCCTTTCAGTTTTAACACCCTTTTTGTAGAACTCTAGGTCCATACTCAGCACTGAGTCTTTTATATTTAGAGAATTACACTAAAATGGATGCAGTTTTAGTGATAAACTAGTGGAATTTTCCCATCATTGTGGGAGTAAAATTTCAAGAATATTTGTGTACCCCGGGCACAGCTGGGCACTGGCAAGAACTGGTACTAGGCGGTGAGCAACAGTGGGCACTGGGTACCAACAGGCGCCACAGGGTACCAGGAGGTAGTGGCAGGCATCAGGCATCTCTACTGGACACCCCACTGTGCACCAACAGACAGCAGGTACCACCAGGCACCTTGGTGCAGTGGGAAGCAGGCACTACTGGGCACCAGCAGGCACTGGACATCCCTACTGGGCACCATTGGGCAGTGGGCACTGGGCCCCATTGGGTTGGTGCCCATCGGGGTACTATCAGGTCACCACTGGGCAGTGGGCACCATGCAGTTGGCTGTGGGAACCAGCAGGCAGAAGTCACCAGTGAGCCCCAGGCATCCCTACTGAGCGCTGGGCATCTTTACCAGGCACCACCAGGCATCAGTCACCACTGGGCTCCACTGGGCATTGGGCATCCCTACCGGATACCAGCAAGCACCACTGGGCATCAGCAGGCACCAATGGGCATCATTGGGCAGCAGCACTACCAAGCACTGTGCATCCCTGCCAGGCAGGGATGAGTCAGTCAGTGATTCTTTGATCACTATAATATTTATGTATATTTATATTTATAAATATATTTATATTTATGAATATATAGTATTTATGTAGATTGCTGTTCCCCTTTTCTTCTTAGTTTGTTTTTATTTTAATTTTTTCTGGCAAATGTTTTCATTGTGAGCAACCCTGAGAACTCCATTTCACACTGAAGGACAGGGTATGAAATTCAAAAAATAAATGAGTGCTGCCTTTATGTCTTAGATTCTAGAAACACAACACTTTTCTAAACTGAAGCTCAAGAGGCACTTCTCAATAAAGGTGCCTTGAAAAAGAAGCCTTCTTTGTTTCAACTACAGTTATTTTGTTTAAATTATGGTAACCTATGTTCTCAAATGTGCAGTTCAGGCAGAGGTCTTGACCAAATGCTCAAAAAAATAAGTACACAAGATTTTATGAAAGCTTATTTTATTGGAAATTGTCCTCAAACCCAAATATTAAAAGGGTCAAAATTCAGAACTGATGCTAGCAGGTGCAAAACTGTCAAGTTTTTCTCCAGGCAGAATCTCACCCTAAAGGTTATTGTTCAATCTGTGACAAATTGACAGGTTGTCATGAAAATGTCAAGAATGCATTCTAACATTACCATTTTTTAAAAAGCCTGCCTTTCTATTTAATCTTGTGGAATGTACAAAGCATACAGAAGTCATAAAATTCTGCAGAAATAAATACCAATATATAATGTACACATTTTCCTTTGGAAGCAACATAAAACTTGGTACTGAGTTGTTTCTTTTTAGGAATCTTCCTCTTTTTCATGTAAAGAGAAAGTGACTTCACAGAGGACCAGCAGCAAGACTGCCCTTTCTCCGAGCACCTGCTTTGCTTCACTGGCAAGTTTCATCGATCTTCCTCCGACAATATGGACAACAGTTATGTTGGAGCACCAGGAGCTCATAATCTTCTGAATGAAACATCTGGAAAATGAAGATTTGTAGTAGAGCCACAACAGAAGACACAATGTGGGAAAAAGATAGGTGAATGGGATTGCTCTTCTAAGACCGTCTTATACCCATCATCTACATACACAGTACACTACACGTAAAAGGCCCTACCATAATTGGGGGCTCATGTTCTTGGCACATGATTATTACTAGCCAACAATGCTGTTCGACTTTTGTGATGGACAGCATATTGATCTCTAGTAAGTGCTGCAAAACAGTTATTAGTCTTTAACATGCCTCAAGATACATGGTTGCTACACACAGACTAACACAGCTACCTACATTTTGAAGCAACATCTCTTAAATGGAGAGGTTTTCAATTCGTTTAGTCTTCCAAAAACGAAAGGCAGTGCTTTGAATAATTTAACTGGGAATTCTTATGAGAGTGGCCCAAGTTTTCTCTTGAAAAAATCTGGCCCGTGTTCAAGATCACTGAATGTAACCTGGTTATCCTGTAACACTTGAGATCCTACCAGCATGCCAAGAACAAGGCTAGATGCTGTAGCTTTTCCCTGCTTGTTCTCAGTTCAAGTGCCTTCACACTAAGCCCTTTTGTCAATCCGCATTTGACTTACTTCTATGAAATCTGCTTCAGCATGTAAATCAGTGAGAAAAAGATGAGAAAACTCTAAACGGAAGTACCATTTGCCTCCTCATTCTCCTGAGTTCATTCTAACAGATTCAGCAGCTGTTTCATTTCTGTCACCAAAATACTGCATAGCAACCAAAAAACTATACTTGACCAAATTTTGATCACGCAGACAGCAGAATTTAATTTAATTTTTAAACAGTAATTCTAGACTCCCAGGGGAGTCTTAATCTTTTAAGATTAGACCGCAATATGTAAAGCAACCAACCATTTCAATCTGCTTTCAAGGAATGACTTTTTCAGCTGCCAACATCCTTGAAAAGGAATATTGATCATGCTTACCTGAAAGCATGAAGGACACATGGTAATGGAGGCATCTGGTAGCAAGGATCGGAAGTACTGCCACATTAACGGTTTTGGCCATCGTTTAACCAACACATCTCTCCGGCTCAATGACCTGAGAACTGCACGGTTCACTACCACAGGAACAAATTCAGAGCCCCCTTGCTGAAGGAAAAGAGCCAGTACAAATGGTTTGAATTTGACAGACCACTGGGAAGGCAAGATCTCTTTATAGAATGTATACAAGTTCTCTTTTTAAAGATTAATTTTGCATATATTAGAGTAGACCAAGTCTACTGAGTCTTTTAGGGAGATTTACTCCTTAAGTAAGGGTGCAATCCTGATTTAGGCCATAGAGAATGGCCCAGCAAAGATGGCCTAAGGTAGGCCATATCCTGAGCTGATACTTACGCAAAATCTTCCGGGTTAGGAGGCTCCAGGCTGGCCTATCTGCTGCTGAAGAAGCAGCTATACAAGGGCAGCATGCTCACGGGGCTGTGGGAGTTGTATCATATTCTGAGGTGGGAAAAAATTCCTGACAGTGAGGGCGGTTCGGCAGTGGAACAGATTGCCAAGGGAGGTGGTGGACTCTCCCTCACTGGGGATCTTCAAGCAGAGGCTCGACGAGCACCTGTTGGGGATGCTCTAGGGGGAATTCCTGCTGCAGGCAGGGGGTTAGACTAGATGACCTACTAGGTCCCTTCCAGCTCTATGATTCTATGATTCTGAGATTGAGAGGCAGGAGTGCTGGCTCAAGACTTATAATTTTTTTATTTAGCTTCCACATTTACTTTGTCTTATCATGGACCCTATGGGTCTTCTCAGATTTATCCCTGCTCCTGAGGTGGCCTAAGAGCACAATCCTAACCATGTCTACTCAAAAGTAAGCCCCATTGTGTTCAATTGATCTTACTCCCAGGAAAGTGTCTTTAGGATTGCAGCCTAAGTCAGAGGAGCTGGAGGGGGCATTTCTGTCCTGGAAATAGGCTCTGGATAAGGCCTAACTGCACTGTTCAAGGACATACTCCACATGCCCTCAACACACCCCTACTGAGATGCCTAGGCATTAGGCCCAAGTGCTAGATAGGCTGGCCTAAGTCCACTTCACAATTGCAGCTTAACCCTTTGCAGGAGAGGGGCTAGACCAACAAGGCAAGCCCTAGAATTGTGCCTGTGCTGGGGAAAGGGGGGATATTTTTAGACAAAACTTAGGTGCTGCCAGGGTCCAGAGGACGTGGGGAGCCTTGCAGAGCATTTGCAGGATCCCTGCAGTTTCCAAACAGTAAAAGTCGCGATTGCAATTCTGGTTATGTCACGATCATAACTTTCACTATTTAGAAGCACTATTTAGGGAGCACTGCAAGTATTCTGCAGGGTTCCCTACAGAATTCAGATCCTGACCTACGTTTAATATAAAACAGCCCCCTTTTCCTACAAAGGTGTGATCTTAGAGACTGCATCATTGCTTTCCTCCTGCCCCTATCCCTTAATGGGAACAGGGCACTGTTACAAAAACGGTGGATCATGACCCCCTCAGTTGGAGGACTACTGTATTAGACAGTGTGTTTCCAATGAACTATAAATTTGCTTTTAACTCTCTATTAAATTGAGAAAACACTCCCGGACCTAGGCATGTGTCCATTTGAAATGAAGAAGCATTTGATCCAAAACTTGAGGATACAGTGTTAAGTCTCCCCTCTACCCCAGTCTGGCCTGCTGTAGCGCTAGAATGATCAGAATGCTTAGTTTGGCCAAAGGAACCAATTGGTTCTGACAACCTGGGTAAAAATTAATATGTCTTTTGTAATCATTAACTCCTAATATTAAGGGACAGGTGTTTATAGCAATAAGAAGAAAGACAAAAATCACTGTTGCTTTACTTATTCAATACAAAAAAAGTTCCCATTCACAAGACAGGGAAAGGTGCCTAAACCCCTACAGGTCTTCACAAAAAAAGTCAGGGCATAATCCTAACTCAACCTTTAAGCATTGGCAAGCTGTCCCTTTGGAGCATGTGCTGCATCTTGCAATTGGAGGGCAGTCATGGAGGACTCCTCTAGGTAAGGCAATGCTTGTTCCCTTGCCTTTGAGCACAATCCTAACCATGTCTACTCATAAGTAAGCACCATTGTGTTCAGTGGGTCTTACTCCCAGGAAAAGTATCTTTAGGATTGCAGCCTTAGATCTGCAACACCCTTACCTTAGTGTTTGAAAGTTGGGTAGGAATCTATCCCACAGGCAAAATATGCTCACACATGGCCACTGTCCATGTATATAATGCCACATATACTCATATTATGGCATTCTGCTCCTCACTCTGCCATGCCTCCATTTTTAATGGAGCTTCTCCATCCCACTGTAAATCCCTTCTGTTTGCTAGGTATTGAAGATGTGCCATTAATTCAATGACTCAGATTCTGAAGGTCACTGACACTTTAAAATCAGAACTCTGGATCTTTTTGAGTCTTACTTAACCAAACTCCTTTGAAATCCTGAAGGGTCATTACTATCTGTAGAATCAGTAGATGGAGCCCTTTCTTTGCTGGGCCCATCTATGACTATAAAGTTGTAGGAGATAGTTATCACTATGAACAGTGAACTTTCAAATCTATATCTTTGCCCATCCCTGCAGTTGATATGTTACTATGTTTCAGACTACTGGTAATTTATTATATGGGACTGTTATGAAATGAAATAGAACCATATGCTGCACAAAGAGTGAGTTTCTTGTGGTTAATCTCATATATTTATTCTCTCTTCTATCTCTGCCCAGCAGTCAGACAAATATTATCTCTATATTGGTTATTTTACTTTATTTGCATTGTGGTTGAATCATAGAAGAGACTAAGGGCAAAATCCATAGCACTTGTGGGTCCACCCAGTTACGTCACCTAGTGTTATTTTATGGAAAGTCATCTTAACAGCTCCGGAGCAAGGGGCTTAATTTCACTTTAGGATATAGGCCTAAGACTAGACAAGACAAAGAAGTGACTAAATAAGGCTGCAATCCTAAGCTCCATTTAGGCTGGCAAAAGCCCCAGCATAAGTCCTTTTCTGACCTGTGGGTGTCACAAAACTGATGTAAGACACTTCTGCCCCTCTCTCCTGGGGGTGTGCGGGGAAAGCCAGTGCACAGGGATATGTCAGGTGAGTTGGGTTTGTCTAAATTGGTTAGGATTGCAGCCTAAGGGTCTGAAAGACCCTTAACCAAAATGGAGTAAACATCTTTTTATAGCATGCTAACCTACCCCCACAAATGAACATTTCTCCTTATCCCACGATGGTACTGCTTAGTTTTCTCCGATCTGTTCTGTCTTCTCTCCGATCTGTCTTCCAAATGGGTTTTTTCTCTTCTACTTAGTTTGAATAGAGAACTCTTTCTGTTCTCAATTAAAAGCATTAAAACAATTAAAAGCATTAAAAACTGTTTTTAATGCTTTTAATTGTTTTATTGAAGGTTTTAAATATGTTTTATTGTTAGCTTGAGTCAGCTACGGCCCGAGAAAGGCAGAGAACAAATTTACTAAATAAATAAATATAAATAAACTAATATAAGATTTAAAATGAAATTACATGGACAGGCTATCTTCCTGCCCTACTTTGTCCTTACATATCAACCTAACAACCTTATTATCACAACAACAAAAACAAACATTTGCCTACAGGGTATCCAGCTGTCTAGATAGTCCTTCACTGAAGTTCAAATTCAAAGCTGCTTTGAATTTCAGAAACAGTGGAGTAGGCAAACAAACTGTTACTATAGACACACTTATAAAAACAGGCAGAGACAAACCAAATACTAATGACTCACCTTTCAGTGAATTTTAGGAGACTTCTAGCAATTTTGCCAACACTATGTAATTTCAGCTTCTTGGGTTGTGCATTATGACTTGATCAAACCCTCTACCCCTATTGAGGAGAGTGCCCTTAATGGAGCATAAGCTCTACCAATAGTATCAAGAAATGGGATGGCCAAACAATCAAAGTGTAGTTATATCTAGCATAGTAAGGGAGGAGCACAGGAAACGGAGATAGACCAAATCAAGCCATTATTTCATCTAGCTCAATATTGTTGACATGGACTGGCAGCAGTTCTCCAGTGTTTTGGACAGGAATTTTTCTCTGCTGTACCTAGAGGTGTCAGGTAAGGCAGGTGGCACCTACTGAGCTGCCTATGTAGGAAATTGCAAACTATTTCTTTATGGAATGAAATTCTTATATATAAAGAACATTTGCTGGTAAGAGATTTGCTTCCTCTTGACACATCAGCAGCACAGAGCAACGTTATCAGATGAAGAGAACTTGGAAAGATAAGAATCAGTTTCTAACCTCAAAGCTCAATTTGGCTGTAAATGGATCATCCTCTTCAATTTCATCCCCTTCACAAAGAAGCATTGTCTGTACATCTAGGAACATTTTGTTAAGGAATAAAAGACAAGCCCCAATACTCTTGGAGGGCAAGAATAAAAGAGCAGAATCTGTAAAACATTCTAGTGAGTAGAACCATGACTTCCTATGCTCCCCATGCCCAAAGACTATAGAAGATCTCATATAATATTACAGCAAAAAATCTGCATATAAGTGTTTATTTGGGTACAGAAAGCTTGTTTCACTTAGCTACAGTGAGGAGACAATAAAAATCAGGCATCAACATTATTGAACTATTATTCAATTGAATTCAGAACACACACACCCTCCTGGCATATGTCCTTTTCCGACCTGGGGGTGCCACAAAAGTACTGGAAGGCACTTCTGGCAGATTAGGCCTTCACTAATTTCCGCAAGCCACCATGGGAAGATATGCCAGGTGAGTTAGGTTGGCCTAAATTGGTTAGCTTACTAAAATAACTGTTATTCTCTTCATTTTCCCAATGTATCTTGGTTATTTTCATTCACCCCCTTTCTTCAGTTCTGTACACTGCCTCTTTTAAAAATAGATGGTAAAATAGGTGGTAACCTCTTTGGCTTCATGTCTTCATACTGCAGTCACTAGTAGTGATGAGGTCCCTTGCTTTGTAATAATAAGAGCATTGCCAATCCCTACCAATAATTATGGATTTCAAAGCAAGCCCAATCTGGTCTTCCTTGGCTGATGGAGATTATAAAAATGAAAGACTGTTTCTAAAGTAAATAATTATTTTTAGCTCTGAATTTTTAATAAGTGTATTTTTAAAAGTGAGATTTTAAAAAACTGTTATTTTGTTACTACAAAGTTGCAATAGAAACGTTTTAGTAGGAAATTATCAGGAATAGGAGGATACTGTCACTTGTCTTCTCTTGCCATTTGCTATCTCTTTTGTTTAGCCTCGGTACTTCCAGATCGATCAGCGAAACAGCTTCTTCATCAGTGATTCCTTCCTCTAAATAGAACTCAACCAGGTGCAAGACATCTGAAAAGGATCCAGGTGAGAGAGGAGAGGAGGGTTATTTGTCAGAAAACCTACAATGTCTACTGTGCTTGTCAAGATATAAACACTGCTCTTCAACTCATCCCTTCTCAACTTTTTTGCCAATAGCTGGTTTCTAATGGACTTCATGTGGTAACAATGTAGTTACTATGTGACAATGTAGTAAAAAAACAACAGCTTTTGAAAATCTTTTGATGTTCCTTCATGTTCTTCCTGCTTTCAATAAGATAAAAAATTCATTAGAGGGTTTTCTTTGGTCATCTCTGAAGAATGACCTGATAATATAAAGATTTATCAAAGTACATCTATTGGCAATAGCTTAAAAGGTAGGATACATTTAGTACCAAACAGCTAAGTTTCATGTATGAACTTGCTGATGATCTGCATAGTCAGATTACATATATATCAGAAACATTTAATCCTCATGGGTTACAGATTTCCAACATACCATAAGACGAAGCAGAGAAGACAAAGGGTTGCCTACAGTTAATGCAGACATTTCCTAGGTTGTTCAACAAAGGATTGTTGGTAGAACACCTGTAGCACAAAGGCACAAGTTCCTGAAAAACAACACACAGTGTCAGGGTCATCGCAAACAAACCAGCACAATCTGAATATCTCACAAAAAAGCAGAGGGTACCAATTCAGTTTGACTGTCACTGCATTTGTTTGACCAAGTGATGCAGCATTAAGGTCACCGAAACTCTAATTGCAATCCAAGGACCATCATACCAAGCAAGTATCCAGGATTGGTAACCCCAGCTTCTTCCTCTTTCCAGCTGCTTTCCCTGCTTCTCCCTGAACCCATCCAAAGCTGCTGTGATATCCTTACAGCTGCTTGCAGAATGCTTCTTCTTGGGAAAACAAGATTGTCTTGTTTCCTTTGTTGTAGCTAACCAAGGCCACTGCACAGTTTTGAGCTTGCTTTAGGGCCCCCTTTCTGCCTTTCAAACAAGAGATGTGCCTAGTCTTGGCATCCTTGCCCTGCAGGTGCTGCCAATGTATCTCACTCCATCTAGCAGAAACAAACTGGTAAATGTGGTCCTTGGGGCAGCATTGACCCACAAACCTCTCTTTATCTTTCCTTTGTCTTTTATGCAGTCACAACACCCACAACACTGACAACATGCTCCTTCCTCCTTCGTGTGATTGCATTGTACTGTGGCATGTTTATTTAATTGCTTTATTTTGATTGACTATCTTATCACTGTTAAATTTAACCCATATAAGTTTGCTTGTTGCCATCCTCTCCTTTCCCCACCAAAAAAATGAGCTGTGCAGTGCCATCACTCACTAACTTAGTCCCAGCAAAAAGGCTGTTTTCCCTGTTGTGCACATGTTAACATATGTTTAAAAATAAACTCAGGAACACTCATCATGATGGATGACAGAGTCATGAAGGAGATGGTCTATAAAACAGCGGTCCAAGCAGTTTATAATCTAGTTAGGTTTCAGGTTACCTTGCAGAGAAAGAAAGGGAAGACAGCAAAAAGAGATATGCCACAGATTTAAAAACTCATGACTGGCATGAAGAGAATGAATAAGAGAAATTATTTTCTCTATTTAAATGCAAAACATTATAGACAGCAAGTTTAAGAAAAACAGAAAGTACACTTTCATGCGCACATGAACATAATTGTTTTGTGTGGCAGCGTACACCAAACCATAGATCCAGCATAATGCTTCCCACTGTGAACATTGCTTACAATTCCAGCACAATGTTCAGAAAAGTCCCTCCAATTGTTGTAGTACGGCCCCTTGCTCAGTGGCATCTACCTGGAAATCTAAGTGTAAAGACTGCTGGGATGGCAAACATGACTTCCCACATCATTGTACTGTAGAGATCAGAGGAGGTTTTTATGAGCCATGTGGCATAACTGTAAGCACTGGTCCAAACAAGGACTGCTTTTGTGCTACAGTGGTCATGAGTTTGACTACTGCTAGTCTATGGAATCATTGTCACTTGATGTGATGACAGCTAGCATCAAGGGCTTTCTAAAGCATTTTATGACCACATAAAAGAAAGTGATCTATCACTAACAACTAGCCTCAAATGAAAATAAAAACACACTGTTGATTTGCAAATTTTGTACACAACTGACTACCAGATGCTGAAGTACAACTGAGAATAATAAAATTCAGAGAAGTGAGCTACTGGATGAGAATTATTTGCTTACATTCTTTTACGCCAGTGTAATTACACAATCATAAAACCAGATAAAAGGATGAAATCTCATTCCTTTAGCTTTATGTTCTTCCATAGTATGAGTGATTCAATCATTACTTGCTCCCTTTTCAATTGCTGCAGCATCAGATGAGCCCTATTCCACATAACTTATTGCCAAAAAGATGTGAAGGAAGGTTACCAAAACAGGGTTTTTTTGGCTCAGAAGCTTGATGAAAACATAGGACCTTTGATTCATTCACTTCATGTTCTTTTAAATTGCACAATTACTTCAGGCAGCTATATGGATCTCTGGGGCCTTATTGTGTTTATATTATTTCAGGTGGCCAGATGGAGTGCATTTTTTCCTGTTCATTTAAGGTTAAGCATTTACACCATTCAATTTATTTGATTTGCATGCCCCTTTAGACAGAATTTTATAGAACGTTGGTGAAGCTCCGACAACTGCTAAAATGAGAAAGATAAGCTTTTAAAAATTTGATTTACAAACAGAAATGAGCCTCAAGTGCTGGAAAGGGGGAGTCAGGATGCAAGAGGCATGTACAGATGGAAGCAGAAGACCTCCAACTGTGGAGATTTCCAAACAACTGAACAGGCAGTAGTAAAAGCTTTGGGGAGTTTAGGAAAGTGGAGGAAAGGCAAAACCTGCTAAACTGGTGCCAGCAAGCAGAGTAGCAAATGGAGGTCAGGCAGTTTTTAGGGAAGGCAGATTTTTGAAAATGCAAAACAAAAGCTTTCATTTGACTGGGGAGAGAAACAGTGACGTAACATATTACTCCAGATGCACTGCATTTCCTCTCCATGCCTCTCAGGTTTTGCACATCTGCCAGTGTGGCCTCTCGCCTCATGTCAAATATGAAAAGATGCAAAACAATACAAAAAAGAACTCACTTCACTGTCATGAAATGGCTTGGACCGGATCGTGAGGCTCCCCAGTTCAATTGATTTCTGAAATCTAGCTGGAATCTGCAGGCCCTGCAACTTGTCATAGGCATGACGAGCCAATTTATAGGCGCCCAGAGCCTTGCTCTGCTTTGCCAGGGCATATAATGTATTGCTGTAATCAAATTAAGGGGAAAAAACATACATATGGCAGGCAGGAAAAACCACATCATTGCTTTCAATCAGAGAAGCTATGCATTGAAGCACGACTGAAGCCAGAGCATGGAAGAGGTCTCTGCTGGAGAGGTCTGTTTACATAAGCATGTTTACATAAACAGAATGTGAAACAACTGGTAGAAGAGTAAAAGGGAGGGCATGGGGGGAAGATCCAAGATTCCATCAATAGGAAAGGCTCATATTTTATGCCAGGAACTAGGAGATAAATGAAGCTAAAAAGGACAGCTTTTTATAACAGGATTTTCTTCCCCTAGGTCAACATATCTTCATCTTTCTTTTCAGCATAGAATATTACATACAGCCTGGCTTTCATACACTGGTCCAATAGCACATTACAATTGGGATTCTCCAAGTTAACAGGTGACAGGTAATCTGGATGAGATATACAACAATGTGGGAGCTACCTCACAAATCTGATGTCACAATAAACATGTAGTCTTTAATTGTTCACAGTTTTTAATGGTGACCTCATATCAACGAAACAGGAGACTTGGTCTTAGCTCCTATGGATAGGAAGGCATGGAATTGAAGGTAAAAGACCCCTTGAAGCACCCTTTAAAGGGTGAAAGCAGGACCTTACTGAACATCCAGCTAAACCTGTCATGAGGCAAGGTCAGTCTGGGAGACTTCAGGGAGCCCTTCCCCTCAAGAATTCCAGTTGACCTGCCTGCTTGAGGAAGAAGTGATTCCCAGTTCACAGGACTGACCCAATCATAGATGGATCACCAGAGAATGGCACTTTTCCAAGCTTTTCCAAAGTTGGCACATTGAAAACATTTTGATAAATGTCTCTTGTGCTATCCAGAAACAGCTTTCAGATTCCAAGTATTAAGATAGTGGGGGATTTCAACATTTGTGAAATTGGGCACTAGAATTCCAGAAATACACAGTAAATTCCTTACTAAACAGCTCTGTAAGTAAGAATAGTGACGATTCTCACAGCACATCTAGTTACAGCTCATACCAATGAACCTTCAATTTGATTCACCAGTCAGATCTTGAATTTGATTTTGCTTTTCAGAAGGATACACTTTAGAGATTCCCAGAGGAGTGTCTTTAGTCAGGCTATGAAGTAAAAACCTAGACATATTGAACAGTGCTCCAGGCAAGTGAAAACTGAAAGGTTCTTCCTGAAGTGAAAAAAAGAACAAAATAGAAAAGCAGGGTTATGATAAGTGAGAAACAGACAGTATTGAGCATCAACTTATTTCAATCTTGTTTGATGTTATTTTCCTTTGTTCAGATAGCAACAACAGTAAATGAGGCCAAAAGATTTAGCTCTAATCTCAATTCTGAAAACAGAGAGGCCACAAAGACAAACTGTACAGGAGAAAATCCTGTGTCAACCTCTCCATGACAGCAGATGCTTAGAACAAGTCCAGCAAACATATTACATCATCAGTTAATCTCCAGAACAGTCCTAAATGTGATAGATCTTACAGTGAAATATCTTACAATGTATTTGTGGATGGAGTGATAGACATGATAAAGTTCTGCCAAGTGCTGGAAGTGGTGGAACTTTTGTAACATTTCTGTCTTCTTCTGTTTGTCCTCTGAGGAAGAGAAACACAGGATCAGCATAAAGCCTCTGATCGGTTGCCAACCAACATCAAGAGACTTATGAGAAAGATTACAGACCATCCTGGTTACAGCATTAATACTCCTAAAAGATTAGCACTGCTGAACAAGTGTGCCTCAAAATTTAGCTTCTGTCATTTGACAATCCTTACATGCAATTTTGTCTTCTTAATTTTCCTGCTCTTAAAAGACAAATGGCTGTGGTGAGTAGTTTTAACACAGCCAGGGGTTGATTCTAGAAGCAGAGCATATTAGTTTTCCATCTCTGGAAACAACATCTGTACAGCATGCAAGCAAAATGAGTGACAGTTCCTATGTCTTTGTTTGGACTCAAGGAGCAATTTGGAACAATGCATAGTCTTGACAGCAATATACATTGTGCTGTATGTATAAACCCTTATGGATTTAGTTGGAATCAACCCATTGTGTTCAATGGGGTTTATTCCCAGATTAAAGTGTGCATAGTGAAGCCTTATGTCAGTACACAAGACCAGACATGAATATTTTAAGGATGGTAGCAAAACTATAGGGGATACTTATACATTGTCACATAATTACGTTTGCCTTGTTACATCATGCCAACATTCTTACTTAGGGTGCAATCCAGAGTAACTATGGGGAGTCCTTGCTCTGGTGTAGGAACAATTTACTCTGGTTTGCAATATGAATTTCCCATAGGTTTTCACTAGGTGGTGCAGTAACTATGGGTGCATGTAATGTCTCTTACGTGCTCCTGTAGTTACTCTGGATTGTAAGGTAAGGCACTATCCTATAAGATGAGAACAGTGATTTTGGACTCTGTTTCAAATCTTACCTCAGATAGCCTACAGATTTAAACAAACAAACAAACATAGATATTTATATACCACCTTTCAGGTCATCAGATTTCTCTTTTGACTTTATTCTCAAGGCGGTTTACATAGGCAGGCTTACTAACCCTAGAAGGGTTTTACAATTCAAAGAAAGGTTCTCTATTTCAAGAACTCCTACTTTCTTAGATGTTTCCTTTTGTGTCCAGTCTCACATTCACTTGCTCTCTGTTATGCCTTTGGACAGACTCCAATGCAACTGCATTTCTTTCTTTTACACACACTCCCACAGTCCAGTATCAACGTCTATCCCAGACCGACCTTCAGATCTTCAGGCAATTTACAGCAGCTTAACCCTCTAGACCAGACCTTCTGCCCAAGGTGTTCATAGGAAAATATTTTCTCTCTCTCTCTCACCTAAGCCCCAGTCTCTGATGCAGCAACAATAATTACCTACTTTTCTTCCGTTAAATGCTATGCAAATTCAAAGACTAGTTGGCTTGCAACTTTAACCCAGTTCAGTTGCACGTTCAGGAATGAATTACAGAAAGAGTTATTAAGCTGAATTATAGTGAGCCTTCCTAAGCACTAGGAAAAAATGCTCTTGATCCTTCACAAGCATAATAAAGACAAAATAAATGCATATGGAAAGAAAAGCATGGCTACAACAATCTTTTAAGATTCTCAAAGGAGGAGTTCAAGAAGACTGAATGAAAGCGGTTTTGGCTGCAATTCTAAAGACACTTTCCTGGGAGTAACACCAATTGAACACAATGGGGCTTACTTTTGGGTAGACCTGGTTAGGATTGTGCTCATCAGAAAGCTGTCCATATTGAAATAATAGGTGGACATAGGCCAGCACCATTGTTTTTTCATTAATTTAAAACACAAAATGGAGCCACAGACAAGTATTAACTGAGCTTATGATTTCATATACTGACACATACAAAAGGATAAGAGATGCTTAGTCAGCACAGCCTGGCCTTAAATAAAGAATGAGGCTTGTGGTTATGAGCTTTTCTAACAATATCTTAAAAGGTTTTGAAAAAATTAATACATACAATGTAAGTGCTTATCTACAATACAACAAAAACCACACAACCTTGTACACAGCATTTCACAAAGAGGTTTCAGTTAAGCCATCGGGATTTGTCAGATGTTCTGCTTTCATGCATGAACAGATGACATGTAAACTTGCTTGTATTTCCTTACCTTGAGCTATATCTAAACACTGCATGGAGAGCATCCAGTAATAATATGCTGCATCATTGAATCGAGTTTCTACCACAGCGTTGTGAGTTAATTGTTCCAACACTTTTACAGCTTCAGTCTGCCTGCCAGCCTTGTGGAATGCTGCAAAGGGGACCAAAACAAAGAAGATTTTACAAAGTGATTAAATAAATTAACTTGATTAAAATTAGGAACAGGTCCTGCAACCAAAGGAACAGATGAAAGGAATTACTCCTGAGGCTTTTAAAAACTTGTTTGTGGGGAAATTAGTGTCACAGGAGAGACATCAAAAAAGTACTTTGGGGCTTTGATGGGGCTCAGCTTTTTAAATGTAGTCTGTGTGAACAATCCACCAAGCAATGTTGAAGTACAAATGTCATTCATTTCAAGATTGCTTTCATGTGCTTCTTTGCAAGGCCCATAGAAATAAATGGGGACTGCACAGTTGCAGTGCTAGAGCAATTGCACTGTACTAGTAGTAACAAAGAAAAATGTAACTGGATATTTATCCAGCAAACAGACAAATCAAGTTAGTATTAACATCACATTTCAAAGTATTTTGGTCAATTTTCAGAAATCCCCCAAATCTCTTATGCTCTATCTCCAATTATTTTTAGGAAAGATTGAGGAGGTGGAGTAACAGAGGCCTGCTATTTGGAGGAAGGCTCATGGACGTTGCCATCTCAAAGCTTATTTAGACTTGTGGTACATTTGATATAAGCAACTAAATAACCCAAACATGACTGCTTTCATTAAAATTTGCTCTCATCTGGGTAGTTGACAACTCAAACGTAATTAAGATCCATTCAGATTCTTCCTGTGCTTTTAATGCAAATTGTCTTAGCACTAGACAGTGTTTCACTTTATTTTATGAGAAGCACTAAGTCCATTTTGACTACTGCCACCACTTAGAGCAAAATAAAAACAAAATAATTATGAGCACAACCTTTTTGGGCCTCTTCAAATCTATCATTCTCTGCCAGCCATTGAGCATAAGGAACATAGACATCATCCTTAAATTCAGGGTGCTTGTCACACAAAGCAAAGGCCTGAAGTAGAAGATAAATCCATGCTTAGCATACTGCAAAATACAGCTGAACCAGAGGATTTTTCAAATTCACAGATAAACATGAACAATCATTTCTGATCATAGTTACCAAGATAATGACACTGAAGAACTCTAGTTTGTAATTCAGACCTATTTCAATTACCGTATATTCAAATTGGTGTTCTCTCAATATAGATTTGTGGTAGTAATTAAGCAAATCATTTTTAATAAGGAACCCTTTTGAAAATAATCTAAAGCTGCAATCTTTATGCCAGTCTCCAAGCGTTCTGGCAGGAGGGCCACATCATCTCTCTGACATTGTGTTGGGGGCTGGAAAAATTATTAACATGTCGAATTTGAATAAATTTACATATAAGATTGTATTAGAGACATCACTAGCCTTGCCTACGGGCCAGATGGAGGCATCTTGCTGAGGGCCACACTGAGGCATGCCAAGGGCTACATTCAGCCCCATGGCCAGGGCTTTACACACTTGCCTGAGAGTAAGCCCTACAGAACACATTACTTATTTCTGATTGCATAGGTTGAGTACCATAGGTCAAGTTTTAGGAAATTGACAGATTAGACTATAATAATAAAAGATGAGAAATGGAGAGAAAACTACATTAAGCTGACTGCATTCTTCCACCAAGGGGGTGGGGAGCTTATTTTCCTTGCTATAGATGAGTTCGTTGGAATCAAGTGCAATGATGTCATAGCACAGGCAAAGCTTTTAAAGGAAAGTTGTCAATGCTGACTACATGGACGAGAAACAAGGAGAACGCTTTCACTCCTATCACTGTGCCCTTGCAACAGTATGCCAAGGACTACTGCTGCTAATCCTGGGGTTGCTGCATAGCCATCATGATAAGTAGCTACTGTCCTCCATGAATTTGTCCAATTCACTTTTAAAGCTATCCAAACTTCATCATCAGTACTTCTACACTCTGACAAAATACCTGCCATTTGACAAAATGCCAAAATGCTTAGCCATTTTGTTTAACAAATTAAAGATGAAATGAAAACAGTTAACAAAGAACAGTAATGACTCTACTATTGCAAATTGTACTTGCCTCATCCCATTGCTGAGTGTCCACATGGAGTTGTATCAGAGCTCTCAAGTCACCAATCTTCATGTATGTTTCTGCCGCATAGCCATGGTTTAATAGTTTTTTGAAATAATAGGCGCACTTTCTTAAAGGTTCCCGTTCTGCTTTATCCAGCTTCCGGGCAATATCAATTAATCTAGATTTTTAAAAAATAAGCAAAAAAGAACTCCATTCCCATCCCCAGCTTTTCTAAATCCTTGATGCATTTTTCCTCCCATCAGGCTTCTATCCACAAACTCAAACAAGTAGGCACTTTCGCTTACGTTTGTACTCCCAACAGACTCTGCCTGGCTACAATCCCCTATAAATCAAAAAGGACTGCTGAAGAGCACCTGAAAGTGCAAGTTCCCAGCTGCATAAATACAATTTCTAGCATGCATGGCACAGTATAGATAGACAGAATTCCCAGCCAGCAGGCCTGATGCAGATCCTGAGGACTCTCTAGAGTCTTAGTGGTGAGGGAGTTGGATGAAACCTCCTCTCACTCTTAAATCTTTCTTGAAGCTTCCTGGGTGACTATGGGCCATTTACTCACTCTCAACCACACCTACTTTGCAGGATTGTTGTGGGGAGAGCAGGAGGGGAGGAATTAGAACTCTGTAAGCCACGCTGGACATTTGATTTAGCATGGGAAAGGCAGGATATAAATCCCTTAAACAAATATCCTAGATTTTATGACAGCCTGTTCTTAAGATTCAGAAATTGTAATCAAATAAGTCCGTACAATAACCAACTTCAGTAATTAGAATCAAAGTCTCAGGATAAAATGAGTTAATTTGATATTTGAAGAGAGATTTTGGAAACTGTTTTTAGTATTAGAGAGATTTTGCTTTGTGTTTTATGTTACGCAAAGAGATCAGTACTATGATCTAAATGGTATAATGGTTTTCTATTATAGAGGAGTACAAATCTACCAAAACTGTACGCAGATCCAATTCTGGGGCCTCCAAACATAACAAAGCATCACAAAGTGCTATTACTGTCACTTGACACAACTGAAGACTCCCAGTCCCACTGTTTTATGCTGAAAGAAATCCTAAAACGGGTTTTTCCAGCACATAACAAGTATAGCCAGGAAAATGTTTATATTGCAAAACAGACATTTGTTCTGCTGATGGTGTTGAAGAATATTTATCTGAAAGACAGAGAAGACGTACGCATCAACCCAACCCTGTTCTCCGCTGATTTCTATGGCCTTCATGTGCTCGCCTGCAGTAATGTACATCTCCACAGCTGCCTTTGGCTCATTGATGTTCTTGGCCCAGTCTGCTTGCTTTATGATTAGCATCTTTGTGTCTTTGGGGTCTCCAGAGCTCAGGAAGTCCTGAGGAAGTGCAAGAGATGATGTTCTAGCTTAAGTATCTTGTAGCATTCACGCATAAGTAGTCAGTTCCATATACACATTTTCTTACCAAGACACTTATCATCTCATTCCAATAACTAAGTTACTGTTTACATAGCACAATAAGTAAAAGATAAATTACTAAATTGAGTCATCATGAGACACAATATGAGCTCCCACAATCTGAACATCCTGAGAAAACAAACATTTAAAGAAAGACTAAACTGTATCTTCCAGCTACTTGCAGAACCAAAGAAACACCACTATGTACTTTCCTAGAAACCCTGAAATCTGCAATTAAGTTAACAACAGGTTACATATGAGCACAGTTTCACAATTTAAGAGTTTCCAAAGTCCATGAATTTAATTATGAAATCTAATCCAAAGTCATCTCGCACAATAATGGTATATATATTCAGCTTACTCAGTGGTACTTAGGAGAGGACTGGCAACTATGCAGTTAGAATCTAAAATTCAAAGGGTTAAATAATTGCTTGAACAAGCCATTTGTGTCTTGAGCATATCTTTGCGGCTAAAGCAAGACTAGAAAAGCATTTGCAAAACATTAACTTCTACTTTATTTATGAACATCCTGTTGCTCTGAGGGGTACAGCTGAAAATAAGAGCATTTTGTCTTGTTTGACTGTTAAGAAGCTGAACCAAAAAAATGAGGGAGATGGTGTTTGTTTTGTGTAATTGTGTTTTGGAGCTTAGATCACTGAAATAAATTAGAAGCATAAAGTTCAGTTTCCTGAACTGCAATTAATTACTTGTGAGTTGACAGTAATGTGTGATCTGGTGTACTGATAAAAAGTCGAAAGTCACATGGATGCATGGTCTCCAGAACTGCGCCCATAGCATGGGCTCCCTTACTGCACTGTCCAGGGTCATTGGGAATCATCAAGATTCAAGAGACAGCCTATGAAAATGTCTAAAAGGCTGCAGGACAATAAGTAAAAGCCACCATAACATCCCCAACATATTCCTCCTTGGAAAAACTGTAGGTATGTCCAAGCCCTGCTAACAAACACAGTTTTCCCAATTTAGTTTTACTGGTTGTCTTTGTTAAGATACATCAATGAAGTTAACCATATGTAACACATTTAAATGAAGTCGAAATAGCTGATTTTTTTCAAAAGACAGCTTCAAGGCAGATTTGGAACAGGAACATCTTTCCACTTAACATCACTTTCCCAAAGCTGCTCTTCCAGTATAAAGAAACAGAGCCAAGGAGAGTGTGGTTTCATTACATGAATTTAGGTGAAACGGATCATTAGACCTAACACTGGGCTGTGCTCAGTCACAACCATCCAGTAAAAGATTTAATTTTACTCAGTGTCAGTTAAGTGGAGTTCAGCATTGCCAAAATTCATATTAGTGTGATGGGAAATGTCTAGTCTATGAATCAGACACATGTTTCAGAGGGGTTCAACTATTGCACTCTACTAGGATTTTGTAGCATTAAGTCAACCTTGCAGTAGAAAAGCAGTGTGATTTCAGCAGTCTATGCAATCTGCTTTTCAGATAATTTTTGTTCCCTGTGAAATGCAGAAGAATACATAAGCATTATAGAAAAGCTTCAGTAATTGTCAAAATGGAAAGTGTGCAAGAGGTGATTAATGAGACAGACCAAGGCACTGCTTCTCAGGAACTTTTGTAAGGAAATAGCAGGCAGCCACATCTAAAAAAAGTCGCATTCTTCAAATAATGCGCACTTTACTTGTGTAAGGGAATTCAACTGTCAAGCATATACAAAAGCAGTTGCAGAATTCATTTTACGATCAAAGAAATTAAGGATTATTGGAGAGGTTTATAATTTAAGGCTGGTACCATGTAACTTGTTGAGTCATATTAGAAACTCTAAGGCCATTCATTCTTGTCTCATTGCAGTAGTCTGAGTGCATATGTGAAGACTCCACTTCATGTATGCACAAAGCCCTATGCAAGGAAGTGGCGCAATACCACCCCAATGGCAAAATGCTCTGTCTATGCTGTTGTAAGGTACATATAATGCTTTCTCAACACTAATGGGCATGTGGTGTAGGCTCCTGCTTGCTCTGCCTGGGTACTGGAGTTCACAATGGATCGTAGCACTGGATCACTATAAAAATATCTGAATTTCATTCCAACAATGGCTGAAAAGTCACATTTAGGTTTGGAGTTTAATTTGCCTTGCTGAAGGTTGGGTAATATTGAAGGCTATGCCGTTCTTGCTGCCTTGTGCATTTTGATTGTTTTGGCTGCATTAATGTTGTGCTTGATTATTGCTAATATTGTTATTACTGTTGTTGACTTTAAATGAATGTTAGTAGCCACCTGTACTGGGACATGAAAGGCAGGATATAAATATTTAAATAAATAGAAGATAATGTTGCTATTTAGCTCCCTGAGAATGCCTTGTAGAACTGTATACAACAAGTTGTAACATTCCAGTTGTTATACAACATTGTTGTTTACATACGTTGGACACAGTTAGTGGTGAAATGAGAGCCCCCTATTGGTGCAATCCTAACCAATTTAGGCCAGCACAACTCACCCATAGTGGTGTGGGGAGGCTGACACATGTCTGTGCACTGGCCTAACCCTTCCAGGAGTGGAACAGAAGTACCTTACAGCATTTTTTTACACACCCAGGCCAGCACAGAACTTGTGTCAGGACATGTAATGGCCTATCTGAGTTTTTAGTAGTGCAGCCTAATTTTCCTAATTTGCTTCAGTCTCTGACTTAATAAAGATGAAGTTAACTAAGGGGCTTTTACGCAAAGATAGTATGCCAGCTCACAAAATCTCTGGAAGCCCTTGTTTAGGTGCTCCCAATATTTGAAGCAATGTGGACAGTGAATAGGAAGAGGGTCTTCCCAGTTGTGGTGCCCTGTCTATGGAGCTTTCTCCCATAAGTTTCTCTTTGTGCTAACTCCAAATTTCTTTTTATTTCTCCAAGTCTTTCAACTTCCAACGTGATGGATGAGTGCCATAAATTGAACACTGCTGTTTTACTCTTTGGCTGTTTATTGCTTTTTTCAGACTTCATTATTTTATTGCCTTTGATTAAGTTGCCCTGAAAATATATTGAAAAGTGGAATGCAGAAGAAATAAAAGCACAGTGGTGTGGTATACAGAAATAAAACTGCCCACTGTAAAAAGAATTACCTCAAAAACTTTAAATTTAATCTTCATATTGTGACACTAATTAGATGAGGCAGACATGTTAACGATTATAGGAAAAGAGCTACAGGCCCTTGGTGTAGCACATAGAAGGGTCCATAACTTAAAAGAAATATTCAGCTACACCAATTTATTATTAACCATAATATACAGTGACAGTTATCAACGTTCATAGTGGATCATTAACATTCTGTAAACAACTAATGCTGCATTCTGAATCACATTTATCTGGGAGGAAATCCCACTTCACAGTGGGAAGGCCCACTAAGAACAGCATATAATATTAAGAACTGCTTCCATTTGGCTTCCATACTTCCTGACTGCTTCCATTTTGCCTTGTGAATTTCAAAATAGTCTGTAAACTCATCCCAAATTGTATTTTCTCAACCCACTGCAGTCTCTAGGATGCTTTGGAGTTCCTGCCTCTCCACTTCCTTCCTCATACGGCTGATTTCCAACATTACAGCTCCACACAGAGGATGTTGTAAAAAGTTTCCTTGTACTGTGAAGAACTGTGTAAATTTCTTATCATAAGAATCCTCCACATTAAATGCCAGGGCTGTATTTTTTATGTTGCCATTGGTGCCAATGTGGAGACTTTCCACATGGAAAGGACTGCTACGTATTATGATCCCCATGTGGAACACTGCTGTGTGGAAATTATTTTTGGCAGCCTCCATTAGGGAGGAAGGGGTATCAATCTGTCCTCACTGAGAAATGTTTCCAGGGTTCAAAGGACTCCATGATCATTCACACCTTACATCTGGCTCTGGGCCCACTTCCTTATCTCCTCCGCTTGCTGCTAGAAACCTTTACTAATTATATGAGCCCTTTCTTGTCTCCTATCATAGACTCTGGCTGCAATCCTAAAGACACATTCCTGTTAGTAAAACCCATTGAACACAATGGAGCTTACTTTTGAGTACATGGTTAGGATTTTGAGTAGACATGGCTAGGATTGTGCTCTCTTTCTGTACTTCTCCCAAGTATCTAAAACAAAACAGTACTATGTATTTTTCTGTGAGGCAAGTGATGTTCATGGATTTGTCAGAAAAGCATAACAATAGAGGATGGTGCACATATGTGAACCAAGGAAGCAGCCAGTATCATGGATAACAGTACTATTTTAAATTATCACTCCATAAAAAAGATTAACACACCTTTGCATAGTCAAACATGCGCAAGTCAGAATACATATCAAGAGCTAGGTTCTCATGGCCACTCCTTCTGTACAGTTTGGCTGCCTCATGGAATTTCCCCTGGTATGCATAAACATCTGCTAGAAACAGGTCATTGTTGTTCTCTCCACGCTTCTTCCTCTCCTTAAAAAATAAAATAAAAGACAGGAAATAATTTTAACAAACATAATCAAGCAGGAAACAAGATTGGCAAGAACTATTGAAAATATTAAGCTATGATTCACAAAGCTTTCAAACTGGCTTACTTACGTTTAAACCAAGATAGGCCTATCAGCATCAGTGGCATTGTTTAGAAGCTTTCTGTACTAAATCTCTCCCCACCACATTCTGTGAGAAACTAGAAAATATCTCTATATAAATCTAGGAAAAGGAACAATAAAGAAACCAAAAATATATGGTCAAAACCAGCAGTTCTCAAAGGGGAAGGGTTGGGACCCCCTTAGGAGGTCACAACGTAATTTCAGGAGGGTTGTGAAAAGCAGGGTGCCACCATCTTGGAATCCATCTTGGAATTCCATCATCAGGCTGGAACTTGCCTGTGAGTATGACTGCAATCCTAACATCACGTAAATAGGTCTAAGCACTGGCATAAGTCATGTGCTAACCTGCAGGCGACACAAAAGTGCAATAAGACACTTCTGCCCCACTCCTGAGGGGTTAGGACAATGCAAAGGCATATGCTAACCTCCCTACACCATTACAGAAAGATAGGCCAGGTGACTAACATTATCCTAAATGTCTTGGGAGTATGCCCAAAGCCTCACTGAGCACAATGGGACATACTTCCAAGTAAATATGGAGTTCTGGTATGCCATGACACTTCTGGCCATGGCACCACTTCCAGGTTGATGACATCACTTCTGGGATGTCCTGAACAGGTTGCCATTTTCAGAGGTGAAAATGAAAATGGTGGTAGGTGATGAAAGAAACTGACAGTTCACAAAAATGTACTGAGCCCTAAGGAAATTGAAACTGAACTATGCATGTGTGATTACTTGTGAGCAGGCAAATGCATCTCATTCCACTTCAAAGGACATGCTGATTGGAACAAAGTGCCACAAGAATGGTCCTGATCTAAATAAATGCAGGCCCCAAAAAGCACTTTAGAAGGAAGTTCTCTTTCTCCAAGCTGATGAAGAAAAATGATTTGAAACCTATCATAAAGTGACCCTGATCTGCATGTGTTTACTTTCAAGTAGGCAACTGTGCCTCAGATTGAAGGCCAGGAAAAGGGGAACTCAAGGCACAGAATGATCCATGAACATAAAGCTGCACCAGTAAATGCACCAGTTGTGACACCACCACAGCAAAAACAAACAAACAAATAAAGGCTTCAGTGGCTGGTATAGCAAAAAAATTTTTTAAGTCTTGGAAACTTAGGAGAGTCCTGATGGAATGTATTTTCATAGAACATTTAAACTACATTTAATTTTACACAGCTTTTATGATGGTACAAAAATAACACCCTTAATTATTTGCTCGACAAGATTTATAAATGAATTCAACTACTCATTCATAGAACAGTAAAAAGAACACAGTACGATCAAACACAAAGGAATTGTTTGTTCGTGTATGCATGTGTATATGTGTGTAACCATTTACAGGCACAGTATAAACTGATTAGAGGATTTTTCATCCTCAGTTTTATCTCAACATGAATGAGGTTGGCCCATTAAAATATAAATGTCCCTTTAGGTTTAAAAATAGCATGGTAACACAGTAGGTTGGCAATAAATCAACTTCCCTCTCCCTGGCTAAGAAAAGCTTGTTTCAGCATGGAAGCAGATTCCTCCCTTTCTCTGCTAGGAGGGGCACAATACCCTTAGCCCAGCTCCTGCCAACCCAGCAGTTTGAAAGCATGTAAATGCAAGTAGATAAGTAGGTACCACTTTGGTGGGAAAGGCAACATCCTGGCAATAGGCCCCTGCAACAGGCTGGCCAGGTTTTCCCATGTCACACCCATCATGGATTGGAGGAAATTCCAACCCACACAAGTGGACACCGTTTAACATGGTACAAATGCTGAAGAAGTAGCCTATGGAGGTTCCTGGAACACAACCCTCACAGATACTGAGCTTGGGGACACAATCCTAACCAATTTAGGCCAGCACAACTAACTCTTCTCCCAATTCCCATAGCAGTGTGGAGAGGCAGGTATAAGTCTCTGCACTGACCTAATCCCCATCCCTGTCCCCAGGTAGTGGGACGGTACTTTTGCAACACCCCCAGGCCAATACAGGACTTGTGCTGGCCTAACTGGGGTTAGGGTTACAACCTCAGGCTAGCTTCCTCAAACACCATGGGAATGGGATCAAGGTGGATTGTGCTGGCTTAAATTGGTTAGGATTGCGACTTCAACCTGTATTAGTTGTATGCCAATAAAATCACTTACAAACTTACAAATCAGGGCAGACAACAAATATCATAAAGTCCCTAGTGTCTTCTTGTTATAACTATCCCAAACAATAATTGTAAAATGTTTGTTATCCTAAGTTTAAAATTAAAATGACAGAAAACGCCAAATTCGTTGTGTTTTGTACAGTCTCATTACATTTTTCCTGTGGCCTTTGTGGAGAACCTACATACGAGTTCAAATGTAACAGCACACACAGTAATTCTCTTCCTGTTCCTTCCTAGGGCACCTCTAGGAGCTAATCCAAAAGCCATCAGTGAAGTGTACCCTTAGAAACAGTGTGCAGAATGCAGCACAGGAGGCAGTAATGTGGGAGATAAATTCCCCAAAACCTCCCTGTACTGCTTCCAAAACCAATGCTGCTTTACTGGGTTCAGCATGGCCAGGAGTTCTCAGCACTGTGGTTAAACAATGCTTGCTTATTTCCTCTACAAAACATTACTCTGTGATTAAAAAGTTTTAAGGAATGTATCCGCAAAGAGCACCAAAGGCAGCTTATGCTCAGCAAATTAGCACAATAATTGGCAAAACTGTACAAGGAAACGTAAATTGCCTCTGACTTTAAAGAAAGTTAATGTTCTGTATAATGTATCTAAGACAATAGTCTGCTAGAGTCTCTTGAAGGCAAGTAGAAGACAAATAAGTTGAAGCAGATGCCACAATGGTCAGAATATTTTAAAGATGTATTTTCATGACAAAGATCTCACAGTCTTATGTTAACTCTAAACAACATGGCTCAAGGTTGTTAATAAATTAACAACTTTCCATCAGTTGTGACTGATTTCTTAGAATTTTATGAGGAACTAAATACTCACAATGGAGAAAGTGACCATGGCTTAGTTTGGCACACTTAAGAAGTGTTCTTGAAAAAATGCCAAAGTAACCATTAAGACAAAAATGCTGATCCACCAGATCTGTGCTCCCATTACCCTCTTACATATCAGTGAGAGATGAACTAGTTTTCAAAAAAAGACAGCTTCCACCTTGATTCTTCACACTGTATCCTTGAAATGTTAGCCACCCTGGGATTTTGCATTGGCAAGGGAAAGGCAAATAAAATAAATTTCTGGGCAAGATAAAAAATCACCCAAATGCATATTCTGTCCTAGGCCAACCTTGACTTGTCTAATAATAGATAAATGACTTCTGCCTTGTCCCCTGCTCAAACTGCCCACTCATAGGTTTTGTCCTCCCTCCTCTTAAAAATCCAACCTCTCTCAGAAGAACACGCAGAAATTGGACATCTGAAGAATCTGCATTTTTTCCCTCTCTTGACAAGTGTGAATCTTGACAAGAGTTGTAGAACTTTGACAAGGTTAACGAAGGGCACTCAAAATGAACACATGAACATAAAAAAGAAAAAAAGACATTTTATGTGTTTGATACTCTTCATTTTTAGAGTATAAAATAGCCTTAATAACCAAGATTAAAATATCAGAAAGTGGTGGATCTTTTATTTCTATTTTAAAAATTAATAACCACCATCTGCACTATCAGTTTGTTGTTATGGTGATCAACGTTACAGAAATGCCTATGGTTTTTAATTAAGCACTTCACATTTTAAACTCTGTCTTTTCTAGTTAAAAAACATGGCACTGAGCAGAACATTTTTATAAAATCATTACAGACAGACAACTAAGAATAAGTTTCAGTGAGGAATTTTCAAAGTCACTTCAATGGAACAAATAAAAATATCTTCAAATGGTATAAACAAGCTTACAACACCCTCCTCCCCTCAAACTCTCCTACCAAAATCAGTGTAGAATTGGGAAGAATTAACCTTAATTGGTTGCCACCTGCCACAAATGTGTGTCCCGTTAGCAGGGAACAAAATCAGTTTCCCATCATGAATGAAACTTTCTTGAAAAAATGTGTGAAGTTTAGGGAGGCTGCATACACCTGCATGCAACTGCTGCCAGAATCGAAATGAGATCAAGTTGCTTGTTCACTGAGCACCGCATACCTTTTCAAAGACATGGTCTTTAACAATATTACTCACAATTTTTTGCCATTAAAAATCCAAAAGCAAAGGTTGGACAGACCACCCAGGTTACCTCTTTAGTTGTTCAAAGTCTCATTCTGTCTTTCATTCCTCTCGGAACCAACAGCAGGAGCCCAGGATATTTATGTTATTTAAAAAGCAGAGTGCCACTCACAAGGCTTTTATTTCTTTGTTCTTTTGCATTTCACATCAGCTGCACTGAAAGCTGGCCTTAATCACCAGAATCTTTGAACAGTGATAAAACATATATCCCTTATTATTCACTGCAGCTCTCCAATGCTTGTTATACCTGTCTGGTAGGGGACACATGCTATTCCTTTCTCCTACCTTTCCTCTTTGCCAGTCCTCCTCAAAGATTCCATCAGATATAGAAACAGAATATTTTAACTACTGACATTTTCTTTTACCCATCAACTCAGAGTTCTGAAGACTAAAATGTTTAATTTTGAACATTGTCCCTCTTTTTCTTTCTTCTAATCTCAGCAAAGCATGAATGGCCCATCCTATGGGCCTTTTGCATGAGTGGAACAAAGGTTCACTTGTCACAGAACTCCCAGCAACAGTGTGAAGATTGTGCTGGGTCAGTCCCAGCACCTCCAGAAAGTGACTATGGCTCCAGACCCACACTGCTGCAAACACTAGCTTCCAGTGAGATAGCATTAGGGGTGTGTTATGGACAGACAGGAAGTATCAGAAAGAAGACAGGGTGAGAGCAGGAATCCTGGCAACAGTGGCTTGCATCACGAAGCTTTCCCATCATCTTTCCTTTTCTCATTTTCAATCCAAATCAGCTGTTTGTATAGCTATTGAGCTGACATAGGTTAGAATTGCCCAATAAGCCATTAAAGGCTTAAGGAGAGGTATGGGGAAAAAGGAAGGAATTTCTTACCGTAAATGTCCTTTTCTTGGAGGTGAGGACAGGGTGCATTCAGTCAATGACTGGGTAATGCCCCGCCCACTCTTGAGACAGGGCCGGAACTAAAGTTGTCCCCTTCCTGTGTGGGGCATACCTCCCCAGTCCGAGACCAGAGCCGAAAAGAGGAAGCTGCTACTGCACACTGAAAACGTAGTGGAAAACTGCAGAATACAGAAACAGAAAAGCAGAAACCACAGGCAAAAGACGGAGCCCAGAAGAAGGATCCGCATAAGAAATTTGATAGAACTCACCAACCGGACCAGGGACCAGAACACAACCCAACCTCTGGACTCCTGAGTCAAAAATCACAACATTAATAGAAAAAACCTCCCCCCTATTATAGAAGGGTGAGGTAGGTCTGCATCTCTGCTGAGGTGGGCCTGAATACACTCTGTCCTCACCTCCAAGAAAAGGACATTTACGGTAAGAAATTCCTTCCTTCTCTGGAGTGAGGATCAGGGTGCATTCAGTCAATGACTGGGATGTACCAGAGCCTCACACTCAGGGTGGGAGAGACGCAGAGCACCTCACGGGGTCACTACCTTCTGCAACACTCGTCTTCCGAAAGCAGCTTCGGCCGAAGCTGCCCTGTCCACCTTATAGTGCCTAATGAACGTATCCGGTGAAGCCCAAGCCGCAGCTTTACAAATGGACTCCAACGAACAGGCACCATCGAACACCGCAGAAGTTGCGGCCGATCTAGTGGAGTGTGTCTTAATACCCCCTGGTGGATCCTTGCCCACAGCTTTATAGGCGTCCCCAATAGCTAGCTTCATCCACCGAGCCAGAGTAGCTAAGGAAGCCTTCTTTCCCTTGGAGGGACCCCCAAAGAGGACAAACAGGACCTCCGACTTCCTAAATTCCTTTGTCCTCTCAAGATAAAAACTAAGGCTCCTCTTGACATCCAGGGAGTGCCAGGAACGTTCCTTGGATGATCCTGGGTTTGGGCACAGTGTAGGTAAAACGATTTCTTGGGACCTATGGAAAAGGGAGTTCACCTTAGGCAGGAACGATGGGTCCAACCTTAAAGTCACCCTGTCGTCCTGAAAAAGACAAAGGTTAGGATGTACAGACAAGGCTCCCAACTCCGACACCCTCCTAGCTGAGGTGATGGCCACCAGGAAGATGATTTTTAGAGTAACAAACCTGACGTGCACCGTAGCCAATGGCTCAAATGGAGGGCCCATGAGAGCTTTGAGAACCAAGTGCAGGTCCCACATCGGGAAACGATGTACAGGTGGGAGATTTACTAACTTGAGTCCTTGTATAAATCTATTACTGTGTGGATGCATAGAGAGAGGACCCGACTTCCTAGGCCCTAGAATCGAGCTTATAGTGGACAGCTGGCGCCGAATAATGTTGGTACTAAGGCCCTTGTCCACTCCGTCCTGTAGGAACTCTAGAACGTGCTTTAATTTAACATGTTTGAGAGACAATTCCTTGTTTGCACACCAGGTAGCAAAGCATTTCCAAGTTCGTGCGTAGACCTTATTGGAGGATGATCGCCTGGCCGACATCATGGTGGAAAGGACCCTCTCGGAATAGCCCTGGCAAGCTAATGCTGTCCTTTCAAAAACCAGGCAGTCAGTTTGAATTTGCCCGGATCTGGATGGAAGATTGGGCCTTGATTGAGGAGATCCGGTCTCTCCGGCAGTCAAAGGGGAGCTGACTGGGACAGTGCCATGAGGGAGGGATACCATGGTCGACGTGGCCAATCTGGAGCCACCAGGACCAGCGACGCCTGAAACTTTCGCACCCTCCGGAGAACTGCTTGGATGAGCGGAAAGGGGGGAAAAGCAAACAGAAGCCCTTTGGGCCATGGTGTTATCAGGGCATTCACTCCCCAAGCCTGGGGATCCCTGGCTCTGGACAGGTAGTTCGGTACTTGCGCATTGTCCCTGGTGGCGAACAGGTCCAAGATCGGCGACCCAAACCGGTTGACTATTTGAGAGAAGACCTCCCTATGCAAGCTCCACTCGCTTTCGTCCACCTGACGCCGACTGAGCCAGTCCGCTTCCAGGTTGGCGATCCCCGGCAGATGCTCGGCTTTGATCGACAACAGGTGTTGTTCCGCCCATCGGAACAACAGGTTCGCCTCCTTCATCATGCCCCTTGACTTTGTGCCCCCCTGTCGGTTTATAAACGCCTTTGCGGAGATGTTGTCTGTCTGAATTAATAGGTGAGATTGTTGTGTGACTGCTTGAAAGAATTGGAGAGCCAGCCGAATAGCCCGGAGCTCCAGCCTGTTGATGGAGAAGGAGGCCTCTTAGTTCGACCAGGTGCCCTGAGCCCACTGGGACCCCAGGTGTGCCCCCCATCCGAGGAGACTGGCGTCGGAAGTTAGAACTAGCCTGCCTGGAACCTCCATACTGGTGCCCTGGTCTAAGCGGCCCGGCTCTACCCACCAGGAGAGGTCTGTCACGAGGTGCCCTGGAAGCGAGACGACTCGACGAGCCTTTCGTTCGATGAGACGGGCGAACGGTCCGAGAAAGCTTTGGAGCGGTCTCAGGTGGAACCGGGACCATGGTATCACGTCCTGACATGATACCATGAGCCCCAGCAAGGAAGCCAACTCCAATAAAGACACAGACGAGGCCGTCCTGACGTGCTGGATCGCCCGGGATAGCTTCTCCTTGCGTTCCTGGGAGAGGAACAGTTGAAAGGATGCTGTATCGACGAACAGGCCTAGGTGAGTGATGGATTGAGATGGAACAAGGGAACTCTTTTTCAGGTTGATCACGAACCCGTGACGTCTCAGGTAAGCCATGGTGGTCTGGAGATGTTGCGAGACCAGAGAGCTGGACGAACCTGCAATAAGAATGTTGTCCAGGTACGGAAACAGCCTTATCCCTTGCCGGCGGAGGTTGGCAATGAGGACCACCAGGATTTTCGTGAAGACTCTTGGTGCCGCCAATAATCCAAAGGGAAGAGCCCGGTACTGATAGTGGCTGGAACCGTACGAGAACCAGAGGAATCGTCGATGAGCTGGTAGAATCAGCACATGCAGGTAGGCTTCCGATAAATCGATGGAGACCAGGAAATCCCCTTGCTCTAGGGCTGCCATGATCGTGCGCCATGTTTCCATCTTGAATTTCCGTTTTATAGCAAACCTGTTGAGCCATTTCAGATCTAAAATAGTCCTCATGTCCCCGTTCTTCTTCGGGACCAGGAAGAAGACCGAGTACACGCCCGAACCCTGTTGGTGAGATGGAACTGGTTCAATGGCTCCGATGTCCAGTAGGTGCTGGATCGCAAGAAGTTTTGGGGCATGCTTGGCTGGGTCCCGGGACACTGGCACGCGCCAAAACCGATCTGGAGGACGAGATCCGAACTCTAGGGCAAGACCTCTGGAAACGGTGCGAAGCACCCAAGCATCTGAGGTAGATCCCTGCCAGCAGGGAGCGAAGCCAAGCAGCCGGGCCCCAACGGCTGTTGGCTCTGCTGATGGCCCACCGTCATGTTGCCCCGGATCCCTTGTTTCCAGGCTTTCTGAAGTCTCTACGCCTGGCGTAGTTAGGTCTGCCCCGCGGGATAACTGGAGTTGGTCCATCTAGACTTGACCTGTTGATCTGAGTTGTCTCTGTATTTGGCTCGAAAGGAGCGAAAGGAAGGTTGCTTGCTTCTGTTAGAGCTCTGCTTCTTCCCTGGGGGCAGGATTTTTCTCTTGTCTCTGGCCTCCACAAGTATGGGATCCAGTGCTTTTCCAAACAGCTTATTGCCCTCAAAAGGGAGATTGATTAACTTCATGTGTGAGCTACCTTCCCCCGACCAGGATTTTAGCCAGAGAGCTCGCCTGGTAGCCACGCTGCTGGCCATGGTTCTTGCAGCTAGGTGCATGGAATCAAGTGAAGCATCGGCGGCGAAGGCTGATACTAAGGCAATCTTTTTGAAGATCTTCTTAACCGAACGTGGAAGCCCCTTGAGCTTCGCGGCGTCCTGGGCCCAAATGAACGCTGCTCGAGACATCACGGAATTTGCCGCTGAGGCTCTAAAAGAGAAAGAAGACTGTTCAAAAGATCTTTTAAGTGAACTCTCCATTTTATGGTCATTCGGGTCCCTCGGCCAGACGTCCCCATCCACGGGGACAGTGGAAGAGGCCAGAGCCGCCACTGGAGCGTCCACAGAGGGTTGCTTCAACATGGCCATTTGTTTTTCAGGCAAAGTGTAAAACTTGTCAATAAGCTTTGGACCCAAGCCCTTGGGGCGGTGACACCATTCCTCCTCAAACACACTGTTGAAGGCCTTAGGGAAGGGAAAAACGGTTTGCTTGTGGGAACCCCTTGGAAAAGCCTGTTCCCTGTCCTGGCCCGAGTCAGAGTCCAGGTCACTGGTGTGTTTTAGGCGAAGACACGCCGCAGACATGTCCACTGCTTGGGGAAGATAGTCAGAGGGAAAGAGACGTTCCTTCCGAGACTTGGATTCCTCTGCTTCTCTCTCAGATAGCTCCCCCTCCTCCGTCTCAGAAGATGAAGATAAGGACGGAGAGGAAGAGGAGGGCGAATCGGTCATACGTTTGGAGGATCTCCTTTTGGATGTCTTGCGTTGTTTGCGCCGTGACTTATGCTCTATGTGTTTTGTCTTATGGGTTCTCTTGCGTGGAGGTGAACGTGGAGACTCCTCCGAAGATGACAGGTCACTGGATGGCGTGGATGGACGCCTCCTGCCAGACCCTTTGGAACCTGGCGATTTAGTCGCGGCTTTGACCGCCAGCACCAGGGTGGGCAAACTTTGGGACACTGCCGTGTCAATAGCTTGTTGAAGGGCAGAAGCCGAGATTAAGGAGTTTTGGGGAGCAACCATGACAGAGCCAGAGGCCTGAGTTATGCTTGGTGCAGTCAGGTTAGTACTCTCATCCTCATCCTCCATTGAGGCCCTAGGGCTGTGTTCCTGTGCCATCCTGAACAATGGGTAGGCCAGATGATCTCAGGGAGCCCCACTATACTCACTGCGACCTAAGATGGAGGATGTGGCTCAGCGCGGGAAAAACGGGCTCTCCAAACTGGCGGCCGCGAGGTGGATGGCGAAAAGCGCGGGAAAATGGAGACCCCGAGTGCGCCTGCAAGCGTCCGCGCTGCCCTACTGTGCCCTGACACAGCTGGGCGCCTGCCGAGTGCCAGAGGATCCGCTGCCGCTAGCCGCTCGCTGACCTGCTGCGCGCGCTTGCGTTGGCAGCCAGGAGAGCGAGGAGAGCCGTCCGCGTCCTGGCGTCCTTTACCTGGGACGCCGCTACAGCCGCGCGTCAGCGGAGAGGCCCGGCCCGAAGGAGGCCTCCCTGCTGGTGCAGGCGATCTGGGGACAGTGGGGGGGGGGCGCGTCCCGCAGGTTAGCCCCCACCTGACCTGCAAAAATCCCTGGGGCTGCCCTGGTCACTGCAGCAGCCTAGCGAGGGGGGGGTACCCCAAAGGAGCCCCCATGCTTAAGCAGGGTCCCCCCTCTCTGAAGCTCAGGCAGGGAGATCTGGAGCCCTGGTCCAAAGGAGTGAGGGGGGGAAAGCAAAGCCAGCAGAAGAAAGAAGAGATGAGAAGAAGAAGAGCTGGAAAAGGACTGACTGTGCTCAATGGAGTACAGCCCAAAAATTCCGACCGTGCTCTTAAGGAGACAGAGCCGGACTGGGGAGGTATGCCCCGCACAGGAAGGGGACAACTTTAGTTCCAGCCCTGTCTCAAGAGTGGGCACGGCATTACCCAGTCATTGACTGAATGCACCCTGATCCTCACTCCAGAGAAAATTCCTTACCTCTCCCAGGCTTCCTGATCATTACCAAAACCCTTTCTCCCATACCATAAGCACAAATCCCAATAGCATAGCTGTATTTTATAGCATGGCAGGGAACAGGATTGGGCTGTAAATGTCAGAACATCCTGTTCCCAATTATATGGGAACAGTAAAGGGACTCTCTTCTTGAGTAAAACTGGAAAAAGCACCTATTGCACAGTGTTTAGGATTTATCTGGCATTAAAAAACCCTAACAAGAATGCCAAAGAAAGAACATAAAATTAATAATTCAAAACAGTCTTAGTAACCTCTTTTTTGTTACATTCTTGCATTTCACCTTATACATGAAATGGTAACCATTATCAACAACTATTGTTGCAAAGTGTCCAGTCCACACTATTTTTATAGAGGCCAATTCTTAACAGGCAGTACAAAAGACATGAACATGGTTGCTGGATCAGTTAACTTGTAGGTCACAACAAAAACGAAGAACTGAGTAGGATGGTGAGAGTTTTAAGGCGTCAGAAATATAGCACCCTCTTTTTGGAACTCTTGTGACATTTGCTGGAACCACAGGAATAGTTTAGCATTGTCTGATCCCTTAACTAAATTACAAATGCAGATCCAGTTCTACATTTCTCCTGGAATGAATATGAACAAGTGCTAAAACATAGAGACTTGTTCAGTGCTACAATAAAAGCCTACACAGCAAAGTTGCCAATAGGAGCAAATTCATTCTGTCCACTTTGCTGCACGGTTCGTATGATTGCTTTTCCATTGCACACTACAGCCTAAACTCCCAGAGTTACATTCAATTACAAAAAGTACTGTAAATTCAAAAAGATTCAGCAATAATTGCTTCTTGGGGGAAAAGCAGCATGCAGACTCCACAGAAATATTCTAGTCAATGATGAAGTTAGCGCAGGAGGAGATTCTGCCTGTTAGTTCTGCATCAAGGGAGATATGCAAACACAGCCAGGTGCATACAACTACCATCAACAAGAAGCAAAACGATGGAGACATTTTCCCCCTTCTCCTTGCATGTCAACCTAGCAATCCCTAAACAAGTGCAATTATCCTGCCTTAACAGCTAGCTATGCTGAAGTATATCAGACTGCTGCTGATAGTTAAATGAGTCTGACAAGAACATAACGAAGAGGACTTGACAATCATGTTCCCCTTTCTGATAAGTGACAATCACTAACATGTCATTAGTGCAGGGCAGGCTTCATGTTCGTTGGATGTGAGATGATAACTACTTGTATTGAGCACAACATCTCAGAATTGGACGAGACCTACCTGATCGAGTCCAACATCCTGCCAATTCAGGCTGTCCACAAGCACAAAATCCCCAATAGACAGCTATCCAAACTTTGTTTAAAGACTTCCAATGATAAAAGGGTATACCATCTTCAAAGTGGACTGCTCCTCTACCAAACAGGCAGAATAACAACTGTACTGACATAAGCATAACAGCAAAACAGTAAAACGTTGGATTGAGAGTGTTTTGCAAGACAAGCCAACATTTCTAACTTGATGTACAAGCGATGTCTTAGTAAACAAAAAAAAAATAGTCCAGGCTGGGACACGGCCAGTTTCAGCACTTCACCAGCACCTCCTCAACCTCTCCTGAGAGACCAATCTATGCATGTCTACTGTGAAGTTAGCCTATTACTGTCAATGGGGCTCACTTCTGCAAAATGGGGGCAATGGAAAGGAGCCTGTGAGACCTAGCCTTTCATGTCTACTCTATAGTAATTCCTATAATAATCAGTGGAGCCCATTCCTGTATTCCTTTTGACAAGAGGGCCACATTATCCTTTTGACAATAGGACCTTTTGACATTCCTTTTGACAAAAGGACCACATTATATTCTGACACTGTGTCGGGGACCAAAAAAATGATTACATTTCAAATTTGAATAAATTTACATTATTTTAGATATAAGATTATATTAGAGACATTATAAGACTTGTCTGCAGATAGAGAGAGGGGTCTTGCCAAGGACCAAATTGCTAAGGACCAAAGAGGTCTTGCCAAGGACCAAATTGCTAATTACTTGCTAAGGGCCACATTCAGCCCCAGAGCTAGGGATTAGACACCTAGGGACAAAATTTGTTGCACTCCTTTTCACCTCCTTCCAGTGTGAATTTCCAAAAACCAGTTCTTAGTGGGTGCCTCCATCATGGAAGGAAGATCCTCCCCAAATTTCATGCTTTGAAGTATGGCGGTTTTGGCTGGGTGTTGATGAGTGAGTGAGTAACATTTCAGTTTTATATAGAGAGATTATAATAATTTTATATGACTACTAGCGAAAAGCGTACCTGCTTTGCGGGAGTAAAAGTCCCCCACGCTCAAAATTCCCCCACTGCGCAACACCACCCCATGCAGATAAGTCCCCCATGCGCAATGTTCTGTACAGCTGCATCTGAACCAAAGTAACGCCATCTTGGGAGCTGTATCTCTGTAAAGTGGAAAGCTGGGGGGAGCACCAACTAGTCTGTGGAAACTGGGAAAGAATATGAAGTGTGAATTGCAGCCTCTATACAGGAGAGGGAGATCAAAGATTATGCCAGATCCTCCTTAGGATGTGGCAGCAGTTCTCATGACCGCAATTAACAACTGGAATCATCTGGTTTTTGTATCACCTGTGACAAAGACTGAGTTTAGCTAGAACCTTTTGCAGCTGGGGAGACTTTGTGTTGGGTGGGACATAACTTTCTAGCATCCCATTTGGATCTGATTTTGATTGATAGCTAGGGTCTACAACAGATTAACCCCTGTTAACTGGGCAAGGGGCACTCTTTCAAGTGGGTGTTCTCCTTTATTTAGCAGGGGGAGAGTAACTGGCCCTACACACCCCAGCAATGTCTGTTCAAGTGGCTTCTGCTGGTGTTCTTTTTGCATTTTAGATTGTAGTCCTTTTGGGACAGGGACCCATTAGCTATTAATTTTTTTCATTTTCTTGTAAACCGCTTTGTGAACTTTTTAGTTGAAAAGCGGTATATAAATACTGTAGATAGATAGATCTATAAAGCTGGGATCCTGATACTGATTGCTGCTGGCTGTTTTTGTCTGCTGAAGATGCCCTGAATGGAGAAGAGGCCATGCCATTGCAAGGAGATTTGACTATATATTGAATGCTCCAACTTTATTCATAAGATACAGATTGTGTTACATTTTTGATATGCTCATTAATCAGGGACCAAGTTTAGGACAGGAGGTAGATTTTCTTATTTTCATTTCTGGAATTCATGTAACTGATTTACTTAACTATTTTATGTTTATGACTTTGTTTTAATAAACTGACCTTGATTAGAGAAACTTGTGGTTTAATGCTGTACTGGTAAAGCTCAATGTTCGAACCCTAAGGGACCTGGAGTTTCACTAGTGGATCTTGTACTCTGTGTGGTACTGAAGTGATCTAGATGGAAGCCAGTAACTCCCTTTAGAATTGCCTCTGAGCATGGGCAGAGGGCAGGAGAGTCTGCCAAAGTCCCATAGAGGTTACTGGTACACTGTCCTCATTGGTTTGAGAAGCAGTGACCCTACTCCCACAGCAGTGGGGGAACATAACAGGCAACATCTCTTCCATGCACATCATCTCCCCATGCACAACCCCCCCATGCACAGCATGCTCCCCAGTGTGACCCTTCCCTCCGAACAACATTCCCCCCACTGCACCAGGCACCAAATTGGCTGGATGTTGGTCAGTCTTCCATGTTAAGTATAGGACAAAAACTCATTGCACCCCACATTTCTCCACATTGGTTCTTGGTGGGTGTTCATGTGACAGAAGGAACACCCTGAATTTCATGCTTCTAGGTCTGGGGGTTGGGGCAGAGAATTCCTCAGTCACTGATTCTCCAATGCAAAGTATAGGGAGGAAAACACACTGTGCCCCTTTTCACCCCCTTCCGGTTGGAATTTCCAAAAACCGGTTCTTGGTGCACCCGGTTCTGGTGATACAAAAACCAGAAGGGACACCCACCCCAAATTTCACACTTCTAGGGCCGGCAGTTTTGGCAGGGTGTTGATGAGTGAGTGAGTGAGTCAATGACTTTTCTCTTTTATATATATAGATTTTTGGATTGTGATTATTATTCCATTATTTCTTGTGCGAAAATTTGCTTTGATAAACAAGTGTTTCGGATTACAAAACATGCTTCCAGAACAAATTATGCTTGTAAACCAAGGTAACATTGTAGATGGAAAATTGCATGAACTAGATTTTAAGAACTTTAGCACAGAAAAGACCCAGTGAACAGAACAGTAAATTACCCTTCCAGACAAAATCTCAAAATAGGGTCTCAGCTATCTAGCTATAAGCTATCCACTGTATTCCCTTCAGAAGCTGCTCAGGATGAAGCTGAAGAAGAGGTAAACAGGCCCAGGAATAAAGTGGTGCAGCTCAGGCTATTGGCGATCTTGTTAAAACCCTAGATCCAAAGCTGGAGCTCAGGCTCTTTCCCTCAAGATGGAAATAGCATTTTAGCCTCTTTAATATCTTGGTTCAGCTCCCTTGCCAAGATCTGCTACTCTACTGTCCCTCAGGCTAGATTTCTTGCTGGATTTGAGAAACTGAGCCTACAGTCCTATGCACACTTCCCCAAGAATAAGTCCCATAAGAATATATGAGTCTTGCTGGATCAGGCCAAAGGCCCATCTAGACCAGTTTCCTCTATCTCACAATGGCTCACCAGACGCTGCAAGGAACATACAAGGCCTGCATCCTGGTCCATCTAGCTTTTGAGGTAGCCTAAATCCTCCTAAAATCAGGAGGTTGCACATACCAATCATAGCTTGTAACCTGTAATTCGGAAGTTTCTCCAATCTCCTTTTAGCACCTGGGCCAGGTCCCATCACAGCGAAATTCTGTGGCATTACACACTTGATAAAGAAATACTCTCTTTCATCTGTCCTAACTCTCCAAATACCCAATTTTATTGGACATCCCCTGGGTAAGCTGTGGTATGAGAAGGAAAAGAACATCCCCCTATCCACTTTATCGATCCCCTGCATAATTTTGTATGTCTCAATCATGTCCTCCCTCATGCACTTTTTTCTAAGTAGAAGAGTCAGAAACACTTGTAGCCTTTCCGCATGAGGTGCCCAGCCCAGTAAAAATTTTGGTCACTCTCCTCTGCATCTTTTCCTTTTTCACTATATTTTTTTGAGAAGTGGCAACCAGGTGGGGCCTTTCCATTGATCTGTCTAATGGCATTATTAGCTGTTTTATTCTCAATACCTTTTCTAATGATACCAAGTATGGAATGAGCCTGCTCTACCTCAGCTGTACATTGAGTCAACCCTTTCATTGAGCTATTTGCAAGCACCCCAAAATCTCACTCCTAACCAATCACAAAGAGCTCAGAATCCATTAGCCTATATGTGAAGTTTTGCTTCCTGCCTCAGTGTGCATTACTTTATAATCTCCACAGAACATACTACTATTTCCAAGTAGTCATCCATAGGTTGACACTGTACGTCTTAAAGTCAGTCAGGGATTGAGTGACAGTTAAACTGGTATAAATTACTGGTATAAATTGTACTGTATAAATTATTGATCTCATTATAAACATCCAGTCTGAATTCATTCTGAAGGGACTAGTTTTTTTAAGAGCTATTAGAGTCTGCAGAATGCTTTATAGTCTGCAGAATGCACTGGAGTAATAGAAGTACAATGAAAACTGTAGTAGAAATGTAGTCCTGAATAAATTGTTCTGTACTCTATAGTATGTCATTCCCTGGTGTCCTAGGTCTTAAGGAATTTGGCCCCCACTGGTCTACTCTCTTCAGGCCTGGATCTAGTTTGTCTATATCCATTTTAAGCTGTGACACCGGAAGTAGACACAATACTCGAGGTGGTGTCTGACTAAAACAGAATACAGTGGTCTCTGTGCATCCAAAGTAATTGTGAACTTCCGTTGTGAAACACAAGGAGCATAGTTACAAGGGAATTACACAACATCCTACAGTTGCCTTGTGAAGCACATTTACCAGGAAGAAAAAACTATTGTGTGATCCACTTCATTAAGTGCCTTACAAGACCGTGCTTCCAGTTGTTCCAATTTCACACTGTATTCTTGTGTCTTATCATTTCTGTTGAACGCCAGTGCATAAAATCTTTCATTACAGAAGAGCAACCAAGTAGAAAAACAATTAAGAGTCCCAGTGCACTTAAATACTAACATTTATTACAGCATTAGCTTTTGTAGAATACAGTCAGCTCCACAAACCCTTGGGTAGAAATAAATGTGTTGATCTTTAACCTGTTACAAGACTTTCTCTTGTAAAATAATTTAGAAAGCCTATTTTATCCCAGCTTCTCTCTTTTTTGGGTGGGGAAGTGTGTGGAGAACAATTGCTCCTGAAACAGCTCTCATTTCTTGACCTAAGGATCTCTCTCACCACTACAAATGAGTTAATCAATTTCACTTCTGCTATTATGGGTTGGGATGTCAAAGGTTTTAAGTCATGACAACTGTAAGCAACTGTCAGGTTTGGAGGTAGCCTATATCTGAATGCCACATGCTAGGAAGTGACAACAGGATAAAGGTATTTGTTTCGTATGCTCTCAGAGGCATCTGGTGGGGCAACTGTGACATACAGAAAGCTGAAGTAGATGAGTCTTTGATCTGGTCCAGCAAGGCTCTCAGTTCTGATATGAAACTAATTAGGCTTTTCCACAGTGTTCCAAGGAGAAGACCACAGGAACACAAAGCTTTTGAATAATTGAAGCATTAAGAAAAGTCATACAAATTGTGAAATATGGCATCACAAAGGAAGTACTGTGTTTCTGACCACTAGTAATGACTCATGCACAACTTTACCAAAAAAACATAAAAAGAGCCCTGCTGGATCAGATCCCAGGACCCATCTAATCCAGCTTCCTGTATCTCACAACATCCCACCAGATGCCTGAAGGAGCACACAAGACCACAAGACACTTGCAGCTCACTGCCATCCACTTGCATCTGTCATTCTATTTACCCTTGCAAAGGGTATTTATTCACCCTTCTCATTCTATTTACCCTACCAAAAGAAGACACAAGACTGCACTTAGGCCACTTTATTAACCTGGGTCAATTAACTAAACATAAGCGACCAATTATTTATACATGAAATCTACTGAACATACCTTCCCTAGCACCGTCTGGAGTAGGCAAAAAAAACCATGGCAGAAAAAAATCTTACCAGAAGCCGCATTTCAGATATCATTCTAAACAGTTATGAGAATCTGGGGAATCCAAGCAGTGGAGTATAGGCACTGGGAAAATGCAATACCTCTGTAATTTAACTGAGATAACGAGAAAGATGTCTGGATCCAGCACACTTATGGCAGATAACATATTCACAGGAAATAGGTGTACCAGTGACTATTAGCCACAACAGCTAAATGGAGGACTAATGGTCCTAAAACACTGGCCTAATATGGAGGACTAATGCACATCTTGGTCTGAACTAGCAAAAGGTGAATTGTTCCTTTATAGTACAAAACAGGTGCAATATAGAAAGTATATGGTATGGTGGTCTAAACCCCTCTCTGACCAATGTGACCTCACCTCACCTTTTCATTAGATCTGTCAACAAGAGCAAACATTGCTGGGAATGTAAACTTAGCTCATGCAAGTACACCTTGACCGAGCCTCAGAACACTTTGCACACAAAAATCTTTGTACATACAATACTTTGTACACAAAAAAATCAGCTCTAAAAACTTCCATCAGCAAGATGCTACCTGAAAGAAAAGGCTATGGAGATGTGGTGACAACTCATGCAGCCATTTCAAAATCTCATGGTAAAATTAAGTTCATCTTTATGAAATTGCAATTTATTTTTCAATTTATGACTGAATCAAGAAAGACTATCACCACCAGGATAGATGATTTGATGATTTGATAGCATGTGGAAAGAACTACCATGTTTGTGTAAAGAACTACCATTAAGATACCACCACCTATATTCAATGTCATCCACGTCTGTAGCAAGCTTCCTTTGGCACTGTGACAATACAAGGACATTGTTGTAACAATAGAGCTGCTAAAAGAAGATTGCATCCTGACACACAAGACAGGAACCCCAATTAACATTGGACTGAAGAATTCCCTTTAGATTTTTCAATATGAACCCACATGTTTTCTATTATCGCAGAATCCTACAGTAAGGTCAGAGTGGGAATAGATTTGTTTTTCTTTAGATTCTTCTTGGCAATTATTCTATAATTAAAATTCTATCAAGACATGAGCTAGGAATGTGAACAGGTTAAGAGCGCAACATGAAAGTTGCAAGCCCCAAATTTTACTCCCAGCTGTCACTGACTGGTCATGTGACCTTAAGCAAGCCATATTACCTCTGTGCCAGTCCCCCGTCTGCAAAATGGAGATAAAAATAATTACCTATCTCAAGAGTATGATGTAAGACTTAATTCGTTTTTATAAAATACTCTGAAGGAAGCCACAGGAATTTACAGCTTTACAACACTTATAATTGAAATTTCAATCCTTACCCATTTTTTCATTAAGTTTTTGTTATAAACTTTGAGTGGATCAAAGTCAGTATGTATCAGTCATCACTCCAAAACTCAGCATTTTTTACTCTCCATAGATGCATTACCTTTTGAATATCCCACTATATGGTTTCTACTCTGAATATGCTCTATCTTAATTCACACATTGCATTTCTTCCCCCTACCTCAATGCTGCTGACCAGTTCCAAATATCGAAGATCTCGCACTCTGGTAAATGCCTATTGAAACAGAAAGAAAAGTGAAACAGCTATATTTTGTAGTCATGCTGAAGTGGAACCTACTAGTGCTAACAATAAAATATTACTATGGATCACATATGCCAAATGACCACGTGCCCAATTCTATCCAATACTACAGCATTGGTACAGCCAATGCTAATGAGGTTTGTGTTCCATTCTGAGGTGGGGAAGCAATCATGAAGGCCTCCTCAAGATAAAAGAACATTTGTTCTCTTACCTCAAGTATACATTGTGGCTGGATTTATACTGAAACACTGGATAGGATTGGGATAAGACTACTGTTGGTGCTCTTCAATTTTTATATGAGACAAAATGAGTTTCTAATAGTGTATCTGGTACAGGAAGAGCATCTGTCCTCTTGATTAAATTACACACAATGAATTACACACTATAAGGTTGTTGCAAGCATATTAAAAAGGCAGCTCTACAATAAACTTAATTTTATGCAGACATCCTACAGTATATTAATTCAAGCACCAATAAATCTTCGTATCTGAACAGTGCCCCAACTTGAAGTCAGACTAAGGCTGCAATCCTAAAGACACTTTCCTGGGAGTAGGAGCCATTGAAAACAATGGAGCTGACTTTTGAGTAGACATGGTTAGGATTGTGCTCTAAATGACATTTAGTAAGACAGCAAGAAATGGTTGTAGCTGCTTTCGCTATTACCAATTTTATATACACATTTTAACACTATCACTTAGGATAAGGGCACAATCCTAACCATGTCTACTCAAAATTAAGTCTCATTGTGTTCTATGGGTCTTACTCCCAGGAAAGTGTCTTTAGGATTACAGCCTAAATCTTTTACAGCATGCAGTTGTCAGAAATATGAGCATGCAGCAATGGTAAGATAATAATGGCCAGAATTACATCAAGACCTGAAGAAAAACAATTGGTGAAACTAATAATAATAATAATAAAAAAGAAAATAAGCAAAATAAGGAATGTACTTCATAATGGAGGATCTTTTGTAGACTTTATTTATGGGGATTTTTACTGAAGGTAATTGCTCTGACATGGATTTTTATTTCAGACAGGGCTATCAACTAACTTACTTTTTTGTACCAATTGCAAACCATGTGATTTTAATGATGTATGAAGGCACTACACCATCAGAGCTTTCTCTGCAGTGGATTCCAAATCCAAAACAACTACATCCATTTTTATACTACCAAGACATTTGGCTCCTTTGCTAGAGAGAAAAAAAGCAAATCCTCATCCTCAGCTCTATTATTTCACAGCTAATATGTTCAGGATTGGATGCAGAAGTGTCAGATGTGTTCTCAATATGTGTGTAACTCTACTGAATGTGCAGGGATCAAGTGCAGTACACAATGGAACAACCCAGTGAAATTATACGAAAAGAGAAGGGAGACAAGGTTTCAAAATGTAACAATGATAGTTATATTGTGGAGATAAGAATAAAGTTAACTGGGAGGAGAATCAATAGTACAGTGCAATGCACTATATATCCATAATGCATTTATCTTACACCTTAAATACCTGTTATTTCTGAGTATAAGATACAAGAGGGAATATTTACAAGAAAAAGGATCATGTAATGATTGCTATTAACAGTATTTATATACTGCTTCTCAATGAGAAGTTCACTAAAGTGGTTTACCAAGAAAAATCAAACAACTAATGGCTCCCTGTCCCAAAAGGGCTCACGATCTGAAAGAAAAAGAACTCTAACAGACAGTTAGAAAAGATACTTCCAGCATGAGAGGGCCACTTACTCTCCCCCTGCCAAATGGGTGCTCCTCCCCCTGAGGAGAAAGAAGAGGACAGAGCTGAATGTAGGAAAAAGGGAGAGCAAGAATACAAAAATCAGAATGATTACCTGGGGAAATAGGGGTTGGAAAGCAAGAGCTTATGCAATACTGGAAGGAAATAGGGAAAGAAGAAAAAGAAAGCAGAATGGTACTAAGAAACTAGCCATGGCATAAAACCAGTTATTTTCAATCACGGTTCCATGGCATACTAGTGCTGCAGATGTTCTATAAGTGTGTCAAAAACTTTGAGGAGGGTCATTTATCAGGAGGACACTTGGGGGATTTAAACAGTAGGACACTTGGTTAGCAGCATGGTGTGACTTGTCAGTGATCAAACAACTGATGGTGTAGCATGACAATTTTAGCACCTTGTCAGTATGCCATGAGCTGAAAAAGAATGAAAATCACTGCATAATTCTGTGGCTGAATCTTGTGTTCTCCGTAGCCCAAAACGGGGCTACAGGCTAGGAGGCAGTGAAATGAGTTCACCAACTTCCAATGCAAGAGTTAGGGCACAATCCTAACCATGTCTACTCAGAAGCAAGTCCCACTGTGTTCAATGGATCTTACTCCCAGGAAAGTATGTTTAGGATTGCAGCCTTAGTCTCTCTGTCCAGATGGACCCTGTTAAACAGATTCTCTCAACTCAACAGGTCAAGCCACCTCAGTGATGGCTAAAGTACTCTTAGGCTGCAATCCTAAAGACACTTTCCTGGGAGTAAGATCCATTGAACACAGTGGGGCTTACTTTTGAGTAGATATGGTTAGGATTGTGCTCATAGTCTGCCTCACTAGTGGCACAGAGCCAAACGGAAGGCCTCTATCTCTAAAGTGTTGAAAAACAGACTAAGGTCCATATCCTAACCAACAGCAGCAATGAAACAGATGTGCCAATGGGGCATGTCAGTTGCATGGAAGTCACACAAAGTCCCCCTCAATGCAAGGGAGTGTTCCTTTACCTCAGAGCTACAATGCTCTTACTATAGTTCCATGCTCTTACTATACTAGAATCCCTATGGATTCCTTGACCATCACAAATAGGGAAGAGACAGAATAGCAAGAAGTCAGTTTAAATGCGCAAAAGACACAAATGATGGAGGGGATTTGAGAGACAACGATCAAAGTTGCCAAACGCCAATGTTACCCTATCTGCTTCTGCTGACACTTGCACAGTTGCAGGACTTGCAGAATTATTAAGGACACTGAGATCTGCTGGTTCAAAACTAAAGAGGAAAGATGGAAGGGTTTGAAAATGCAAACCTAGGAGGGCCCAGGCTACTGCCTACACTGGCTCCAAAGAGGAAAGCAAAGAAAAGGAAGCAAGATTGTTTTCTCAGGTGCATGGCAAGATGGTTCAGCAGGAAGGAAAGGAGCTGCTTCAAAACAGAAGGCAGCCAACTGCTTTGGTGGCAGTTTGTAGTAGTGCTCAGGGAAAAGGTGAAGGCCATAGTCAAATGGATGAAGCTCAACAAGTGATTTTAAATGCAGACACAATGAAAGGAGTGCTGATGGATATTCCACATGCTACTGGGTACATGACAGGCATATGGAACCCTAGTGGATCAGTTGTACAATTTGTAGGAATTCTTTTATTCAGCTTGGCTTCTGAGGGAAAACTTGTGGCTTGAAACATCCTTTGTCTATCATTCCGATACCCCTTTTAGAACATTGGAATTTGGCCTCTTGTCATCAGTGCTTTCATCACCATGAGGATTACCCATATAAATTACTCTGCAATAAGTTCCCTTGATAATAGTTAAGTTATAGCTGGTGTAGAATGCTGCAATCTGTCTTCTGGCAAGTTTAATTAAAAAGGCAGAATCCTCAACTGGGTTTTTAAAAAAATATTATTGTATAGGCTGACAGTGAACCTCCTGACCCAATTTCAAGTTGCTGACTTTGACCTTTAAAGCTCCGTGGCCTACAACTTGCAAGAAAGGTAAAAGTACCTAAACCACCATCAAAGCCCTCAAAAAGCTAATAACTTGCAAAACTTTTCATCAAGTCTTTGTCCATGTTAATTTGTCCATGTAAAATAGAGGTACTTTTAGTACCTGACTTTTGGTATAAAATTGCAGCACTAGAAGTATAGGTGGAGACTGATTTTATGTGACATTTTGTTCCAGGGAGGAACAACAAATATCATGCTACTGGAAAATAGCCCCTAAATTTCCTTTAATTGTTTGAAGGCAGGCAGCAGGCAGCATGTATGAGTGTGGAATGGGAAAGGTGCAGTTTGCTTACCCTACTTATGAGTCTCTCACTTCATCTTTGCAAACAGCAGATTGCAAAAGCAATCTCTCAGACATACACACACACTGCTGTTTGTGTGCTGTGCTCTTCCATTGAGGAGAGAAAGGGGAAACTTTAAGGGAGAGAGACAGGGAAACAAAGATCCCCATGTGTGATCCTCATGTGTGACTCCCCCCCCCCCGTGTGTGTGCGTGTATATGTGTGCATGTGAGAATTTGTGTGTTTTTGTGAGAGACAAAGATCCACATGTGTGATCATGTGTGATTCCCCCCTCTTTCTCTCTCTCACACACACACACAAACTTCAAATACTCACACCCAAACATTGACACACACACACAGAGCCGAGAGAGAAAGAGAGAGAGAAAGAGATACTCTCTGGTATAGCCAAACCCATGCCTGCGCTCAAGCTGTCAGTATGTGCTGGGGCAGCTTGAAAACAAGAAAGGGATGCTCTGGTTTAAGCACATCTTGGGAGGTTTGAGAGTGGGGGAAATGACCAGGGCATTGGAAGTCCTGGGACACTTAGGAAGGGGGTGCTCCCCGTTCAGTCATGGAGCAGCAGATGAGGAGAGACTTGGAATGTTCCAACTCACTTTCACATTCCTTCCAAAGCAGGCTTGCCATATCTCCCCAAAAACCCGGGACAGTCCTGATTGGGGGGGATTATGTTCACATACTGGCAAATGAGACATAGGGTCCTGTCCCGACTTTGTGGAATAGAATTACAGCAACCCTATTCCAAAGCAATGTGAGCCCTCAGGGTATGGGATGAGAGGGCAGGGAGCTTTTATAGAGATCCACTGAGACAAATTTGCATATAAATAATTCACATAAAATTAGTCTCCACCTGCACATTAGAAGTACTGGAAGAACATTAAAATGTAAAGGTGTCCTGAGGTTATACTGCTACTCATGACCAACCATAGGGTGTGGTGCTCATCCCCATTTCTAAGCTTTTAGCGCCAGTGTTGTCCAAAGTCACTTCTGAGATCATGAGGTCAGCATGACTGCCAAAGGTGCAGGAAACGCTGTTCATCGACCCACCAAGGTCATACCTATTTATCTACTTGCATTTGCATGTTTCAAACTGCTAGGCTGGCAGGGACTGGGCCCTGTCTTATAGGACCTGGGTCTCAAGTCCTGGCCTGCTGGTTAACAAGCACAGTGTCTTAACCACTTGCGCCACATTCACAGGAAAAACATTAGAACTACACAAACTTACTACACTTGGAGACAGGGTATCTGTCTCCTTCTGTGGCTCTTCCCCTCCAGTCATTGGAGAAGGCTTTTTTATGGGTGCCATATCTTATAGAGGTGGACAGGAGGCAATAAGAAACAGGGCATTTTCAGCAGTGGCATAAACATTATGGAATTTACAAACTGCTCCTTAATTCAAGGCTTTCTGGCATGTCAAAGGAAACATGGTGACAGCTCCCAATGATAAGTTTTGCTGCCAGCTGAGTTGGGAATGGGGAGGTGGCAGAACTGGTGGGAGAATGTGAGGGAGAGAAGAAGCAGGAAGGGGGTGAAGATTACAGCAGGCTCTTGACAGTAGGAGGGAAACCCACTTGGGCCATCTGGGTCTTGCACAGGGTAGGGAAATGTAAGTTCCTGATGAGGAGACCAGATGATGCTTCCCTGGTCCCACTGGATGAAGTGGTCACCATTTTGGCCCTGCTGCATTCTTGGGCATTAGGGAAGCTTAGGATTGGGCTACCTAAATGGACATGGAAAAAAGTAACATTATTAGATTTTACCCTATCCCACAAGTTTAGAGGCTGCAAACATTTTTATAAAGGGCAAACATTTAGAAAGTGCAAGTTGAGTTATGTGTTCTCTTCCTCAGATTTGTTTAGAACACACAAAGTTGAGTTCGTGCATCTTCTCCTCCCTGCACAATGTGAAGAGACACATGCACACCAGATGTGGCAAGATGCAAGTGCCATTTACAACATATGAAAAACATTCAAAGACAATGTTCAGAAGTGAATGAGAAGGTATCAGAAAAAGAATAAAAAGTCATTCAAAGCTAAAAGAGTTCACTAAAAGGGAGCTAAAAGGGAGTAAGGAGAAGGATGGCAAGTATATAAAATGAAAACTGGGGGTTACTGTACTGCAGCAAAACAAATCTTTACTGCCACACAGTGGTAAAAAAAAGCAGTACTAAATGAATAAAATAAGACTTCGGTATTGAAAAGGTATTATTCTACTTAATATTAACCATTAGCTATCTCTGGAATTAAATTGAATGAGGAAATGCCATTTGCATTTTAGAGTCTGAAAACTGGGTCATAACTTAGAATCAGTGTATTAACTACTTTGCATGCTGATAGAGATTTAAAATTCCTGAAAATTTTTAAGCCAGCTGAAGCCAGGCTAGCCTAAGTGCACTTCAGGATTGCAGCCTAAATTAGCTGAATAGCTACTGTTCTTTACCTTCTTAGCAGTTTCAAATTCAAGTCCTTCTAAAGCCTCCATGGCCAGTTCCTTCCAATCAGCGTCAGTTACTCCTAAACAAGCAATCTGATAGGCTTCTTTGAACATTTTTCTTTCCAAGTACTGATACATAGGTGCTGACTGTAGATTTTAATGTAAATGAAAGTAAAACATTAGTGACATTTTTGAAATAGATAGACAAAATAGCACATTTTCTATCAAGGCTGCATGTGTACGAGGTGTGATCAATATGTATCAGGACTGCTGCCATAGTAAAGGAGCTAAAATACGCAGAGTGAAGTCACTTGGCACAGATTGACCTTGACCCCAACCATGCATGCATACTAAGTTTTAACATCCTAGCTCAGTTCCTCTCTTTACAGCAGTGCTTGGAAGGAACATGTGTAGCATGTGGTTGTTGCATTGACCATGACAGAGAAAGTTGAATGGAGAATCTGCATCAAATTTTGCCAAAAGCTTAACGATACCTGCACAGAGACCTACGCAAAGTTGCAGAAAGTGTATGGAGAGGAGTGTATGAGCTGCACACAAGTGCATGAGTGGTTCAGATGTTTCCAACATGGCTGACAAAATTTCAACAGTGACAAATGTTCTAGGAGACCCGCAACCAGCAGAACTGAAAAAAGATGTGCATGCAGCTGTGAGGGGAAATAGTTGAATCCCCATCCATGAGTTATCGGAGGATGTGCAGGTTAGTTACAGTTCAGTCCATTCTCACTGAAGATTTGGGTATGAGACGTTGTGTCTGCCAAGTTTGTGCCAAAACTGCTTTCAGCTGACCAAAAAGAAACTTGGGTTTCAGTTGCACAAGATCTCCTTGTTTGTGTCGGGAACAATGAAAACTTTTTGAATAACGGTCATAACAGGTGATGAATCGTGGGTCTATGGCTATGTCACCAAAACCAATGCTCAGTCTTTGCAGTGGAAGACCCCAACCTCTATGAGACAGAAGAAAGCACAAAGGAGTTGAAGCAATATGAAGACACAGTTGACTGTTTTCTTGGACTACATCATGAGTATGCTCATATGGTCAGACAGTAAACAAGGAGTACTACTGTGATGTGTTGCGGCGTTTCCGGGATGCTAGTAATCGGAAAAGGCCAGAATTGCATTTGTCCAGTGAGTGGCAATTGCACCATAACACATCTGCCCATTCAGTGCAGCAGTTTTTGGCCAAGCACAACGTCCCCCAGGTCCGGCATCCAGCATATTGCCCAGATCTCACCCCTAGCAACATTTTCCTCTTTCCAAAAATCAAACCCCACCTGAAAGGACAAAGATTTCAGGATGCTGAGGAAATCCAAGTGAATGCGACGAGGCAGCTGCTGATTATCCCAGAAAACGAGTACTAGGAGTGCTTCAATCAATGGAAACAGTGCTGGATTAAGTGTGTGGCTTCCAAAGGGGACTACTTTGAAGTCTACAATATTTGCCAAATTGTTGTGTTATAGTTTTCTTTTTATAGCACCAGTCCTGATACTTACTGATCCCACCTATTGTGCAAAATCCATTTTTTCTGCATTTTTTACCAATGCTATAGGTTTCAGAAATAATGTCAATTTTATTCCTGCCTTACACACAAAAACTATTTCAATACTCCAATCTAATTAAGAGAATCTCGGTGTGTGTCTCTTTTCCTGGGTCAGAAATATCAAAAGCAAACTGGGTTCAAATCCAAACACACACTAAAATAAGTACCGTATTCAAGTGTATAAGCAGTGAACATCCACTGCATGTTTCCTAAGGGGTGCACATTTGAATAAGCAACACTCATCAACATTCTGGATTAACTGGTAATTTGTAAATACTTTTTGTTGCTGTTTAAGAATAATTATGAATCAGAATTTTTTTTTCCTTTCCTATTAGAAAGATTTACTAAAACTAACACTTTTACTCCTCTTTTCTTTCACAAGTTCCAAACTAGGAAATTCCCAAACACATCCTCCAGCTAATTTGTTATGTTGTCAAAACTGTTCTTACAGATGGCAATTTTGTTATCTAATAAAATTACTCCATCATTCATAGAAATCTCTTTAGATTTTACAATTCCCATCCCTTAAAGTTATGCTAAAATCAACCTCTAGCTTTATTTTTTTTAAAAAAATTCTAGAAAGTCACTTGCCTTTACTAGCACCTCCATCCTTGATGCTATGTGAAAAACATTATTTAGCTACAGGTAAAGATGAACATTTTCTAAGGCTGCAATCCTAATCCCCAGTTAGACAGGTCTAATCCTCTGCACAGGTCCCGTGCTAGCCTGGGAATGCCACAAAAATACTATAAGGCTCTTCTGCACCACTCCTGGGGAAAGGTTCGGTCACTGCACAGTGACCTTTCCTTTCTGCATCACCAGGGGAATGGAAAGACCAATGAGTTGTGCCGGCCTAGGTTAGGATTACACCCTAAATTAAGCAAATACATTCAGCTTTGCCTCTATGCTGTCATCATTGCTGCAGTTCTCAAAAGTTTCTTAACTGCTACATTCAAAACCAGCAAGGTACCTTGTATACTTCTACTCATTTGTAGATCTAATTACAGTATTTTTGGGCAGAGGGAAATGTGATTCTAGCTAGTGTCAAATGATATCCTTATTACTGACAGCTTTCTTTTTTTATTGGCATCCTTCAGTCTCGAAAGACTATGGTATCGTGCTCTGATTGGAGGTCCTGAAACAACATCTAGTGTGACTAAAGAGGCCAATTTGAGAGTGGCCATCCCTTCCACACTGAGGACAAATAAATTCCGTCCCCTGCCCAGGTCCCAGGTTTCGCTGCTTTCGGGTCTGTCTCTTTGCTTCAGCCTGCCGAACAAGTGTCTCTTCCAGTTGGAGAAGGCCATGCTGGGTCTTTTGCCTCCATGCTGAACGGTCAGAGGTCAAGGTTTCCCAGCTGTTGATGTCTATTCCCAAGGCCTTTAGATCCCTCTTGCAGATGTCCTTGTATCGCAGCTGTGGTCTCCTTCTTGGGCGCTTTCCCTGCACTAATTCTCCATATAAGAGATCTTTTGGAATCCGACCATCAGCCATTCTCACGACATGCCCAAGCCAGTGTAGACGCCGCTGTTTCAGAAGTGTGAACATGCTAGAGATTCCAGCACGTTCCAATACTGTGTCATTTGAGACTTTGTCATGCCAGGTGATTCCAAGAATACGTCGGAGACAGCGCATATGGAAGGTGTTCAGCTTCCTCTCCTGCCATGCATAAAGGGTCCAAGACTCACTGCAGTACAAGAGTGTGCTCAGGACGCAAGCTCTATAGACCTGGATCTTTGACAGCTTTCTTAATCATATGATAAATGACCATTTTTGCAGTCCATTTCTATAATACATAATTTTTGCTAAATTTCATGTTATATTCTAAACATATATCAACACAATTTTCATTTCTAAGAGTACCCTGTAAAAGTGCTTGCAATGCTTCTTAGACTTGAGACAACTACAGTTTTTACAGCTGTGTTATGTGCTTTTACTCAAGATAGTATAGTTTTTAAAATGGTGAACACCACCAGACTGAAGCCAAACACAGTTTCTCATTTTAGCTTTGTTTCTTTTTAATAAAAGAGTGGAATACAAGTGGATTCAAAGCCTATCTTTGGTCCTATAAATCCAAAATAGTTTAAGTTTCAGCTTCAGTGCTTCAGTCCTTTTAAGTTAGCCAGTTGTGAACACAGGAAATGCAGAAAGAAGTCTAAAAGTTCACTAAAGCCCTGTTAATTTTCAGTAATGAAAATGAAAGTGTACAAGAAGTTCTTAAAGTACCTTGCAATTACACCAAACACAGTAAAAAATTGTGACTGTTGTCCTTAAGAAAAAATCCCTTTTCACCAAACAGCGTATCAAATACTTCAGCTGTTATGTTATTCTCATTATGTCTGAACCAGTCTCTTGTTGAGAACATTGGTTTTTTGAGGACAAACGCCATTTGCTATTACTCAGAAATATTTTATACAACACATCTAGTGCTCGAACAAATCAACAAGCAAGAATGTGCAGAAAATGAGTGGGTACTTGGCAGAGACTTCATTATGACAAAAAAGGAACAGAAAAAACATTACAAATAATTTATTTTCTCAGGCCTAATTTAATAGGGAAAACAGTAGGAGCAAAGTAAAAGCATTCCTCTTTTTCTCACATTGAACTGTATGAAGAGAGTTCCTGTCTAATTTTCTTCTGAATGTTGTGCCAAAAAATTAACGTAATAAACTTTTATCTATCTCCTACAATAAGAGAGTAGGACAAGCTACTCCTTTCTTTTCCAAATAGTCTATAGCAGTACAGTTGATGGTATGAATTATATGGGGAATGCCAAAGAAACTGTGATGAAAAATTTGAAGCTTTGGAGTGCATGAGTATGAATAGGAACTTAACACGTTTCAGAAATGCTAAAACAATGTCAATATTCAGAAGTGATAGGAAAAAATGAATAAAGATTAAAGATTACCTGAGGAACCTCAACAGCAGACATGGAAAAGACATGGAGACAGAAAATTTTGGAGCCATTGTATCCCACTACAAAGCCTTGAAGTTTTTGCTGATGGACAGGAAAGTTACTAGCTTTGATGTTGAGATATCCCCCTCCAGAGAAACAAAGCATATCCTCACACTGTGTGTTCCATGCCACACTATTAGCATTTGGTTCCTAATGCATACATGAAACGATGTGTTAAACAATAGATAATAACTGATCTATATGCAATACACTAACAGCACAATCCAAAGTAACTACAGGATCTCTTACATTGACATAAGAGACATTTACGGCAATGTAGTTATGGCGCCACCTAGTGGAAACCTATGGGAAATTCATAGAGCAATCCAGAGTAAATTCTTCTTATGTCGACGTAAGAGCTCCTGTAGTTACTCTGGATTGCGCACATATACTTATAACAAAATCACATACGATCTATAAGCACCAACTAAAATATGTGACTATGCACCAATTAAAGCATGTTCTTACACTCTTATGCCTAGAACAATATGGTTCTTGGTCCAATTATTGGTAACTAGCAACAGATTTGCTACTGATGAACACAATGTACTTGACATTTTTGCTTTAGCAAAAAATGGTTGGTAGATGCAGAAAATTACATCTGAGATAAGCCAAAGGATGTGCACAGCACTTCTTATCTCAAACACTTAACACAGGAAATCTTTCTGTTCACTGCTCATTATTCCATTGACATTCTATCAGAATAATAACTGTTCCTAAACAAGCAGCATTTCTCAATATTTGATTCCAACATAAACTGATATTTTAAAAGTATAATTGCTGGACATAAAAAAATATGCCAGTATGTACCACAAATGCATTTTAGGTCAACTAGCCCCAACAGCAACAGATTTATGACATATAAATTTAAATTTCCACTTTTCTCTCAATGAAGTGTTACTCTAATGGTGGCCAATACATCCAAATCTAAATTGTTTACTCTCCAATTCTTTTTCCCTTTCTAGTTCTTTTTTGACAGTTAAGTTTATTCTCGAGCTCCTTGTTTGAGCCTGCAATACATACAGCATTGCTCCCTATTTTTTTGCTCATTCCCTCTTTATCTTTTCTTCTCCTCCCTTTTCTTCTTCTTTTCTTCTCCATTTTAATATGAGAAATAAACTTTGACATGGTCTGCTTATTCCAGAAGACAGGTATCAATCATATAGAGAACATATTTATTTTATAGGACTATCATTCTGATCTCTTTACAATAATATGACTAGGATCAAGAAAGGGAACAAATGAGATGTAGTAGAGGGTACCTGGAAGAGTAACTCTTTGGTGTGAATATCATACACCAGGCAAGTGTCATTTTCATCCACCACTGCCAACTTGTTTCGAGATGCACTCATATCCAGACAACGAACAGCTGTGGATTGTTTCAGCAAGACGATTGCAAAAGGATTGTCCACAAATATCTTCAAAATCTGGATGTGTTTAAATTCAGAGAGCTAATCAAGGACTGATTAAAAGCAGAACAGCCTGTCACTCTTGCACTAGATCAGCCGAATATGTGAAAGAACAAGAACCCAGGAGAATGGTTTGCCTGACAAATTTAAAGCTGTTTATTTGCTTTTGTCCCAATTACATCCTTGGAAAGGATTATAATTAATAAAACTGAAAACATGGGATGAAGTGATGAACTGAGTTTTAGAAGGTGGCTGGAATTTGTTTTGCCGAAACGTCATAATTTCAATCACTTTGACTAACCTTACAATCCAGAGTAACTACTCTTACACTTACTCTGGATTGCTCTATGCATTTCCCACAGGTTTCCCATAGATGGCACTGTAACGACATCAGTGTAAAAGGTCCCGTAGCTACTCTGGATTGTAGCCTAAGGGTCCTAACTAAGGGCAGCACAACTCACCCATCTTCCCATTCCCATGGTGATATAGGGAGGCAAGTGCATGTCTGTGCACTGGCCTAACCCTTCTCCAGGAGTGGTGCAGGAGTGTCTTATGCTTGGGTTTAGGCCAGCCAAATTGGAGATTAGGATTGCAGCCTAAGTTACTAATCATATCAAGTAACAATCATAACAACGGCTAAAATCTCATGTGCGGAAATGATCCAGGGATTCATTTTGTGGAATTTACAAGCAAACTCTAGAAGTCCATGCCTTACCACTGTATCTTACCTTCAGAATTTTCACCAACCTAACTGCAAATTAATTGCTATCAGTTCCATTTATCAAGAAGAGAAAGAGGCAAAAGAGACTGTTGAAAAACTGCCACTTTCAATGAATTTGCAAATAAAAGTTGAAGAACCATTTGTTAACGTAAAAGCCATTTGTTAACAACCAGCTGAAGATACTAAGAAACAAATACACAGCTATGAATTTTTAGGCATTGAAGCATCTAAATACATCTGAAGTACAAATTGAAGTCTTGTACACTATAAATGTTATCATGAAACCTCACCTGTCCATTCTTTAAACCTACTAACAGCCCTTCCCTGCCAGGAGGTCCTCCAATTACTTTTATGTAACGAATGAGAGATTCCATGAGCCATTCCCTCTCTTTAGTACCACTGAATGAGAGGCACTGGAGCCTTTTCTCCTAAAATGGAAAAGAACATGTTATATTCTGGTAAAAATAACTCCCACAATATTTTTTCCTAACAATGGATGTATAGGTGCCAACTCTCTTCAGCACTGTGCTTGCAACACAGACATCCGTCAGACTCTGCTGTTGATATCTTTGGCCACTGCTAGGCCTTTTGGCACCTTGCTGAAGCCAAGTGCAGCTGACAATGATCAGCTGCACATGGAGAGTGGGGCTGGTATCAGCTCCTGAACGCAAGAGCAAAGCAAACTGAAATGCAAGATTTAGCAGGAGTGCGGAGCAGTTGGGGATACAGTGGGTTAGAGAAAGCTCCCTCCTTATGAGGCCATGGGAGAACATTAGAAGAGCTCCAGTGGATCAGGCCAAAGGCCCATCTGTTCCAGCTTTGTATATCTCACTGTATGTAAGAATGAAAAAGCCCAAAATAAGAATTGGAACTCACAATAATCCTAGACCTTAGACAGAACCTGCCAACAGCACAGCACCTTGACCTTCCAACACCCTCAGCAGCACTGTATGCTGACAAAAGGAGGGAGGAGAGCCTCTACTCAATTTCAAGACTGGCAAAATCAAGACCTTCAGAAGATAAACAGTCCTGCACATCTGGTCCAGCTTCCTGTATCTCAGAGTGGCCTACCAGATGCTTCAGGAAGCACAGAAGACATCTGCATCCAGGTGCCCTCCCCTGAACTTGGCATTTAAAATAAGGTTGCACATACCCTGCACCTTACTGAATAGTCGCTTCTGTTGACTCACATAATATGCTGAACACCCTAGGGATAATTTATCAGATTTTGGACAAACATTTGTTTTACAGTTACTTGATTCAGTACTACAGAATACCGTTTGAAAAGGAACATATTCATTTTCAGATTCAGTTGTCAGGTGCTTACCTGGCACAAAATAATGTGTTCAGAGCATACAACCAGTAAGTTGCATTCAAATTTTTTAACTATCTTTTCCTTCATACGGTAATGCATGTCTGAGGAATCATCAGAATATAACTCATAAATTTGAATTTTCTCTGGCAATTGGATTGCTAATCTGTTTTTGTAGATGGCAATTTTCTTGACAAGCTCTCTGCTTTTTATTCTTACTGAAAAGAAAGAACATTAAAAAGATGAGTTGCAGATTTTAGTTTAGGGTTTATACTTCAATCCTGAAGTGTATTTAGGCCAGTCTATCTGGCACTGGGCCAGCCTAATGCCAGGCCAGCGTACTACACCACAATGGGCATGGGCTGGCATTTGTCCACTTATGCTGGCCCAAGTCAGATGGACCACCAGCCCAGCAGTGCTAGCCTAGGCAGTTCAGCAAAGTCATGTTGAGGGCATTTTGAGCATGGCCTAGACCAGTGCAGTTAGGCCATATACAGAGCCTGTTTCCAGGGCAGACATGTCCCCTCACAGCTCCACTGACTTACACCGCCTCAGGAGCAGGCATAAATCTGAGAAGACCCATAGGGGTCCACGATAAGCCAGAGTAAAAATGGAAATGATAGCAAAAAAATTCTGAGTCCTAGGCAAGCCTTAGCGGCCCTGCCTCTCAACCTCAGGATATGGCACAATTATAACAGCAAACCCAGGATATATATAGCACATCTCCCACAGCCCAGTGAGCATGCTGCCCTTGTGCTGCTCCCTCTTCAGCAGCAGTTAGACCAGCCAAGAGGCCTCCTAACCCTGTAGATTTGGCCTGTCAGCTTGGATAAGCCATTCTCTCTGGGTTAAGTCAGAACTGTACCCTTTATCCCTTTATACCTGTTATAACTTTAATATACAGTTATACAAAATACAAGCCATCACTTCTGAGTAGACATGGAGGAGCATCCCAGTAAGACTGACAGGTGGTCCTGGACTAAAATGCCTGAATACCATTTTCTTAGTTGATAATGTGAACCAACCTAGGCATTATGCATCTCTCTATTTACTACATAAAAATGCAGAATTGGCAAGATGATATTTTTCCCACCCATTAAAGATGTAAAGAAAAGTTTAAAAGATATCTGTACAGTGATGCCTCCTGTAACAAATTTAATTCGTTCTAGAGGCATGTTTGTTATGTGAAACGTTCTTTACATGAAACGGATTTTCCCATAGGAAATAATGGAAACTCAGACCATTGGTTCCACAACCCCCAAAATATTCATATAAAAATATGAACTGGATGTAAAAATGATGACAAAACACTGGGATTGAATTCAAAACATGCATTCAATGTGCATGATCTTATGAAGTCTACTAAGGCTGCAGTCTTAAAGACACTTTCCTGGGAGTAAGAAACATTTAACACAATGGGGCTTACTTCTGGGTAGACATGGTTAGGAGGCTGCAATCCAAGACACCTTCAAAGTGTCTCCCCACTTTCTCCTTCTTTTCCTCCTGAGCCTCTCTCTTCCCTGCTCCCTTCTGGCTATCTCTGAGCTGCTTCCCTCTTCTCCACTGCTCTTCTCTCCCTCTGCCCAGCGGACACCTGGCCACAGGAGGAACAGGTGGAAGTGTTGCTTTCGCTATGGGCTGGTGCACTAGGCAGCCCTGATGCTTTTTAAACAGGCTGCCGGCCAGCGCATCTGCCCCAACTGCCAATGAATGTGTTCTTTACGTGAAGCACAGTTTGTTACATGAAGCAGAATCCTAGAGAAATTTTTGTTTGTTACATGAAACATACTTTAAGTGAGGCGTTCTTTATATGAGGCGCCACTGTACATACATAAAACACTTCTTCAGGCAAAAGGATTCATGGCACAAAAAGGCATAGTACAGTTTTCCTGATAAAGGCATTTTGTATTCTTGAACAAGCACATAAGTACTGATTATAACCAAATTAAAGTTTAATGAATACGCAAAGCTACCTTTTTGTTCAGTGATGAGGTGCTGTACAATAACATCAGTCATGCTGTCCCTGTAAGCATACCGATCCTTGTAAAGGCCATGGACTGTGCTGAAAATCAACTGATAAAATGATATTGTCCCATCTTGACTTCCTACTGCCTGAAGAGAAAGCAACAGTTCATCAAAAGCCCACATACATATTCTGTATCTAATTTATGATGAAGAGCAAAACAGACAGAAGTGTCCACAATATTTTTTTCTCTTTTTACATGCTGTGTATTCAGAATGTATTTTGACAATATACAGAGCTACACAGAGTTGGCAGATAAGGACATTTACTACGGACTATTAAACACTAGAATACAGACGTGATGGGAATTTTAGATTAACTGACCACTGTTTATATACACATAGCAACTGAGACCTGAATTCTGTTTTTCAAGCACACAATGATTTGTAGCCTCAACAGGAAAAAGGAGGAAAAAACAAAAAGCAAAACCATGTTTAAAGAAATAAGAGATTTAGAACATTACTTTTATGTTATGTATATCACAGTACATTTTGAACTAGTACTGCCATAGGTGGGGCATGAAGGAAACAGAATTATGTATACATATTCACTCCTTACCACATAGTTGGAATCTGGCTTAGCTTTACAAGTCCAAACCCAAGAGCTCTGTTCTCCGATGGTACCAAGGCGCACTCCATCTTTTGTATAAAGAGAAACTTGTTTGTCTGAACCTCCAAGTAAAATATATTCTCCTTTTGAAAAATAACTGACACAGCAAGGGTCAAAATTCAGGACTCTATCTTTTCCAATCTATAAAAATATAAAAGAAAATCTTAACAACAATAACCTTTTATAGCACTCTCATTCTCTGGTGACACTGTAATGACAAAAATGTTCCTACTGGTTTTGTCAGGTGCATATTGTTTGACCTTTAAAAACTGTCTTATCCTCCCACAACAAATGATTATGTTGCGAGTTTAGGTCTAGCAACACCTGGCAAATCTACTTCCTCTTTCATTTCATCTTTTCAAGCCAGGGGAGGAAGCCCAGCCAGAATATTCCTGTTCAGCAGTCCTTGGCTCCGAAATGGAGAATTGGCATGGCATAACTCAACAGCTGTGAAGCTACTTTAAAATGTATCTGAGAAACAACCCAGTTCGAACTGGCTATGGATGAAGGAGACAATGCTTCTTTATCTCCTCAGCAACTTGGAAACCTGAGCCATGAACGTCAAATGATTTATACAGAAGTCAGGCAAAATATAAATACTGTACTATAAAAGGGAATAGCAAACGGACCTATGTTTTCAAAGAGGGCAAACTAGATGTTAGTACTATGTTCATTTTTTTCTTCAGCTGCAAGCCCCCTTCCCCCAGTTGGACTAGGGATCAGGTAGGAAGTAGGAAAAGGATTCAACCCATTGCCTCTACACTGATCCCTCACAGAAACCACAAACAAACAAAATTAACAAAGCAAAAGGACACAATGGGGAAAATATACAGGCACCTCTATGTTTTCTCCTCCCATCCAACAGTAGGGTTATTTTGGGATGAGGCTTACCATAAGCAACCAATTTAAATATTCTCTGGCCCTGAAAAATGTCTCTAATCAAAATGGTGGGCCCTACCATTTGCTCTTGAAGAAAAAGAACATCAAGAACTTCACTCATTCAATCCCCAAATAACATCCCAATTGGCTCTTAGCTATATAATGAGAAAATATTTTGATAGCCGATTCAAAATATTTCAAGAAAAAAAGAACAACAGGTGTATTTTCCATGAAAATGTATAAACAATACAACTTACTTGCTTGCCACTAAGTTGATAAAAGGAAAGCCTTTGTCCCCAGTCTGCCACAGCTAAGATGTCGTTGTGCTCATCTCTACCAAGTACAGAAGGAAATGTCAGTTAAGATAAGTTGTAAGCAATTCCCAAGATACTACAAGCACTAGAGGCTATCTAGTATTATTCCTAATACAGTGTCATGTACCAGAAAAAATATCAAGATCACCAAGATTTTGTGACTGGATCAAACGTTCACCTGAACTAAAATCACACGTTTTATCCTCACGAGATTCATGGCAAAAATAATGACTAGGATAAGTTCTGGCTTTGGATTCCCCAACCTCTTGGTCAGCAGCTTTCAGAAGCATCAGTACGGTTTGCATCAGAGAACAGCGTGTCACTCCCATGCACTTTCAGTCAACAACCTGAATGGTGGGTTCTGGTTATAGACAATCATCCCACTTCCACTGGCTTTTTGGCTATATGTTTTGAAGGAATATAGCTATTTCAAAGTGGTTTGTTTTATTGCACTCTGTTGTAAATTACACATCCAATGGTATACAACACGATGCGATTATTTCTACAAACCATTATTTTAGCCATTTTGGTCACTAGGGTGTCACTTTCTAACAAACTACTGATGCCATTGACCGTGACCATTTTCAAAGCCTTGTATTCCACTGGACTGACCTTCCACACCAGCAAGGCGTGCATACTTACTCGCTAGTAAACACACAGTTCACTTTCATTTTCAATGCATCAGGGACCTATTTCTGGGGTGATATGTGAAGGCTGTATTCATTGGATCAGGACAGTTCTGGTGTCCTTGGATTCCTCCTGAACTGCTCTTTCCAATGGACTATGGCACATTTGCCTACTCATGAGTAAAGCCACGATATGGGTCATTTTCACTTTCCATAGTCTTCAATGCATTTTTAAAAGATTTTTGGCCATAACCTTTGATAGGAAGGTGCTATTTCAAAACTGATTTTTGTGTTGGATTCTACTCTTAAATATGCATCTAACTGTGTATGACACGATACGGTTTTACGCACCATTGCACAGTTGCATTTTTGAAGTTTCACAGCTCCCCCAGTATGCATCACCTGCATCTCCTAGTGATGTTCTAGAATCTAGATTCTAGATGTTCTAGAATCTGGATGTTCTAGAATCTAGATTCACAGAAAACAAAGTTGTACTTTGGGAACAAACAAATTTAAAACATGAAATAGTGAAAAAGAGGGATTCATGATACATGAATCCTACAGTGCAGTCCTGTCCAAGTCTACTCAGCCTCATGGCATTAAATAGGACTTAGGTAAGTATGTACAGAATTGATGTCCTGGCCTAGTGAATTGCATAACTAGTTTTCATTGTTGTAATTTAATGATCAAATTTTTACTTTACCAAGTAACCGAGGCAGAAATAACACATACATTTTATAGTGATGATGCTGACGTTCTAGATAGTAATTAGGTAATTTACTACTACAAGTCTGCATTTTAAATCCCTTAAATATACTGGCCAAAACATGTTGAAAAAGGTGCCAGGTTTTCCAACAAAATGATCCTCCTCAATACTCTATGGTTCACAGTTTTCCATTAATTAAAATTAATATTTTACAGCTTATATGGGCCATAAGTCATAACTTTTAATCCTTTGGCTTCTGTGACACCCAAGTCAGTTCAATCTTTTACAGACAAAAGTTGTCAGTGTTCAATTAACAAGAAACAGAATTGATCAATATTGTTGGGCTGCCTCATGTCTGTCTCCTTCAACAATGTTCAGAGAGCTTCTCAAATATCACAAGCAGGTGGCCTCAAATCCCCAGGGTCAAAATGTGCTGCCCCAACACAGACAGTTTTTGTATCAGCTTTCTTAAAGCTCTAAGAACTCATGGTGTCATGTTACACAAGTATGGGAATTTATCATCACTGTCCAACACCTTGCTGAGGACTGCAACAGTTTATGCAGAGACAGAAATATTGCACTTCTGTATATTGCATTCTAAGAGCCACATTAAATAAGGAGGAAACTTGCTGACAGGTAGCAATGTGGGCAAGCAGGGTGAGGTTTGTACAGATTTAAAATTAGATAAAGAATCTTAAGTGGTCACACAATAATGTTTATGCACTATGAAACACAGATTGATATTCATTATCAATAATTAATAAACAGAAACATAGATCTCAGCAGCAAAATCTCTCTTTTTTGCAGGGGTTGGGGTCCTCGGGTAAAAGCTCTGCAAGATCCCCTCTAATGGCACATTTACTGCTGCTTTGGACAATACATGCCACATACCTTCACATGCTGTATGGAAACCAGGTAAGGAAACCACTGTGCTCTAAGAGCACAATCCTAACCTTGTCTACCCAAAAGTAAGCCCCATTGTGTTCAATGGGTTTACTCCCAGGAAAATGTCCTTAGGATTTCAGCCAAAGTCTTTCTTCATGTTGCCACACGCAACTGCAATGGCAGTTGAAGAGGACACTTATCTATCCGCTGCTTGGTTCCCAAGTATTTCTCAATTGCTGGTCACCAATGATAGTACCAGGAAAGATACTGAGTCAGTGAATGAATGACAATTCTCATTCATTACTGATGCTATAATTACAGGTGGCACTGCAAAAGAGAATTCATGCTTGCTGTTGATCCCACTATTTCCTTGTAAGTTCTCCCATTGAGTCCTGCCTGCTTATTGGGCAAGGGTGGGAAGAAGCTGCAGAGGCAACCAGTAATTATCACCAATGATGCTGGTTTACCAGGCAGTGGTCAAGAGCAATGGCCTCTTGCTACTTTAGGGGCTGGGACAATCTCCCCAGTTATGCATGTGAGCTAGAGTGGACACAAGTTCCAATTGCAGAGCCATCCTTATCAATCTACATACGTTCCAAAAGACCACAGTTTTATTTCTTTGAGGTTTCACTCACGAGCTGGCGTCCCTAAGGCTCTCTTCTTCCTCATGTTCTTCTTCCTCTGCCTCACTACCCTGACTACTGCACGTAATGGACTTCAGAACTGGTATCTCCTCTAAACAGCTGTGAACTGCCTCTTCTTCTTCGCCTTCTCTAGCATTCCAAAGATTCTCCCACCGACTGTAAATATCAATGGTTCATTGGCATTTTCCACCACTACATCAGAACTCTAAATTCAAAATATATTAATCCAAAATAAAACTTTTCTAGCATTCAAGGCCTATCCCAGGGTAGATTTTCAGTCTTTTTCTTTCTGTACTAAAAAATACTAGCCTCTTTTCAATCTGCACTCCTTTCAAATTTAACAAAATATGGCTTTCATTTAAGATACATACAGAACACAGTTGGAGAAAATACCAAGAAACTGTCAACTGCAGCTCAAAATACTACTTTTTCTAACACCTAAAATGTAAAAGATTAAAACTGCTTGGAAATAAATATTTTGCATGTACCCATACATTGTGTGAGTCTGTGTGGATCATGTGGATCATATGGATCAAATAGCATAAAGCCAGATGGATATGTGTATGTGCAGTGGCATGCTTTTTTTTGCTAATGCCTGCCTGAAGATATTCTCAGTCTTGTTTCACCTGTCTAAGAGATGGTCTCCTCCCACAAATCTCATTATCAAATTAATCAATAGCACCCTCTTGAGGTCATTATCTCTCTTGAAGCAAATCCATAATCAACTATGTTTTGCGTGGTCTACCATGTGAAAAAGTGAATTGTTCAGAGTCTCCCATACAAGCAAAAAACAGGGTAGTAGAAAGCGGAATTCTTATCTTGAATCTCCTCTTCTAACAAGAACGGAAGGATGGCACTCGTCACAGCATGGGTTAACCCTCCCCATCCAGGAGGCAGGCCACACTTGACTTACCGCCAAACCAGGAGTTCCCCCCTTTCAGAAAACTATAAAGGCTAGCAAATCCTCAGGGCTGGAAAGAACCCTGGCATCATGTTTGGCACCGGCCCTTGCCAGTCTTTGAATCCAAGGTTGTTGAACCAGACAGGTTCCTTCCCCCAGGGAGGATGCTAGTGCAGTTCCATTTGTTCCTAGATCTTTGGACAAACTTTTTTGAAAAAAGAGAAAAAAAGAGAAAAAGAGAAAGAAGTGGAGCAGAGAGCTCCAAGAACGACCTGCTCTCAGAGGGTCAGGACCAGACTGAGACTAGGGGGTGCCCTCCCCAAGTGAAGTCAAGTCCGGCCTGCATCCTGGACAGGGAGGGGCAACCTGTGCTGTGAAGAATGCCATCCTTCCCTCCGAGGGGAGAAAAAAACAATTCTCAAAACTTCAGCTATTCAGCCATGCATTTTTCAAAGATACAAATCTTGCTGTCCTAAACAACTCATATCTGGCTTTGGAGCAACATAAATATTGTGTGGATAATATTTATCCACACATAAGTATTATTAATAGTATTTATATATCAGTTTCCAATAACAAAAAGTTTATAAAGTGGTTTACAGACAAAAGTCAAGTAATTTAAATGACTATGTACAAATAGGACATGGAAGTTAAGAACAGTAGCTCCAGTATTTTATTTATTGAAAAGATAATAAGTTTACCTTGATGGATTCCAAGAAATAGACCATACTGGAGATAAAGATCCTCCAGCTCGTTCAATTTTGACTTTTTCTTCACCATTTTTATTTCTTATACTGACAACACCACTGAACATCCCAAGAGCAAGGTACTGTCCATCATTTGTCCAACTGAGATCACCAGGATAAAAAGCATAACAGAATCAGCTGACAAAAACACACATCTATAGCTTACAACAAATGAAGTAACCTATAAAATTAATTTCTGTATTGGGGTACAGAAAGCTCCAGAAAACAACACATTAAACAACTGAATGCCACTGTTTCAAATAAATTTTTGTTATAAATAAATAAATGAAAAGTCACTGACCGACTTACTTTCTCACTCATCAACAGCCAACCAAAACCACTGGGCCTAGAAGCATGAAATTTGGGGGAGGGTATTCCATCCGTGACAGAGGGAGTCACTAAGAACTGGTTTTCAGACATTCCAACTGGTGCAACACATTTTCCTCCCTATACTTTGAAGAATCCCTGGATGAGGGAAGCTCTGCCCCAACCCCCAGATCTAGAACCATGAAATTTGGGGAGGGTCTTTTTTCTGTGATATGAACACCCACCAAGAGCCAATGTTAAGAAATTTTACCCTTAAGGCGGTGAAAAGGGATACAATGTGTTTTTGTCCTATACTTAACATTGAAGACTGATCAACATCCAGCCAATTTGGTACTCAGTGCCTGATGCACTGGGAGAGAAGGTGCACATGGAGGAGAAGATGCGCATGGGGGGATGATGTGCACAGGGGGACCATGTGCATGGAGGTCAATGCGCATGGGGTCAATGCGCACGGGATGTTGATGCGCAGGCGAGACAATGCATATGGGGGATGTTACTCATGGGATGTTAAAGTGCATGGGGAAACGATGCGCATGGGAGGGACAATGCACATGGGTGGAGGTTGTGCATGGGAGGTTGAAGAGCATGGAGGGATGATTTGCATAGGTGAATGTTGCGCATGGGGGATGTTGCGCATGGGGGATGTTGCGCATGGGGGGATGACATGCATGGGCTTGTTGCGCAGAGGGTGGATGGTATACCAGGGAAATTTTACTCCCGCAACGTGGATACCTTTTCACTAGTACAGTTAGTTTATCTATATTTCACTTGCACAATGATTCCTACAGGCCTTCCACAAACGTTAAGCTATACACTTCATAATATTTGTATGTAGGGTTGCCTTAATTCTCTTCCACAAAATCGGTACAGAACCCGCTATCAAATTTGCCGGTATGTGAATGCAATCCTCCCCCCAAAAAGGGACAGTCCTGATTTTTGGGGATGTATTGTAACCTTATTTATATAGGAAAGCCTGCTTTTCACGCACACCCAGTTTGTAACTCACATGGGAGACCATTGCTGTGATGCTGTATCATACACCCTTGTGCTACTGCACTGTCACATGCAGCTTGATTTTAAATTTATTTTGATTTGATATACATCACAACATATGCTTTTCATATGCAAACTTTTCTTATTTGCAAGAACAAAACTATTGTACCTGTGTGAAGGAACTACATACCTACAGCAGGTAATCTTGCTGTTAGCTTTATGTTTAGAAACAGACTTCTGTTCAGGAGACCATAAACCTCAAAAACAATAGTAATAAAACCATGAGATCAACTAATTTTATTAGGAGACACGTTCACATATTGTTGTAAAAGACTGATGCAAAACGTATGACCTACATAAAAGAAAATAGTTATACCCCATTGGCATGCAGTCTCCAATCCCGTCTTATCTCTATGCCTCGTGTTAATTTTATATGATGCCACTAAGCAGTCTCTGGTTGTGTGGTTAGGTAGAGAATTGTCCAGGCCAGTTTACACCAATGATTCAATAATCATTGCACCACTAAACTCATCTCTTCCCTACTGGTAGAACAAGTCATAGGATTGGACCTTAAAGTCACAGATAGAAAGACATACCAAAATCACCAGAGGAGCAGGATGCCAGCTGATGAGTAACAGGATTGTAGGATACACACTGAATGGAGTCATTGTGCCTAAAACAAATTGAAAGTGGCATACTGAATCAACAAAAAATGGAGTACTATCTTATAATATTGCCAGACTGTAGCAGGAACTGAATACAAATAAAAATAAACTTTACCAGCTTTAACAATGGTTTAGAAGCAGTATATTAATTTGAAAATGGGAAGTGTTTTAAACATGATTGTTAAAACAAGATATTTTCACCTTTGATCTTCAACATTACATGAATAAATCTGCCCTATAACAGGCTGCATAACATTGATCATATACCTCCGTCTAAACATTTAAATGCAGCAGCACTTCATTTTGTTAGGCTGGGCTGCTAACATGTAATTAAAACATATGTGCCTTATAGGAATAAAATTTTCTAGAGGATTAAAAAGGAAGTGAATAATTCTGACATAAATTGATCCACATATTTCTCTTTGCTATAACTATAAATTGTACTTAATACACATAGGGAGTAAGGCTGCAATCCCAACCCAAGTAATCCTAACCCAAAATCCCCCCTCTGAATTAGTCCAATGGAAAGGCAGAGTCAATACAATTGGATCCAGCTGGCGTAGCAGAGCTGGGCTAAGGACAGGAGTTCACCCTGCCTTGTGGGACCGACCCGGGTCTCGAACCCTGGCCTGCTGGTTAACAGGCACAGCGTCTTAGCCACTTGCGCCACCCACAGCCCAATGGCACACTTAAAAAGGCACTGAAATTGTCAAGGCACACCATCTATTGTTTTTACCATCGACAAAGCACACAAGTCTGTTCAAATCCCCCAATTTTCCCTTTAATGAATGTCAGTTTCCAAATTCCTGCAGCATACCTGATGACTATCTACGGCACACCAGTGTGCAATGGCACACTGATTGAAAATCACTGTACTAAACTATAGCAGAATTCAGAAGTTCTGGAGTTCTGAAACCTTTGGAGATCTCGGTACAAGACAACGGGCGCAATTCAGAGTAACTACGGGGAGTCCTTGCTTCGGTGTAAGAACAAGTTGCTCTGGATTGCAATATAAATTTCCCATAGGTTTTCACAAGATGGTGCAGTAACTATGGGTACACGTAATATCTCTTACATGCTCCCGTAGTTACTCTGTATTGTAGGGAACATGACCCAAGCTTTCAATTTTTGCTTTCTAAACTTCTTGACTCTTGAATGATATATTCTTTTTTATATTCTTCTCTAATGACAAACCTTTCTGTAGATTTGTCCTCTGACTCTTGTTCCTAATCCTCTAGTTTGTTATTAACAGGAATTGCTGGGACTCCATATTAAAGATTAATATTTAAAGAATGAAGACAAGCAGAGCATGAAAAAAGACTTACGTGTATTTCAAGATACCTTCCAACTTTGAAGTCCATATAATCACAGTTTTGTCAGCAGACCCTGATGCAAAACGCTTCCCTAGAAAATTTTGGGGAAATTTGCATTAGTTTGGAGGAGGTAATTTGGAGGTAATTCTGTCTTGCTGCACCCAGATCTTGAACCCCAAACTGCTGGTTGACAGGCACAATGTCATACCCACTGCAGCCCAATTCTAACAGAGAGCACAATCCTAACCATGTCTACTCAGATGTAAGCCTCATTGTGTCCAATGGGTCTTACTCCCAGGAAAGTGTCTTTAGGGCTGCAGCCAGAGTCTCCATCTCTGCAACTGTTTTCTTATAGTAATCAGCCATGACTTTGTTAGTACCACTTGGGGCTATATTTTCTTTGTCAAAAATATTTCAAGAATAGACAGTAGATTAGTGAACATATGAAGCAACCTTGCATTAATCCAACTCTAAGGCCTATATCCTAAAGTGAAATTAAGCCCCTTGCTTTGGAGCAGTTAAGATGACTTTCCATAAGATAACACTAGAGGGTGACGTAGCTGCATGGACCCATAACTGCTCTGGATTTAGCCCTAAGTTGTCTACATTGGTTGGTTCTTTAAAATTTCTAACAGCACCTATCTGGAGAGGCTGAGGACTGAACCTTGGATTTTCTATGCAGAAAACCAGGTAGTCTTTTCTATGCAGAAAACCTAGTTCCTTGGATAAGAGCTGCAGCCTCTCCCCAAAATATTAAATTACAAAGTATTAAAAATGACATCTTTTCTGAAAAATGCTAGATTGTGGTTAAATATATATTAATAATAATATAGATTATGGTTAAATATAATAAATAGCTCAAGAAATCAAAAAAGTTCCAATTACCATCTTTGGCATAAGCTACACAATATACTGTCTCCTTGTGCCCTTTCAGGGGCTGGATTAAAGTTCCATCAGAAGTATCATATACCTACAGATACATAAAGGAAAATGTAAAATTTCAACACTACTTAGAGCAATAAAAACTAGAGGCAAATATGTCAATGTTCCAATTCCATTTTTTACTCAGATGAAAATGCATTATATGCATATTAAAAATTTCAGCATGTCTTTTTCATTTTCTTTTAAACATAAGCCAGATGTCAACTTAATTCACTGAGGGGTTCCAAACTTTGAAAGACAAGCATTAAGCCAAATCCAAAATACCATGTGTCTGGAACTCATTCGTTTGCCAAGCATATTTGCTGATAATTTTTAGGCATCCGCTAAATACTTTTTATTATTCTATCAAATGTATAAAAATGTCAAATTAGCAAATTAAGAAAAATTTTAAAGCATCATACCAATAACCTGTTTCCAGCTGCAATTATCAGTTGAGTTCCATCAGGCTTAAAGGCAAGGTCATATATACTATTAAAAAGAAAGAAGGATTAAAAAATAAAAAAGAATTCCTCTTAATAACATTTTACTGTATCATACAGTATTTCTGCATACTCTCAGAATTTGAGGCACCTTGGTAACAGTCCCAGTTCAGCATAAGACATAGGGCACAATCCAGAGTAACTATGGAGAATCCTTGCTCCGATGTAAGAACAATTTACTCTGGATTGCAATATGAATTTCCCATAGGTTTTTAACAGGTGGTGTCATAACTACGTCAACGTAAATGTCTCTTACGTGTTCCTGTAGTAACTCTGGATTGTAGGGTTGAAGTGGGGCTCAGGCTGGCCTAACTGAAAGTTAGGATTACACCAATGTAATCTTTATAAACTTTATAAATCAGGTCAATAAGTGTGCATGAGCGCTCAGAAGTAATATTCATAAACCCAAATTGTCCTTTGAACATCAACACAATTCTACTGCATTTAGATTTGATATCACACAGAAAGTCCAGTTCATGTATTCCTAACACAAAACCTTTTTAATTACGATGTAAGCTGCTATGAGTTGCCCTTTGGATCAGGGAAGTGGGATACCAATCTTCTTCTTCCCCTTCTTCCTAGCATTTTTACTGCACCATGGCAGGGTCCACTTTTCTGGATCAGAGTTGTTGGATCTGTGTTTAGACGCACCACTGATGAAACTGGTCGGTCTGTCGTACAGGCCTGTCGCTGGATTATAACCAGGGATGGGCACTTACTGGTTCGGGCCTACTCGCCCGAACTGGATCTGCCAGCGGCAGGGAAAGGAAAAAGAGGGCGGACCGGTTTGCGCCGGCCGCCATCTTTTTCCGCCCCCTGCACTACGCACACGCCGGCCTCAGCGCCTGCGTAGTGTGTCTCCTCCAAACAGAGGAGATACATTGTGCATGCGCTGGGGGTTGGCACATGCGCAGTGCACCGGGGTCGGGGTCTGCCCCGCCCCCAACTTCTGGTGAACCAGATTTTGGGGGACGCTCAGCCCACCCCTGATTATAACCTATTAATCTACTTGCATTTGCATGCTTTTGAACCACTAGGCACTCTTGGAGTGATTCCATCAAGACTCCAGGAACATCTAAATTCAATGGGCCTCCAGAAGATCACAACTGTCCAGTTACAAACAGCAGCGGTCCTGGTGACTTCACGCATATCAAGACGATACCTTTGTGATTCCTAGTTCCTTGGATAAGAACCAAACTACAACAGAGCCCAATCCATAGTTACACCTGGTGACTATGATATACAACATTTGAGAGACATTACAAGAAAAACAAACATGGCTAAGACTTAGCAGTCTGGAAATTGAGTGGAAAAGGGCAATTCAAAGAAAGAAGGAGAAGACCTAATAATGGCTGCAAAGAACAAGCATGAAGAACAAATGCAATGAAAGCAGAAATAGGAAAAAGTTACAAAGAGCCAGTGCTGTCTCTGCAAAGACGCAGATGAAAGAGTGGATGGCCTGGCTAGTTGCTGTAAAAAGATCAGGGAGGTGGACCACAGACAAAGGAAGGAGAAGTGTTTTAGGGCTTGCTGTGTCAGGCCCGGCATCCTCATGTCCCACATTTTGTGTGCCTGGTTCTCTTTGGTGGAGAGGACAGCTGTCCCCTCTCCCTTGATCTTCCCCAGAACTCATGCAGGGGCTCAGCATCTTCATCCACCAGCGCCTGATCCTGCCCAGCTCTCCAGGAGCCCTGCCAGTGTGGAGGGGAGAGAGGCAGAGGCTCCCCAAGGGAGGGAGGGAGGGAGGGAGGGAGGGAAGGGGGTGCTTGTTCCTTCCCTTCCCTTCCTCGGGGCCACCTGCACCTGTCCTGCTGCCTCTCCTCCATGCACTGAGGCTGTCCTGCTCAGCGGGGGGAGCAGAGGGGGTCTCCGGGCCAGGGGAGGGAGGGAGGGAGGTGGAGGGAGCCCAGCCAGCCCAGCCCAGGCCCTGCTCTTACCACTGCTCGGCCTTGTCCCTCCAGGTGAGAGCAGCACGCATGGCGCCCTCCTCTGTTGCCCTGGCAACAGACCCCCCCCCTCAACCGCCACTATCTCTTCTCCACCATCCTTGTTTAGGTGAGACGCCAGCAGCCTCCCAGGGCAACGCGCATGCGCACTCCCACACTTCGCCTTCTGCGCCACATAGACACACACGCCCACAAAAATCCAGAGTCACTCGCAGGGCACTTCTGGGTTTTCACCAAACATCTTCTTGTCTTGATCTCAGTGTAACATCCAAGATCTTGCATTTGCTGCTGGGAGGGCTCTTTATTACCATGTTTATTACTCTCAGAACAAGAGATGGTACTGAAGATATTCAATTAATTACATACATATTCAGTATCGACATACAGTATATAATGTGTGTCTGTGTATATATATATATATATATATATATATATATATATATATATATACACACAGTATGCATGTGTGTCTATGTATGTATGTACTATGTGCGTGCGTATGTATGTATACAGTATATACATATATATATATACAGTATATGTATATATACACAGTACACATATGTATGTACTTACACATATGTATGTATTTGTGTGTGTATATATATATATATATACATAGTATGTATGTGTGTATGTATATGTATGTATGTATATGCGTGTGTGTGTATACACACACACACACACACACACACACACACCCTCAAAAGTGGGGATTGGGGGGGACCCCGGGTGGGGTAGGGATGTGACTTCATCTCATCAGTGGGATTGTGAAAAGCTGGCTGCCACCATGTTGGAATTGGGCATTCGGGAATCTGGCACCACCATCTTAGAATAGGCCACAGCAGTGTCCAAACCTTTAACTTCATGGCTCCTGAACCTTTAACAGGTACGTAAAGGACAACTTTCCTTTGTAAACAAGTATGTAGAGGACAATTCTTCTGCACAATTGTTAAAGATCCAGGAGCCCTAACGGTCAGACACCCCTGGAATAGGGCACTGAGGCTGCTTTCCTGGGAGAAAGTCTCGCTGAACACAATGGGACTTACTTCCAAGTAGACGTGGAGGAGCTCAGGCACCACAGTGATGTCACTTCAAGTTTGATGTAACTTTTGCCATGACGTTACTTTCAAGTTGACATCACTTCCCGGAAAGACTGACGGGGTCCTGGACAGATTATTAAGTTTGCAGAGGTGCCTGAGCCAAAATGCCCCAGCACCAGTGCTTCAGAGAGCACCCAAGACAACACTGGGTGTCCCTCCTGCATTTGGCATTCCCAGGTGGTCTGCGCCTAAAATAAGGAGGCTGCAAGACCCATCATGGCTCTGACTTGTGAGGAACGTTTCTTCCAGAAATCAGTCCAACCCTCTTTAGTCACTGCACTAGATGCCATCACCACCTCTTGTGGCAAGGAGTTCTACAGACACGCACTGGAAAAGATTTAGCAGTTAAAACCCGTACAGCAATTAAAAACATTTAAAAGTGTTCTGGGCCCTAAACTACAATAAAAGCATTTAAAATCATGAAACTAATCAACTAATGGCTCTCAGAGGCCAAGATGAGGCATGTCTGCTCAAAAATCCCATTGTGGTCAATGAGGGTGACTCCCAACTCAGTGTGGACTGGACTCTGCCTTTATGCAGTCTATACGAAGAAAAAAATGACTCAATGAAAACAGAAACCTTTATTGTGTGTGACTCTAGCCTTTTCTCTCTCTATAGTTCTGCGCATGCGTATCAGTGGGCATGTGTAGGGGTAGTTCTAACCCGTTTTCCCGCGCTGTGGGCGGAGTGTATAGCAAGGGGAGGGTGGGAGTGCCTTTGGCTTGCGCATGCGCAGACGCCTATCGGGAAGGGCGCGCGCCGCTTTCGTCTTCCTCGAGTGGCGACGGTACTGCGCATGCGCGACTCCTACAGAGCATTCCCCCTTGGGGCAGGTTGAGCTGAGAGATGTCAGGGCAGCTCCAGGGCAGGTAAGAGTGAGGGCGGGGCTTGTGAGGGGAGGGGCCTATAGCCCTCCCTGTGACACAGGATTCTACGGGGTCCTAGAGGGAGAATGTGCCACTTCTCCAACTCAACCCTGTGCAGGTCTACCCAGAAGTAAGCCCATTGTGTTCAGTGAGACTTACTCCCAGGAAAGCAGCTTGAGTGCTCCATTCAAAGATGGTGGAAGACAATGCAAGTTCCCAAGATGGAGGCGTCCATCTTGTCATGACCCCCACTTTGGGAACCAGCAGCATTACAGCCTTGGGGGCCTAGCTGGGGGTTCTGGCTGGGTGTTCTCACTGCCAGGAGGAGGGACAAGCTGCCCAGTGTGATGGTGCAGTGATGGGCCAGGCAACCAGAGGTGCAACACACTGCCAAAGCACCCAGGGCAGTGGCATCACCACATCTTATGACATCACCACATCTCAGGACATCATGATGTCGCCATGTGTTACGATGTCACCACACGTTTTGACGACACCACATATGTCATGACATCACCACACATTATGACGTCAACACATCTCATGACGCCATGTCACCATTTCCATCGCTTCTCACCAGAGGAAGGAGCACTTGCTGTGGCGGCTTTGTGCCACCTTATTCCTTCTCCTGAGGAGGCTTCCCTTTGTAGGAGAAGGAGCAGGGTGTGTGAAGCTGCCAGCACCTCTTCCAAATCTATGGTGAGCATGAGGGCCTGTCGTATGCCCACATGGTGTAGCGCATAGATACTGTGTGGGGAACTGAGACAGATGGATTTCACATTCACTCCACTTCTCCTCCCAAACCTGGGGTTGAACAAGAAAGGTTGGAGCGGAGCAGAAGGACGTTTGGTGGCTAGGAGGGTAGTGGGCTAGAGTGTCAGCAGCTCTAGACCACCACTCTCCTCCCCTCCTCATCCATTCTCTCTTCCTTTTCCAATCCAAAGATTGGGCAGAACAAAATCTGGCACAGCACCAGGTAAGGGGAGGCACTATTTGACTTACAGCTTCAGCCAACGGGACGTCTTGGACTGGGATGGATGTGTACCATTTCCTGGTACTTCAGAAGAAAAATGGTTTGGAGAAGAAGGAAGGTGTGAAGCCAAACCTAAACTGTGTGCTGAGCTGCCCACTACCCTGCAAGGGTGCTATTTTGATTGCTGTGGTGGTATCTCCAAAAGGTAGTACAGTACTTGCAAAATACAGAAAGTAAAATCTATTGAAAAACCCTACTAAATAGCCAGACTCTTCAGTCATCAGTGTCACTGCTTTTTGTCTTTGGCTTCAGGAAGCTCACTATATGTTAAAACTATAAAATATACAAACTATAAAATATACGTGTTCAAACTATAAAATATGCAAATCTCTACTATGCATTTACCATAAACTGATAAAACGCTGTTTGTGGATTAATAACTCAAGGCAGTTGTGCACATCTTCTAGGCCCCGCTGAACTCTGTGTGGAAATGTGGAAGTCACTGTGTTGTTTTTAAAACAACAACAAAGGACTGCAAGGACTTGAATTACTGTGCACAAAGACTGTCTGAATTGTCATCTTGGATAGATCACCGCAAATGTCCCTCTTCTCCAGCACTCTGTCTTCAAGAATTACTAGCCAGGTAGCTCCCAGAAGTTTGCCATACTGAAAGAACATTATTCCTGTAAATTGGAGTAGTTTGGGAAAAGGAAAGAGTCCTTAAAATAATTTCCTCACTCAGTCAAGCTAGAAAGGCATAGCTTTCTGATGTTCATCTTAAGAGATATTCATTTTGTTTCAGTGATGTAAACATGGAGGACAGACAGTATATGGCGCTTGTGGCAGCACCAGGAGAATGTCTTGGTTCTAAGGAAGGTCCTAAGGAAAATCGTGCTGAGACTATTGCAGAAAATCCAGTTCAGTGTAAAGAAGATGGGCCAAGTGTATCTTTAGTGGCTTCCCAGACTCACAAAAGTGTTCCAGAAGGATGGGAGAAGATAATAAAGCAGAGGCAGACTGGTAAAACGGCAGGAAAATATGACATTTGTTTCGTCAGGTAATCTTCATCTCAATTATAACTTGCATAATGATGTGTAATTATAACCTTTTAGTGAAGTATGCTATAAGTAAGAGCGTGCAAGTTTAAATTTTTTCTTATCTAAACAGAACAAAAGTTTATATTTTTTGAACTTAAAGTGTTATTAAGAAAATAATGGAAATCCTGATGCATATGAAACATAGACTTGTCTTTTTTCTGGCACGACTCTTAGGGCTTTGACTGTGATCTGGCACACCACAGTTTGACATATGAAACTTTTCCTCATTATTTCATTACCATACTAGGAAGCGTTTGTTGCTGGAGTCTTGCCTGTTAGACAGCTGTTTGGAGGTGCAAGAACCTTGTAAATCAAACTTTTATATTCTGTCTCTGTGGACAATAAACCAATACCATCAAGTGCCTACAGAAATACATTTGGCACTGTATCTGTTTCATTTAAGTGATGCTAAAAGTACTACAGTAGGTTAACATTTGTAATGTTCCAACTATAATGTGACCTCTGTATAGTACTATATAGTTACCCTACAATCCAGAGTCACTATGGGAGCACGTAGGAGACATGTTCTTACACCAGAGCAGGCACTCCCCATAGTTGCTCTGGATTGCGCCCTAAGTGCCAATTCATGCTATCCACAGGACTATATCAGGTTCTGGTGAGAAACCTTACTATTCATGTTGTAGCAAATACCAAGATTTTCATTGCCACCCCTTTCATTGCCACTCATTCCCACCCCTTAAAAGTACTATGCATAGATAGTATATTTTTCACTGGTCTTTGATAACTCTTTAAGCAGGTCCTTCGCTTGGCTTTTTGAGTACAATCCAAAATGTTACATTTTAATGAAGATTATTGATCAGAACATTGTGCAAAAAATGGGATTCTCTTTTGTTTAGTGTCAAGAATAGTTTCTAACTCCTAAAGCATTACAGTGCTTGATGCTTGCCCACGGATGATGCTTTTTCTATGCTTGATCTAGAACTGGGAGGCCAATGCCTGCTAAGCAGGAATGCATATTTAATTTATTATAAAATTTTAATTAAAAAATTATAATTATAAAATTATATTATAATTATAAATTTATAATAAAAATATTATTATAAAATTTCTATTTATCCTCTCTGCCATTATAAAATTTAAGGCAGTATTGTACAGGCCAGACCCAGAGCTGCTTGAATCCAGTATGTCTATAGATCATTGCTGTGTTTTCTTCCTTGCTTCTAGGACAGAAGTGTCCAAATCCTGGTCCTGAGGCCCACTGTGCCCCCTGCAAGCTTGTGGTTGTTGGCAAGACCCCTCTAGCCTTGTAATGTCTCTAATACAAACTTATATGTAAATTTCAAATTTGAAATGTAAATAATTTTCTGGCCCCTGACACAGTGTCAGAAAGATGATGTGGCCCTCCTGGCAAAAGGTTTTGTGCACCCTAGTTGTAGGATAAGAAAAACAGAATGCTTCTTATGTCCAAGGAGCAAACTAGAAGTATCTCCTTGAGCTAGATGATGATAGAAGTATCTCCTTGAGCTAGATAGAACAAAATCTAATTGCCAGCATTTTAAAGGCATTTCTTTAGCTCAGTGGTAGAGCACCAGCTTTGAATGCAAAAAATCCCAGGTTCAGTCCCTGGCATCTCTAAGCCAGAAAGGACCCTATCTGACCTTGAGAGTCATTGCCAGTCTTTGTTAATAATCCTGGTCTAGATGGATTAATACACTAAGTGTACAATCCTAACCAAGCCTACTCAATGTGTTCAATGGGTCTTATTCCCAGGAAAGTGTCTTTAGGATTGCAGTCTAATTCAGTTTCAGATGACTTCATAATTGCTCCTCCTTTATCCTCCTTTTCTGCACTACAGTCTACACTCTGCAAGGAGTCTACCATTAATGTTATTTTTAGCTGCTTCTGACTACATTTAGATAAGGCACAGTCAAGATTCTGTGTTAATTTCTTGCTGTTGTTTCTTCTCTTAGTCCTCATGGAATGAAATTCAGGTCCAGGCGTGCACTTCTGGGTTATTTTAAAAAGAATGGAGAGACTGTTCTTAAAATAGAAGATTTTGACTTTACTGCTCCTGTTCAGAAGAGTATTCCCCAAGAAACCCAAAGAACTGAGGCATCAGCAATTCATAATGACAACTCTAGCAGCCAGTTTCTAGACTGTGGATTACAGAGTAGTGAAGGAGGATATGCATCTTGTATGCAAAGCAGAACGTCAGAATTGCGAGCCAGGGTTGCAGAAGTGGACATGTCCATCTGTTTGCTGAATGGGACCACTACAAATAATAATTCAAAGGGCTGTTTTTTAAAAACCAAAGAAAATTGTACAGCTGGAAGAAGGATTCAAATTAAGAAAGCCAGAAATACTTTGGCAACAAATTTACACAATTCCCAAAACAAAAGACAGAAAAAGCAATTACATAAAAAAGAAGAGACATCAAATGTTAAAAAATCCAGACAAAAGGATGAAGTCTCTGCTGTTAATTATGAGAGTACTGGTGAACAGAAAATGTACAAGATTGGCTCAAGAAGAAGGAAAATGCATTTGAAGAAGGGACTCCCCATTTCTGAGCCAACATTGGAAGTGAATGTTAAGCCTCTTGCAACGATTGTGGATTCAGGCACAGAAATTGAAGGCCCCAACAGGGTGGTCCATTCAACAGTTGATCAAAACCTTTCAGAACTGGATATGGATAGGATGCCTTCAGAGAGCCAAGATTCAGAATTTGCTCCCAAGTTGGATATTAGTGTTCCACAGACATATGACCAGAAACAGTTGACATCTGTGAAAGGTATAGTTGTATACGTCTGGGTGGAAATATCAACAAATTAGGATCACAAAAATGTTTTTGATCCATGCCTTCATGCACCACGAATAGGTACAGTTAGTATTATCTGGTTACATTGTTTTGATTTTTTTTCCTGTTTGAACAAGGTCTATCAATACAGAGTAAATATGGGAGCATGTAAGAGACGTTAAGTGCAACTGTAGTCACCTAGTGAAAACCTACAGGAAATTCATATTGCAATCCAGAGTAAATTGTTCTTACACCAGAGCAAGGACTCCCATGTTATTCTGGATTATTCTGTGTTATCCAGTTCGTGTTGTCCAGTATTATTCGAGTTATCCAGTTATTCTGGATTGCACCCTATGTCTAATTACTACTGTTTTTCCTTACTGTAGAATGTTCAGTAATATATTGGACAAGTTCCCCAGTTCTAGACAAGTACATAATATTTTTATTACAGTTGTAACGATGTAATTGTAGAGGAATTTTTGGCTAATTATTTTTTCAAATATATTAGGCTAGATGGAATACAGTAACCTCCTAATATTCTTTAATGAGGAAAGATCCTCCACACCAAAACATTATTTTCCTTAACTAGAAAAGAGATACGCTGTACATTATTTAACCCATTACAGTTATTTCCCTAAGATGCTGTCAGATCTACGACTCAGGTCATTGGATGGTTACCATTTCCAACAATTACCAAGCTGCCACTGCCAGGAAAGAATAAAAGTAATTTTAAAAATACCCTAAATTTGATGCTATGTCACGAAATGTGAAAAGTGAATTTAGTATTTGCGGAAAAAATATCCAAAGGCTACAACTGGTTCCTAAACGGCTGCGTGAAGCCTTAAGGCCACTTAAGTTCCCCACCCCAGTAGTGACTATTAAGGACTAGCAGAATTTATCTGCCATTGTGGGAGTGAAATTTCAAGAATAATTGTGGGTTCCAAGCATTTATGGGCACCACTGGGCACCAACAGGAACCAGGTATTGGTGGGTACCAGAGAGCTGTAGAGAGCACCGGCAACCACTGGGCAGTGGGAATCACCACTGTGTGGGCACCAAGTATGGGCACCAAGACAGTGTGATGCCCTCACCACTGTGTGGGCACCAAGAATCCCTACCAGTCACCAGTGGGCAGTGAGAATTAGGCATCCCTACTAAGCACTGGACATCCTTACTCGGCAACACTGGGAACCACCAAGCACTTGGCATCCATACAGGGCACCAATGGGCCGCAGGCACCACTGGGCAGTAAGAACAGCACCACTAGGCACTGGACATCTTTGCTGGGCACTGAACATCCATCCATACAGGTCACTAGTGGGTAGCACCAGGCACTTATATTGGGCAGTGGGCACAGGACACCACTAAGCATTCCTTCTGGGTACCACCCAGCAACAGGCACCAGGAAGCACTGGGCCCCCTTGCTGGGCACCAGACACCAGCAGGCACCAAATCGGTTCTTAATGGCTCCTTACATCACAGAAGGAATACACTCCCCAAATGTCATGCTTTTAGGTGCAGAGATTGGAGCTAGGCATTCATAAGTCAGGGATTCTTCAATGTTAAGTATAAGGATGAAACCTGTTGTGCCACTTCCAGTTTGAATTTCCAAAAACTGGTTCTTAATGAGTGATCACAGAAGAAAGGGTGTTCACAAAAGGAAAACCCCTCCCAAATTTCATACTTCTAGGTCCGGTGGTTTTGGCCAGTGTCAGTGAGAGAACCAGTCAGTGACTTTTTGATTTTATATACCAGTATTTAGAAATGGCAGTATCTTCCAAATTCAAAAGAAATTGTTAAACATTTGCATTTATTTTTATTTACTTTTTAACATGTAGAGAACCGTGTTCGAAGAATCCACCAAGAAAGAAGAAAAACCAGTCCATATTTTTCCAATAAAATCACCAAAGAAGGTAAAATGTTTTCCATTGAAATGTCTATAGGAATTGTTTGAATTAGCATTCGGATTTGCAACCTGCTCCTAAATGTAATTACACAAAAATAAATCAAATCAATTTCATATTTCATTTGCACATTTTACTAAATGTTGCACATTTTACTGTATGCACATTTTACTGAAGATAAAGCCCTGTTGAGTCCTGTGGCAATTGGTTCCAGGGATGAGTTGTTAGACTTCTATTTTTATGAGATCAGAAGAAATAGCAGAGATTCATCATAAAATAGGCTATTATAGACCCATTTGTTCAGTTTGTCAGGTAAATGATATATAGACATTGGTCATAGTCTCTCCATTATTGTCAGTAGCTTCCCGTATAAGAATGAATGTAAGCCTGTGGACTTTTGTGTGAGGGTTTGTGTGGAAAGCATTTGCTTTTGTCTAAATACAGATAATTATTCCATCTTGCATAAAATCTCAGGGACTTAGATTTAAATTCAAACAATAATTAGTATTTTTTTCAAATCAAACCAAGATTTTAAACCATGATTTAACTCTGGCTTGTTTTTCTTCAACCTTAGTTTTAACTATATCACAGTTCATCAATCAATATTGTATATATAATAGCATAATTGTAGTTTGATTCATCCTGAAAGGATGAGCTTCCACCACTCCCTTCTCATGCGTGAAGGGAGGGGGAAGAGGGAGTGCATGAGTTTGCAGTTCCATGAGACTCAGGGCACAATCCTAACCAATTTAGCTTGGCACAACTCACCCACTCCCTGTTCCCATTGAGGTGTAGGAAAGCCAGCGCATGTCTTTGCACTGGCCTAATCCCCCAAGAATGGCACAGAATATGTCACAGAATAGCATAGAATGATCCATGATAGCCTCAGGCCAGCACATGACTTATGCTGGCCTAAATGGGGTTTTGGAATGCAGCCACATTTTCACAAGTTAAAAATTATTGTTTAATCTGCATCTGCATCTGTGTGTGCTATTGTTGCAGTGATTTTCAACCTTTTTCATCTCGCAGCACACTTAACAAGGCACTGAAATTGTCAAGACACACCATCAATTGTCTTTACCATTGACAAGGCACATCAGACTGTTCAAATACCCCACAATGTTCCTATTAATGAATCTCAATCCCCAAATTCCTGTGGCACACCTGAGTACTATCTGTGGCACACTGGTTGAAAATCACTGTATTAATGGAATGAATTATATCTTACATTAAGGAATCCTTTTTAAACAGGTAATTGCATGCTTAGAGGCTGGTATATAATATTGCATTTTGTTGTCACTGTATAGGAAGTCCCCTCCAGACAGACAGAATTGATATGATTTAGAAAAAGCCTGTTTGTGGCATAAAGTAAGAAGAAATGAGACAAAATAATGACAGCATTCCAGAGAATTATCTTCCCCTCTTTCCTACAATTTAGAATAATTTATTCAGGCAATTACATGAAAGAAGCTCGCAAAAAATTACAACATGAAGGATATATCTTAGTTCGAAACCGTAGGGTAAGTTATATGTAGCCTTTCAAATAAATAGCCAGTCTTCACAGAAGAGACAATGTAAACAATTATGTGTCTGTCTACAAACATGGATGACTAATATATTTAAAGAAAACAAAAGCAATTGGCTTTCACAGACTTGTGTATATGTGTCTGCATATATAGCATTGAGCCCACCTCGAAGGAAGGCGTTTCGGAAATGGACTCCACCTCGCTCTCCTTTCAATTTGGTCCAAGAAACACTCTTTCATGATCCATGGAAGCTTCTAATTGCAACCATATTTTTGAATAAGACTTCAGGTAAATAAGATTATTAAAGAAAATTAAAGTTGGCAATTTTTTGAACTTCTTTTATAAGGTGAACTTGATATAGGAAAATAGGGCTGGGAAATTTTCCATATCCCTATCAAAAATGCTAAATATAAATGGAAGATACATCTATGAAATAGGCTTAACTTCTAAGTGAGGTAAAATAGTTTTGTATATAGTGGTTTTACACTGAAGAAAAATGTGATGCAATTTCATTATGATCATGGAATATTTGCCAATTTCAGTATAGCTGTAGAACATATGTGTGAATCCATCCTGTGAACTGTAATGTGAGGAATATACAAAACAGTTTTTACACATGTATACGTGGCTGACAAATGACTTTTGTTTAGGGAACTGAATCTAGTGTAAGGTAGCCTTAAGTTGTGTTAATCTGATGCAGCTTCTACAACTGATAAGAAACTTCTCCATTAGCAATTCAGCATATGTTGCTTGTGCTAGCCTTGCAAAGAAAATTGGTGCAATCCTCTCAATTCCAATCCTGACATATTGTATTTTTCTCTGCTTAGCTAAGATGGCCATCCCTGTACTGTGGGAATTTTTGAAGAAATATCCTTCACCTACAATAGCAAGAACTGCCAATTGGGAGGAAATGGCAGAGCTGCTTAAACCTCTTGGCCTATATGAACTCAGAGCAAAAGCCATCATCAAGTTTTCAGGCAAGTTCCCTTGAATATGTAGATGTTGTAGTAGTAGTAGTAGTAGTAGTAGTAGTAGTAGTAGTAGTAGTAGTAATTAGAATGTATAGACTGTAGCACTTGAATGTTCTACAAATTACTGTATATGACTGTATTCTATATATATAAAATTTAAAGTCACTGACTCGCTCACTCACTGACTCACTGACTCACTCATCAATACCCAGACAAAACCGCTGGGCCTAGAAGTGTGAAATTTGGGGAGGGTGTTCCTTCCATGACAGAGGGAATCACTAAGAACCAGTTTTCAGACATTCCAGCTGGAAGGGGGCAAAATGGAGCACAACACATTTTCCTCCCTGTACTTTACATTGAAGAATCCCTGACTGAGGGAAGCTCTGCACCAACTCCTGGACCTAGAACCATGAAATTCAGGGAGGGTCTTTCTTCTGTTACATGAACACCCACCAACAGCCAATGTTAAGAAATTTTACCCTTAAGGCGGTGAAAAGGGATGCAACATGTTTTTGTCCTATACTTAACATTGAAGGCTGACTGATCAACATCCAGCCAATTTGGTGCTCGGTGCCTGATGCACTGGGAGAGAGGGTGCACATGGGGGAGATGATGTGCATGGGGGGATGATGTGCATGGGCAGTTGATGCGCATGCGGGATGATCACAGGTGGGCAGATGCTGGTTCGGGCCTATTCGCCCGAACTGGATCTTCCCACGCGGCGGACGCTAGCGAACAGGAAAGAGCCGCGACTGCCTGAAACACGGGGACCGGTTCACTAGCGGCCGCCGCGTCTCCTGAAACTCGGCTTCAGGAGACTCAGCATGCTTGGGTCCAGGAGAAGCACTGGCTTCAGGAGCTTCAGGAGTCGCACTGCGCATGTGTCAAGCCTGGCGCATGCGCAGTGCGGCGGGGTTGGGGCCCTGACCCCAGCCCCGCCCCCTGGCCCGCCCCCAACTTCCGGCGAATCGGATCTTGGGGTTGGCTGGGCCCACCCCTGGGGATGATGCACATGGGGGATGTTACACGTGGGATGTTGATGGAGTTATAGATGTTGATGCACAGGGTGAGACAATGCGCATGGGGGATGTTACTCATGGGATGTTGAAGTGCATAGAGGAACGATGCGCATGGGGGACAATGCACATGGGCGGATGTTGTGCATGGGAGGTTGAAGAGCATGGGGGGATGATGTGCATGGATGAACGTTGCGCATGGGATGTTGATGTGCATGGGGGGACAACATGCATGGGGTTATTGCGCAGTGGGGGGATTATATCTGGGGGGATTATATCCTGCAATGTGAGTACTTTTTTACTAGTATAGTATATAATACAAGTACAATATATCTGTAGATATACCAGCAGTATATCTATGGTATATCTAGCAGTTTGAAAGCATGGAAATGCAAGTAGATAAATAGATACCTTCTCAGTGGGAAAGTCAAACATTCCATGTTCCTCGGTGTATACTTATGCTAGTTCCATGAGCATAGAAATGTCTTTGGATAATGCTGGCTCTGAAGCCTAAGAAATGGGGATGAGCACCACACCCTACAGTCAGTCACATCTAGCAGTACAACTGGTGGGGGACCTTTACTTTCAGCTAGAATGTTCCAAATGCTTTATGTGTATTTTTGTGTATTATGTGTATTAGTTGTAGGATTTGTCATCAGAGTTTTGTTAAAGGGAAAATTTAGGGTCCAATCCTAACCAATTTAGGCCAGCCTAACTCAGCTGGCATATCTTTCTGTGGTGGTGTGTAGAGGTCAGCATATGCCTATGCAATGACCTAACTATCCCTTGAGTGGGGCAGAAGTGCCTTAATGCACTTTTGTGACACCCTCATGTCAGCAATGGACTTATACCAGAGCTTATGCCAGCCCAACTAGAGGTTAGGAATGCAGCCCGAGGGAAGGAGGGGGCAGAATCTGGGTATGCTGGTAATATTTTCCCGGACTATTGCAGCATGAAAGAGTCTTAAAGCAGTTTAAAAAGGCTGTGTGGTGGAAGCTTTGGGAGGAAAATACCTCGTAGATATACTGTACTCAGATGACTTCTAGATTGCAAAAATTGATCAAACCTCCAATCCTAGAAACAGTTTCCTAGAGCCCAAATGAACACAGTAGGACTTCTCAGTATAACAATTTTTTGTTATAGAATATTATATCTTTTTATTTTAAAATTTATTTCAATAGCCTTTTAAAACATAACAGTAAAGTTGTAAAAACTTTAGAGCTACAGAATTTATTGAAATCAGCCATATGTTTTAATATGACTTTTACTCCCTAGATGAATTTTTGGTCAAGCAATGGAAATATCCTATTGAGCTACATGGGATTGGAAAATATGGAAATGACTCTTATAGGATCTTCTGTGTGAATGAATGGAAAGAGGTAACATATATGCTGAAATCCATGAAGGACAATAGGACTCATTGGGTTGAGTAATGTCTGTAGAATCAAATGTCCATTGTCCTAAGACTGGAACTCCTAAATCAGTTTGAGCTAGAACTGCACAATGTAATTAGGTAGTGGCATTCCTGGAGGAAAGAACATTAATTTTTTTTCAGGAGTAGCAACACCTGTGTAAAGCGCCTCTCTCTCTTGCCTTGAGAGCCAGTCCTGGCTGCAAAACCATTGCTTTCAAAGAAGTAACAGAAGGCAATGGGGACGGGAGCTTCACACACAATGCTGCTCCTGAAGAAACTTAGTGTTTTGCCCCCTCTCCACTCAATCATGTGTGATCATTCAATTCTATGCTTTATTGTAAGAACATAAGAAGAGCCTCAACTGGATCAGGCCACAGGCCCATCTATTCCAGCTTCTTGTATCACACAACAGCCCACCACATGCTTCAGGGAGCACATATGACACATGCATCCAGGTGCCCTCCTGCATCTGTCTTTTTCAGGTTGTCCACCTCTACATACACCCCTAATGGCTTGTAACCAGTGTACTATGTAGCACTAATCTCAGAACTGGTATGAGGGAATTCCATGTAGCTATGCTGTTTCTTGGCCATACTCCTTTGACTCTAAAGAGGGACTTTTGTGTATCATAAGAGGAATAAAGGAAAGTTCTTCAAATTTCACTCTCATGGTCATCAGCTAGTATGTCATTTGCTAGTATGTTTTATTATAGCGGTGTGGTTGGGTTATGTGGCTTGAAAATAGCATGACTCAGAAAGAGTTTGCTACTTCAGTTATTGCCAGACTGGTCTATTGTCCTGCTGAATTAAGTAGCTAAGGTGCAAGATCAGAGTCCACTCTTACCAGCATGTTACAATAGTCCTACCGCTTGATGCCGCTTATTTTGTTTTCTCAGCAGTTAGCCATAAAAGCATAAGAGTAGCCTTGCAAAATCAGAGCAAAGGGCCAGTACCATTGTGAACAGCCAAATGCCAATAGAAGGTCCCAAAATTGATACAGAAGCAATTTGCCCTTTCCTGCTGTTGCTTCCCAACAAGTACTGAGTTGGCCTGAATCTGGAGTTTCCATAGAGAAATCCAATATAAGCCTCTCCTCCTTGAAGAGGAGAGGTTCCTTTAAAAAACCAACTAAACTGGATTGGCAATTCCACACCTTGTTTTATTTCCAAACAAGTATGTGTATGATTTCAGTCCTAAGCTTCAGAACTAATTTTAGTTGCGGTCACCCTGAACATGATACAAAGTTTACATTTCTTAACTAAAATTATCATCTCAATTCTTTTTCAGGTGCAACCAGAGGACCATAAACTGAATGTATATCATTCCTGGCTTTGGGAAAACCATGAGAAACTGAATCTTAATTAATAGTCCTGTTCAAACATGTTTAACTCCATTTTTAATATCATGCTTTTTCTGTTTTCCCACTTGGTGACTATAATTGTAAATATTCCTTTGGACACAGTATACATTCCAACATTTATGTACTTAATACTTTTCAAAATTGGAATTAAGGGCAGCTAAATCTTCTGAACATTTTTTCAACTATGACTTTTTAAAAAATAATTATTTGCTTCAACAGTACAAATACAAAAATGTGAAGGGTAAGTGTTATTGATTTTAATAAAATAAATATTCTTAACCATAGAATAATAAAGTTCTGTAATTTACCTAAGTGGTGTGCAGAATTACAGCCTTTTAGCGTGACTTCAGAAGAGGAATTCTCAATCAGTTTTATCATGTACTAGGAGAATAAACCTTTCACTGGAGGAGTAAAATTTCCAGAATATTTGTGGGCTCTGGGCACTGGCAAGCAAGGTGGGCAGTGGGTACTGGGCATTGACAGGTACCAGGGGGTAGTGGTAGACAGCAGCAGGGACCTGGCATCCTTACTGGGAACCACTGGGCACAACCACACCGTGAGTAGTGGGCACAAGTGGACAGTGGGCACCACTGGGCTCTAGCAGGTACTACTGTGCACCACTTGGCAGCAGGCACCATTGAAAGCAGCAGGCACCAGGCAGCAGGCAACACAAGGCACCATTGGGCACCAGGCATTCCTACTGAGCACCAGGCATTCTTACTGGGCGTTATTGGGCATTCCCAAACAGAATCATACAGTGGCATGGTGGGCACACCTGGTATCCCTATCATGCAACAGTGGGCAGCAGGAACCAGTGGGAACTGGGCACCACCTGTCATCCCTATTGAGCACCAGCCACCACCACACACTGGGTACCACAAGGTGCTTCAATTTCATGCTTCTAGGTCCATGGGTTCGGGTTGGGTGTTGATCAGTCAGTCTTCAATGTTAAGTATAGGCAAAAACACCCCTTAGGTGTCAAATTTCTAAAAACTGGTTCTTTGTGGGTGTTGCCTTGGAAGGAATACTCTTCTAATTTCATGGTTCTAAGTCCAGGGTTGGGGCTGGGTGTTGATCAGTAAGGGATTCTTCAGTGCAAAGTATAGGGATGAAAATGTATTGTGCCCTTTTTCATCACGGTCCATTTTAAATTTCCCAAAATCAGTAGTTAGTGGGTTTCGACATCATGGAAATGTGATGACTTAACAGGTGACCTTTAAATGATGCATGAAGTCAGAGCCCAGAAGTATGTCCCATTATAGTCAATGAAGCTTACTCTCAGGAAAGTGGGGATAGGATTTCAGTATGAGGCTGTCATTATATGCATGGTCTCTGAAGAAGAAAACCACCAAGGAGGCCCAGTTGAGAGCTGCCTTTTCTTGGCCCCTTCCTTCTGCAATGGGTGCCTGGCCAGGGTGACCATATGTCCTCTTTTTCATGGACACATCCTCTTTTTTAGACTTATGTCACGAGGTGGGGGAGATAATTGTCCTCCATTTCTTTCTGAGCAGGTTGCAGGTAGCCTTACTGTAATTCCTAAATTATACGTAATAATATGTAATACATTTATCTATATAATTTTAAATTTAATAATAAGCATATACGGTACTTTAAATTAAGCACATTAATGCAATATATATGAGTTTTAAGTGTTAATTTTGTAATGTTCTACATTTTTCTTGGGTGTCCTTCATGTTGGAGTGCTTTGTTCCCTTTTTTTGTCATAGTCACCTTAGCCTTGTGTCCCAGAAAAAGAAAAATCTTCATTGCCCTCCTTTTCCTTGTGAGCAGGCAGTATGTAGCCCTCTTGTCATTCATAGATTTAGAGCACAAGCCTAACCATGTCTTCTCAGAAGCCCCATTGTGCTCAATGGGTCTTACTCCCTGGAAAATGTCTTTAGGATTGCAGACTCCGCACCATGCCTACTCAGAAGTAAGCCCCATTGTGCTCAATGTGTCTTACTCCCTGGAAAATGTCTTTAGGATTACACAGTCCTCACCATGCCTACTCAGAAGTAAGCCCCATTGTGCTCAATGTGTCTTACTCCCTGGAAAATGTCTTTAGGATTGCAGACTCCACACCATGCCTACTCAGAAGTAAGCCCCATTGTGCTCAATGTGTCTTACTCCCAGGAAAATGTCTTTAGGATTGCAGACTCCACACCATGCCTACTCAGAAGTAAGCCCCATTGTGCTCAATGTGTCTTACTCCCAGGAAAATGTCTTTAGGATTGCAGACTCCACACCATGCCTACTCAGAAGTAAGCCCCATTGTGCTCAATGTGTCTTACTCCCTGGAAAATGTCTTTAGGATTACACAGTCCTCACCATGCCTATTCAGAAGTAAGCCCCATTGTGCTCAATGTGTCTTACTCCCTGGAAAATGTCTTTAGGATTGCAGACTCCACACCATGCCTATTCAGAAGTAAGCCCCATTGTGCTCAATGGGTCTTACTCCCTGGAAAATGTCTTTAGGATTGCAGACTCCACACCATGCCTACTCAGAAGTAAGCCCCATTGTGCTCAATGTGTCTTACTCCCTGGAAAATGCCTTTAGGATTGCAGACTCCACACCATGCCTACTCAGAAGTAAGCCCCATTGTGCTCAATGGGTCTTACTCCCTGGAAAATGTCTTTAGGATTGCAGACTCCGCACCATGCCTACTCAGAAGTAAGCCCCATTGTGCTCAATGTGTCTTACTCCCTGGAAAATGCCTTTAGGATTGCAGACTCCACACCATGCCTACTCAGAAGTAAGCCCCATTGTGCTCAATGGGTCTTACTCCCTGGAAAATGTCTTTAGGATTACACAGTCCTCACCATGCCTACTCAGAAGTAAGCCCCATTGTGCTCAATGGGTCTTACTCCCAGGAAAGCATGTTTAGGATTGCAGCAACAGGGCTTGAACCCGAAGGAGCACTTTCCTGGGAGTAAGACCCATTGAACATCGTGGGGCTTACTTTTGAGTAGACATAGCTAGGATTGTGCTGATAGTTTTAAGCGGAAATAGTTTTAAATGTGATAACTTATAAATCTGAATGCACGTAAATAGTGTTGATGCAGGGCGCCTCCCTGCAGAGGGCGCTGTGCTGGCCCTGCGGGGGGTCCTCGTGCGTGCGGCGCAGGGGCTGAGCAGGCGCGGTGTTGAGTGACGGAGGCGCGCGCCCTCCCCTGCCTCCCTCCGGACCAATCAGCTGCGAGCGAGGCGTTTCCTTGACGACGCCCTGCCTCCTGCCTCCGCCTTGTGCCCTAAGAGGGCGGCGTCAGGCAGTCAGTCAGTCACCCTCCCTCACTCGCTCACTGACTGGGCTGGAGAGGAGCGGAGGCGCCTGCAGTTCCTGCCTCCTGGCCGGCCGGGGATGGTGCTGCGGAGCTCCCCCTGCGGGGAGGGGCAGAAGGCGGTGGACCTGCATCAGCTGGAGCTCAGCTGGCAGCAAAGGAAGGAGAGACGCTGCGCCCTCCTCCGGGGAGCCCCCTCCCCACACGCCCCACAGCCCCTCAGCCGCCCCCTGGAGACCCCCACAGACACCCGCTCCACTCTCTCCACCGCCAGGTCCGTCCCCCCAGCCTCCTCCTCCTCCTCTCCCCGCCACTCCTCAGCCCCCTCAGCAGGCACCACCGCTGCTCTCCTCAGAAGGAAGCCCCCTCTGCTCAGGCTCCCCCTCCCAGGAAAGTGGCTTCAGCCCCGCAGCCCCAGTACTTAAATTAAGCACACAAAAGCTCCCTCCCTCCCTCCCTCCCTCTCTCTTTCCCTCTTTCCCTCTACCTATATATGCACACTGTGTTGGTATATATATGTGTGTGTGTGCGCATTCATATGTCTCTATACACACAGATATAGATATAGATATATATATACACACGCACACACACACAGAATATATACAGTGGTGCCTCACATAACAAGTTTAATTTGTTCCAGAAGCATGCTTCTTACGTGAAACGTTCTTTACGTGAAGCGGATTTTCCCATAGGAAATAATGGAAACTCAGACCATTGGTTCCACAACCCCAAAAATATTCATATAAAAATATTAAATGGATGTAAAAATGATGACAAATCACTGGAATTGAATTCAAAACATGCATTCAATCTCCATGATCTTATGAAGTCTACTTAGGCTACAGCCCTAAAGACACTTTCCAGGGAGTAGAACCCATTTAACACAGTGGGGCTAACTTCTGGGTAGACATGGTTAGGAGGCTGCAAAGACATTTTCCAAGAGTCTCCCCACTTTCTCCTTCTCTCTGTCCTGAGCCTCTCTCTTCCCTGCTCCCTTCTGGCTGGCCCTGAGCTGCTTCCCTCTTCTCCACTGCTCTTCTCTCCCTCTGCCCAGCGGATGCCCAGCCACAGGAGGAACAGCGTGGAAGTGTTGCTTTCACTATGGGCAGGTGCGCTAGGCAGCCCTGACGCTTTTTAAAAGGGCTGCAGGCCAATGTGTCTGCCCCAATTGCCAACGAGTGTGCATGTCAAGTGAAGTAACACTTGTTATGTGAGTCAGAATCTCTCCCAAGCCAGGCATGGCTACTTTTTAGTTGTTTTCTACTGATATGTAAGGGTTTTTTTTTCTTTTTTCCAGTGAATGAATGAGCTTAACCAACTGGATGTGATGAATGAAAATCACCCATTGGCTCTCCTAACTTTTAACAAGCACATTTTAAAGTGTAAAAGTTGGCAAGAAGGCTTTAGATTTCTGCAAATAGCAGCCATAGGACAGCACTGCCATGCTGGGGCATGTTTCTTAGTGCTGTTTTCCTGATGTGAATCAACGCCCCCCCCCCCCCAAAAAAAAAAAAAAACTGATTGCTTCATTGGTGTTTCCCAAACTGGGGAGACAGGCTTTTTACACTAGAGGCACACCATTTCCACTCATACAAAGTTGCCTGGTGCAGAGTCATGCCGATCATAGAAATTACTTCCATCCTAAAAGATTGACTTCTAGAACAGATCAAAGCATAAACTTGCTACTCTCCTCTGTTGCTGTATCAGTCACCATTCTGGCCATTTCTCTGTGGAGCGCATGCCATTGTATTCCTCACTTGGACTGGATGATCAAATCATAATTAATGTTAACATGGCCGTTACCCATCCCTAGCAAAACCTAATTAACTGAGAAGAAGCACAGAGGGCAGTCCCCTTCTTATGTGGATATTTTGAGATTGCAGCAGCCTTATTAAATATTAAATAAATTTCTTTCTTGTACATTAAAAATACTCTCACAGAACTAGCATGTTATGGAGGCATATAGTCTGTATATGACTGCATATAGAAATCTCTGGGGAAAGACCCCAATATACCTTTATTATTATTTTTGTCACTTTGAATGTTGGAACTAAACATTGTTCTTAAACTGTGCTGTGCTTCATATTACCTCTAAAACAGTAAAACACTGTGGATTTTGCTTTAAAGCAGAGGTCTCCAAACCCCAGTCCGTGGGCCAGATGCGGCCCTTGGCGAACCTCAGTGCGGCCCCTGGCAAGACCCCTCTATCTGGCCCTTGGGCAATCTTTGTAATCTACTCAAATACATTCTTAAATGTAAATTTATTCAAATTTGAAATGTAAGTTACTTTTCCGGCCCTGACGCAGTGTCAGAGAGATGATGTAGCCCTCCTGACAAAAACTTTGAAGGTCCCTGCTTTAAAGGATAATTTCAGATCAGGGAATCTTAGTTTGATGGACTGTGAGCGTTTCACTAATAAGTTCATCTTTGATATTTTTGAATTTTTCACTTGTTTCTTCTACCGTCAGCGATGAATCCAAACAAGAAGAAGAGTTTTCTAATCAGGTTTTGGAGCACTGCTTTCAAAAGCACAAGTTTGAAGAAAAACATCCAAATTTTTTCCTCAAACTGAAAGCAAGTCGATTCGGCCCACCCAAATCGAGGCGTCGCAATCTGATTGCCCCTCCTATGGAAGGCATGGCTCCAAGTAGTTACAAACCCCGCCTGCAGCCACCCTCTGAGCCCAAGGAGAAAGCATGTGTATTGGAAGATCTTCCTGCGAAAGCTAAAGCCACAGTAGGTGATGATCTAGAAATCCTGCATGCGTGGATGGAGGAGAGAAAAAAACTGCAAAATCTGTTAGACAACTGTGTGGATCTTGAGAAATGGTTGGAAGGAAAAATCCCCACAACTAGTCAGGAAGAAAGAATATTGGGAAAACTACGACAAAGCAAATTGACGGCGGAGCAATCCAAAGCCCTGGTATCTGCCGTCAGCAGCTTCCAGGTAAGCTAGGCTGGGGAGACCACTCAAATTTATTCCTTAGATGATTTTGGACCAGTCTTAGACTCTTAAACCCATATTCTAAAGTCAAATTATGCCCTTTGCTATGGAGCAGGTAAGGTGACTTTCCATAACACTAGAGGGTGACATAACCGCGTGGACCTGTAACTGCTTTGGATTTTGCCCTTAGTCTAATTTATCACATAGGGCTTTTAGGATAAATGGGAAGTGAAGCACGCACACTACCTGAGGTACTTGGGAAAAGGGCATGATAAAAATGCTTTAGTTAATGAAGCATGGTCCACAATCTTGCATACTATGGTATGGCCTGCCAGCATCGCTACAACAGGCATGGCCTCTTTGCTAGTCTTAGGAGTAGGCAAAGCAAATTGAAGGAGAAAGATGTCCTGTTAGTCTCTTGACAGTGCAATCTCAACTTCGAGTTAGGCTGGCAGAAGTCCCTTGCACATGCCTGCGGGTGTGTCATTCCGGGGGGGAGGGGGATAGGTTAGCACATGGACATGAGCAGAACTCTCCATGCCATCGCAGGAACAAAGAAATAGCACTGATCTGTACCTGCCTAAATTGATTAGGATTTCACTCAGAGTGTCCTGTATCACCAGAGAGTAAAGTGGAAACAAAGCATATGTTCAAAGTGGCATTTCAGAACACAATCTGGAGTTGTTGTGATTGTTTTAAAATTGAAAGCTTTCCAAATTCTCCTTTTGAAATCTTAGGGATGTTTCAGGTATGTTTCAGAAACTTTGGTAATTATTCCTGAAGCAATAATAACTGTATACTGTATAACTCACAATATAGTCCTCATACCTGTGCAAATAATTAAAAGGCTCCCTGAAAAAGACTCGCAGTCTGAAAAAGGTGCAAAAGAGACATAGCTGGTACAAGATACTTTCTCCAACTGGCTAATTGTTTCTAATATGTCAGTGATGCTTCTTTCTTAGTAGGATGAAGTTCTTAAAGTATCTCAAAAAATGTTGATGTCTTTCAGCTTCTGATTCCAAAGCCACCACCACATAAGAAAATCCCCCCTAAGCTTGAGATGCCATTTCCTGATTCCCTCATCACACTGCAGAACATTCTGAACAAGGAGAAACTCAAGTTGGTTGACATATTCAGCAAAGTAGACAAAAGCAAGACAATGAAGTTCAGGAGAAAAGATTTCCTCAGAATTATGCAGGAGGTGGGTAAGAAAGGCCACTTTTCGGCGTGAACTTGGTGAAATGGCTTTCAGTGTAGGACGTCTGGGGCTGGCCCAAGGCTTTCTTGTGCCTGAGGTGGCACACCAAATTCTGCACCTTTCCTAATATTTCTATCTATCTATCCATCTTACAATATTTATATACCGGTTTTCAACTGAAAATTTCACAAAGCTGTTTACAAAGAAAATTAAAAAATTAATGCTAATGGCTAGTCATTAGCCAGTGCTTCTATCATTCTTCATCCCTGTTTTCAGTGTCAGAACTGAACTCAGTCCTTTCCCACAAAGATCCACTCCAGGTTCCACACCTCAACCACTACACAAAGTTCCCTTTTAGCCTTGGACAGCAATTTTTTTCTTTTTTCTGTTAGTGAAATATAGTTGTTGGGAGTCAAAACTTGTGCCTTTCCACTGCAGATCATTCAGAAATTTACAAACTAGCCCAGATTAATTTTTTCCCCACTCCTGCTACGCACAGGCAAAGAACAGTCCAGCGATAGTCAACCTTTTTCATCTCATTTCACTCTGACAAAGGACCAAAATTGTCAGGGCATACCATCAGTTTTTGGACAATTGCCAAGGCACACCATGCTGCTGGTGGTGGGTTCACATTCCCCAGTGGACCTACTCAGTGTGAGTTCAGTGTGTGAACCCAATCATAGCATACCAACGTACTGCAGTACAGTAAATGTAATTGGAATAGTCTTTCATATCTAAAACACAAAACAACCAATTCTTTTTCTAATTCTCATTCAGCAGGAATACTCTCATGCATACATACACAGTCAATCCTCCAGTTCCCTTGCTTTAAGCAGGTTCTCCACACCAACACATGTTCTGAACTATTGCACACAAATCAGCCCCCCTTTTCTCTGAGTCACAGTTTTCACCTTATAAGGTCAGAGTTGATAGCAATTGTGTCTCTTTTGTCTTCATTTCCAGACCAAAGTGCCTATCAGTCCAGAAATTTTGGAAGATGCGGTCATCTATCTCAGCTTAAAGAATAAAAATTATATAACTTGTGATGATATTGCTCAGTGCCAGAAGGTATGGATGAACTACTGGAGAAAACAGAGAGAAGAACAGTGGAAACAAATTCAAGAGCAAAAAGGTGAAAAAGAACTGCAAGCAGTTGTTCAGCTTTCTAATCTCTCTTGACACCTCAGACAGTATGGACTTTGATGGTTGAAATGGCAGGACATCTATGTTCGTTTGGGAGTACCTTATAGAAAACTGTGGCAGCCCAAGTCAAACTGATACTGTAGCATTAGTCCTTTTGATAGCCTATACTACACATTGATCCCTATAGCTTTGCTGACCTAAGTCCACAGGAAAGATTGTTTGGTTTAGATTGTCCCAGTTTTAACAATCATGTCTGAAAGAACCAAGATTGTCCCAGTTTTAACAATCGTGTCTGAAAGAACCAAGGATGCTTTCTGTATGACAAAATGGCTAACCAGAATAGATTGTCAAAAAACATAATTAGGGCAAAAGGCCATGGACATGATGTCCAGGCCAGGTGGGGTAGACCCCACAGGTGATGCAAGTGGGAGGCCAGGGTGGGTACATTGTCCAGGTACCACACCTTGAAGGGGTGCCAACTCACACTATCAACAGTGAATCAAAGACAAGAAAAGTGCATTTTCTAGAGAAAAGCATTTTCTAAAAGGCATGTAGCACCATAGGCTGTTAATTTTTGTGTTCCCAGGTGCCACATACTTTGGCTGTGCCATTGGATCATGGGAGAATGTCATATCAATGACCACCATTACCCTGAGTCAAAGAGCAGATGGGCATTCAGCAAGGATAATTAGGACATAGCTAGTACTCTTGGCAGCCTAAAGGCACATCAGTGCCAACAAACTGACTTGGGAGCTGCTCAGTTTATTCTAGTTAAAAGACTTTGCATTCATATACCACTTCACTTCCATTTCTTTTCTCGAAACTACAGCGCAGAGCCGTCAGAAAAAGAACGTGAGCAAGGACTTGGATAAACCACCTGATGGCTCAGGTAAGTCCAAGTCAGTTGGATAGACGTATGGTCTGATCCTAGTTGGGCCTGTTAGGCTTCCAGGGGGAGGTGGGTTTCAGAATGTTCAGAAGGTGCAACCAGTTGTCTTCTGTGGTAGAACCACTTGTCTTACCCTCACTTCCAAAGGCTTGTCACACTGGTGACTTGGTGAGGTGGGTGCTGGATCCCCACAGAGGAGGTGCCATAACCACTTTGCCACCAGGTGGTTTCAGCCTCTAAAGTTCATGGTGAAGGGCCAGTTCAGGGTGATAGCTTCAGAGTGATCACCTACTGTTATACAACATGACCAGGGTTTGCCCAGAGATCCAAGGGAAAAACCCTGCACTATAAAAACTTAAGAACTGTGCTGGATCAGGCCAGAAGTTCCTCTAGTCCAGCTTCTTGTATTTCACAATGGCCCACAGTGGTCCACGACCACATAAGACCCACAAGATATCATTTCCCTGAATTTTGCATTAAGATAAAACCTACTTCTTAAACCAGGTCACTTATACCCATCACGGTTGGTATCCTGTGAGGGGCTTTTCCTCCATCAGTTTGTCCAATCCCCCTTTAAAGGCATCTAGAAACATTTGAGCTCATCATTTAGAGAACAGCTGAGAATTAGCTTTGCCTTGATTGTCCCTGCCATAAGAAACTTCTTTTTACAAATCTTATGAAATATTCTCATAAAGACAGAAAAGGATACTGCATGATCCAGTTGAAGAAAAACAAGGGGGAAGTAGAGATGCCAAGCAGAAGTGTATGTGTTTAGGATTTTTGACAGCTTTGTAACTTGATGTCTCTTTCCCTTCCTTTTAATAATGGTACCTAAGAGAGCCCACCTGCCACCTGTGTTATGTTTCCTCGTCCTACAACTTCTGATGACAAGTCCAAATCCGTAAAAAGTCCTGAATCTCCTAAAGTCAACCAGTTGCAGGTTCCCCCTATCAACACCGAAATAGATTTCATGCCTCTAACTTATAATGAAATGGAAACGGTTGGGAAGAGATTAAGAGAAATGAGACGGCGGTTAAAGGTACTGTAATTTTATTCACTAATTTTTAGCATTGAGTTTTTTGCAGTTTGCCCATAGACAGTTGCTACAGCAATATGTGTTTGCAACGATAATTATGTTCTGCCCCATGATCCAGGTTAGCACTACTCCTAGAGCACAATCCTAACCATGTCTACTCAGATGTAAGCCCCATTGTGTCCTGGGTCTTACTCCCAGGAAAGTGTCTTTAGTATTACAGCCCTAAAAGATCATCTGTACCCTATGTTTACCATTAGCTCTGAACACTATGACTTGGTGGTCTTCAGCTTGTCAAGAGCTGTGACCCCAAGACCTGTCAAGAGCTCTCAGATCCCAACATGCAATAGACAGAGTTTCCCAGATGGAAAAGCCTTCCTCCCTACAGCTATAGCTGTCTAAGTGCAAGTGAAAATTACTTCCCAGTACAATCAGTTGTCTTGACTACACACTACACATTCAATAACAACAAAAATGTTATTGTGTTGCAGAGGAAGATTGACCCCTTAGATTGGCTAGAACAGTGTCAAGTAGTGAAGACCGGAGATATGGCTGTGGATGGGCATTGCATGCCAAGCACCATCAAGGGTGAAATGGGAGAGATAATTGACAGATTTCGAATGGATACTCATCTGGTTTACCATCGGTGTGTTAAGATGTGTAAAGCACTTGGAATTCCAATTTCTGAAAGAGTGCTGAAAAGAGGTACAGTAAAACCAGGGGACTGGTGGGAATATTGTAAATCATTAAAGAATGACATCTGGGCCATTTTTTTCTGACCATATTTCAGTCCTCATCCGAACCTTTAAATCTGTCTAGCTTAGGAGTAGGGTACCTAAGGGGCTGTGGTTAAAGACATTGTGCTTGTTGATCTGAAGGCTGGCAGGTTGGCGGTTCAAGACCTGAGTACTGGTGTGTTGTTCCTAAATAGGGCTGTTCGCACAATAAACTGTACTTGGGTACTTTGGGGTATCTGGCTACAATCCTTTGTTAGGCTATCACTCGACTACAGGTCCAATCTTATTAAACATAAATTTTTTTGTACATGGATTTGACTCAACTTATATGAACATTGCAAATCACAGTTTTAAAAGCTGCTTTTCTACTGTTGTGGAGGCAATCATGCAAGCAATCTTTCCATTCTTCAGCTGAGCCAGGCAAGGGCCAGGGGGTCCTTTCTATTTTTAACTGATGGCTACCTCTCTACAACAGTAAGAAAAGCTGTTTTCAAACCATTGTAAAGGGACACGTTGTAATTTTTTAAATTGTTTTTATTTTACACATTTTTTTGTATCAGCAGGGAGTCTCAGAATAAAACCCGTGCAGTTACTGAGACACAGCATCCATTAGGATCAATGGAGGAACAAGAAACCTGAAAGTGCTCTTTAAATCTATTTGTACACTGTTTTTCATCCACATATTTTTTTTAATCCTGGAAGGTTCTGAATGGAGCTCTAGTGGATAGCAAGGAGTACCTATATAATTACTCACACTCTTCCTTCAGTGCATGTACACTTCGTGTTCAGTCAGTGTACAAAGATAGTTGATCTGTAAAAACAAACACAAATACAGTTGTTCAGATAGAAGTGTTTGTTGTATTTTGGTACAGACATTTTGTACCTTGGTAAAGCATAATATGTGAAGATTCTACTTTATTTCAAAAATTTGTTTTCTGTACTATAGGCCTGCTATTTGCAGGGGATAGAATTCTAAGAGATGGGGAACATATCAGGAAAATAAGACAACCTGGAGGTGCCTATGATTCTACCCAAGAATCTTCATCCGATGAAGAATCAGTTAGGTCCCCTGTGCAAAGAAAAAGGTTTGTACTGTTTTTAGTATAATGGCAAAATATAATGGCTTAATAGTGCGTATATATTTTCCAGGTGGGATGGATCCAAGATGGCTACTGGTAGGAACTCATTTGCACTGCACCTGTTCCTAGATTTTAACTTATTTTTATTTTAAAGCCTTAGAGGGTATTTATCTTTTCCTTTTGGTTATTATCAATAACTATCCGGCAGTAAAGGCTTACCCAGCTCATTAGCAGGGTTATCTTGCTGGAATTGTTTTGATAACAATTTAGCCCAGCCGTTGAGTCAGCACAGACAGGCAAACGTTGTTTACTTTCATAGACGCAGGGAGGATTTAAAGAGACTACACCATGTTACTGAGACCCAGAAATGGGAGACCCTGTTCAACTAAAAAGAAGGTCTCAACATTTACCAATTTGACGAAATCCAAGGCCAGGAAGAATTCAGCCAAGAGAGCTGCTGCTTCGGAGCAATCCTCGATGGAATTGTACCTCACCCACCACCCCAAATCTGGATATCTACCCACCTTTGAGGGGAATAAACATAGGGGGAGTGAGTTGACTAACAATTTTTCTCCTGCCCAGTTGGCAAAGACCTTGGTGGAGGAGCTGGACGCAGGAAATGTATCTCCCTCGGAAGAGTTAGACAGAAGTCAGAACTCCCTCAATGCTAGTATGGGGGCTAGCTTCAACTCTGACAACTCTGATAAGGAGGGAGGGGAGGACAAGTCCACTTGGCTTTATTCAACAAAACCCGGGTGAAGCTTGCCTTATTACTGCTCACATGTTGTTAGCCTTGCTTGGTAACCTCAGTGCTATGGACAAAAAATTGCAAAGCCTTTTACAAAAGATGAACCAGATGAACCAACAGGATCTGGCTCAACTTAGGAACGCTCTTCAAGATTGAGGAGTCAACGCCCCTCCGGCAACTGCATTTGGACTATGCCTAGAAGGCAAGGGAGGCGTGACACCAGTTTCCAGAGGGGGACAGGAAAACTCTCAATTATTATTACTATCTATGGACATTGTATTTAACTACCCCAGCAGTGAAGTATTCTGGTGGACAAATAGAAATCGAATTGCCAAGTCCATATCTTGGATCTTAAAACGACATATTAGACCAGCCGAGATCCAGAAATTCTTTTATTTGCCATCCATTTCAGCCCCAACAGACTTTCATAACAACTTGGCCAATGTATCGTACAAGAGACTCTATCCTTTGCTACGGCTAGGACCCCCAAAGAAATAATTAAACACCGCACGCTTTTTGAGTCTTTGAACATTTATTTACAACGGGCCTTTAGGCAGACTAATCCTCCTGTAATACTCTTCAAGAGCACAGAACCTCAAAGGATCTCTGGCAACTCCTACGTGTCTGAACAATGTCCACTCAGGCATCAATATAGTGATAATTGCCTTGGCCCTCTGCTCCCTAAAAGAGCCCAACAACCATCCTCTGGTCTCACTAATGTGGCTTCTGATGACATAGGCAAGGACATCATACTGCACATTAAGAAGAGCCAGCCCAACATTACTCCGGCCCCACTTAACTATGAGCCAGGCCACAGAGACATTAGTAACTTAGATCTGGCCATTTTGTCCACGGACAGTTGCGACTCAGTTGTTCATGCTCTTGGAAATATAAGAAAGAGTGCTGAAGAGCCGGTTCAGAAGAGAGGCATTGGGAACCAAGCTGGTCTGGAAAATATTGACGTCTCTCCATCTTCCTTTCCGACCATTGAATTTCCATCGGACATGAGACCGGGGGCACTATTTTTAAATGATCCACATTTTACCAGCTTGATGGAAGTGCTTTTTCCAGAGGAGTTTACCGCATCGCAACTTACCCAAAAGCAACAAAGACCAAATGTGTCACAGCCATCTCCTCCTCAGGGCTCAGACAACACTCAGGCCTCTCTCCCAGTGGACCGCTCCTTATGACACTCTAACCCTAACCTGCCCTGCTTCCCCACTTTTATATCATGGAACATAGCAGGGTGGCGGACTAAAACTCTGGACCCGGACTGTTTGGACTTTCTTACCAAGTTCTCTGTCATCTGCTTACAGGAGTCCTGGTCTTTGGACCCGGACCCCACCACTTACCTTCTACGAAGATACAAGGCCTTTGTTCAGCCCGCCACAAAACTTGCCCCTAGAGGTAGAGCAAGTGGTGGATTGGTGACATTTGTCGATGAAAAAATGGACATGAAAGCTGAAACCATTTTCGGGGATGACCAGATTTTAGCGGTCATGATCACAGGGAATTGGGGCTTAGGAGCCCTGATTTGCATTAATGCTTATTGCCCTCCAGAGTCAGCCTCGAATTCAGCCTCCTTTTGGCGCAGACTTGAAGAGACCCTCACTTTTTGTGAGATTAACTTTCCAAAAGCCGTATATGTGGTCTGTGGCAACTTCAACGCTAGAGTTGGAATGGGACCATGTACTGTAGATTTTAACTGCCACAACGTCTTCTGGCCCGAGCGTCTCTCTCAAAATACTGTGGTCAATTCACAGGGCAGGAGCCTTGTAGGCCTTGCCGCGGCTAGAGCCTCGCAGTTAGTGGATGTTCTATGCTTCCTTATGTCAACTTTATGTCAACCTTCCAATTAACCTGCCCACATGGCAGCTCTATGGACAAATCACGGAGTCATTTTACATTCCAAAAAAATTGTAGACCTATTTCAGTAATAGATTATATTTTTTGTTCTTTCAGCCTACTTTTTTTGATAGCCCACTATGACATCTTGGCACGCCCGGAGAGTGATCACCTCCCAGTCTGTTTAACACTCTCTGCAGGTAATGAACTCAAACCAAGGACTCCCTCTAAACAGGAGGAAGATTCACTCACTTTAGGAAAACGCGCTAAATGGTCCCACTCGATTGATACTGCCGTTAAAGAGCGGCTCGGGAGTCGGACTCTGCTTGATTTACATAAGGATATTCTTCTGAACACCTAGGACCCCATACAAGGCTTAAATTCCGTATCTGTGGCTCTACGACCTTTATTAGTAATTAAAGCTAGTAGACCTCTCCCTACTAGTATGGGGTACAAATGGTATGATGCAGACTGCAGGTCATCCAAAAAGCTTCTCCTACATCTAGCGAGATGGACAAGGAAGCACAGAACATCCACTAACTGCGAGGCTCTAGCCGCGGCAAGGAACAGGTACAAAGACCTTATTAGACTCAAAAGAAAGCGTTACATGTTATCTAAATGGGAAGAACTTAGTGTTGCCTGTAAGATCAAAGACGAACGTAAATTCTGGTCACTCATCTCATTAAAAGATGCTAAATACAATTACATCACACCTTCAATTTCTTCTGATAACTGGTGCTTATACTTTGAAAACATTTTTGACAGCAACAACACTACAGGAACTTGTGTTCCCAATGCATCTCATACTTCCTTAGATACGCTGCCGAAATGGCCATCCATCTCGGAGCTTGAGGTAAAGGCGATTATTACTACTTTAGCAGCAGAAAAAGCACCAGGAATTGACGTCTTACCCCCTGAGGTCTATAAGAACAACCCAGATTGGTGGGCCCCAATCCTGGCAAAACTTTTCACCCACATTAATGATACTGGTATCTTCCCTGACAGTTGGAAACAAAGTATCATATTTCCAATCCATAAGAAAGGGGATACCACCAACCCTCAGAATTACCGTCCCATTTCGCTTCTAGACATTAGTCTTAAGATATATTCACGGCTTCTGCTTGATAAATTGTCATCCTGGCTTGAAGATAATAACATCATTGCCCAGGAACAAGCAGGATTTAGGAAAGGGTTCAGCACTACCTACCAAATTTTCATTTTAAACCACTTGATCCAAAAATATGCGAGCAAACCAAAGAAGCGTCTTTATGCAGCCTTTATAGACTTTTCTTCAGCTTTCGACACGGTGTCAAGATCTCGCCTTTGGGAAAAGTTGGATAGCACTAATATCGATAAACGACTCCTATTTCTGATCCAACAGCTCTACTCCAACACGTCCTTAAGAGTCAAAGTTAACCCTGAAGGCAGATTGACCAAACAAATCAACACCACAAGAGAAGTCCGGCAAAGTTGCCTGCTTGCCCCACTCCTGTTCAACTTATATCTTAATAACATTGTCGAGGAAGTTTCACACCCTGATTTTTTCCCTCCAGCTATTGAAAAGTGGAAAATTGCAATCCTTTTATATGCAGATGACATTGTGCTTCTTTCTCTTAACAGAAAAGGCTAGTTGAGACTTCTCAAGAAACTGCATGAGTATACCATTAGAGAACAACTCAAATTAAATCATGGAAAGTCTAAGGTGGTCGTTTTTGGAAAACACTTAACCACCGCCACATGGCCTATTGGGTCCCATAACTTAGAGCAGGTCCCATTCTATAAGTATTTGGGAGTCTTATTTGAAAATAGACTAAATTGGAACCTACAATACAAGCACACAAAAAACATGGCGCAAAGAACCATGCTCTCAATCATTAAATTCTTCCACTCTGGAGGAGGCAGATTAGTTCCCCCCGCGCTGAAGGTCTTCGTAGGGAAAGTGATACCTCAAATTCTCTATGGTGTGGAGGTATGGGGGATAAACAGCTCTAAGATAGCTATCTTGGAACCTATCCAGAATACGTTTCTGAGATATATACTTGCCCTCCCCCCAGGGACTCCAGCCGCACATCTCAGAACAGAAACTGATATGGTCTCTATTGATGCCAGAGTGAAAATGGCCATTTGCGCATATTACCAAAGACTATTGATGATGCCGGATAGCCACCTCCCTAAACTGTGCTTTATAGGACAACTGAAAATCGGCGGCTGGGCCAAAACAGTTCAAGCTTTACTACTCTCTTCTGATATTTATATTTTTGGAGATCTTAAACCACTTCTTAAAAAAATTTTGTTTACTCAGGATAATATGAATGACATGGTTCTCCTGAAAGATTCCAAGTTTGATCAAATTTATAGCTTGTTCAAACTTTCACACTCGAGACCTCACTATCTTTATGCATTAACTTATGCAAATTTAAGGATGGCTTTCACTGCATTACGATTTCAAACCATGCCAACAGCCTACCGGGATGGCAGATATCTAGCCCTACTCAGGCACAACAGATTTTGTATTTGTGCTTCAGGAGCCATAGAAGATGTGATACATTACGTCTTACACTGTCGCCTGTATATACAGCCTAGACAAAGATTTTTAGGTCCCATTCTAGCCTCTATCCAATTTGATAACCCATTATCAATAATATGTTATCTGTTGGCGGATATTGACCCTCAAATCACATATATGACTGCACTATATGCTAGAGCAGCTATGTCTATCCGTCTTAATGTGTTACAAACACTCTTTGATTCCGAATCTTCTGGAGACACGGACTGATAAACCCTGTATGTTTTCGTATTACAAACTTAATGATGTCAGTCCCTGTAAAGTTTAGGACATGTGCATCACCATATTTTTATATTTTGTATTTGTATTTACTAATTTAATTGTAATGGCTTTTAGCAATGCAATAAACTGATTGATTGATATTTTCCAGGCTGGCAATTGTAGCTACTATCATTTTGTGGATAGCACATGGGGTTGTTCTGGGAACATGGGGTTGTTCATGAGGAAAGTTCTGCTGTTCTGCTAAAGACATGCTGCGTATGAAGGAGAGTATTCCTTTTGCTTTCCTCTTTCATAGAATCATAGAGTTGGAAGGGACCTAGTAGGTCATCTAGTCCAACCCCCTGCCTGCAGCAGGAATTCCCCCTAGAGCATCTCCAACAGGTGCTCATCGAGCCTCTGCTTGAAGATCCCCAGTGAGGGAGAGTCCACCACCTCCCTTGGCAATCTTTATATTAACTTGTTTGTTTAAACAAGAAGCCCTTAATTTTTTTAAACTATATCATGAACTTGTACACCAGTCTGACTGGGTAATTTTCCCAGGTCTGATGCTTCTCTGAGCCGTTTCTTTGGTGTTGTGGATGAACTGCATCTACTCTCTTCAGTTATCGCTATGTTTTATAATCTATTCTAAATCAACACCTGGGCTGGCTTTTAGGCACTCAGCATGCTATAAATGTGTTTTGGAAACTTACTGTACAGCCCAATCCTGAGCTTTTTGGTGCCTAATGGAGCAGCAGTGTCAAAACAGATACCACTGAATCCAGCAGGTGCCAAGAAGGGGTCTCTAGTCCAGGGAAAGTCCAAAGCCTCAAAATGGGGCTTCTCATGTCTGTGAGCTTTAAATTTTGGTAGCTTTAAATTCAGGATTCAGCAGAGCAGGGTTCTGCTCATCCCACCCACCACTCTCCTTCCACCCTCTCTGTATCCCAGAAGCTATGCCACCATCTTACCCCTGTTCATCTTACTGTTCATCTTACCCCTTGTGGTGGTACATCCTCTTCCTGTAAGCACTAGGCCTAGTACCTGACTGGTTCTTGTCCAACGCTGGTGCTCCTTACTTACCAGGTGCTGTAAACATACTTTATGCCAGCATGCATGTGGTACCCAGTGGCTAAATTCAGGATTGGACCCCCACTGACTTAGCCCTTGCCAATGAGGTTGTGGATTCAGGATATCCAGGTTTTTTATGAGAGTAAGTGGTGATAAGGGCCTTCTCGGTGGTGGCACCCCAGCTTTGGAACTCCCTCCCCTTAGAACTGAGGAAAGCTCCCTCAATACAGAGCTTCAGGCGGAGCCTTAAAACCTTTTATTTTAAAAAAACTTTTTAAGGGGGCAGAGGTTGGGGGGCTCTTGTTTTATCATTTTTACTCTATATGTTTTTAAGCTTGTATGTTTTAACTGTTTTTATTGAATTGTTCTATTTATGTTTTTAATTAAGTTTATGTTAGCTGCCTTGAGTCAAGCTAATGGCCCGAGAAAGGCGGGATATAAATTTTTTAAATAGCATAGCATTGGCATCCTTCAGCCTCGAAAGACTATGGTATCGTGCTCTGATTGGAGGTGCTGGAACAACATCTAGTGTGGCTAAAAAGGCCAATTCGAGAGTGGCAATCCCTTCCACACTGAGGACAAATAAATTCTGTCCCCTGACCAGGCGCCAGGTTTCACTGCTTTCGGGTGTGTCTCTTTGCTTCAGCCTGCCGAACAAGTGTCTCTTCCAGTTGGAGAAGGCCATGCTGGGTCTTTTGCCTCCACGCTGAACTATCAGAGGTCAAGGTTTCCCAGCGGTTGATGTCCATTCCCAAGGCCTTTAGATCCCTCCTGCAGATGTCTTTGTATCGCAGCTGTGGTCTCCCTCTAGGGCGCTTTCCCTGTACTAATTCACCATATAGGAGATCTTTTGGGATCCGACCATCAGCCATTCTCACGACATGCCCAAGCCAGTGTAGATGTCGCTGTTTCAGAAGTGTGAACGTGCTAGAGATTCCAGCATGTTCCAAGACTGCGTCGTTTGAAACTTTGTCGCGCCAGGTGATGCCAAGAATATGTCGGAGACAGCGCATATGGAAGGTGTTCAGCTTTCTCTCCTGCTATGCATAAAGGGTCCAAGACTTGCTGCAGTACAAGAGTGTGCTCAGGACGCAAGCTCTATAGACCTGGATCTTTGTATGTTCTGTCAGCTTCTTATTAAGCCATACTCTCTTTGTAAGCTTGGAGAATGTGGTAGCCGCTTTACCAATACGTTTATTCAGCTCAGCATCTAAGGAGAGAGTGTCAGAGATAGTTGAGCCAAGGTACACAAAGTCATGGACAACCTCCAGTTCATGTTCAGAGATTGTGATACAGGGAGGTGGATCCACACCCTGACCCATGACTTGTGTTTTCTTCAAGCTGATTGTTAGTCCAAAGTCTCGGCAGGCTTTGCTAAAACGGTCCATAAGCTGTTGAAGATCTTCGACAGAGTGAGCAGTAACAGCAGCGCCATCGGCAAAGAGGAATTCCTGCAAGCATTTCAGCTGGTCATTGAACTTTGGTCTTATTCTGGAAGGATTGTAGATATTTCCATCTGATCTGGTCCGGAGAAAGATTCCCTCTGTTGCGTTTCCAAAAGCATGCTTCAGCATGACTGCAAAAAAGATCCCAAATAAAGTTGGTGCGAGGACACAGCCCTGCTTCACTCCACTTCGGATGTGAAAGGAGTCTGATGTTGAACCATCAAAAACTACAGTGCCCTTCATGTCCTCGTGAAAGGACCTGATGATGTTGAGGAGCTTAGGTGGGCATCCAGTCTTGGGGAGGATTTTAAAAAGGCCACCCCTACTAACCAAATCAAAAGCCTTTGTAAGGCCTATGAAGGTTACAAAGAGTGGCTGTCTTTGTTCCCTACATTTCTCTTGCAACTGTCGAAGGGAAAATACCATATCAGTGGTGGACCTGTTGGCTCGAAATCCACACTGTGATTCAGGATAGATTCTCTCTGCAAGCACCTGAAGCCTCTTCAGTATGACTCGGGCAAGCAGCTTCCCTACAACACTAAGAAGAGAGATGCCACGGTAGTTGTTACAGTCACCCCTGTCGCCTTTGTTCTTGTACAGTGTGACGATATTAGCATCCTTCCTGTCCTGTGGTACTCCACCTTCCCTCCAACAAAGGCAGAATATCTCGTACAGTTCAGTGGAAATGGTCCCTCTACAGCACCTCAGAACTTCAGCAGGGATGTTATCTTTCCCGGGTGCCTTGCCAAAAGCAAGGGAATCCAGGGCTTCATTTAGTTCTTCTAAAGTTGGTTCACTGTCAAGCTCCTCCAAGACAGGCAGGCACTCAATGTTGTTTAATGCTTCTTCAGTTACTACATTTTCTCTGGAGTATAGCTCAGAGAAGTGCTGCACCCAGCATGCCATCTGCTGTACTCGGTCCTGGATGACCTCACCTGTAGCAGACTTAAGCGGGGCAGATTTCCTCACTGTTGGACCTAAGGCCTGCTTGATGCCATCATACATCCCCTTGATGTTGCCTGTGTCAGCTGCTACCTGGATCTGAGAGCAAAGCTGCAGCCAATAATTGTTAGCACATCTCCTGGCAATCTGTTGGACTTTGCTACAGGCGGCTCGCAGGGCTTGAAGGTTGCGCTCACTAGAACAGGCTTTATATGCAGTTAGAGCTCTCCTCTTTTCCTCAAGGGCTGGTGTCAGCTCCTCCGAGTGGGCTTCAAACCCATCTGCTGTCTTTCTAACCTGCTTACCAAAAACTGACAAGGCGGTAGTATAAACAGCATTCTTGAAATGTTCCCATCGTTCAGAAATGTTTGCCTCAGCCGGGCCCGGGAGAATTTCCTCGAGTGCATGGTCAAATTCCAACACTTTTTCCAGACTGCGGGTCTTGCTGATATTGATTCATGGTCTTCCTTCCTTCTTTGAGTGATGCAGCCTCTTTGCTTGTAGTTTTACTCTGCTGCACACCAAGGAGTGGTCTTTATCACAATCAGCACTCTGATAGCTACGTGTGATCTTAATACTGGGAAGGCTGGAGTGCCTGGTGAGGATCAAGTCAAGCTGATGCCAATGCTTCGATCTTGGGTGTCGCCAAGACACTCTGTGTTGAGGCTTTGTGTTAAAGAATGTATTGCTAACACAGAAATCATGATAGCAGCAAAACTCCAGCAAGCGTTGGCCATTTTCATTCATCTTCCCAATGCCAAAACGACCTAGACAAGCGGGCCAAGAACTATGGTCAGTTCCAACTCTTGCATTAAAATCACCAGAATAAACAATGGTTCTTTCTCAGGGATTTTCTTGATATTGGCAGCCAGATCATCATAGAATTTGTCTTTGGATTCTGCTGAAGATGATAGTGTTGGTGCATATGCACTAATAAGAGTGACTAACCCTACTGACGACTGTAGCTGCAGAGACATAATTCTTTCACTTCCTCCAGTAGGTGGGATAATGAATCCAGGTAGGGTGTTTCTAACTGCAAAGCCAACTCCATATTCCCTAGTCTCACTTGATGGCTTTCCCTGCCGGAAGAATGAGAAATTTCTCTCCTTAATAGATCCTGAGTCTGAAAGCCTTGTCTCTTGAAGGACAACTATGTCTATCTGCAGTCTGCTCAGTTCCATATCAATGACAGCTGTCTAACGTACGTCATCCAGTTCTCGCAAATCGTCAGAAAAGCCGGGGGTCATTGTCCGAACGTTCCAGGTGCCCAACTTGAGGGCTGAAGTTTTCTTATGTTTGTTGCATGGTGCTGAGTTGTCGATCTGCTTGTCAGTTTTCACTCTAAACCCCACGCACCCAGTGAGGTTAGCAGACCGTGGCGAGGCAGCATCTTACTGGCTGGGGGCTGCCCAGCTTAAGGCAGGCGATAGCTGCGCAATGAGGCACGATTATCTCTCCCACTGTCGGAAGTAGCCCCTGGCATCACGCTCTTCGCCAATCGAGCAACGACTTATAACCGGTAACTGCCACTTCCCGTGTTGTTTCCACACTGTATGCGAGGCTGGAGTTCCTCTCCAGAGCATGAAGGCCTGGGTAGGTTATTATGGGGGATAGGCTGTTACCCAAGCAGATAATCCCCCCTCTCCATGCCGCTGAAATAGTCCAATATAAAGGCAGAGCCAATACGATTGGTTCCAGCTGTGTCGCAAGAGTTACCAGAACATGACTGTAACACAATCACAAACTGCTTTCGGGACTCCGGCTCTGGATTTTTCCTTGAGGTTTACTCCTGAAGCCTTTCCCATAAATGGGTATAGCCACAAGGCAGCAGAGGTTTGGTAGGAGTTTTCCTTCTCCTAGGTAGGTTCGACAAGGACTTGTTCACATGATTTGCACACCCACATGATTCACCCTCTGATTCACCCTCATGTCACACTCAGTCTCATGCTCCAGTACCAGAGGCAATACGGAGCTCCCCTCCAATACAGACAACCAGCAGGGTAAAGACCCAGACTGACCTTCCTCCTTCCAAAAATAGGCTGCAAACACTGAGGCATAAAAGGGACCTCTCCCACTCAAAAGAGAGAAAAAAAGAGGAAAAACAGCACCATGAATTCCAGAGAGCCCCTCCTCTCTCACAGGAAGGAAACTCTAGACACAACGGGGATATATATATTTATTTATATTATATAAATAAATTTATATAATATAAATATAAATATTTATATTATATAAATAAATTATAAATTATATAAATGTTATATAAATAAATATATTTATTTATATTTAAATAAAATATAACGGGGATATATAAATAAATATATATTTATAAATAAATAAATGATCTGATAACTTTTTTAAAGAAATTTTTGAATATTTATTTATTTACAGTATTTATATCCCACTTTTGTCTTGGAAACTGCGCCGGTCTGACTGGATTTCAGTTCAGAACTGGGTCACCCTGTACTCATCCTATTAAGTCAGGGGTCCCAAAAATGCTTCTTTAAGTGCCAGAGTCTACACTTGCTCAGAGGCATGGAGATGCAAGTTGAAGTTGACTTTAGACTACTTCCTGAGTCCACCCGGTCAAACTTCCACATTTGCTCCCCTACAGGGTCCATTGTTTGGGTTACCAGAAATAGTGACACAACTACAGGCTTTCTGAAATAAAGGCCGAGTTTATTTCAGAGCCAATCACCACACCAAATAAGGTGAAAGCATAAGCACATTAGAACTCAGAGTTAAAACAACAAAAGCTAGCTCCTACTCCAATACATTGATTCCTACCTTAGCATGGATGACAAAAGAATATAGTCCAAAGAACGAGCCTCAGTCCTAGTGCAGAGAGTCCCGCAGACTCCACTTCATTTCTCTGGAGTGCATGATTCTCTTAGCTGCACACAAAAGAATCTACTCAGGCTTAATCCTCACATGGCTTCAACCTCAGGTATTTTTATAATAGTTGGAGATACTGAAAGCCAGTTTGCATTTTGTGATCCAATCAGGGTGCAAGGGTCTCTGATGCACCCACACGATTGGGTCCAGTCTTGTGGCTTTCCTGAACCTTCTCGGTGGTTCTATAATTTTCTTTGTGTGGTGATGCAACCCAGCTAGCCTCAGTTTGCAATTGAAGGCACTAAGCTTTATTGGCCGTCCTGCAAGATCTGGCCAAACACTCTGGATTTTTGACATACTTCAAAGGAGGCTATTCACACCTGGCCATTCCTCCCAGCCCTCAGAAACCAGTGGCGCCTCCCAGATGTCTCTGCCACAGGCAATACTTTCAAGATGGAGTCACTCAGGTTCATAGCAGGGGCTGCCCAAGACAGAGACCCAAGGAAATTCACAATATAGTAACATAAAATCAATTTAAAACACCATTATAATTAAACCTCATAAAAATCCAACAATTAAAAACACCATAAACCTGTATAAAATAAGAATAAAACATTACAATTAAAATTATCAGAATAAAGGCTGATAAAAAGCAATAAAAGTAAAGGCATAATTTGAGTCTCTAAAAAAACCAGAACTTTAAATCAGATATTAAAAGACCAGATATTAAAAAGGCTAGGAGCTCAGAACGTTTGTCTGAAAAGAAATGTCTTCAGACCTAGAAAAGATTTCTAAATTACCTTCCTATTATATTTTAAGTGATTATAATAATAATTTAATAAAATACATCTGGAAATAAAAACACATACACCACAATTTCCTATTTTAATCAAGAAATATTGGAAAAAAATATCATCAAACACACACACACCCCTACTTTCTATACCTAGCTTTGGTAGTTAAATTACAGCCTCCATGTTCAGAGTCAATACGTGAATACAAATTGCTTGGGACAGTCAAGATGGCTCATCATGCCACATGAGCTTCTTAGAGACATTTACAATGGAAACAAAAAGATAGGGAAGATGAATATTGTCTTGAAGGCTTTCTATAACCATAGGACACTGTAGCTACATTGATGTACTCTTTTATTCAGTAGCCTATTGGCTGCCTAAGTCTTCTCAAAAGTGTTATCCAACATCTTGCATGCTACCAGTCATTACAGTGGTACCTCTCATAACAAGCGCTTCACATAACAAGCGTTTCACATAACAAGTATAAATTTCCAAGAAATCTTGCTTCACATAATAAATTCCGCTTCACTTAACAAGCACACACGCTATGGGCATGCATGCTACGCAGCCCTGACGCTCCGCACAGAGGCTCTTTAAAAGGGCTGCCAGCCAGCGCTGCAGCCTCTAACTGCCCTCAACTTGGTGGCGTTGCCTGGGGGTGCCAGAGGCAGCTGCCCCTAACTGCCCCCAAGTGCCCCCACCGGCCACCTTGAACCTCCAGCAGCAGCCCAGGAAAGCATCCCAGAAAGTGTCTTTGATTGCAACCTCCTAACCATGTCTACCCAGAAGTAAGCCCCATAGTGTTAAATGGGGCTTACTCCCAGGAAAGTGTCTTTAGGATTGCAGCCTAAGTAGATTTCATAGGATCACGCACATTGAATGCATCTTTTGAATTCAATTCCAGTGTTTTCTCATTATTTTTACATCCAGTTAATATTTTTATAGGAATATTTTTGGGCTGTGGAACCAATCTTCTGAGTTTCCATTATTTCCTATGGGAAAATCCACTTCACTTAAAGAGCATTTCACTTAAAGACCATGCCTCCGGAACAAATTAAGCTCTTTATGTGAAGCACCACTGTATTTTGACAACTTTTTATTATTATTATTTTAGTGTGATGGTTTCTTCATTAAGACAACTGCCTTGCAGTTGGACAACCTCTGTTCCAAGTGCTTTTAATATCTCTCAATACTGTTTTGGAAAAAGATGTTTGCACAATCCTAACCATGTCTACTCAAAAGTAAGCCCTATTGTGTTCAATGGATCTTTCACTCTAGGAAGTGTTTTTAGGATTTCAGCCTATGTCATTCTTTTCTCTTCTCTCTAGGATGATATTTAAGATGGAACCAAAGGTTGTAAAGAAACAAGAGGTTGGGGCCCCTCCGTTGGGGCCTCTCCGTTTCCGCTGGAAATCCTATAAAGAATTCAAGTCCATGAGGTAATATATATACGTCCTAGTACATATCCATATATATAAATGATAACATATACATGTCCTAAAAATTAGGAAGTGTCCTAAGACACTTGAGACTAAACAGCTTTGCAATCTCAGGAGTTGGGTAATTTAGCATCACTGGCTTCCAGTACAATCCTATACAGGTTTACTCCAAAGTAAGTCATTCTGTTTTTAATGGGACTTACTCCCAGGAAGGTGGACAAAGGATTGCAGCCTTATTTGTTCTTCCTCTTGAAAATTGGTTCATTTGGAAAGAACTGATCCAGGACGTACCTTAGTGAGGGCCAAACACTGTTTCAATAACCTCTGAAGATTGCTTGTCAAAAAAGAACATATCACTTTGTGATAAGTCGAGTTAGTAATAGAATAAATACATACTTTATTTATTCATACAGAGCAGCACCATGCTCTGCCATTACTTGCTATTAATTGTATCTCCCACAGATGCTTCATTTAATCCTAGAAAGGCAAACATTTAGTTGGAGGACAATGTGATGCACATAATTGCATCCAGCAGCAGCTCAGAAAATGATGCTCTTCCACATTGCTGGTTCTGTTGGTTGCATCCTCCATCCTAGAAGTTGGAACTTGTATGTTCCTTCCTATCTTTGGCACAAACATTGGTCATGTGATAGCTCAGTGGGCCTGGATTGAACAGCACTGTTATTTCAGTAAACACTGAAACACTGAAATAACAGTGTTTATAACACTGGTTATATTCATGTGAATTATACATGTCTGCTCACACATGAACATGGTTGGCAGAAGTGAGACTGTGCTTATTGCAAGAGTTTTTAAAAATTCTACATGTTGTTATCTGGAAGTAAATAGACTTTGAATCAGGGGACCTGCATTTGACCTGGCATCAGCCTCTACTATTTAGCTTTGGTATTCCTAAGTTTGCAATGCATTGCTCTTCACAGACACCCCAAACCATTTGGGATTTGGACTTTAAAATCATTTGACGACGCCAGGGCTCACCCCCGCAAATCCACATCTCGTCTGTCTGTGGAGATATCACAAGAAAAGCATGAGAGGTATAGTACTATCCTTCCTTTTTAAAGTATGGATTACTTTACATCTGAATAATTCATGAATGAATGAATGAATGTGTCAGTCAGTCAGTTCTTGATAATAATAATGAAGTTCTGACCTAGTTTTGATCCTGTCCAACAAAAGCTGATACATTCAGTTCTGTCATCTAAAAGGATGCTAATTACAGAGCTGTTCATCTTCTATATATATAAAAGAGAAAAGTCACTGACTGACTGACTGACTGACTCACTCACTCATCACTGCCCTGCCAAAACCGCTGGGCCTAGAAGCGTGAAATTTGGGGTGGATGTTCCTTCTATGACGGAGGGGTGCACTAAGAACCGGTTTTGATCAACTGGGGTGAAAAGGGGCACAACGTGTTTTCCTCCCTATACTTTGCATTGGAGAATTGCTGACTCATCAACATTCCGCCCCAACTGCTGGGCCTGAAGCATGGAATTCTGGGAGGGATTCCTTCAGTCATCTGAACACCCACCAAGAACCCATGTGGAGAAATTTAACCCTTCAGGGACTGAAAAGGGGGCAACGTATTTCTCTCCTTTACTTAACATGGGAGACTGAATAACATCCAGCCAGTTTGGTGCTCAGTGCCTGGTGAACTGGGGGGATGTTGTTCGGAGGAAGAGGTTGCACTGGTGAGGATACTGCGCATGGGAAGAAAGTTGCACACGAGGGAAGTTGCACATAGGGGGAAAATTGCGCATGGGGGGAATGTTGCACATGGGAGAATGTTGCGCATGGGGTGTTGATGTGCCGTGGGGGGATGGCGTATGGGGAAATGTTACTCCTGCAACACGGGTACGCTTTTCGCAAGTAATATATGAGAGGAACTTGTGGGATCAGGGCCAATGGCCATTTAGTCCAGTTTTCTGCAATGACCAATATATTTTCAGGAAGCCTGCAAATAGGACTGGAAAGCAATCACCCTGCCCTTCTGTTGCTTCTCAACCAATCACATCCAGTTGTACACAGCCCTTGTTTCAGAAGGTCCCATTCATCTATTACTTGTTTCCATGTTTTTAACATATGTACTTCACTCAAGAATCAGAGTGGTTTGCAGCATTAAAACAAAAATAAAAATCAATAAATTGAGTCTGATGAGGAGCAACCCAAAACACCAGAAAACCTAGCAGAAGTGTTGGAAGGACACCAACATACTATACTAAACGTAAATCACAGTTATAATGATTAATCCTTAAGCATAGTGAGACGTCCTCCATGAATATGCCCAATTATCTTTGAAGTAATCTTAGGCAGTGATCACCATAATTTCTTGAGGCAGTAAGTTCCTTCGGTTAACTGTGCATTATGGGGAGAACTGCAGATCTGTGGAGTTAACCAGCCACAACTGAAACAGCATGATGGAGTTGAGGAGGAAAGGGGAGAAGTAGTCCACACACTTTGCTCATGTTCACTATCAGACTGACCAGAGAAGTCCTGTAGCTCATAAACAGTTATGGTTTTTCTGCTGAAAAGCCCAGCTCAGATTCCTGGTATTCCCAACAGAATAGAAGAACCACAGATTTAACTCAATATCAGGCAGCAGTTCAGCTGTGTCTTATTTGGTCTTGTGAACAACAGCATTATAATTTTATTATTTTATTTAAGAGATTATCTTCTTCTTTTCCCATGCCAACACAAATGCCCACAGCAGCTTACAAAGCTTTTATTCTTGTCCTCACCACAACCCTATGAGGGAGGGAAGACTGAGAGAAGCTTCATCCAGGAAGCTTCATGGCTGAGGAGGGATTTGAACCTGGATCTTCAGGTCTCAGTCCAACTCCTTAACCACTGCACCATCCTGGCTTTAACCATGGTTTAACTTTTCTAAGACCTCTTTATTGTTGTTCTCTCTATTTTTTATGTTCTTTTCACTGATTTCTCTCAATTCTGTTTGCAGACTGTTGCGCAAAATGTATGGTTTCCTCAACCCACTGACTCATCCCAATAATTTCTGGCCAGGGCATCTTCTCGATAAGCTGCATTTATGTCGTCCTGAAATGGAAGGTGATGAAGCAGAAGCACTCTTCAGCCATGTTCTTCCTGAACACCCAGTCTATCCTGCTACCTACAGCCCTGACCGCAGCTGGCCTGTCAATGATCAGGGATATGTGATCTATGGTGATCCAGATTCCCAAAAGAAACACTATTGTCTCTGACAGTGCTCTGGAAGAGAAACAGTGTACAATAAGGACGTTTATGAAGTATTGGCCAGCCCCATTGGCCCCAATACTAAGCCAACATCCTTGAGCCAAAAAAGGTGATCAAAACAATTTAAGAACTTGCTGTGGGAAAAAATACAGTATATATGTAGTTTGGTAAAAGGGATGTTTGCGGATTATCAGCCAAACTGTGCCCCAACTACATTATGCAATTTACACAGTAATGCTACAGGTTCTCAAGGATGGGACATACACACAAACGCGCACACACAATCATGCTACTGGTGACCATACATGGTGTTGTTTGCCCAATATGGGGAGGTGATTGTGGTGCAGAAAATTGGGGATTCACAACATCTGGAGCAAATAGAAGTGAAATAGAGGTCTCTAGATAATAGAGGTCAATTGGGACTCAAATAGGATTTTCTTCTGTGTGGACATGCATAGGATTGGGCTCACAGTTGCCTCAAATAGTAGACTGGCAGAAGTGCTCACCTCCAGTGCTCTTCTCCTACTCTTGTGTTGGGAAGAGGCAGGGACAGAGAGGAGTGTTAGACTAGTGTTGGAGACATTCTAGCCATCTTCTGCTAAGGAGTGGGAGGAACAGAGGCTATCACATCACCTAGTATGGTGATCTTCGGTTGAATCTGTGTTAAAAAGTCATAGATTCAAGTTCTAGTGGCTCAGCAGGTAAGAGTCTGGGCTCATCTACCAGCAAGTCAGTGGTTTGAGACCCAAGTACCACATAATGAGTGAGCTCTTACTCTTGCCAACCCAACAGTTCAAAAATATGCAAATAGATAAATAGGTACCATTTTGGTGGGTTCGTAATAGTGTTCTGTGCGCTTGACCAGCCACGTGACCACAGAAGTAAGCAATTTCAGGCTGCAATCCTCTATGTGCTTACTAGGAGTTGGTTCAATTGAATTTGGTACTTCCGAGAAGACATCAATTCAGTAGAAGTAAGATTTCAACAAGGGTAGACATAAGCTGCATCTTACTCTGAACCGCTGCTCTACATCAGGTCTCGTATAACAGTTTTATATATCTATTCCAGAAGATTGATTTAAAAATCCAGCAGAAAGGTGTTTGTCTTGTATAATGTAACTTAAACAGGCAAGAACAAACAGCCCCCAGCATGTGTTGTATGTATTGCTGCTTTTCATGTCAGAAATTATCACTAAATATCTTTTCCATGTTGCAGTTGCTTTAGCATTGAAGACCCTAGCTCAGTGGTTCTCAATCTTCCTAACGCTGTGACCCTTTTATAAGTTCCTCATGTTGTGGGGACTCCGAACCATAAAATTATTTTCGTTGCCACTTTATAACTGTAATTTTGCTACTGTTATGAATCGTAATGTAAATATCTGATATGCAGGATGTATTTCCATTGTTACAAATGAAATGTGTGTTCTATGCACACATTGAACACAATGGGATTTATTTCAGAGTGGGCATGTTTAGGATTGGGCCCTAAGGCTGTCAGTCAGCCCCAGTACACACGCTGCTACAGCCGGAGCTCTGGCAAGCCTGACCTAGCCCTCTGCACCAGGGATCTTTAGGCGACCCCCAGGAAATCTCTAGGCGACCCCCAAAGGGGTCCCGACCCCCACTTTGAGAAACACTGCCCTAGCTGGAGAAGAAAATTACAAAAATATCTTTTTTATTAACCCAGTCCTATGTGCACTAATGCCAACAGAGATATTGGACATTCTCTGGTTTTTGCAAAAGGTGATATGTTAGAGTAGGTGACCAGCTTTTTGTGCTAGTAGCCAACTGATGCCTGCCAGCCCTGATAAGTGAGCACAGGATGAGACAGAGGTAAGCAGAACAAGGAGAGGAAGATCAGGATTGGGAAGGGTCGGGTTCAGAGGCAATGGTATCCAAACCCTTTTTCTTGCCTCAGTATGCCTTCATGGTTCATTTTGATTTGCACCAGCTATTGACTTTAGTCCTGGTAGCCTGGAAAAGCTTTACAAGTGTTCCCTTATCCAAAAGAGGCTCCAGGCCTTGACGTGTCCCCATGTGTGTTGCTATGGGTGCGTCATAGAGTGTTCGGATAAGGCAGGGAAAATGAAGCTCAGCATTTGACTGCATTAAAAGCTCGATAATCTGAAAAATACTTTAGTTATCATTGCTTTTTATTTCTGGTAAACAATTAAGGTACCACTAACATCCTGACACTTTGATGGATACTAAATGTGTGTTATATCAGGTGACATAAAATAAAGATAAGAAAATGTACTGATTTACTCTGAATAATAAAGGTTTGTATTTTCATCCAAATGAAAAGGTGTTGTGCTAATTTGTTAATAAGAAATCAGGGCTTGCAGTGTACAACAGTCAGACAAGGATCTAAAGAAAAATAGTGTAGTGATTCTCAGTCTAACCTAGAGTTTGCAACAAAATGTGGCCAACATGATCACTGATGACCTCTTCTGCTTTTAAGTGCAAGGAAAGCAGAGATCTGTTCAGCAGGCTTGACCCTCTGGTCTTCGATGGTGTTAAATGGCAATATTATACACACTTTCCTGGGAGCAAACCCCACTGATTAAAATGAGATTTAAAATGAGTAGGCAGGCATGGGTTGGACTGTACAAGTACCTTTACTGCTTGACAATCACCAATTAGTAGGGAAATCAGGGCCATCGGCTTTTAGGCACTGTTAATGCCTAAACAGTATATGGTAGGTCCATGGGTGTACAGCTGTACACACATGCTATACAACTTTATCAGAAGGTTTAAATGTGTGCTGTTGGCGGATTACAACCAACTATTCCTTTATATAGTGTTTTAGGAATGAGAAAACCAACTTCCTAGCAACTCTACAGTAAGGGAACAAACATTGCCTTTACCTTGAGGAGGCATCCATGAATATCCTCCAATTGCAGGATGTAGCAAATGCCCCATTGGCACAGCTATGCTACCGCTGGAATGTTGTTTAGAATTGCACTCCTAGGCTGCAATCCTATGCACACTTTCCTGAGAGTAAGTCCCATAGAATACAATAGGACTTACTTCTGAGTAGACAGGCTTAGGATTGCACTCATACTTTCCATTTTTATCTAATATTATTAAAACCTCACAAAGTACCATTGACAAACTTCCTATAGACAAAAAATAACTTCTGAAATTGATCTGAGACACTGCTAAAATTAACTTAAAAATTAATCAATAACTTTTGTGAATTGCATTTTTTAGTCTTGGTTGCCAAATAATAAAGGATGAGATTCCAAAAAAATGAAGTACTTAAGTCTGATATGGTCCACAGGGTGACCACATGACCAGAAAATCCAGATCTGTCTGGATTTTTAGCCTCCTGTCTGGGTGTCCTACATTTTGGCTTCATTTTGAAACTCCGCGATAGTGTACAGTACCCCATCATGCCATATGTCGTTGCATTCATATTGATGAGCGGAATCCAATGCAAAAATCAGTTTTGAGATATCTCCATCATATCAAAAGTTATGGTCAAAAATAAAAAACAAAAACTATAAAAACAAAAAAAATACATTTTTGGCAATTTTTTTGTGGGTAGGAATTTTGGCCTTCAGGTTCAGGAATTTTGGGTTTGGCATCTGGTCACCCTGGATATGCGGGTCATCTATTCAGAAGTCTCTTGAGTTTACAGAAACATGCTTCTGGGTAAATGTACAGTAAGAATACTGCCTTAATTGATTTGTGAATCAAGTAGAAAGTACAGAATTGTATATAATATAATAGTGTGCATATAAGTGTGTGTACATATGGTAATATAATATATTTCATAATATAAAGTGTGTATATATAATATAGATAATATATAATATAATAGTGTGTATGTGTGTATATAATTATTATATAATATAAATGTGTACAGCATATATATATATAACCTTTTTGAGTATAGCAAAAAACTTTTGAGAGCTTTTTTTGAACAGAGCATAAAGTGTCCATGGCAGTCAGTCAGCACTGGCAGAGGAGCAGCCTAGGAAATGAATGGAGGCTTCAGAGGCCTGCAATGACGCTTCTTGCCACCAGGTGTCGCTGTGCCGCCCATACCATTGAGCCCTCCCCCTCAGCTCTCTCCCACTTCCGTTCCTTGGAGTCTTAGCGGAAGAGGCGTGTGCAGGCGGCAGGGGTTCCCATCAGCCCCCGCGGCCTCCCCTCCCTCTTTTCTCGGCGCTTCCCACCGGTGCGGCTGTTGGTCCTGTGCGGGTAAGAACCGAATCCGGAGCCATCCTCGGGCGGGGAAGCCTGGGGGGCGGCCTGGCTGGTGCCGGGGCTTTCTCGGGAGCCTCCCCCGACAGGGCCAGGCGGTATTTCCCTTCTAGAGTGAGGGGTTTCGGTGCCCGGAAGGGAAGCTGTGGGTGGGGGGCGTCTCTGTGGCGTCCATGGATTGAGGCCTGGTAGTAGGAGAGCCTTTCATGCCTAGGCCTCTGTGTGTGTGTGTGGCGCGTGCACGATGGATGGCTGTGTCTAGGCAGCAGTTGGCCCTCAATGCATTTGGATGCAGCGACCTTGCAGAAGCCCAGCAGGCCTGAATATGGATGGGAGACTCCTCTGGGGATCCCGCCTGCACTGAAGGGTTTGGAAACCTGCCTTACTCAGTCCCTACTCCCTCATATGCTCCAAATATCATGATATGAAAGAGTTTATACCTTGCTTTTCTAATGCACAAGGTGGCTTACAAAGGTTTAGTTTCTCCTCACAACAACCCTATGTGGTAGGAAAGGCTGAGAGTAAGTAATGGGCCCAAGGTCTAACCCCCTTCACAACAACCCTGGGAGGGAGTGTCTGGCCCAAGGTCTTACATTCCTCACAATAATCGTATTTATTTTATTTAGTGAATTTATATCCTGCCTTTCTCGGGCTGTGGTCAACTCAAGGCGGCTGTGAGGTAGGCAAGGCTGAGAGTGACTCCTCCATTTCTGCTGCCCTCACAACAACCCTGTGAGGTAGGCCAGGCCGACTGTCCCAAGATTTCCCAGGAAACATCATGGTCAAGGTGGGAAGTGAACTTGGATCTTCCAGGTTTCAGTCCAGTTCCCACAGCACCATGCTGGCTCTGAGGTCTTACTGTTTACAAAGATAAGATAATTGCAGATCAGTGTTATGTGTGTGTGTGGTTTACTTCAGAGTAATGCTGGGTCAGCAAATGGAGGCAGTGAATGAATTGGATGTGCCACTTTAGAGCAGCCATTTCATCCCCTGGGTTGGGAGTGCTGTGAGTAATCCATAGGTCTTCCATAGGAATATTCATATGGCCGACGGGGATGTGAGTCTCCTGCTGGCAGCATGCTGCATCCTGAGAATGTTATTGTCTTGTCCATGTGCTGTGAGATGAAAAAGGTTGAAAATTCCTGCTTTAATGAACCCCCCATTTAAAATAAAATATTTCTGTAGGTAGTAAGCTTGCACATAAGGGAAGAATTATTCTAACCCAGAGCATAGCCTTCTATGAGTGTAGTTTTCAGCTGATTCTGTACCTACTGTGGTGCAATCTATGCCATCAATATGGCATACTGGCACTCCATCAATAGGGCAGAGGTTTTCAGACTGTTTTGCATCAGGATCCCTTTTTAATATTGACACTATTTAACATTGACACTATTTGTCCTGATCTACAAAACCTAAAAAAAAATCTAGAAATAATTTGCCAAAAAACCTCTCAAAACCCTAATGCTTTCTTATGTGACCCAGCCTTCACCCCACTGTGTATAATTGGGGGAGAAACTCTAATTAAAATATGCTCAAACCTCTGTCTCAATATTTACATGAGTTTGCCAACTGTAGAAGCGCATCTGTTTGCAGGTAATCAGCAGCTGCTGTTATCTTGTAAACTGCAGGAGCTCAGCTCAGTTTTACAGGATTGTTAGAAGCTGTATGATTTTTGAAGAGCCTTAAGTTCTTAGGCCGTTTGCAGGCCTCTGTCAGTCTTGAAATACTGTGGTATCCATGCTCAACGCTGCATGTGCTGCATGTGAAGCACGAAGGCCTGGGTTAGATTGTTATGGAGGATAGGCTGTTACCCAAGCAGCAAATCCCCCCTTTCCACGCCACTGAATTAGTCCAATGGAAAGGCAGAACCAATACAATTGGTTCCAGTTTCGGTGCAGAGCTGGATTAAGGTCAGGAGCTCACCCTGTCTTGTGTAGTTATCTAATATTTCAACCACTCATGTTTTCATTGGAAGGTCTGCTGGCAACACCAGGCAAAATTCATAGAACCATATGTCAAAGGATAAAATTGTCATAGTTTTCAAGTAAGATGCTTGATGGAAGCTGATAGGTTCATAATTAAGGGAGGTGTAGGGAAAAGGTAGGGAAGAACATCAGTTGTGAGAAAGTCAATGTCAGTTGTGAGAAAGTCAAAGATACATTAAACTTCTGTTGAGCTAAATTGCAGTATGAAGTTTGAGTTAGGGCCACAGTTGGCTCAGTTTAAGACCACGTCCTATGCCAGAGATTCCCAAGTGTTGTCTGTTAATGGCAGTAATTTAATTATTAGTAGTAATTTAATATAGCAGTAATTTTTTCATGGCACTTCTACAGTTCTGTGGCTGTTTTCTTTTGAAATTTAAAATGTCTTTTTGGCACCCCTGAGAGTCACCAAGGGCACTCCAGTGTTTGGGAACTACAATTAGATGCATATTAATTGAATTTTTCTCCAGTTTTGCTCAAGTTCAGTCCCCTTCCTTTGTTACCCTACTGTTATGTTTTGTTTGTAAACTCCTTGACATTTTCTTTTGAATTTAGTCTCTTAATGCATTTAGGCATTATTGATAATTTTTGAGATCTCTGAACTAAATGGATGTGGAAAAATAGTCATACAACTCCCTTCAACCTCCCAAGACTGCCTTCTGGAGAGCTCTCCTTAACTCTGCCAGCTTTGGACATGGGAGGAAGAGCAACGATGGCAGAAGTCCCATTCCATTACAGACTTTGAAATAGGCTGGTGAATGGAAGTAATTCTGCCACAAGCTTGTTGGGTTCATTTGTTAATTTTGCCCCTCCTTCAATCCCTTTGCTGATGACTTCACATCCACTAAGAAAACCACTAAAGATTCCTTGTCCTTGCTTTCAAAACCTCCACAGCCTTGCCTGTCCATATCACCCTCTCCCTTATGTTATGCATTTACAGCAAAATCACCCTTGAAGCAAAAGATCTCTTTCTGCATTGAATGATTTACCCTTCAAATCTGTCCTGAAAATGTTGCCTTTTCTATGACTCTGTTGGCACAGCACCTAATTCTCATATCTTAATAACAAAGTCTAAGCATGTGTGTCTTGAAATACGTTCAGGGATGGAGCCATAGTGGTAGAGAACATGCTTTCCTGGGTTTCTCTAGGTTGCGCTTGGAAAGATCCCAAGCCTGTAATCCTACATGTTCTTTCCTTGGCTATCTTCACTTTCCTCTGTTGTCTTCAGTGTCAGATTCTATTTAAAGCCTCTACACCAGGAGTCTCCAAACTTTTCAGTACGGGGGCCACAAAATGTATGTATTTCACATTTTTGTGGGCTGGAAAAAACCACATCTCTGTGACTTGGCTGTGTCTCTTGAGCTATAGTTTGGAGACCTGTTGTGAGCCTTTGGCAAAGTGTCATGCATACTGATGACACTAGCTGAATAATACTATGTGCAGTTACTTATATATAATTTTTTTCTCCTGAAGACACCATGGCTGCACTCAGACCTCTTATAAAGCCAAAGATCGTCAAGAAGAGAACAAAGAAGTTCATCCGTCATCAATCGGATCGTTATGTAAAAATCAAGGTGGGTGCCCTTGTGTTGAAAAAGCATTTGAACAACTGCAACCAAATCTCCAGTGTGTTGATCATTCTATTTGTATGTATTGTCTATTGATTCTTCTCCTTGTATGTAGACCTAGGACACACTGTACACACACATACCTAGGAAAGGGTTTAGACAAGACTTGTGTAAATAGGTCTTATGTCAGTGGCTGGATGGGTAACCACCTGCAGAAGTCTATATATGTTGCCTTGAATTCTGCTTTGGAAGAAAGGCAGGTAAAGTCTTCAGTAAAATAAACCCAAGACTATTATTTTGCAGCTCAGTACTGTGTTCTCTAATATACCATAAAGAAGCAATGTTTTAAATTTAATGTATGGTATATCTCTTTTTTTGTAGCGTAACTGGCGTAAACCAAGAGGTATTGACAACAGAGTTCGCCGAAGGTTCAAGGGCCAAATTTTGATGCCCAATATTGGTTATGGCAGTAATAAGAAGACAAAGCATATGTTGCCTTCTGGATTCAGAAAATTTCTGGTCCACAATGTCAAAGAGCTTGAGGTGCTGATGATGAGTAACAAGTAAGTTGGGAAAAGGCTTTCTCTTAAGTTTTGCAGTTTAATTTTTGCCATGTTGTGGTTTCTTTTGCTGTGAGCCAGATTTTGGAGATTTGAAGCATTGGAATGCAACATAACTAGGGCCCTGTAAACAGTAAGATAATAGAGTGCAAAAACATCTGCTTCTCCTAAGGTGGTCTTTCTTGTATTACAAATTTTTGTAATATAATTATTAGACAAAAATGTGTGTATGAGTGAAATTCAGATTATGATTGGTCTTCAGTCATCTTCCAAGAGTCAAGGCTTACAGCCAAAGATGGAACTAGATATTTTAGATCAGTATGTGAACATTGGCCACCTTGTCTCTTATTGTTTCATTCCTTGTCTTCTCATTCTTGCAGAGTACTAACTTTTTAGCCTGCCTTTATTTTTTTCAAGAATTTAGGTACAGACTTAGTTTTCTTTTAATCAGGACTCCCATCCTTAATTCTAGCAGCTTATGAAATGATACAGCCCTTATGGGAATGTTTCATGATTCTCTTGGAGCCCTTATTCATACTGTACCCTTGATAGAAAACTAGAATGCAAGTCTGAGGCGGCAATCCAGTTAGAACAGTACAGGTCCTGTGCTGACCTTGGTGTTTCAAAAGGCACTTCCATGCCACTCCTGGGGGAGGGTTAGGCCAGTAGACAGATAGGTGCTTGTCTGCCCTATATCACCACGGAAACGGGAAGACTAATGAGTTGTGCCAGCCCCATAGTAAGAGCTCTCAACATGCTACTCTGCTTCCTTATAAGAATACTCTTGACACAGCCATCTCACTTTCTTTTTTCTTTAATTAGGTCCTTTTGTGCTGAGATTGCTCACAACGTTTCCTCCAAGAACAGGAAGGTAATTGTGGAGAGAGCAGCTCAGCTGGCGATCAAGGTCACCAATCCAAATGCCAGACTGCGCAGTGAAGAAAATGAATAAATACAACTGTATTTAATAAAGCCCAAAAATTAAAAAAGTGGTTGTTCTGATATGTGGAGCGGTGTTATACTCCTGGTAAAAAGATTCTGAAAACCATTTAGCAAAATAAAACTCACAAAGTCTAATGATAAACCAACCTTGCATCCCCACTGATCAAAACTAGTTCAACAGGGGATGTCTCTTAATTATGTAATGATTATATTAAATGTAAATGGCATGATTCCACTTAAAGTCAAAAATGCAGTTCTGTTTTCGCCCTTTTGTTTTTAGGTGTACATCAAAAGAAAAAGGGTGGGCTACACTGGCTCTGGTAAGAACACTGGGGTTAGAAAACTGCTTGCCCTAGAATGCTGGTCAGTAGATCAGTCCCCGAGTACTGCAAGATGGGGTGAGCTCCCATCCCTAGCCCAGCTCCTACCATCCTAGCAGTTAAAAAAAGTAAATGCAAGCAAATAAATAGGTACCACCTTAGTGAGAAAAGCAGCAATCCATCCACCATGCCAGCCATCTGAGCATGGAGATAAGTTCAGACAATGTTGGCTCAAACGAAATGGGGATGAGCCAATGAAATGGGGATGAGAGCTGCATCCTATGGCCAGCCACAGATAGGGCAACCAAGTATAATACAGCAGTATATGTAACAGGTGAAATTATGCATGTATTTCTTGCTTGGGGTATTTGTTCTGCCACAACTCCACATTCAGCATTTCCCTTACTGGAATGCTCAGTTTGTCAGCAACTGAGTTTGTTTCAACGCTCTGCCCTTCTGGGAAACTTGATGCACACCAGTTGCTTCTAGCAACAGATATAATTCATCTGTCTGTGATATTTTTCCTGTACTATCTGAAGATTATTATCTGGAAAAGTAGATCAAGAAGTAACACTATACTTTCTATTTCAGTAGCCAATCGCCATGAGAGTGATCTTTCCTATAATGGGCTTTCATAAAGGAGCTGAAAAGTCTTTAAAAATGTTCACATCTATATAGTAACTAATAGTAATGGGGGTGTGGAGGGTCCTTCCTAAACAATTATCTATTTACAGTATTTATGTACTGCTTTTCAACTAAAAAGTTCACAAAGCAGTTTATAAAGAAAATGAAAAAATTAATAGCTAATTAGTTAATGGGTTCCTGCCTCAACAGGGCTCACAATCTAAAATGCAAGAAAAGAACACCGGCAGAAGCTACTTGAACAGACATTGCTGGGGATGTTAGGGCCTGTTACTCCCCCCTGCTAAATAAAGAACACCCACTTGAAAGTGCTTCTTGTCCAGTTAGCAGGGCTCTCTGGATAAATTATCCTATTTATTTCTTCAAAAGCATCAAAGTCTGGTAGCTGCAATGAATCAGCATTGACCAACACTAAAAAATGGTGCGTTTATGTGTTTTATTTTTATTCAAATGCATTTCAAGTAAAATGAAGTGACCCCTGTTTTATAAATAGAGCACTTAAGTGATTCACAGACTTGACTCAAATGGAGTAAAACCTAGAAGTGAAGCTTAAGAGTCTGGTTGAAAGTTGTACTTCTACCTCTGCTGAAAAGCAAAGTTAATGTTGAAGTAACAGTAGATGGGCATTTATAGCTAGATGGTCTCAGTACAGCATACTTAATACCAGGCTCTTGGGGGAATCATGCTAATTTTGCCGTTTTGAAATGATCAGTGCTTTGGTATCAGCTGGGGGAGAGAAGGAAGAAAAAAAACAAATGGGTCCAAAAGGGCACATCCAGGAAGAAGCTGTTCAAGGAGATTGTAGCAGCAGATTAAAATGACAATAATTGAGCATAAGGCATTCAATTCTAGAGGACACGAGTAATTTCTAAAGCATGATAGTTCAGAATTTAAAAAACTGAAGATTGGGATGATTGCTTTTGTTCAACTTATCTCTTGTTCCTGAAGCAACAAAAGTCAGTAATAGCACAAAGTAAAGCCACTGTTTGAAAAAAATGGATAAGCTGTACAACAGTTGCCTAGTTCATAGTACAGCAGGGTTTGTTTCACCACTGTTTTGAAATGCACTGATGATGCTCAGGGAATACTTCCTGTTCAAGAGCAGGGCATATCTGCTCACAGTCCTCTAGCTTAAAGCAGCTGAAGTCAGCAGGTAAATTTTTGGCAAGAAATGCATGACTGGGTACTTGAGCAAACAAAATAACTTAAGGCAGTCTTGCCCTATTGATAAACAGGCTTATCCAGCATCCCTTAATCATGCCATTTTCTGTAGAAATAGTTGCCCTTTTTAAAATGGCAGCTATTGCTAAAATCAGCTCTAAAAGATGTTTTAACATCTGAGCAGAGGGAGTATTCAGGAAGAAAATGGTACTGAAGAGCTTTAACTCATGTCCATTAATTCTGCAGTAGATAATGAAGTAGAATCCTTTTGAATGCTTTCAAAGAGAGAAGACATTTCCGGGTTGGCTCTGATCTGTGAAGAAAATTCAGACATTGCCGGGCTTTTATCTACATCAGGGATGGTCAGTAGAGCAGCTACTGCTCTCATAGCTGAACGTTTCAGTTCATCTTGCTTCTCAAATTCCTGCTTCACAGAACCAGCTTTGACCTAAAACACATTAAAAGACAAACTTAGGAAAACACTCACTAAGCAGAAGTTCCTGAAGATAAAAAATACTGTTAGGCCTGTAGTTGGTCAAGGATTAGGCTGCCATGTTGGTCACAAGAACACTTGGTTTGAACTATTCCACTGCAATATATATATAATATATATAATATATAATATATTGAACAGTAATATCTTGCCATCTGTTCCAGGAAACTCCACAGATACCCATTTTTATATTGCCTGCCATGCTTACCATGGTATGGAGGCTGTTTTTAAGCCATTAACTGATACATAAGGAATGTTTATTTTCTAAATGAAAGAGCTGAGACATTCATTTGTGCTGTGACAAAATAGCTGATAAATAAAATGCTGGTAATTAGGTTATACGATACTTGTATTAGAAACCTATGCATATAAAATCAAATTCCTAAACCACAAATACCAGCAACCTCTACTGTTGCTTCTCTCAGTTAATGCATGCAAACAAGTAAGATCAGTTTAAATTTTCAGGTGGTAAATGGATCTAGTTCAATGCCTCACAGGATAAACTAGGTCTATTTTTGGTGGCAGTTGTCTTCTCCCTGCAAAAAATGGTGAAGGGAGAGAGCAATTGCCACAGGAATCCATAGAAAAATCAGCTGACCCTCATTATCCACTAGGATTCCCTCCTATAGATAAATGCAAATCTGGATTTTAAAAATAACGAAGAAATAGATTTAGATGTGAATTGACACTCTGAACAATGAAGATCTGGATTAAAGAAACAATGAAGACACACAATGAAGACCAGTTTTTTGTACTTTTGCCACACCTAATGGAATAAGGTTGTGCCTTGATATACACAGAGGTTTGGTTCTTGGACTCCCTGCCGCTACAACAGTAGAAAAATAGTTTTTTAAACTGATTTGCAGTGGCAATTCGTGTTGAGTCAAATCTGTGTGTAAAAAAATTGTGTATAACCAAGTTGGACTTGTATCCTGTCTAGGTTGAGTCTGCAGTTAGCAGACTTCAAAAGAATGAATGCCATCTTGAAGGGAGAAGGCTCCACCGTCCTTTACTCCTTTATAGACTTGGGCTACTCACAAAGAGGTAAAGTGTAAAGGACAGTGGTACAACTTCAGAAACTGCTACAGATTCTACATTGCAGAGAGGATCTATAATAAGTATATGTGTGTGTGTTGTCTTCAAGTGAGTTACCTATGGGACCTGCTGCTTCAAACTGTTCAGGAAAGCTGGGGTATAAACGGTTATACAAATTAAATAAATAAATAAATATTAATGTACAGTAATTATTATTCATTTGGTTTCCCCTTTTGAGAATAGAGCTCTTGTACCTTTAGTTGTTATGCAGAAGGAGGAATTTTGGCAGCCTGTAATGCAGAGGAAAAGAGCTGCCCCTGCAAATTTCTACTTCTGTGCAACTATTGAAGGTGCCCATTCTTGGTGCCCCAGAGCAGAAACATAAAAATTCTTTTTGAAGATGTTCTGAATCTTTGTGCATTACCTTAGTAGAGCACGTTGCTCGCAGAGGTTCAATGAGTCTTTCTAATCTTTGGAGAACCGCATTGGGACACAGCGTTGACAGGCGAGCCAGCATAATAAAGGTCAGCATCTAAGAAGAATGTTAAAGTGAGAAAAATCTGCCTTAAGGCACAATCCAGAAATGCACTTGGGTTACCATCTCTATCACTGAGCTGACACAACTGCAAGATGGGCCACCCTAGTTGTTCTGGAAAAGGCTTGGAGCAGCCTAAGGCAACATAGGCTGCCCCAAGACAGGTGGACCTGGGCTGCCCTAGCTGGGCCAGCCTAGGCAGTACAGAGAGGCATGTTTAGGGCATGTTTAGCATTGCCAAGGGCAGAGCAGTTACGCTGTATCCATAGCCTGTTTCCAGGGCAGAAATGCCCTCTTCCAGCTCCTCGGAGTTAACAGCTATATAACAATGGAGCAGGTATAACAATAAGTAGACTCATAGGGATCCATGATAAGGCAGAGTAAGAATGGCAGTGTTGACCAAATATCTGAGTTCTTGGCCAGCCTAGCTGCAACCCCTGCCTCTCAACCTCAGGATATGGAACAAATACAGCAGCCCATTAACCTGGGGATACAGCAGGCCACTCCAAGAATCCACCCTCCACTAGAGGTATTGCTGTACTGGAGTCTCAAGCTGCAGCTATTACTGGTTGTCATGAACTTCTGGGCTTCCTTATAATGCAGGCACCACAGCTGTTCCTTGTTCAGTGTGATCTGAGGGAGGTCTCAGGAGCAAGCCCTCCCCAGCTGCCACTGACTGTGCCTACTGAGCATGCTCTGGAGCATCTAGGGCAGCCTAGGCTTCTTGACTCTGGATGCCGCATAACTTTCTGCTCTGGATTCAGAATACCAGTAGTTGGGGCAGCTCAGATACAGTACTTCTGTATCTCTGTATCCCTAACTCTGCATTGTGTCCTTAGGGCGCAATCCAAAATAACTACGGTGAGTCTGCTCAGATGTAAGAAGAATTTACTGTGGATTGCAATATGAATTTCCCATAGGTTTTTACTAGGTGGTCCCATAACTACGTCAACATAAATGTCTTTTACATGCTCCCGTAGTTACTCTGGATTGTAGGGTTAGTCATATAACAAAGTCTCCCCCAGATAATATTCCTAGTACTAGATATCTAGTATCTCTTAGTCATGTTCAAGAACCTTTCAATCTTGGGTGAATCACTGCAGCATATTTTTTTTCAAAGAACAGCTGGAAAAACTAGGGACATAAAATTCTGTAATACATATATAGAATTAATGGAACTTTCTGGCAGTTCACAGAACCTTTACTATGAAAATTACGGATTCAGCCCATGTGTGTGTTTACTCAAGTGAAACTGAGGCTCATGTGTGTTTACTCATGAGCAGGCAAATGTGCCTCAATTCTCATCTAAGATCATGCAAAGGGGAACACAAGGCCATCAAAATGATTCTAATTTGATCAACATGGACCTTGACGAGTACTCCAGATGGTGCCCCGGATATAGTATAAAGGGGGGAAAAACAGGTTTGAGCAGCTGGTCAAGTGAAACTTCTTTAGTGTTGTAAAGCTAGGTGGGTCTTAACAGAGTATTGTTTTAAAATGTGGATCCTGGTGCTACAAAGTTTGGCAACCACTGCACTAGAAATACTTGTTTTATTCTTCAAGGTCCTCCTTTCAAATGGTCACTAAGTTTGGGCATGAGCCTAAAATTCATGATTGAACTGGTGGAGAATTACTCCTGAACAGCCCTAAAGAAGGTTTGGCTTTAAAAGAAGCAGTGGAAGAATGAAACAGAGACATCAGTGACGATGGGAAAATGATAAATTACCCTGATATCATAATGATCCTTCAGTCCATCCTCCACATGATTCAAGTACTCATAAATATCCAGTCGGTCAAGGCAGCTTTCCAGAAGTGTGTACATGCACTCAAAAGCAGCTTTCCTCACATCCAGGCCATCGTCTACGGTGTGTTTGAACGGACCCATTTCTACCTAAACATGGAATACAGCTGGATGTTCAAAGGGCAGAAGCAACTTCCCATCAGCAACACAGAAAAGGCACTCTTATCAGGCCAGCATGGACAATATACAGACTGAGTCACCCACAATAGTTAACTGTGGCTAGTGCCTCCTTGGCCTAAGGAGACCTCTCATTTTCTTGAAACCAATTCTGGCACCCGCTGTGCCAGCATTGGATAGGAATGGACTGTAAAATATTAGAAAATATATGAACCTTTAGATCACAGGGGATTTAGAATCTGGTGCAGTATATACAGATAGCCCACTATGAGATTGAACCAGATAAATCCACAGAAAAAAGTGGGAGGTTCATACTTTGCGGTCAGACTATATACATCCTCATACAAATTGGCACAATCATAATTATCTACACCACCATTTTGCTAATGGAGGGAGTGCATCAAGATGGAGTTTATCATCCAGGTCCATACCTCTCGTATGAGTTCCCGTCTAATCTTGGTTTCATTGTATAGGTGGGGAAGGACAGTGCTGAGTTGATCTCGTATTAGAGAAGGTTTGTTGTGAGCAGCAGAATTAAACATGGCTAAAGCTACACGCCTAACATTCAAATCAGAGTCCTGAAGTGTTTTTAAGAAGTCCCCTGCATGGAAAGAACAGAAAAAGAAACAACTGTATTGTATTAGAAGTAAAAGGTTTTCCAGTCTACTGTATATATAGTGGGACCCACACACTATTTTACAAGTGCTGAAGGTACAAATTCTATATATAGAATAGACTAGTAAAATTTACCCGCCATTGCAGAAGAAAAATTTCAAGAATATTTGTGGAACTGGACAGCAGGCAATGGGCACTGATGAGCAATGGGCACTGACAGGCACTGGGCATCGGAGAGTATTGGGTCAGTGGCAGGCAGCAGCGAGCACCGGGCATTCCTGCTGGGCATTTTTGCACAGGGGGAACCACTGTGCACCATCATGCAGTGGTCACTTAACCTGCCCTGTGCAGCATCTCCCCCTGTGCATCTCCACCCCCATGCACCATTTCCCCTGGAGCACCATCTCCTCCCCTGCCCCTCCTCCTGTGGAACAACTCCTCCCCCCCGCATGCACCATCCCCACATTCATCATCCTTTCCCCCACAACTTTGGGCACTTCTACCAGGCAGGTGCAAATTTTGGGCCGGGTTTTATCAACCTTCAATGTTAAATACAGTATAGAATGAAAATGCATGGCATCCTTTTCCACCTCCTTAGGGGTTAAATTTTTAAACATTGGTTCTTAGTGTGTGCTCATGTCACATAAGGAATACCCTCCCCAAATTTCATGCTTCTAGGTCCAGGGGTTGGGGTAGGCATTGATCAATCAGGCACTCTTCAATGTAAAGTATAGGGACGAAAATGTGTTGCATTCCTTTTCACCCCATTTAGCACCTGGCAGCGCCAGATACCAGGGGACATACACTGGGTGGCATGTATCACTGGCATCCCTACCGGGCACCAAGTGCCAACAGGTTGTGCTGGGCACCACCCGGCAGTGGGCACCACTGCCAAGTACCAGGCAGCACTGGGCACCAGGCACCAAATTGGTTCTTAGTGAGTCCTTACATCACAGCAATATGTTTTCCAAATTTCATGCTTCCATATACATACATATACAGTTAAAAAAAAGATTAACCATTCCTATGTTGTGATCCTGGATGGCAACCTCTAAATTGTGGCAATTTATTGAGGGTGATTCCTATGTTGTGATCCTAGAGAGCTATTTCTTTATAAAGTAAAAAAATTACCTATGCATCCTTTAAGAAGAGGATCAATAGGTTGTGGTTGATCTGAAATGGTGAATTTGATTGCAGTTACTACAGTACTTCGAGCATATGGGGAACCTTCGATGAAAAAAAATAAATCATTGGATTATAGATATTAACTTACACTAAACTCTTACGTTCAATATTTTGATTTTTCCACCCCCAAATGACACAATAAAAAGAAAAGATACAAGCCAAACCAGAAAACATTGTAAAATTGTGCAGGCGACTTATTTTTTTGATACATGAGTTTTCAGTTCAACAGTAATTTGACATGATGCTGCATTACTAGTCCTTATACATATCCTTAACAGCAAAACACTATGTTCTTATAGCAATACACTTCTTTTAAATTCCAAACAGGCAGGATTTTAACAAAAAATATCCTAGATGGATATTTTGGATATGGATTTAGTGTGATCTGTTGGTTGTGGAGCTCATGACTGAAAATTCAATTAAGGCTCACTCCTGTCCGACTTTCCAGTATCAATGCAGTCACAATGCAGCTCCAAGTTAAGGGCACAAATGTTCCTTTACTTTCCAGAGGTCTCAATTACCACTTTCCAACTGCAAAATGCAGTGCAAATTCCACTGGGATTGCTGCATGAGTACTGTACTGGAAAATTGGATAGGATTGGGTTCTTAATCCCAATCCCAAGGATTGGGGCAACTTAATGTGCAGCAGGAATGAAAAAGAAAGCAAATTCTGTCCTCAGAGTCATTACAACAGAGATTGAGAAAAAGGCTGCAATCATAAAGACATTTTCCTGGGAGTAAGACTTACTTTTGGGTAGGCATGGTTAGGATTGTGCTCTTTGACTGCTAGTATTATACCCTTTATATAAATCTATGGTGCAGCTATATTTAGAACACCTCATTTGGGTCTGATTTCCACCAAGAAAAATACAGTAGTGCAAAAAGAAAGAAAAGAACAAATCAAAATTATCAGAAATCTGGAACATGTTCCTTACGAGTTTTACAGCTACAGAGTTTTGGGGCTTTTTGGTTTAGAAAAAAGGGAATTAATGGAAGAAATGACTGAGATGTATACATTACACAATACAGTTGCAAATTAAAATTATGAACTACAGTTGCTGCCTGTGATCCTTTGCTTTAGATGCCATCACCTAAGAACCTGCTACATGCAAATTACAGGCTCTACTCTCTTGAGCAATCATCTCCTGCTAAGCCCACAATACCATCAATTTCCCCTCAGCCTCTCCAGAACAGAGACATATGAGAGAGACCCCTTGGCCTGCTTGATTGACATGGAATGTGCAGGTACACACTTGCAGAGGTACAATATAATAATATTCATCATCATACCTGTTTTGATTAGACCTGTTTTAATTTGTTTTATATACATTAGCAGAATGAACCCATTATTATGGGTGTAAAATTTCAAGAATATTTGTGGGCACCAGGTACGGCAGGGCACCTGGCACTGGGCACCAATATGCACCAGGCAATTTGGGGGGCCACAGGGGTAGCGGCAGGGAGCAACAGACTCCAGGACCCTCCCCAAATTTAATGCTTCTAAGTCCAGTGGTTTTGATGAGTCAGTCAATTACTCTTCTATTTGAGAGAAAGGGGGACAAACAGACAAACAGACAGACACTCTTCCTCAATTGCCCCTGTAGCCTCTTCTCAGAAACAGGTTGGCCAGGGACAGATGGAAATGGTAACAGAGCCCTCAACTTCCTTGATTGACATGGATGATGATGACACCTCACACACAAGGCTTTTATGTAGATAGATTTGCCCTCAAAGCAATATTCTCTTTCCAAAATCTATTAAACAAGAAATGTTTTGTTCCATAAACATTTACTGTACCTCTATTTTGTTCTCCCATAAAGACTTTCTTCTTTGGCTTTCCAACATATGTATGTTGGCTTTGTTTCTCCCAAATATATAAAAAGAAACCAACAAGCAACAACAAGAGGTGTTGTAATAATTTCCTTCACTATTGAGCTGTAACTTCCTCCTGTAACTGGTGGTTCTATATAACAATAATCCAATCCATATCACAACAAAAATTAAAACTATTGGCATTCCTGGAGAGGAAGGGGAAACAAAGTTTTGAAGAGGTGCAGACTCCAACTTAAAGCATCCCACCCTGTTGCAGTTGCAAAAACTCTGCTTTTGCAGCCACAGTTGACTATGAAAGGAGGGGCCACTTTACAGAAGAGTATGTGCTCCACAAAACTTAGGATTTTACTAAGTTTGTACTAAATATAAACACTGATTTTTTACCACTCAACGCATTTCAGCTTGGCCTTTTCCGTTACCTGAAGACAGCTGCTTTTTCAGCCTGGGCAGCAACTGAGCAGGATTCACCATGGTCAATTTCCCCAAGCATTCAGCCACAACGTTGCGGGTCCCTTCCTCTGTGCATTCACAGTGTTTGAAAAGCAGGGCCCATATGTCCTCCACATAAGGTTTCAAGCTCTCAGCTGGGGAGGAGCTGATGACTTCTTTCAAGGAGTGGAGTAGCAAGTACTGCCTCTTAGGTTGGCCTCCGATCTCTTTGAGCATGAAGGGAAGGTATTCTTTTAAGTTGCCAACACTTATGTTTCCCAGAGCGTAGGATGCTGCTGACTTGACCTCCTCGCTGGGTGAAGCAAACGCTTCCAATATCACTGCTTTGAGCTCTTTCTGAGCACTGAGGTTCATGGTGCGCCCTATTTCTGCCAATGAGAGGAAGGCCAACATTTTCACAGCAGCACTAGACTTGGGATTCTTCACATCTTGGATGAACTGGTTTACAACCCCAGGAGCTTCTTTCGGGCAGACCGAAGAAAGCGCTGCCACACATTTTGCAACAGAATGATAGGCCTGCTTATGTAAATTTACAGAAGCCCCGCTAGAACTTGAGGAGTAGATAGGACTAGTTAATTGTTTCATCAGTTCCACATAACTCATGTTGACTGTCTTGGTTACCACCAGAGCTTGAAAGAAGTCCACAATAGCGTTGAGGGCTCCTCCTTGCATCAAAGGTGAGTAAACCAGCTGAAAGAGTTCAGACAGAACAGTACCGCTAATTTTAGACAAGGAAGAGGGATAAACTTTAGCTAAGGTGGTGAGGAACACAATCGCCACCTGAGAAACGTGCATATCATTCTCACTGATTAAATCAGGAAGCTCCATTAAAACACATTCAATCATAGCAGGCTTGAGGCTGTCGCTGTAGTTCTTTATCAAGATGTCCAGAGCTGACAAAGTACTCAGTTTTAAGGCACGTTGATTCTTGCGCAAGAAGGATGCCAGAATGGGGAAACCTTCTGCTAGAATGGGCCTTAAGTCTATTTTGAGAGAAGAGCTAGCAATTAAAGTTAATGCTTTGACGGTGGTCAGTCGAGTGATTTCATTTTTCAGCCTCTCCAGAAAAATCTTCAAGGTCGGCTGGAGATCGTTGCTTAGGTAGTCTCCAAGATTACAAACAATCTGCCCCATGCAAGAGATGGCCCGTTCCTTCACCTCCTGATCAATGTCGGCAGCTTTCAGCCTCTTCAGAGTAGCAGAAAACAGGTCTCTCACATAGGGCTTGGCATCAAAGGAATAAGGCACATCCAGTGGCCGAATGACTTTCACCAGCTGCTGAGTAACCAGCAGAGCTTCCGAAGTGATCTTATAAAAGGGATCCCCTATGCAAATCACCACTGGTGGTAGCAGCGCCTTCACGTGGGGATGGAACACCTCCTGGGAGTGGTTGCAAAGAACCACATGAAGGAAAGACAGTGTATCTATTTTCATGTTGGAGGTGCTGGATTTATCAGTCAAGGAGAATACAATACCTGTTTGGGGAGGGGAAAACACTGGTTAGAATGATTTGCTTTTTCCATGTCTCTTCAAATTTATTTACGGCTCACTCCTATCCAACTTTCAGGCTCTGGTGGAGCCATGCCAATAGGAGGTGTACTGCATCCTGTTGTGGGGAGGCCATCGTGGAGGACTTCTGAAATCAAAGGAATGTTTGTTCTCTTACCTTAGGTCTGTTTTGCAGCTGCACTGGGTAGGATTAGACCCTCTGATCAAAGAACAGATCAGAAAACAAAATTCTGCTTACTGAAAAATGCACATTCTCTAATGTGCCTTTCTATACAATTGATTTTTTGAATACAAAAGTATTATTTGTCATGCAGACTCCTGATATCTTCCTACATCATGTTTGTTACACCGGGTCACATCTTTCTAGCGGTCAAACTCAGGAAATGCAATTCTTTCCACAATTATGACAATGGGTGTACTGTAAAAACTGTATGGAAAGTTGTTGTACAATCATGATGGATCTCTGGGGACAGCATGGGCAATGTCCCTAGTCAGCATGATTTCTCTGCCTCCCAACCTCTGTGAACCTTTTAACAAAATTTAACAGTACGTATTAGTTCGGTAAGGCTTTGTGCCCACCACAAATAAACCAGTTTTACCAGGTACTAATGCAGGGATGTGATCCGTTAGGCAACCAGGGAGGACATTAGCCAGTTCTGTCAAGAGAGTGAAGCACCCCTGTCTTGACTTGACACTCTTCTCCTTGAGCTGCTTGTGCAAGGCCTTGATGATGTTTGGAACCTGTAAGGTCAGAAAGCAACTCATTGGTAACTCAAAATGAGGCAAAAGGAGCAAGTGATCGGTGTCTAAAATGGGGTATTTAATAATAACACAATGAGTGAATAAAAAACTAGCAAACCATCACAGATATGAGTTGTTCTGTAGACTATTATGTATGTGGGCATGAGAAGGCTTTTATTTTAAGGCTTGCTTTAAAACACCGCCCCCCCCCCACCTGTGTTTCCCAATACACCCCCATCCCCTATTTTTCACAATATGGCAAAAACAACTTCATCAAATGGTTCTTTCAAAAGGATTTTCAAATAGCACATTATGTTCCACTCTTTACTTGGGCATCATTTACTTGGGCCATTTTAAAATATCACATGAGCCTACAATGCTCTTACCCAAATCCACAAGATTGTTAACAACAAAATACATTTGCAGAACTGTTCCACAGAATGGCAGACAGGCAGCACAATCCAGAGCAACTAATCTGTCCACATAAGAGCCCTTGGGTTGCCCTATCTATCACTAGGGTGGAGCAACTGCAAGATGCTCCAGCCCAGTTACTCTGGAAGAGGCTTAGGGCAGAGCAAGGCAACACAGGGTGCCCTAAGAGAGGTGGACCTGCTCTGCCCTAACTGGGGCAGCCTAAGCAGCTCAGGAGAGGCATGTTGAGGGCATGTTTAGCATTGCCTAGGGCAGAGCAGTTACTCTGTATCCAAAGCCTGTTTCAAGGCAGAAATGCCCTCTTCTAGTTCCTCAGAGATATACCATCTCAGGAGCAGGTATAGTAATGAGTAGACCCATAGGGGTCCATGATAAGGCCTGAGTAAGAATGGTAGTGTTGACCAAAAATCTGAGTTCTTGGCCAGCCTAGCTGCAATCCCTGCCTCTCAACCTCAGAATATGGCACAACTTTGGCAGCCTACTAACCTCAGGATACAGCAGGCCACTCCAAGCATCCATCTTGCACTAGAAGAACTGCAGCTGTAACTGGTTGTCAGGAACTGCTGGGCTTCCTTATAATGTAGGCACCACAGCTGTTCCTTCTTCAGTGTGATCTGAAGGGGGTCTACTCAGGAGCAAGCCCTCCCCAGCTGTCACAGACTTAGCATGCTCTGGAGTAGTTAGGGCAGCCCAGGCTTCCTGACTCTCTGGATGCAGCATAACTTTCTGCTCTGGATACAGAATAGTTAGGAGAGAGCAGTTAGGGCAGAGCAGGTTGAACTTGCTCTGGATTGCGCCCTAAGTTATTCCAATTATTGATGAGGTTTCCAGTCTCATGCCTTTACCTGATGTAAAATGGAACTGGACAGACAGACAGACATCAGAGCAAGCACCTTCCTTACTAGAGTGTCCAGGGCACCAGAGATCTGCTTCAACCCAAGCCAGCAACTTTAATTTAAGTTAAAACTCACATGTTTTAGCAAATCTTTATAGACAAGGCATACCTTGGGAGCACCATGGGCAGGGTTGGAGGGCACCTGATACAGCCACCTTACTGAAACGAAACCAGTCAAGGTCTGTTAGTGCCTAAATGGGTGCTCCCCTAGAAAAACCAAGTATGTTGCCATCCCATCAGAGCCCTGATTTACTGTTGTATCTCTCACCTGATTCTGAAGCATGGTCAAAGGTATATCCTCTTTGCTTTCTTCATCAGAAGCATGTACCCAGCTCTGAGTGGGCAGTGTTTGCTTCAACAAGGATATGTAAGCGCAGAAAATGTCTGCTTTAACATTCTCCTCTCTTTCCTTGAACCTGCTTATTAAAGCTGGTGAGAGGGTTTTGTAAAAATCCTGGAGAAGGTCATGCCTTGTACTGACGATAGCCTCAAGACACTTGGCTGCAGACCGGCGAACTTTCCAGCTAATGTCGTCATCATCACTATACTCATCATCGCTTTCTAAAGAGGAAGAACAAAACCAAACATTAGAAAAGTGGGGGAAAATTACTTAAGGATAAAATGGTTTATTTTTAATATTTATATTCCAGCTTTCTTATTCACAAGGAAAGTCCAAGATGGGAAAACACTATAAGGTTGGAGCCTATTTATTTCCGTATTTTATATCTGCGAATCTGATTCAATGTGGGTCCCCTGGACGTGCACAGAGCCTGACTTTGGATCCACCTTAGCCCTTAGGTCCCCTCTGGAGCTATATATTAAGCCTGCAAGAGCTTATGAAGGCAGCAAACACACACTGCCTCTTTAGTAGCTCTGCTCCCTTTAGAGGGGTGAAAGGAGGGAGGATTTTGGATTTCATTATCTGTAAAATTTGGTGTCAGGGGATATTCAAGAATAGATCCCCATTGATTCTAAGATTGATTGAACAGATCCCTATTGATTGAACAGATCCCTATTGATTCAGCTGTATATATAAAATATAATTGCATCAAATCTTGTAACACTTCTGTTCAGTATAATTTTCATCAAGTATTCTAGTCAGTTACAATCAGGGTGACTATATGATCAGAAAAATCCAGATTTGTCCGGATTTTTAGCCTCCTGACCGGGTGTCCAACATTTTGGCTTCACTGTCCTACATTTTGGCTTCATTTTGAAACTTTGCAATAGTGCACAATACCCTATCATGCCATATGTTGTTGGATTTATCTTGCAGAGCAGAATCCAATGCAAAAATCAGTTTGGAGATATCTCCTTCCTATCAAAAGTTATGGTCAAAAAACCAAAAAATAAAAAAAATAAATTTTTTGGCAATTTTTTTCAGCGGGAAGGAATTTTGGCCTGGGATTAGGAATTTTGGTCCTGGGGTTCAGGAATTTTGGCCCCGGGGTTCAGGAATAATCTGATCACCCTGGTTACAATCCACTCAGCCCCAGTGGTAAGAGAAAGTGATTCTCCTTCTCTCTGCTAACCAAGTTAGGAAGATTCTACCCTTTGTGAAAGAAATAGATTTCACTTAGACCAGTGGTTCTCAACCTTCCTAATGCCATGACCCTTTAATACAGTTCCTCATGTTGTGGGGACCCCCAGCCATAAAATTATTTTTGTTGCTACTTCATAACTGTAATTTTGCTACTGTTAGGAATCGTAATGTAAATATCTGATATGCAGGATGCATTTTCATTGTTACAAATTGAACATAATTATGCATAATTAAAGCATAGTGATTAATCACAAAATAATATTTAATTATATATTGTGAAATATTTATTTCTAATTACAAATAAAAAAGATGCAAAATACCTTGCAAGGCCCCCTACACCAAAGGTCTTTAGGCGACCCCCATGAAAGGGTCAGGCGACCCCCAAAGGGGTCCCGACCCCCAGTTTGAGAAACACTGACTTAGACCAAAGGAAAGAACATTGATGTCTCTCTCACCATCATGAGCAGCTATTGGTTAGAATAGCCCTATCAGACAAAGGACACAATCCTAAACAATTTAGGCCAGCACAACTCACTCATCTCCAAATTCCTGTGGTGGTGTGGGAAGGCCAGCGTATGTCAGTGGACTGGATCACACACACACACACACACACACTCCAGCATAGGACTTTCACAGAGGCTTGTGCCAGGCTAACTAGGGGTTAGGATTTCAGCTGCAATGTTGAAAGGGGGCTGTTGGTGAACCAAATAGCAATTGATTGTGCTACAGCCAGGTTGGCTCATGGTGCAACTCTTGTTTAGTTAGTTGTTATTAAGGCAGCTTTATGGATTAGTTATAGATCCGTTTAACCCCTTTTATGGATGCTCCCCTTCTCTTGTTCTACTGTGCATGAAAGGAATCTTCACAATATAATTTCACTGTACCTTGTTCCTCATCCTCTCCATTTTCAGTTTCCATCATTTCTTCATCCTCATCATCGTCATTGTCATAGTTGTAGTTTGGGTCATAAGTGATATATTTGAGGCATAATCCTGTCACACTTGGAAGGTGAGGGCCAATTTCTTTGGGGCACCTTTGGGAACAGCAAAAAGAACTTCAAATCAATACAGAATGAAATGCCTTAATTCCATAATTACACATTTTCTAAATTTTTCCTAGTTTTGATTGATTGATTTTCTAAACAATCAGTAAATAGTCCCTGGCCTTTGGCTCACCTTACATCAGAGTTTGACAAGCTAATGCATTCTTTGATACTTTCTAACACATTTTTTATGTGTTCCAGAACCACTGAATATTACACCGTTGATAGGTCCTAATTTAGTGGCATGCCCACCTCTAGCAGGTCATTTTTATCAAACTCTTCCTCAAAAGCCTTGAAGCTTCTGGATAATCTTCGGCCAGACACTCACTCTCAGCCTCACCTACCTCACAGGGTGGTTGTGAGGACAGCAGGAGGGGAGGAACTAAAGCTTTGCAAACTGCCTTGGGAATTTGCATTGGCATGGAAAAGGCAGGGTGTAATAAAACCAAACAATCAAAGATAATTTTTGCAGAACTGGTTGGTCAGCTACCCAGAGAACATCACTGAAGATACCACTTTTTGTCATCATCAGATATTGATAATTAGAACATACTGGAGCAGATTTTTTTATGAACATATTCAGCAGCTGGTAGAAGGACAACTCCCTTCCCCAAAATTTATACCCCTGAGAACTGAATCTTGCCTGTTCCAGCAAAACTAAACCAATATAAAGGGAACAAACCTTCGCACAAAAGATTCAAAGGCTTGGAAGCAGTACTCTCTCAGCTCATCATCTTCAACATTGCAGTACTGAACTATTAATGGGATCATCTTCTCCAAATAGTCTCCTGGAAGAGAGGAACAGAACAAGCCATCCCAGGATATCTTAGTGAGTGGTGTGAGAACAACTGATGGCAAAACTCAGGCTGCAATCCTAATGACACTTTCCTGGTAGTAAGTACTATTTACACAATGGAACTGACTTTTGTGTGGACATGCTTAGGATTGTGTTTATTTCAGAAAGGATCCTACAGTATGCATACTGTATATGCAGCATGGCTTGATTTTCTGTTCCTACCACTGTTCCTCTGATCATTTCTAATTTTGTTATAAAGAGCCTGCATCACTCCTATTCTTTGCTTGTGGCTGATCATAGTAAGAAATACGTTGGTTATGTAGGAGGTACACATACCAGATATTTCTTCTTACGCCACTAAGTGAGGCTCACCCCCAAATCCAGAGTAACTACAGGAGCACGTAAGAGACATTACATGCACCCGTAGTTACTGCAGTAGTGAAAACCTATGGGAAAATATTGGAATCCAGAGTAAATTGTTCTTACACCGAAGCAAGGACTCCCCGTAGTTACTCTGGATTTTGCCCTCAGTTACCTCTGGGCTCAATTATTTAATAGCAGAACCACTGACTTAATGAACTTTCATAAGCTGTAAAAACTGCATTTGACTGCTGCTTATGAGCACTAATGAGCATAAAAGGAAGCACTGGATTACAAAGATGCAGGCTCTTAATCCAAACATAGCTCAGAGGAAAGAGTCTTAGATCCTACATTTTAGAGGAAGGTTAGGTAAAAAAAAAAAAGCAGGCCTCCGTCAGTCTTGAAAGACTATGGTATCGTGCTTGGCTCTGCATACACTGCATGCGAAGCACGAAAGCCTGGGTAGGCTTGTTATGGAGGATAGGCTGTTACCCAATCAGCAAATCCCCCCTCTCCACACCACTGAATTAGTCCAATGGAAAGGCAGAGCCAATACGATTGGATCCAGCTGGCGTCACAGAGCTGGGCTAAGGACAGGAGCTCACCCTGTCTTGTGGGGCCAACCCGGGAATCGAACCCTGGCCTGCTGGTTAACAGGCACAGTGTCTTAGCCAAGAGAAGATTCAGTGGAAATCTTAAATCTAAGGACAAGAGAATGGCATGACATGACATAATTTCTGCTACATGTTCAAAACAATAAACCAAACCGCATTTTGTACATCATAATGGGCACACTTTATACCATGATTTGATTCTTATATATTCATGATTTGATTTTTATATATTGATTTTTAATATTCATTTTATAGACTTCTATTGTCTTTTAATAGTTGTAAGCTGCTTTGGGCATCATTTTTAAGAGCATAAAGTGGGATATAAATTTTTCAAATAAAGACAGCTTTGCCAAACAAAATCCAAATGACAAAACTTACCTATGCGGTGCCCAGCCTGCCTGCTTATGCCAGCTATACACTGGATATATGTCCTAGTGGTTGAGGTGGAGCTGTTCCTCTTCAGCTCTGCCAACAAGTGCTCCATAAGCTCTGCAAAGATGTTCCCGTTGCAAGTCAAGACGAGGTGACCAAGTGCAATTATAGCCCTTTTGCGCACAGCTAACCTGGGACTCGTGAGCTGGGGAAGGAGGCAGTTCAAGATGGAGGAATGGAAGGAGTACAGAGTTCCACCTAACCTGCAGCCATAGGCAAGAAACAAGAAACATACAGCTGAAATGCTCTCGGGGTGGAGATATTATGCTGCTTTCTACAATGTTAAAGTAACACATTAATCATAGGGCACAATCCAGAGTAACTACCGGGAGTCCTTACTCTGGTGTAAGAATAATTTACTCTGGATTGCAATATGAATTTCCCATAGGTTTTCACTAGGTGGTGCTGTAACTACGTTGAAGTAAATGTCTCTTACGTGCTCCCGTGGTTACTCTGGACTGTAGGGTTAGTTGGTTAGTCTTTGCAACGTGCACCAATCTCTTTGTTGCAACATACTAACACTAGTACCCTATTAAAAGAATTCTTCATACTTCCGTTTAATAAACTGCATGCTGTGCAGTGGGTTGAAAGCACCATTTTTATACCTGCTCAAAATATCTGACAAGATGTCAAGAGCTTCAAGCTGCACTGACACATCCTCTTGCTTTCCGACAGCTCCAGTTAGTTGGGCCGTGATTTTTTTGCACACATTGGCTGTCATGGTAGAACCTGTGGGAGAAGCCAGAATTAAGGTTTGGCTAAAGATTTTCCTTTCAACATTGCTAGAAAGAGCAAGTACCATATATACTCGAGTATAAGCCGAGTATAAGCCCAAAAAACGGGCCCCAAAAGCCCCCTCGATTTATACTCGGGTGAACTTAAAAGTTGTGGGATCAAACTCCATCATGTCATATACCGTTGGATTTGTACTGAAGAGCAGAATCCAATGAAAAAATCACTTTTGAGTTATCTCCTTCCTATCAAAAGCTATGGCCAAAAAACAAAAAAAAGAAAAACTATAAAAATAAAAAATACGTATTTTGGCAATCTTTTAAGCAGGTAGAAATTTTGGCCTGGGGGTAGGAATTTTGGCCTTGGGGTTCAGGAATTTAGGGTTTGGCATCTGGTCACCCTGTACTATGCATGTCTACTCTGAAGTAAGTCCCACTAAGTTCAATGAGGCTTACGCCCAGGAAAATGTGCTTAGGATTGCAGTCTATGAGTTCCAAGAAGGGTACAAGGAAAAGGACCAGTACCAGTACCTGCTGCATTTCCCACCATAGGCTTATATTCGAGTCAATAAGTTTTCCCAGTTTTTTTGTGGTAAAATTAGGTGCCTCAGCTTATACTTGGGTCGGCTTATACTCGAGTATATATGGTAAATCTATCTAGTGATGTTGCCAGTGCAGATTATTCAGTCGCACACACAGAAGAATTCCTGTCCACAATCAAGGCTGATCACAAATTTGAGAAGAAATGTTCCCTGACAGTACAGTATTGGGTGCTCAGATATCTGCTTTGCTACAGGGAAGGAATAGGCACACATTTTTTGATTTCTCCCTCATGTAGCATCAAGCTAACATCAAAAATATCTAGGCCCAATATTTTTGCAAGAATAACAAAAAGTTATATCTCCAAGATATACCAAAAAATAGTTCTGAAAACATGAACTACACACAATCAGTAAAATACATTTTGTTCTTTGGGGAGAGGTCAAAATTTATTTTCAATATTTGCGATTTCAATATTTATTTTCAATATTTGCGATTTCAATATTTATTTATTTTCAATATTTGCGATTTCTCTTAAAGTGCTTTCATTTTTATTCCCACTAGGGAGTGGGAATTTTGCATGAAGTCCCCAGCATGAAGTTTGCATAAAGTCCCCAGCACAAATCTCAACCTAGTTTTGAAAAATAAAAATCTGTCAATATATGAGTTTTATATTTAAGAAACTGACAGCATTTGGGAAAGGAGTTCCACAAAATCACACACTTCATGAATTGCCCTGTCTTAGGTCGCCAAAAAGGAAGAACTTCCTCATTATATCAATGAGAAGCTGCCTTTTTACCTGTCGATGGGGGAGGCAATTCAGCAATGACTGTCTTCAGCCCAATACTGGAGATGTCCCGAAGCTGTTCTTTATCAGATAACATGTTTGTGCAGAGCGTATCCACAATTGTTTCCACTTGATATTCTTTCACTTTGCTTACCAAGGGCCCCAAACTACAAGGAAAGAAACCAACATAAAAAAGACTTCAGACAGGCCTCAGAAGCCATACATGTATACAAAGTCATATGCTCCCAACTACTTTTCCTTGGCATAATGAGGTTCATGCTAGAGAGGAAGAAGGGGAAATTTCAGCACTGAAACCTATCTCCAGAGTTAAATATTTCCATACTTCAACATTCCAAGGTTGGACCTGTCCACATCAAATGATATATATCACTAGCGAAAAGCATACCTGCTTTTTGGGTTAAATCCCCCCATACACCATCCCCCCATGGCAAATCAATCCCCCATGGCACAACATCCCTCATGCGCATCAGTCCACCATGAGCATCAGTCCCCCAAGCGCATCAGTCCCCCATGCGCATCAGTCCCCCATGCGCAACTTCTCCCATGAGCATTAAACCCCCATACGCATCATCCTCCAATGGGCATCATCTCTCCATGAGCATCAATCCCCCATGCGCATCATCCCACCATGCGCATCAATCCCCCAAGCTCATCCTTCCCCATACGCAACATCCTCCCATGCGCAACATCCCCCCATGTGCAACATCCCCCCATGCACATCATTCCTCCATGCGCATCATTCCCCCATGCACACCATTCCCCCATGCACACCATTCCCCCATGCACACCATTCCCCCATGCATCTCAAATCCCTCTGCGCATCATCCCCCACGCGCACCATTCCCCATGTTCATCCCCCATGCACATCAACCCCCATGCTCATCAAGCCCCCATGCACAACAACCCCCGACGCACATCAACCTCCTATGCGCATCAACCTCCCATGCACATCATCTTCCGCATCAACCCCCATGTGCATCGTCTCCCCATGTGCAACCCCCCAATGCGCAGCATCCTCCACAGTGTAACCCCTCCCTCTGAACAACATCTCCCCCACTGCACCAGGCTACTGAGCACCAAATTGGCTGGATGTTGGTCAGTCTTCCATGTTAAGTATAGGACAAAAGCACGTTGCACCCCTTTTCAGCCCCTTAAGGGTTAAATTTCTCCATATCAGTTCTTGGTGGTTGTTCATGTGACAGAAGGAACACCCTCCCTGAATTTCATGCTTCTAGATCTGGGGGTTGGGGCAGAGCATCCCTCAGTCACTGATTCTACAATGCCAAGTATAGGGAGAAAAATGGGTTATGCCCCTTTTCACTCCCTTCCGGTTGGAATTTCTGAAAACCAGTTCTTAGTTCACCCCTCTCGGTCATGGAAGGAACACCCACTCCAAATTTTACTCTTCTAGGCCCAGAGGTTTTCGCAGGGCATTGATGAGTGTGTGACTTTTCTCTTTGATATATATAGATCATGGTATTATTTGACATGTATGTCAATATATGTCAAATAATACGTCAATAAGATGTCAAGATTTTAAAATTTTTGGCCAGTAGTGGGCAAATTTTTGGCCACTAAGTCTTCTGAAGCGCAGCTTTAAGAGACACACTGCGCATGCACCAAGCCTGGCGCACACGCAGTGCGGTGCGGTTGGGGCCCGTCCCTCGCCCTGCCCCCACCCCGCCCCTGCCCCACTCCCTGACCCCAGCCTTGCCCCCTGACCCCGGGCCCGCCACCAACTTCTGGCGAACCGGATCTTGGGGTGGCTGGGCCCATCACTGCCCTGAATCCCCTTAGCGACAACATTGCAGAGAGGGTCTCTGCTTGGCACAGAAGACAAGTCACAAACCAGAACTAAATCTGCATTGCAGGAAGTAGAAGTTTAAAAGAAAAAAGAAAGCCAGAATTTAGGGGCAAATATAAACCTGTCAATTTCTCTTTTGGGATAGCTAAACAGGACCATGAGAGATCATAAACACCATTATAGTTGGTGCAGATGTGTCACCTTACCATTTGACAGCCAGGTTTTGCACCTCCCCATTTTTATCTTCAAGCAATTTCAGGAGCATTTTCACAACTTTTTTCTCACTGTCTTCATCCAACTTTATGGAATCTTTCTGCAGTTCCATCATCAAGTCATTGGTAGCCATAAACCTGAAAGAATATCAATCATGTGCTGGCTAATTAGGGGACACTTGGGGGAGATTTTTAAGGGTTGGTGACAAAGTAGAAGATGAGTAGAATCAGAGTACTATATATAAACAAAATAACAATATAGTAAAAAAATATAATAACAAATCTTTATAAACAATGACTCATAACCTATCAGTCAATTACAGGAACAGATTAATTGAACGTCAAGAAATCAAACACACATATTTTGGGTGTATGTGAGAGAAAGAGAGAGAGAGAGAGTAGTATATGCAAGCATATGCAAAATTAAGCAAGGTTTTGTAGGGATGATTGAGTTTAAAAAGAATTCTTAATTTAAGCATTAAGAAAAAGTCATTCAGTCTTTCCTACAAAAAGAAACTGAATCTTGACCGTAAGGGAGTTTTGGCAGTGGAACAAACTGTACCTATATATAATCTCTGGGAGGATTTCTTGCTACAGTCAGGGGATAACAACAACAACAACAACAACAACAACAACAACAAGGCATTTATATACCGCTTTTCTGGACATTTTGGATTGCTCCTCAGTCTTTAATCAAAGCGGTTTACATAGGCAGGCGAATTCTAAATCCCCGAAGGGATTTTTACAAACACAGATTGTCTCTAAGTTTCAAGAGACACTACATTCAAGATGTTACATTCACAGTCTGGTTAACAACACTGGCCCCAATGGCCTAGATGACCTTGTGAGTCCCTTCCAACTCTGATTCTGTGAATCCTGCATACACCTGCTTGTACTGGCCAAACTTATTTGTAGCTATGCTATGGAGGCAGCTGAAGGTCAGCGATCTTTGCAGGTAGTATAGTGTACATTGTCATGTGACACCAACACAGTTCATTAAGTTTTGTCCTTGTGATTGCTGTTGCAAGGGCTGATGTCGAAGATTTTGGCTGAAGAAGAACCAAGCTTAATATTAGATTTGGATGCTTCAGTGCTCTTCATATGCAAAGCAAGCAGCAATTCCATACTGAAGGGGGGGGGGGGCTGAATGAAGGAATCCATACCATCAGCCCTACTCAGGTGGCTGCATTATTCAAATGCACATTATTACAGCACTGGTTGTTCTCACTATGCTAAAGTGCTTTCCATACTGTCAGGCTTGTAGATGGGGTTCTACTGTAATGTAGAGATGTTATGGAGAGGTGAAGGTATGCAATTACTACAGATCTATGAACAGTAATGATTCAGTTCAATCCTATGTGTGCTTCCTCAGAAGTAAATTCTAATGTTCTCAAGAAAGCTTTCTCCCAGGTAAGTGCATTGTACAGGATTGCAGCCTTGGCTTCTCATTTTCTGAATCCCCAGAAAGGAGACATCCACCACCCCCAGCTTCAGCATTTCACAAGCAGAAGACTCGGACATCTATTCATTGTAACTCAGTGAGCTGCTAGAAACTTTACCATGCTAGTATTCAATACGGTAAAGACAGGCATGCATGCACACTTTCACAATCGCGTGCAATGCATGTATACCCAAAATGCAGGGATGTCTCAGGAATCCATGATTGCCAGGGACTCTATATCATAGAATCATAGAATCATGATTCTATATCATTCACTGCATGTTTAGAGGTGTGTGTCCTCTTCACACTACATGTTCATTTAGTGGCTGCCATGCCTAGGCTGTTGCACGAAGGCCTGAATCAGCTCTTTGAAGCTCCAATACCCTGAATGGTTATATTTATCCTTCAATCCACTTTCAGAAGCTGGGCTTACAACAAGAGAATGTTAAGTATTTTTTCTTTATTAATGGAAAGCTAATAGCCCTACCATATGCAGACTCGATGCTTGGCATCAAGCCAATGTTAGAGAATCCAGGATTAAGAAGAAAAAGGTCTGTCCACACTCTAATTCCACAAGTTCGTATCCTATTTCACCATTTCTGAATCACCATGCACAGTTCATTACATGGCATCCTTCTAGACTGCATGTTATACACCTAAACAGCACTCTTTAATGCACTTTGATATAATTAGCAGCATAAGCTTTGGACAGGGTGGAACCAGCTGTTAGTACTTGGCAAACTCAGAACCTAATGATGGCAAAGATCTCAATGGATTTAGAATGCAGGTGGAACAGGACCAAAGGTGTTAATAGGGGATGTGAGAACTCTTTGTGTCATTCCCATAATAGACCTCCTCCTGTCTATTATGGGAATGTCTATCTCCTGTCTATCTCCTCCTGACCTCCTCCTCCTACCAGACCACACAGAATAAATTATAATATCATACACACAGCCTAAATGCAGTGGCATCAGTAGGGTTAGTGTCACCCCATTAGTTAACTTTGAGCCAATCCTAACAATGTCTACTCAAAAGTAAGTCCCATTGTGTTCAATGAGTTTACTCCTAGGAAAGTGTCTTAAAAATGGCAGCGTTTATTCATTTGTTTTTGTTTTATTTATACAAAGTACAAGTCACTCAAATGAGTAACCAACAAAGGGACATAGAAAGGGACATGGTTACCAAAGGGACATAGAAGCTGTTGTTAATTTATTTGAATCCCACCACTGACTTAGATCCACTGTTGCAATATACAGTACTCACTTTAGTTGGCTCTTCCATTGCCAATCACAGACAGCCTTGTGATCTGAATTTGTTAACAAACTACTTCCAAATACTGTATTAAGTGTATAAATTGCCATCAATCTATAGGAATTTGGTTTGGTAGTTTCTGAAAATCTACCAGACATTAAGTCACAATTTGGTCGATTTACCTTTGCTGGTTTCTGCAGCAACTCCATATCTGATCATTTTGGCAGATCCTACAAATCCTCACTGCTGTGCCAATGTCCTTGGGTTACTTAATGCCACAGGCATGTTTACCAGAGCAGCAGTCATTACACTTCATCCTGATTGCATAGTTTCTAATACCCCATAACAAGATTATTTCTCATGACATCCTGCACAAACTTACATGGAAGTAAATTCCATTAAAATAATGATATAAAATTTGCATCAACATAAGTGTGTTCTAGGAAGTGTGTTCTAAGAAGTGTGTTCTAAGACTTAATCCAGATCTTAAACTTTGTTTTTAACCTTGTTTAGAACACCTAATTAGATTTTAATATAAATATTTAAATGCATACTGTCTGCTATGAAACAAGTTCAAAAAGACTTGCCCATAAAATCAGAATTTCAGGAATTAAATTCTAGGTTATATTAGAAACTAGTGAACACGTACCCACATTGCAGGAGTAAAATCCCCCCCCCCGTACGCCTTTCCCCCATGGCGCAGCAACGCCCCCTGAGGAATAACCCCCATGCGCATCATCCCCTCATGTGCAACACTCTGGTACAACATCCCCCATGTGCACCACTCCCAAGCGCACCATCCCCCATGCACAATGTTCCCCATGCACAACATCCCATGCAAAACAACCCCCATGCGCATCATCATTGAGGATTGATGGGGTGTTGCGCATAGGGGGACATTGTATGGGAGTATTGCGCATGGGGGATGATGCACATGGGGGGATGATGCACATGGGGATGTTGCATATGGTGCACATGGGGTGACTTTGCACCTGGGGGGACTTTGCGCATGAGGGGACAGTGCACATGGGAGAGCAGTGCACACGGGAGACATTGTACAGGGGTATTGCGTATGGGGGATGATGTGCATGGGGGGACAATGTGCAAGGGAGGGTTGATGTGTAGTGGGGCGAATGGCATACAGGGGAATGCTACTCCCACAACGCAGATATGTTTTCGCTAGTTTTATATATATCAGGGATAAAATACCGTACATGGATAATCTGAAAAAATGAAATACTTATCTCTACTGGTCTTTTACAATACCCATTATGTAGGATTCTGAACTTTGACTGCAGCTATCCCTGTACATGTAATGTTGGCAATTTCTGAAGGGATGCTATGTTAAAATTTCTAGAATTGTTTTTAGTAGTCACTTGGACAGTGATACTGCTTCTGGGAAACTGCTGGCCAACCTTGGAGAATTGAAAGCCCTGCTGCCATTCCAGCAACATTCATAGTGCCTATAATGAACTGATTTTGGAAAACCAAATTAGATGAGAGGGAAGCATCACAGAAAATATGCTGTACCTCAACAAAGTGTGTATCTATAGGACCTTACCACTTAAAAATGTAAAAAGTCCTAACATTGCTGCCAATCATACAGTCTCAATCTGCTCTGGCAGTCCAATATAAATCCTATTGGTGCCAGAAGGTGATGACGAGACACCGTAGCAGCATGGTACTGTTGACATATTTAAGACATGATCTCTTATAATTTTTCAAACATGAATCTGATATTTGGTGTCTCTCCAATATAGAGTAGTTGAGAGCTTGTAACAATCCAATTCACAAGCAAGATAAACCAAAGTCACAGTGCTTGGATTTAAGCCAATTTAGGCCATGCATTCTACTAAAATGGTATGGATTTCCTTCCAAGTGTCAGGTTCACTCTATCAGCTTCAGTAAATTTAAAGACCCTGGTTTAATTGTGGAATGAGCTAGATAGCTGAATTCTCTCTCTCTCTCTCTCTCTCTCTCTCTCTCTCTCTCTCTCTCTCATTTAGTCATAGCCTTTCACATATACAGCCCACAACACCAGCCTACAGCTCATTTTTACTTGCAATATTTAGAGCTTATGTTTCAATGCTTCTTTAGTTTAGCTCAGATTCCATTTTGCACATTTTGTGTGCAAAATGCACACAAGCCCAGATCTAGTGCCCACAACTGCCCAGCTTTGCTATTCACTAGGAGGTTAGAGAGAATGTAATTTTATTGGAAGCCAATCATCTCCCAAAAGGAAACAGCTGATTAGGAAGATTTCTTTTTCCCTGCAGCTCTTGCACTGCACCTCTGCTTCAGTCTTGGAGAAGGGACCCAAAGGTGATTATAATACAAGGAGATGAGAAATCATATAGAGTATTCCCTTTCCCCACCCAGGAAGCTTGCAGTATGCCTTGCCTGTAAGACACAGCATAGGGGGAGGGGAGATCTTGTATCGACTATAGCTAGCTATTATAGTCTACCTTTTTATAAGACTGCCTTGTCTAGCTGCACTTAATGAAAAACATCTTTCCTTCCCCCACTACCCACATATGTACAATTCTTAGAGGGGCTGGGGGGGAGGGGTGGGATACCCTCCATACATATCTTTGGGATGGCCACCCCAACACACCCATCCCCTATGGAAGCTTAGATCCTACCTAAAATCTTTGTCGGTGGATGTCATCTTCTCCAGGAGGTTGGAGATGTGATAGGATATGTTAGTCATCTTGGACAGCTGGCCTTGGAAGGTGATCTCTGTTCTGTACACAGCCTGCTTTTAAAGAAGCATGAAGATAGAGTTGAAGTTTCTGGCTGCCCTAAGCCAAGGGGTTCTGCCTGCTGGGGATCTGCATGGAGAATATGGCGACAGGAGGGACACAGTGAGACTGGAGTAGTGTTTTTCCTCTCTCCTTTTTTTTTCCTTCCCCCACCCCCTCCCCTGGTTAGAAGTCGCTGGAAAAGCTGAGCCCCTGCACTGTTATCATAGGATATATATAGCCTAGAGTCAGATCTATGGCTGAGCTAAGGAGGCCATCTAGTGACAGTCATCTGCAACTTTTCATGTTACAGGCAAAGCAAATGGAGGCAGCAACTTCTCACCCCATCCCAGAGGCTTCCCAGCTATTGCTGCAGTAGAAGTGCAGGTGTTTGCTAACACAACGCAATGAAGTGACAATCCTATAGCCACAGGTGTCAGAACCAAAAAGAAGATGTGGTCTCCCAAAATGGAGAACACCCAAGAAAAATGGAGGACATGATAAAGCTAAAAAGATCCATATATATTCCTTGAATGTGGTTAATTTAAACACTATATTCATCATCATTCTCATCTTAGTGTTATTTCAACCTAGGCAGGTCAGCTTGTTTGGCTAGATATAACACTGTATAACTTATTATTAAATTTAAAACCATTACATCTAATTTATTACATAATTACAAGAAGGCTACATACTACTTGCTCATAAGAAAAAGGAAGAGAGTGAAGATTTTTTTTCCAGGACACAATGCTGAAAAAGAGGACACGTCCTTTAAAAAAGAAAACATATGGTCACCCTGAACAGCCATCAAACCAGTTCCACTCATAACTGGGCAATCCTGTATTTAAATTAGGCCAGAATTCCAGCTAGGCTGACATCAATTTGGATGCTCTACTGGTCCAGAGCAAATAAAGTAAAGATGAGCTAAAACCACACTCATCTCTCAAGTCACTTATCCAAACCTATTGCAAACCCAATCACATCCTCTCTGATGTTTCTCACATCTCTCATCAACCATAAGGGTGATGTTGTTGGGGTAGTGGAAGGTGGTCCATGGTCCTGAAGGTCCTTGAGTGGATTTGCTGAGGTGGCAAGCTGCTGCAAGTTGAAGAAGTCCACTTTCTGTCACACTAGGTGGTGAAAATGATACCCCATTAGTCCTTTCCCCTACCCAATTTTATGACACCATGCTCTTCCTCAAGGATAGAAGGATGCTACAAGGATAGATGGCACACAGATGAGATCAAGCAAGAGGCCAGGGAGCTAGGACTAGTGGGGGAGAGAGAGAAACAAGGAGCCACTCATAGTAGGACAAGGAGGTCTGTACACTATATTTAAACATCAAAAAGTTTTGGTGCCTGCTACAGGGCCAGACAAGAAAAGCAGACTCATGTGGAAGTAGATGATCCTTCAAATACTTCAGTTCCAAACCATTTAGAGCTGTCCTATTACCAGTTTTTTTAATTAGTCTCATAAACAGTCAATCAGTGGTTAACAGGCTCATTATAACATATGATCACTCTCTTGACTTTGTAGGAAGTCTAGATAGAGGATGTGTTCAGAGACAATCCTGCATGGAGGGCATAATAATAGTCCAGTTTATGTGTTATCAGTTTTATCAGTTTTTATTGTATTCAAGTCCATCTGTCCCAGGGAAGTATGTGAACCAAAGCTAAAGACAATCCTATCCTCTGCTGATAAACACTATTTTACTCAAATCTAATGCTCACCTTTCCAGCCAAATTTAGTCTCCAAAAACAGGATGTGCATTAGATTTGATGTTTAATTAGATTTAAGTATATGTGGTATTTTATCTATATATATATAAAAGAGAAAAGTCACTCACTGACTGACTCATTCACTCACTCACTCACTGACTCACTCATCACCGCCCTGCCAAAACCAGTGGGCCTAGAAGTATGAAATTTGGGGTGGATGTTCCTTCCGTGACCGAGGGGTGCACTAAGAACCGGTTTTCGGAAATTCCAACGGGAAGGGGGTGAAAAGGGGCGCAACGCGTTTTCCTCCCTATACTTTGCATTCAGAATTGCTGACTCATCAACATTCCGCCCCAACTGCTGGGCCTGAAGCATGGAATTCTGGGAGTTCCTTCTGTCACCTGAACACCCACCAAGAACCATCTGGAGAAATTTAACCCTTGAGGAGCTGAAAAGGGGGCAACGTGTTTCTACCCTATACTTAACATGGGAGACTGAACAACATCCAGCCAATTTGGTGCTCAGACCCTGGTGCACTGGGGGATGTTGTTCGGAGGAAGAGGTTGCGCCGGCGAGGATGCTGCTCATGAGGGGAAATTGCGCATGAGGGGAAGTTGCGCATGTAGGAAAGTTGCACATGTAGGAAAGTTGCGCAGGGGGGAAGTTGCATATGGGAGGAAAATTGCGCATGGGAGGAAGTTGCGCATGGGGAAAGTTGCACATGGGAGGAAGTTGCGCATGGGGGAAAGTTCAGTGATGGGCTTCAAAGAAATTAAGAACCGGTTCTCTGCCCATCTGGCAGCCACTTTTATATGGCTATTTTTAAACTTTATATGTCCTATCTCTTGTTAACAACCGGTTCTATAGAGTAGGTGCGAACCTGCTGGAGCCCACCACTGGGAAAGTTGCGCATGAGGGGAAGTTGCGCAGGGGGGAAAGTTGCGCAGGGGGTTTGATGCATATGGGGGAAGTTGCGCATGGGGGAAGTTGCGCATGGGGGGTTGATGCACATGGGGGGAAGTTGCGCGTGGGGGAAAGTTGTCCATGGGGGGTTGATGCATATGAGGGGATGGCATACGGGGGAATTTTACTCCCGCAATGCGGGTACGCCTTTCACTAGTTATAAATATAGGGTGTGCATTAGATTCGATGGTGCATTGGATGCGAGTAAATATGGGTACTCCAGTCAAGTCTGGATCCAACAGCATCCCTAAACTGTGGACCTGCTTCTTTAAGGGGAATGCTACTTGTCAATCACCTGCCACCTAATTAAAAGAACCGCTGCATCCTCTATCTACCTCACCCTCATCCAGTCTACTGGATCAGGCACTGGCTCAAAAAGGGAGCAAAGATGAAAAGCAGAGATAGAACTGGATGTCATTTGCATGACATCAAACATTTGGTTGGAGAGCACAAGCAAATGGATACCTCCTGAAGATTCCCCCACCCAGGTTTCATGTTGAAAGGGCCTACATTCAAAAGGGTTTGTTTTGGTTGCAGCTTTTCTTTTGCTTGCTTTAGGCTGCAATCCTATCTTCAGTTAGGCCAGCCTAACTCCTGGCATAAGTCCTGTAGTGACCTGGGGATGTCACAAAAGTGCCGTAAGACACTCCTGTGCCACTACTGGGGGGTTTAGGCCAGTGCACAGGCACACGTCCACCTCCCCACATCATCAGGAGAAGATATGCCAGCTGAGTTAGGCCAGCCTAAATTGGTTAAGATTGTGCCCTTAATTTCTGAAGAAGATATAATTCTCATCCATTAACAAAGACCTATTTAACAAAGACCTATTCATTAACAAAGACCTATTCGAAAATATAAATTGCGAAGAAAAATATTTTCTCTCGATTGTGTGTGCGCATGAGTGGTAGTTATCTAGTAGGTATACATAGATGGTTGTTTCTTGACAAATATTAAATAACTTGGCGAATATAAAATTAAATATAAAATTTAATAAGTAGATTAAAGCAAATCTACTAGCTCTGAATAATTAATATTTCAGCCTTTCCCCCATATAAATAAGGTTACACTTTAGTGTTAAATGAATTGTATTTTTAGAAGAACATTTGACCTGTGAGAACTTCACTGTACAGTCCTGATTATATACTAAGAGCACAATCCTAAGCATGTCTACTCAAAAGTAAGTCCTATTGTGTGTCACTCACTGATCAATACCTGGCCAGGCCAAAACCACAGGGCCTAGAAGCATGAAATTTGGGGAGGGTGTTCCTTCTGTGGTGGAGGCACCCACTAAGCACTGGTTTTTGGAAATTCCAACCAGAAGGGGGTGAAAAGGAGTGCAACATGTTTTCTTCCCTATACATTGAACAATCCCTGACTGAGGGACACTGTGCCCCAACCCCTGGACCTACAAGTGAAATTTGGGGAGGATGTTCCTTCGGTGACACCAACACCCACCAAGAACTGATGTGGAGAAATTTAACTCTTGGGGGGCTGAAAAGGGGTGGAAAATATTTTTGGCCTATACTTAACATTGAAGAATGATCAATACCCAGCCCCAAATCCTGAACCTGCCAGAGAGGGGTGTCACTATTGTGAGGGGAATTGGAGGGGGTGTTGTGCATGGGGGGCTGAGGCATGTGGGAGTTTATGCTCATGGGAGGATGTTGTGCATGAGGGTTTATGCGCATAGGGATTAATGCGCATGGGGATGTTGCACATGGGGGTTTATGTGCATGGGGGAGATGTTGCACATGGGTGTTTATGTGCATGGGAGTTTATGCTCATGGGAGGATATTGTGCATGAGGGTTTATGCGCATGGGGAAAATTGTGAATGGGGGTTTATGGGTATGGGTTGTGCATGGAGGCTTTATGTGCAAGGGAGGATGATTCTGTGTATGGGGTTGATGCACAACTGAGGGTATTGCGCAATGGAGGGATGGTGTATGTTGGTATTTTACTCCTGCAATGTGGGTATATTTTGCTAACAGTGGTTTGGGAACAGAGGTAAATTACCCCAAATGGGGTAAAAATGAAATTCCTGGGGGTAATGGACAGTCGCGCTGGTGCGCACACTCTTCCCCTTCTGAAAGCTCCAACGGAGAGTGTTACCGCTTCCACCATGGAGAAGTGCTAGTGCTCTCCATGCGGTGCTTTTGGAAGTGCGGTGCTTTTGGAAGGGGAAGAGTGCGTGCACATGTGCTCAGTAATGTTTTTTAAAATGGTTTCTGCGGCTGGCTGGACTTAGCCGCACCGAGCCGCAGCAGCCTGAAACTGTCCCCCAGTGTCCCCAAACACCCTCCCCAGCCAAGGTAAGTAAGCCACTTACTTTATGTTTACTCAGAAGTAAACAATTTACGTTTACTCCTGATTTCAAAAATGTAGGACAAAATGTAGGGTGTCCTACATTTTTTAAAAAAATGTGACCATTTTTTGGGTGACCGCTTCCTTCCTTTCAAATCAAGGGGGTAATATTGCAGTATCTCAATATATTTTGGGGTAAAAGGTAAAAAAAGTTCCCCGACCCCTGTGCTATTATATAAACTGTATTTATAAGTAGCCTGGGTTTTTCTTGAGTGTCCTACATTTTAGGGAGGATTTGTTCATTTTTGCAGATATGGTATCTGTTTACCCTAAATATACCGTATATAAAAGTGTACTAGGTTGTGTGTGTGTGTGTGTGTGTGTGTGTGTGTGCGTATATATGTGTGTGTGTGTGTATGTGTGTATATGTGTGTGTGTGTGTGTGTATATGTATGTGTGTCTGTGTGTGTGTCTGTGTGTGTATATATGTATGTGTGTATATATGTGTGTATATGTGTGTGTATATATGTATGTGTGTGTGTGTGTGTGTGTATATCTCCCCTGCCACCTATGTCTCTCCCTAGTACACTTTTAAAGGCAATCAAGATTTGTAATTAAAACTTGGAGTGAGAGCACAGTCCCAGCCGTGTCTACTCAGAAGTAAGCCCTTGTGTTCGGTGGGTCTTACTCCCAGGAAAGTGTCTTGAGGACTGGGGCGTGAGTGTGGCTGGGGGTCCGGGGGGAGCCCAGGGAGTTCTCCTCAGAGGCGCTGCCAGAAGGGAAGGGGAGGGAAGGCCGTGGGGGGCGGAGGGCTGAGGCGAGGCGGGGCCGCCCTGAGCGGAACCTTCGTGCGGGGCTGGGGCGGGCGGCTGCTTCTCTCCGGAAGGCTTTGGTGGCTGCGCGGCGGCCTTGCTTTGCCACGTCTGAGCAGCCGGCGGAGCGGTTGGGACGCCGTTGGGGTCGGTGGGGCCGCAGCCATGGTGAGAGACGGCCTCTCCCTCGCCCCTCCGGACCTGCCCTGGAGGGAGCCCTGCACAGGCTTTGCCCGCACCCTCACTCGCAGGCTCTTGTCAGGGGAGGGACAGCCTCAGCCTCGCCTACCCTGCAGGGCTGTTGTGTGGGAGGCAGGAGGGGAGGAAGACCTTCAGCCAGTCACTCCTCCTCAGCCTCTCCTACCTCACAGGGTTGTTGTGTAGGCAGCAGGAGGGAAAGGCTAGTAGCTCAGCCTCGCCCACCCTGCAGGGTTGTTGTGAGGGCAGCAGGAGGAGGTCTCAGCCTCCCAGGGTTTCTAGATATAAACTTCCTTATAAGTTTGGCAAAGGCAGTGCAGCCTTGTGCAGGTCTTCTCCCAGGAAAGCCTCATTGCAGTCAATGGGCTTACTCACAGGTAAGCCTGAATAGGACTGCAGTTGCCTCAGTCTGATGAGCCTCACAGGGAGATCAGTGGAACCAACTGCAAAAAGCAACTCTGGAGAAAGTCACCTTCCATTGAAGGAGCACACGCTGTAGACACAATGCAATAAAACCATACATAAAAACCATATACAGTAGCAATATATCATAACCATATACCAAAAATGACAACTTTACACTCCAAAATTTTACGCTTTACCCAAAATTTACACTTCAAAATGTCTAACAATATGTTTTCCTTTTTAGGTGTCTGTAATTAATACTGTTGATACATCCCACGAGGACATGATAGTAAGTATTTGGTTATTTTTATAATTCCCCCTTTCATGTATCATGTTTCATGTATCAGTATTAAAGGGATAACTTTTTGCTGGATAGTCTTTCCGTTTGTTGTGTGGGAGACACACAACAGGAATGCAGGAATGGCAATTTTAAATTACCTTTTAAATTTATGTTCTTGTGTCAACATTATATATACATTATCCCTACTATCCAGAGTAACTACGGGAGCGCGTAAGAGACATTACGGGTGCACCTGTAGTTACTGCACCATGTGGTGAAAACCTATGGGAAATTCATATTGCAATCCAGAGTAAATTGTTCTTACGCCGGAGCAAGGACTCCCCATAGTTACTCTGGATTGCACCCTATGTTTAGGGGGCATTTTATAGGGATTTCTTACATTGTAAAAATCCATTTTATTAAGAAAACTGTGGATGGTCATGAAAACTTTATTACTTCCAGCATGATGCTCAGATGGATTATTATGGCACTCGGTTGGCAACGTGCTCTTCAGACAGAACAGTGAAAATATTTGACGTAAGGAACGGAGGGCAAATTCTCACAGCTGACCTGCGAGGGTAAGTGAGTTCAAGGCACAAGAAGCTTTTGCTGCATCATCAAGTCTCATATTTTGGTTATTTGCATAATTACTTGGCTTTACTAAAAATGGAAGATGTAAAGATGGATCTGCCTTGTTAGTTTCATTGCTATTTAGTATACTTGAGTATTAAGTAATTAATACTTACCTAATTACCTAATTAAGGTAAAATGCTTTGGATACTCAAAACTGTTGTTATTACTATTTTGCTACATATATCTTGGAACACGTGTGATTTTTCTATTGCTTAAAGGAAGTTTAAAAAATTACTTTAACATTTTGAAGCTTTTCAATCCTATTGTGGTGCAACAGTGGAAGAGTGTAGGAAACAACTAATGCTGCAATATGATTGCTGGGAGTAAGTCCTATGGACCTTAATGGACCTTTCTTCTGCATAGGATTGCACTGTGCAAAAGAGCAGTGTTGGATAGGCATGTTTTCATGGTGTGTATCAGTTGCTTGGAATACATGATACTGAATGGTTTTCAAAATGCTCTCACTATATAATGACCAAGTCTTGATTCCCATGCACTTTTAAAAAACAACTCTTGCTTTTTTTGTAGGCATGAAGGGCCTGTATGGCAGGTTGGGTGGGCTCATCCAATGTATGGAAACATCCTGGCCTCATGCTCCTATGACAGGAAGGTGATTATCTGGAAGGAAGAAAATGGGACCTGGGAAAAAACCTTTGAATATACAGGGCATGATTCATCAGGTATGGATGTTCAGGCAGAGGAGTGCACTACTTATTTGTATGCTTCAGTCAGTTGTAATTTACCCAGGCTAATTGAAGACTTGTGCCCTAACAGTGCTCACAATTTATATGTATTCCATAATTGTAGAAATGGGTGAAAACAGTTTTGTTATTTAAGGATTTCAGAGATTCTAAATTTAGAAGTGCAGATAATGTTACATGCTTTTGTTCAAAATTTAATCACTTTAAAAGTGTGCAGGATAAGTTGGTTAGTGCCAGCAGATGCAGGCAGTCATAACCCATCCACCCCCGTCAAATAATTAATACATACCAAATAAAATAAGGTTGGTTGGTTTTTCAGATTTTGGGAGGGAGTTTGTTTTCTAAAAATGAGAAGTGCAGAAAACAGCATTATGGGCGCAATTCAGAGTAACTATGGAGAGTCCTTGCTCCAGTGTAAGAACAACGTGCTCTGGATTGCAATATGAATTTCCCATAGGTTTTCACTTGGTGGTGCAGTATCTACAGGTCCACGTAAAGTCTCTTACGTTACTCTGGATTGTAGGGCATGTGTTTTTATTTTGTTAACACTGGTTTTTCCCACTTCTACTTAACTGACCTTTCTGGTGTTCTGTTGCATGACTTTAATGCTATGCTCCAGCTTGACTAAACTGTATTAAAAATGAAAATAAGAGAATGTCTGGAAATGAAAGAACTCTGTGCAAGTCCTTGAAGTGTCTGCGCACACATAGGGAGACTGCTGATTTTGTCTCTAGACAACAGCCTGAGATTGCATTAATTACTACTTTGGGGTGTTTTACATCTTCTCAAAATGGCTTTGCTACCACTTTATTCAAAGTCTGTGTTGTTTTCTAGCTGTTTTCAACCAGTTGTCAACAGTCAGTATTTGTAGATGTGAGATAGTTAAGATGTAATTACTGTTGCACTTAGATCAGGGAAACCTGAGTTCAAATGCTCACAAACGATGAAACTCACCATTCTTGGGCTGGTTACTACCTCTCAGTCACCTCTACCTCACTTGAGTTTATTTGAAAATTAAATAGAGTGAGGGAAGAAACCATGTATGGTGCCATGAAGTTCTTGGCAGAATGAGGAATGAAAGGTTGATTACAAATAAAATCATAAATAGGTCTACATTGGTACCATCCTAAACTCCTTATAAACATCCTAATCTTTGTTTTAAAGGTTGCCATCAGGCAGATAGCAAGATAGACTTTTATCCCATGTAGCAGCCATCAGATGATGCTGTGAACTATGGGCGCCATCCCAACAAATTTTGCCAGCCTAACTTGCATGTTATATCTTTCTGTGGTGGTATGGGGAGGCCAGTGTATTCCTGTGCAGTAGCCTAACCCCCCCCCCGCTCCCCACCCCCCGCCCAACAAGTGGGGCAGATGTTCCTTACAACACTTTTGTCATCCGTCCATCCCCTGGTAAGCACAGGACTTATGCTAGGACTTATGCTAGGGCTTATGCTGGCCTAACTGGAGTTTGGGATTGCAGCCTATGTCTGTTACAACTAACCTAGAAGAGCAGAGTACACATGCTTTCCCCTTGATTTCTGGCTGAGCTGTTTTCTTTTTTCCTCAGTAAATTCTGTGTGTTGGGCACCACAAGAGTATGGATTGATCCTGGCTTGTGGCAGCTCTGATGGGGCCATCTCCCTGTTGAGTTACACTGGTGATGGACAGTGGGAAGTCAAAAAAATCAGCAACGCGCACACGGTAAGCATACTATCTTTTTCTGTAGAGGGTTTTGCTTCCTAAAGTGTTGAGTTCAAGTTGAATTCAAGAAAGGAACTAGGGCACTGTGGTGTTCAAAATATCCTTTCCTAAATTTGAGAAGTAATTTTTGTTGTACTACCTTGCTTATTTATAAACTATACTAGCAAAAAGCGTACCCGCGTTGCGGGTGTAACATTTTCCCCTGTGCCATCCCCTCATGGCACAGAAACACCCCATGTGCCACTCCCCCCATGCGCATCATCCCCCATGCGCATCATCCCCCCATGTGCAACATCCCCTCATGCACAACTTTCCCCCATGCGCATCATCCACGCGCAACTTTCCCCATGCGCATCATCCGCCGATGTGCAACTTTACCCCATGTGCAACTTCCCACATGCGCAACTTTTCCCCATGCGCAACTTTTCCCCATGTGCAACGTTTCCCCACACATCAACCCCCATGCACATCAACCCCCATGCGCAACTTCCACCCATGTGCATCATCCCCTCATGCGCATCATCCCCTCATGCGCATCATCCCCTCATGCGCATCATCCTCCCATGCGCATCATCCTCCCATGCGCAACTTTCCCTCATGCACATCATCCCCTCCTGCACATCATCCCCATGCTCAACTTTCCCCCATGCTCAACTTTCCCCCATGCGCAACTTCCACCCATGCGCAACTTCCCCCCATGCACATCATCCCCTCATGCGCAACTTTCCCCATGCACATCATCCGCCGATGCGCAACTTCCCCCCCTGCGCAACTTCCACCCATGCGCAACTTCCCCCATGCACATCATCCCCTCATGCACATCATCCCCTCATGCGCAACTTTCCCCATGCGCAACTTCCCCCCCATGCGCAACTTCCCCCCCATGCGCAACTTCCCCCCCATGCGCAACTTTTCCCCATGCGCAACTTTTCCCCATGCGCATCAACCCCCATGCGCACCAACCCCCATGCGCATCAACCCCCATGCGCAACTTTTCCCCATGCGCAACTTTTCCCCATGCGCAACTTTCCCTCATGCACATCATCCCCCATGCGCAACTTTCCCCCATATGCATCTTCCACCCATGCGCAACTTTCCCCATGCGCAACTTTCCCCATGCGCATCATCCGCCAATGCGCAACTTCCCCCCATGCGCAACTTCCCCCATGCGCAAATTTCCTCCCATGTGCAACTTTCCCCATGTGCAACTTCCCCCTGTGCAACTTTCCCCCATGCGCATCATCCGCTGATGCGCAACTTTCCCCCATGCGCAACTTTCCCCATGCGCAACTTCCCCCATATGCAAATTTCACCCCATGCGCATCATTCCCCTATGCGCATCATTCCCCCATGCGCATCATCCTCCCATGCGCAACTTTCCCCATGTGCATCATCCCCCATGCGCAACTTCCACCCATGCGCAACTTCCCCCATGCACATCATCCCCTCATGCGCAACTTTCCCCATGCACATCATCCGCCAATGCGCAACTTCCCCCATGCGCAACTTTCCCTCACGTGCATCAACCCCCATGCGCATCAACCCCCATGCACAACTTTTTCCCATGCGCAACTTTCCCTCATGCACATCATCCCCATGCGCAACTTTCCCCATACGCATCTTCCACCCATGCGCAACTTCCCCCATGCACATCATCCCCTCATGTGCAACTTTCCCCATGCGCATCATCCGCCGATGCGCAACTTCCCCCCATGTGCAACTTCCCCCTGTACAACTTCCCCCCATGTGCAAATTTCACCCCATGCGCAACTTTCCCCATGCGCAACTTTTCCCCATGCACATCATCCCCCATGTGCATCATTCCTCCATGCGCAACTTCCACCCATGTGCAACTTTCCCCATGCACATCATCCTCCCATGCACAACTTTCCCCATGTGCATCAGTTCCCCATGCACAACTTCCCCCAAGCACAACTTCCCCCCATGCGCATCATCCTCCCATGCACAAATGCGCAACTTCCCCCCATGCACAGCATCCTCACTAGTGCAACCTCTTCCTCCGAACAACATCCCCCAGTGCATCAGGGTCTGAGCACCAAATTGGCTGGATGTTGTTCAGTCTCCCATGTTAAGTGTAGGACCGAAACACGTTGCCCCCTTTTCAGCCCCTGAAGGTTAAATTCTCCAGATGGTTCTTGGTGGGTGTTCAGGTGACAGAAGGAACTCCCAGAATTCCATGCTTCAGGCCCAGCAGTTGATGATAAGTCAGCAATTCTCAATGCAAAGTATAGGGAGGAAAACGCGTTGCGCCCCTTTTCACCCCCTTCCCGTTGGAATTTCTGAAAACCGGTTCTTAGTGCACCCTTCCGTCATGGAAGGAACACCCACCCCAAACTTCACACTTCTAGGCCCAGCGGTTTTGGCAGGGTGGTGATGAGTCAGTCAGTCAGTGAGTGAATCAGTGAGTCAGTCAGTCAGTGACTTTTCTCTTTTATATATATAGATTATACAAATGTGTATTGTTGCATTTGGCATGTTCACATTTAGAATAATATAAGAGGAACTACATCATTTACTTGAATGTAATGCACTATTGAATCTAATGTACACCCTGTACTTATAAAAATACTTATAAAAATGTATTTACTCAAATCTAATTAACCATCAAATCTAATGCACACCCTGATTTTGGAGACTGAATTCGGCTGAAAAAGGTGAAAGTTAGATTTGAGTAAATACAGTATTTTCACATGGATACTAGCACTGTGTGTGACAGGAATGATATGCTGGTTTTCTTTGGCTGTCAGTAAAAAGAAACTTCTTGTCATCTTATATAGATTGGGTGCAATGCTGTTAGCTGGGCCCCTGCAGTCGTACCAGGTAGCCTCATAGACCAGCCTTCAAGCCAAAAACCAAATTATATCAAGCGGTTTGCATCAGGTGGCTGTGATAATCTGATCAAGATTTGGAGGTAGTCTTGCAAGTTTTATGAAACAGATGAAGATTTTACTTTGCTTATGTCCATCTTGACCTTTCCCTTCCATTCCTAATTTGATAATTTTAAAACTTCTCTAGTGTTTCTTTAGCTTGATTCCAGACTTCTTCTGTTTTCTTTGATTGTACTATTATGACTTGACACTTTGAAGCTCAAATCCAGGGAAGCTGTGTAGGCATTTTATAGCTTTTAACCTTCTCTTGAGAAGATGGTCCTGAAAAGTACATAACATTCACAGAAAGCTTCACAGCATTCAAATATAGCATGATGATTTGCTCTGGAGAAGAGATCATTTAAAAATAAAACTGCTGTAAGTTTAAAAAGCTTTCTCTGTAATTGAAAGGGTTTGATGTAACAGACCAGTGTGATTCTTGGCTCTCTTTTGTCCCTTGATGGAAATGAAGTGTATTCTTAGTGGTGATAACTTGAAAGTGTGGCTAGATTATGATCCCAGCTCTGAACTTCTGCTGCTCGTTATGTGAAGACTATTTCATGCTGTGAGTAGTATCCCAACTAGCATTTGCATTGGTAGCAGTATTTTTGGGAATGGGAGAAGTTTAATAAGTAGGATACCTTGCAGAAGTAGAATACTCTCATTCATGGATGAAGCTTCCATTCTCAAAAGGGGTTTCCAGTGGTAGACATCAGGGAGTGGGAAATGTCAATAAGATGGTTGCTTTGTGCTACCTTAATTGTTTTTCAATTGTCTTGTTTCTTTTTGTTTTTTCTTTAATCCTACTAGGGAGGATGATGGCCAATGGAAAGAGGAACAGAAACTAGAAGCTCACAGTGACTGGGTCAGAGATGTGGCATGGGCTCCTTCTATAGGCTTGCCAACTAGTACTATCGCTAGCTGCTCACAGGCAAGAAACATATCCTTTAACATAAAAAGGCTTAAGGGAGTAAAGGGAAGGCAGGACACAGTTTAACCATTTTTGTAACATTTAGTCAGTATACAGGTATTCCAGGACATGGCATTTGGATCTCCTGGAACTTATACTTTTCAACACCTTTATTTTTAATATTTGTGTCTCAGATACGTCAGTTACATTGAAGAGTCCTGAAATGAAATGAGATAAAAATATTCTCAAGATATCAAAAAATTATACTCAAAGATTAAGCAAGCTTTAAAATTCATATTTTAGATCTGTAATTGCTGACCAAATGCTAACCACATTCCCATGCTTCCAATATGTAGACTTGTGAAGCACTCTATTTTATGGTGATTGGTCAAGAGCCAATTCAAATAATGCAGAATTACCTTGTGATGTTAGGGCACAATCCAGAGTGAGGACAGTGAGGAGTGCCCTAGCTGGGATGCCCCAACTATTCTGCATCCAGAGCAGAAAGTTATGTGGCATCCAAAAAGTCAGGACGCCAGGGCTGCCCTCACTGCTCCAGAGCATGTTCAGTAGGCACCAAGTCAGTGACACCTGGGCAGGCTTGCTCCTGATCACATCAGATCACACTAAACAAGGAACAGCTGTGTTGCCTGCCTCCTAAGGAGTCTCTGATGAGATGGCCAGTACAGTCTACAGTGAATACAAGGGGCTTATTGGAGTGGCCTACTGCATCCCCAGGTTAGTGGCTGCTGTAATTGTTCCATATCCTCAGATTGAGAGGCAGGGGTTGCAGCAAGTCTGGCCAAGAACTCAGATTTTTGGTCAACACTGCCATTCTTACTCTGCCTTATCGTGGACCCCTATGGGTCTACTCATTTCTATACCTGCTCCTAAGGTGTGATTTGCTGGAAGAGGGCATTTCTGCCCTGGAAACAGGCTCTGGATGTAGCGTAACTGCTCTGCCCTAGGCAATGCTAAACATGCCCTCAACATGCCTCTCCTGAATTGCCTAGGCTGGCCCAGTTAGAGCAGCCCAGGTTCATCTGTCTTAGGGCAGCCTATGTTGCCTTAGCCTGCCCCAAGCCTTTTCTAGAATAACTAGGGTGGCCCATCTTGCAGTTGGGTCAGCTCAGCGTTAGAGAGGGTAACCCAAATGCACTTTTGCATTGTGTCGTAAGTCCTCTTAGGCTGTACCATTTCAGACCATGGCTACAATCCAGAGTAACTATGGGACCTTTTACACTGACATAATTATGGTGCCATCTATGAAAAACCTGTGGGCTGTGGGTGGTGCAAGTGGTTAAGACACTGTGCCTATTAACCAGCAGGCCAGGTTCGAGACCCGGGTCGGTCCCCACAAGACAGGGGACTGTAACTGCTCTGTCTGCTCTGCTCTGGACATAGCTGGAACCAATCATATTGGCTCTGCCTTTCCATTGGACTATTTCAATGGCATGGAGAGGGGGGATTTGCTGCTTGGGTAACAGCATATCCTCCATATCAATCTAACCCAGGGCTTTGTGCTTTGCATGCAACGTATGCAGCACCGAGTACGTTACCATAGTCTTTCAAGACTGATGGATGCCTGCTATGAAAAACCTATGGGAAATGCATTGAGCAATCCAGAGTAAGTGCCTCTTATGTCTTCCCGTAGTTACTCTGGATTGTAGGCTATGAGAGAGTCAAATGTTTGAATTCCCCCTCAATTGTGGTTAAAAAGTGGATATGTAGACAGCTAAGTATGTGGGAGGAGTGACAAAAGAATATTAGGCGAGATGTTGAAGAGAAATGCATAGCTTTAATCTCCCTGGTATACAGATGTTATCCGTTCGTGTTCTGTTCCAAAACCTCCCATGGATTAAAACATGTGGATAAAAAAAACAAGGGGAAAAATAAAGATACACTTCCAAGTTTCTGGATCCGAATGGAATAAGGTTGTTTCTCAATATCTGTTGGGGGTTGATTTTGGGACTCCCTGCTGATAAAAATGTGTTAAATAAAAGCAGTCTAAAAATTTTTTAGTTTCCTTTTCTTTTACAATAGATTTTCTTACTGTTGTAGAGAGGCAGTTAGAAATTAGAAATGCAAAGGACCCCCTGCCTTTGTCTGGCTGAGATGAAGAACGGAATGACTGCTTGCATGATTGCTTCTCTGTAACAATAGAAAAGCAGTTTTAAAAACTGTCAGGGCCATTCATGTTGACTCAAATCTGTGTATAAAAAATCAGTGTATAACAAGGTTGGATCTGTACTACCTTTTCACATTCAGAAAGCTTTGAAATTGAGGCATTAAATTTTCAGTCTTAAACAGTTCAAGGAAAGACTGTGTGCTATTACAGAAAACCCATCTGCTGAAAGCATGTTCAACATACTTTGAGATCAGAAGCTTATGGATTTGAATGGCTTTTGTGTGTCCTGGGGAAGTTGTGCTCATTGTAGAATTTTCCTGTTAGGGAGGCAGGGACATGTTCTATGCGTATTGCTGCAAGTGAGTTTTCAGTTGTCTTTACTGTTCCATTTGCTTTATCCTAGGATGGGAGAGTGTTTATTTGGACTTGTGATGATGCCTCCGGCAATGCATGGACTCCAAAATTGCTGCATAAGTTCAATGATGTAGTATGGCATGTGAGCTGGTCAATTACTGCAAATATTCTTGCAGTGTCTGGAGGAGACAATAAAGTGAGTACAGTACTTTAAAGTGTCTTAAACCCCTTATTTACTCAAGTAGCTGTTTACAAGTGTCAGGTTGATGCATGGGAACAGTCTATTAGCCAGGGATTTGGTTTGTTAGTTCTGAACTTTTTAGGTAGTCAGAAATTTGTGCAGTATTTGAACATTTCATTGGTAAGAAATCAAAGCTACAGCAAATGAGGTAGCTTCCTGCCCCTCATTACAGTGTGCTGGACTGTTTCATACCACTGGAGTTTTAAAGGCATTCAATGCATGACTTTATAAAAAAAGGAATATCTCACAGCCACTCATCTGCCCGCAGCCTCTGTGGACTTTAGAATGATGGTTTTGGAGCAAAAAAAGTGACTTCTAGAAGTGACCGTTTTAATGCATTGGGATGCCCAGCATTAGAAAGTCACTTCAGTTTCAGCAATAAAATGTGGAAGTCACTTTTTCTAAACTTTTTAGAAAAAAACATTAATAGAGGAAATAAATGTATACAATATATACACATATTTTAGCATATTCTATACATATTCCATAGTCACATCACATACCCTATGTATAATTCTATTTCTGTTTACATCCTCTGTACCTTTTTCTCCAAATTTCCCTCCCCCTCCTTCCCTTAACAAGCAACTCAGTACCAAAAAAGAAACTATTTATTAAGTTTTCTAAACTATTGAAAGTTTTAATAACTTTTCCTAAGCTATCATTTGGAGCCCCACAGAAAAGGTGGGTGGGTGCAAGCAGTTCTGTATAGCGCTTGGAATCCTTTCCCCATTGGATGACAGGAGGCCCGACTGCATCCACTGATAAGTGAATCTGTTTGCAAGATCCTGTGATACGGGGGTCCATACATAATATTATTTCATTGAGTGTGTTGGATTAGTTATATTGATCTTTGTGTTTTTGGTTTGGTTTGGACTGAGATATCTGAGGCAGGAGTGTTTCTGAAAAAAAAAACCCCAAATAGAAATACTGTCATGGAAGAGCATCTGGTTCAGATATGGAATATTCAGAAATAAGGAAAATATTCCAGGTTGAAATCCATCCTATATAGTGGTTTATAAAGAGGAAGGAACATGGCCAAAACAAACACTCTCATTTTGGTTATTTCAGGTAACCTTATGGAAGGAATCTGTAGATGGACAGTGGGAATGCATCAGCGATGTTAACAAGGGCCATGGAGCTGTCTCTGCTATTACAGAAGGGCAGCAGAATGAACAGTGACAATGGATTAACATCATGCTAGAATTATCAATTAAAGGAAATAATTTTTTTAAAATTTCTTATTAAAATCTTCAGTTAAGTCTGTTAAGTCTTGAACAAATCAAAATGTAATTTCTGATGAACATTCTGGAACTGTTTTTGGTAAAATGATATATCAGTTTTCATCCTTTGCCATGAGAGTTTGTAAAATTTAAAGAGAAACTATACATTAAAGCACTCAATTTGTTTTTACAAAATATCAGTTTGTGTTCTTCATATGAACACATATGTAACTTTCAATGAACTCATCTTCATTAGGAGAGAGTATGCTCTGTCACTCAATGCCACTCCTTCAGAATGATTTTTTTGTACTTAATCCAACATTCTCTAATAAACCCAATAATATTTTTCCTTTCAACTTAAAAACTATCTGATAAAAATTGTTTGAGCCTGCAAGGATAAGGTGGAACCTTTCATTTATTCTTGGAAGTATAGCTGGAAATGCAAAGTTAGTTTTGTCTTAAAGTTTGCCTTCATATTTATGGTTGAAAATAATAAGTTTGATTTCCAAACTACTACAAAGCTGCTTTAAGCTAATTATATATACTGTACTTGGCTTAAAGGAAAAACTGAATAATGTTCCTATTAAAATGTCTGTCTAAAGTGTTTTGAAAGAAGTCTCTCTGCAGTGGTTCTTGTATTTTATTTTTTAAAATATGTTTGATCAAGGCTGATTCCTCAAGTACTGATTCAAAGCCAATGTTGCCACTGGTTTATTGGGCTCTTCTATCTGAAATTAGCAGTGTGAAACCATAAAAAATAAACTATGGTCGCTGATGAGGTAAGAGCAAAAACCATTGTTGTGGCAGGGGAGAGGAGGCAGTAGCAAGATGAAGAAAAAGACCTGAGCTTATTTTACTAGCTCATCAATATTAGGATCTCCAGAATTTTGATTAGGGCTGCAATCCTAAAGACACTTTCCTGGCAGTAAGACCCATTGAACACAAAGGGGCTAACTTTTGAGTAAGACATGGTTAGGATTGTGCTTTTAAGTTCCTTGGCGCATTTTCAGCCTTCTGCAAGAAAATATCCCTGTTGACCATCTCCCTTAACGAGGTTTGATGTTCATATGATCTGATGTTCCAAGGGACACAATCAACAATATTGCTTGCTGAGAATTAAAACTAAAACTAATTAAAAAAACTAACGTACTCAAGCAGCCAAGCACTTGAACTTTGAGCAGAGATGTATTTTAGGCAATTACAAGATGGGTTTAACACTAAACTCTTGTAAGGATTCTTGAAAGATTCAAGTACATGAAATGTCATTGTATCATATGAACAGTATTTTTTCCTTTCTAGCTGCCAACGTAATTTACAAACACTGGTTCATTCTGTTGTGTAACATTCCTATTTCTTTTGTCTACAAGTATTGTGGTATCAGACCATTTTTAGAACACTTCTGGATCAAACCATTGCTTAAATACCATAGCAAAGGAAAATGATTTCACCTGATAATTATGCTTCCATGCATCCCAGCCCAAAGAGTGTTTTCTGTTTAACAGCACAGCTGCCATCACCACAAAAGGAAACGCAAAGATCAGGGTTTACTCATTACCTGTCAGATCACAGTTTCCATCATACATCTGAATCCTATCTGTTAAGCCATATGGCTTTGTTGTTTTTAGGTCAGAGAAGCAAAAAAGTCAAAGGTACAGACATGCCTTTATTGTTGGGCTGTACAGGAAACAATTTTGTACATGTCTTTGTTTTCTGTTTTGTGCATCTGGAAAAATAAACCAATGGAAACAAAATAGATTTTCTTCAAACCCCAATGGTTTAAATGTTCATCCTATACAATAGTATTCAGCCACACTAAGAGCCCAATTCTTGCCCCACTTCAGTGCTGCTACAGCAGGGGTCTCCAAACATTTCAGCCAGAGGACTGCATCTAGCACCTGGAACAATGTCAAGGGCCAGAAAAAATTAAATACAGTTATATGATTCACATAAAGGGCTTAGTTCATTTCGGAGGCCTGCTCTTTAAGTGAAATGCTCTTTTAAGTGAAGCAGATTTTCCCATAGGAAATAATGGAAATTCAGACGGTTGGTTCCACAACGTCAAAAATATTCATATAAAAATATTAACTGGATGTAAAAATGATGACAAAACACTGGAATTGAATTCAAAACATGCATTCAATGCGCATGATCCTATGAAGTCTACTTAGGCTGCAATCCTAAAACCACTTTCCTGGGAATAAGTCCCATTTAACACAATGGGGCTTAGTTCTGGGTAGACATGGTTAGGGGGCTGCAATCAAACTCCTGGGAGGCTTACCTGGGCTGCTGGAGGTTCAAGGTGGCTGGTGGGGCACTTGGGGGGCAGTTAGGGGCAGCTGCCTCTTGCACTCCCAGGGAACTGCTCCCAAGTTGGGAGCAGTTAGAGGCAGCAGCGCTGGCCAGCAGTCCTTTTAAAGAGCCTCCACACGGAGCGTCAGGGCTGCATAGCATGCATGCCCATAGCACACTTGCTTGTTAAGTGAAGCGGAACTTGTTATGTGAAGCAAGATTTCTTGGAAATTTATACTTGTTATGTGAAATGCGTGTTATAAGAGGCACCTCTGTATTAAAATACACTAGAGATGTAACGTGAATGAATGAAGCTCAAATTTCCAGAATTTCTCTAAGCACCAACAAAATAAAGTATATACATAGAAATATCACAGAAACTTGCAAAAACATAACCGTGTTGCAGGAGTAAAATTCCCCTGTACACCATCTCCCCATTTGCAACGTCCCCCCATGTGCATCAACATCCTATGTGTAACATCCCCCAGGTGCATTGACTCACATGCACATTGCCCCATGCACATTATCCCCCATGCGCTTCAACCCCCATGCTCATCATCTGCACATGTGCATCAACCCCCCATGCGCATCAACATCCCACGTGTAACATCCCCCCATGCGTATCATCCTCCATCTGCGTCAAACCCCATGTTCATTGTCCCTCCCTGTGCATAGGGAACTAAGCTGGCTGGATGTTGATCAGAGTATTCAATGTTAAGTACAGGACAAAAACATGTTGCACTCTTTTCAACCTCCTTAAGGGTTAAATTTCTCAACATCAATTCTTGGTGCTCATGTCACAGAAGGAACATCCTTCCCAAATTTCATGCTTCTAGCTCCCTGGGTTTGGGGCAGGGCAGAGATCAGTCAGGGATTCTTCAATATAAAGTATAGGGAGGAAAACCCATTGCACCCCTTTTCACCCCCTTCCAGTTGGAATTTCCAAAAACTGGTTCTTTTCAGGTGGATGAGGGTGCAGGAGAGAACTACAGCATGAGGGTGGAATTTCTGAAAACCAGTGCAGGAGGGGACTATAGCATTGAGGGTGCAGGAGGAGACTGAAAGGAGGGGTGTAGAAAATGCAGTGTTGGGTGCAGCCAGTAGGATGCTGCCTCACCACGGTCTGTTAACCTCACTGGGTGCGTGGGGTTTAGGGTGAAAACCAACAAGCAGATCGACAACTCAGCACCATGCAACAAACATAAGAAAACTTCAGCCCTTAAGTTGGGCACCTGGAACGTTCGGACAATGACCCCCAGCTTTTCTGACAACTTGCGAGAATTGGATGACGTACGTAAGACAGCTGTCATTGATATGGAGCTGAGCAGACTGGAGATGGACATAGTTGCCCTTCAAGAGACAAGGCTTTCAGACTCAGGATCTATTAAGGAGAGAAATTTCTCATTCTTCTGGCAGGGAAAGCCATCAAGCCATCAAGACTAGGGAATATGGAGTTGGCTTTGCAGTTAGAAACACCCTACCTGGATTCATTATCCCACCTACTGGAGGAAGTGAAAGAATTATATCTCTGCAGCTACAGTCATCAGGAGGGTTAGTCACTCTTATTAGTGCATATGCACCAACACTATCATCTTCAGCAGAATCCAAAGACAAATTCTATGATGATCTGGCTGCCAATATCAAGAAAATCCCTGAGAAAGACCATTGTTTATTCTGGTGATTTTAATGCAAGAGTTGGATCTGACCATAGTTCTTGGCCCGCTTGTCTAGGTCGTTTTGGCATTGGGAAGATGAATGAAAATGGCCAACGCTTGCTGGAGTTTTGCTGCTATCATGATTTCTGTGTTAGCAATACATTCTTTAACACAAAGCCTCAACACAGAGTGTCTTGGCGACACCCAAGATCGAAGCATTGGCATCAGCTTGACTTGATCCTCACCAGGCACTCCAGCCTTCCCAGCATTAAGATCACACGTAGCTATCAGAGTGCTGATTGCGATAAAGACCACTCCTTGGTGTGCAGCAGAGTAAAACTACAAGCAAAGAGGCTGCATCACTCAAAGAAGGAAGGAAGACCACGAATTAACATCAGCAAGACCCGCAGTCTGGAAAAAGTGTTGGAATTTGACCATGCACTCAATGAAATTCTCCCGGGCCCGGCTGAGGCAAACATTTCTGAACGATGGGAACATTTCAAGAATGCTGTTTATACTACCGCCTTGTCAGTTTTTGGTAAGCAGGTTAGAAGGACAGCAGATGGGTTTGAAGCCCACTTGGAGGAGCTGACACCAGCCCTTGAGGAAAAGAGGAGAGCTCTAACTGCATATAAAGCCTGTTCTAGTGAGCGCAACCTTCAAGCCCTGCGAGTCGCCCGTAGCAAAGTCCAACAGATTGCCAGGAGATGTGCTAACAATTATTGGCTGCAGCTTTGCTCTCAGATCCAGGTAGCAGCTGACACAGGCAACATCAAGGGGATGTATGATGGCATCAAGCAGGCCTTAGGTCCAACAGTGAGGAAATCTGCCCCGCTTAAGTCCACTACAGGTGAAGTCATCCAGGACTGAGCACAGCAGATGGCATATTGGGTGCAGCACTTCTCTGAGCTATACTCCAGAGAAAATGCAGTAACTGAAGAAGCATTAAACAACATTGAGTGCCTGCCTGTCTTGGAGGAGCTTGACAGTGAACCAACTTTTGAACTAAATGAAGCCCTGGATTCCCTTGCTTTTGGCAAGGCACCCGGGAAAGATAACATCCCTGCTGAAGTTCTGAGGTGCTGTAGAGGGACCATTTCCACTGAACTGTACGAGATATTCTGCCTTTGTTGGAGGGAAGGTGGAGTACCACAGGACAGGAAGGATGCTAATATCGTCACACTGTACAAGAACAAAGGCGACAGGGGTGACTGTAACAACTACCGTGGCATCTCTCTTCTTAGTGTTGTAGGGAAGCTGCTTGCCCGAGTCATACTGAAGAGGCTTCAGGTGCTTGCAGAGAGAATCTATCCTGAATCACAGTGTGGATTTCGAGCCAACAGGTCCACCACTGATATGGATTTTCCCTTCAACAGTTGCAAGAGAAATGTAGGGAACAAAGACAGCCACTCTTTGTAGCCTTCATAGACCTTACAAAGGCTTTTGATTTGGTTAGTAGGGGTGGCCTTTTTAAAATCCTCCCCAAGATTGGATGCCCACCTAAAATCCTCAACATCATCAGGTCCTTTCACGAGGACATGAAGGGCACTGTAGTTTTTGATGGCTTAACATCAGACTCCTTTCACATCCGAAGTGGAGTGAAGCAGGGCTGCGTCCTCGCACCAACTTTATTTGGGATCTTTTCTGCAGTCATACTAAAGCATGCTTTTGGAAACACAACAGAGGGAATCTATCTCCGGACCAGATCAGATGGAAAACTCTACAATCCTTCCAGACTAAGAGCAAAGTCCAATGTCCAGCTGAAATGCTTGCGGGAGTTCCTCTTCACCGATGGCGCTGCTGTTACTGCTCACTCTGCCAAAGACCTTCAACAACTTATGGACCGTTTTAGCAAAGCCTGCCAAGACTTTGGACTAACAATCAGCTTGAAGAAAACACAAGTCATTGGTCAGGGTGTGGATCCACCTCCCTGTATCACAATCTCTGAACATGAACTGGAGATTGTCCATGGCTTTGTGCACCTTGGCTCAACTATCTCTGACTCTCTCTCCTTAGACTCTGAGCTGAATAAACGCATTGGTAAAGTGGCTACTACATTCTCCAGGCTTACAAAGAGAGTATGGCTTAATAAGAAGCTGACGGAACATACAAAGGTCTATAGAGCTTGCGTCCCGAGCACACTCTTGTACTGCAGCGAGTCTTGGACCCTTTATGCATGGCAGGAAAGGAAGCTGAACACCTTCCATATGCACTGTCTCCGACGTATTCTTGGCATCACCTGGCATGACAAAGTCTCAAATGACGCAGTCTTGGAACGTGCTGGAATCTCTAGCATGTTCACACTTCTGAAACAGCGGCGTCTACGCTGGCTTGGGCATGTCGTGAGAATGGCTGATGGTCGGATCCCAAAAAATCTCTTATATGGAGAATTAGTGCAGAGAAAGCGCCCAAGAAGGAGACCACAGCTGCGATACAAGGACATCTGCAAGAGGGATCTAAAGGCCTTGGGAATGGACATCAACAGCTGGGAAACCTTAACCTCTGACCGTTCAGCGTGGAGGCAAAAGACCCAGCATGGCCTTCTCCAACTGGAAGAGACACTTGTTCGGCAGGCTGAAGCAAAGAGACAGACCCGAAAGCAGCAAAACCTGGAGCCTGGGCAGGGGACGGAATTTATTTGTCCTCAGTGTGGAAGGGATGGCCACTCTCGAATTGGCCTCTTTAGTCACACTAGATGTTGTTTCAGGACCTCCAATCAGAGCACGATACCATAGTCTTTCGAGACTGAAGGATGCCAATACAGGGTGCAGGAGGGAAATGCAGGCAGCAGCTGCCCCTTCCTTTCTTGCAGTGCTTCCCTGAAGCCCTCCTGCCCCTTTCCTTCAGCCCCTCCGTCCCTTCCAGAGAGAGCCCCCTTCCCTCCTTCCCTTCAGTCCCCAGACCCACCTGTCCTCCTGAGCCCCCCAGACCCTCCCCCAGACCTCCTTGTTCTCCTGAGCACAGCTTAGGCCAAAACATGTGCTCCGCCTGTCTCATCCATTCACTTTTGCCTGGACCAGTCACCACCTGAAGCCTTTCCCACATCTGGCTCTGGCCCTGCCCGGGGACAATTCCACCCTACGCCATACCAGCCATGGAGCAGCTCTGTGATGTGGGAGGCAGCCACTGTTAAGCAAGGAGGAGCAGGGCTCTGCTGCGCCACTTCTCCCAGCTGCTGCAAAAGCCCACGTGTGCTCGGTGGGAAGGCTGGGGCTGTGCCGTGCCAGTCCTTCACCACCCCAGAGGGGAACCCTGGGCCGCACCAGCCCTCTGGTATGTGCAGGGCCAGTCTGAGTTGGGCACTCATCTCCTGTCCTTAGGCCGCTCCATGACAGGCACTGCTACTGGGGAAGAAACCCCTAAGAAGCCTCTCCTGCTTCCCTGCAGTTGGCCCTGTGGCCAGAGCCAAGAAGGCGTCCCAGCCAATAATTATAAAATGGGGGGGATAGATCACGGAGGAAGCTCACCAATAAGATACCCCCCCCCCCAAAAAAGGAGGAAAGCGAAGGAAAAGGCAGGAAAGCCAGAAAAAGAATTTAAAAAGAATTGAGGAAAGGTGGAGCAACTGCTCCAGAACACATCCGATGCTCCAACCATTTGAAGAGGCAGGACCGGACTGAAAGGTCTGGGTGTCCCTCCAGTGAGAGGAAGCAGAACTTTATCCGGCCTGCCTCTACACTGGAAGGGCAACCCATGCTGTGAACGAGTGGTCTCCCTTCCTCCCTCCAGAGAATAGGTATTCCCAGAACCAAACCTTGCGAATGGGAAGTCTCAACCTGTACTTGGATAACTAGCATATACTCCCACATTATAAAATCTAAATTTTGAGAGAGCAGTTGCTGCATTTAATTTAAAAAGAAAGCATAGTGGGCACAACACTAAGAAATGAACTTTTGATGTCCACATGAAGTTGGTTTCTACAGAGTCAAACCTTTGTTCCAACCAGCCTAGCATTCGTTGTCTCGGGTTTCAGGCAGGATTTTTCCTAGCTCTACCTGAAGATAGAGAACAGTGTCAGGACCTTCTACATGTGAAGCAAGCGCTTGAGTTACAGCTTTCCCCCAATTTCACAAACTAGCTACATTTCCATGTGTAACGTTCCATTTTTAACATGTACTGATATACCGGTACTCTTGTAAAACAAACATACACTGATAAATGCAAGTAGTATAGAAATTCCACAAAGTTAAACAATATTAGACTCTTGTATCTAATGCACTACAACATTTCCTTTTGTTTACTTGTTACGTAATTGGTATATGTTACCAAGGAACACCTAATACAACTTAGGCTGACAGGTGTTACATCTACATAAATCAAATATTTTCTATCTCTATATATAGGCTTTAAAACGTTTACTTTCCATGGATTAATTCAGGCAGCACTGGGTAAGAAACATAGCCGAATGCCATTTTCCCTTTTGTCTCTTCCTTAGTATTACTTTTTTAAACCTAAGCAAAGAAATAACCTATTTTACAATAAGACAGACAAACTGTGGCTTTGAATGCAAATTACGAAATGACCACATTTAAAATCTTGCTTAGATAACAAATAGCTCAGAAGATCCCTATTTTAGACTCTAGTAGTGATGTTAGAAGAAATACTCTAATTTTACCCTATTCAAAGCCATATCAATAAAAACCTTTTATGTGCTATATATGCAGGTTGATACTATCTTTAAAGACCATCATGGTTCTCAAAACTACACTGCTAGCAATGATTCTTGTTTATTCATTCTGGACTGACACTACACTGGCTGGTTCCAGTTTTTTAAGTCCTCAACAACCAAGGACACAGGTTAGTATCAGAGGCTACTATTTTGCTGCTATAACTCTCTCCCGAGTTTATCCTACACACTCTCTCTTGCTTACAAAACATTCATACTTACGGTAGCTTTAATTTGCTTTTTAGCAACGAAAACTCCTGCCAAAACCTACACCAAAGGTACACCGGCGTGATGCAGAAGCATTCCCAGATATCCATGAAACTGAGGGAGACACCAATGCTGTAGAAATAAAGGTAATTTTTCTTTGTTTTACAGTTCCTATTATATAAATTGGTGTTTTATTTGTATGTTTTTTCAGAGTGCTAACTTTCAATCAGTTGTACCACTAAATGTGTATTTGATTAACTACTGTTAGCAGGTGAATCCTTCAACTTCAGAAATATTGCATAGATGGTACTTGTAGTATTACTGTTCCAGAACCCTGTGTAGTGACTAATGGCACAACCATGTGGTTCAGCAGGGAAGGAAAAAGATGGTAAGGATTAAAGGTACAACAGGGAGTTCAGTGATTCATAAAAAATAGAATCAAAATTATTCTGTGAGAACTAACTGAACTTGCTCACACAGTCCTATGACTAGATTTCACCCTATTCACACGTAACGGAGCCCCAAGTATAAGCTGTGGAGAAGGAAATATTTAGAACTACAAGGAGGGTAGATGAAGCATAGGGTGATTAGGTGGGCTTCACAAAAGAAACTGGGGTGAAGGAAATGAAGATTTTGGGGTGTAGTACAGGAAAAAATTAAGGCAATTAGGAATGAATGAAAGTGCCTGAAGTTCATACCAGAGTGAAAAACTTGATAATTGCTGTCTTTTCCTGAATCAAGAATTCAGGCATACAGAATATATATATAAAAATACAGGCAATGAATTAGGCAGTCCTCTAGGCAAACCATTTGCGATGGGGGAACTATCTCTCCCACTGAACAACCTCTCAGAAGCTTGGGGCATTGGTTTTAAACCAGGTAATCTTCCTTGTTTGGAGTCCTTGGTGGATCAGCTAAGGGAGGTTGTTTGGGAAGAAGACCCAAAGCTGATCTCAGGTCTTCCACTACAACATAAGAAGAAAAACAGATGAGGGTTCTTGCCATCAATCCATGCAATAGCCATGTTACTAGCCTAGCCCATGCTATCCTGGCAGGCACTCAGCAGCAAGTCCACATGTATGCATGCATGTTTCCTGCATACCTGGAATATGCAAATGCATTCCTTAAAAAATTCAAGTAATTATTGTAAATCTGTATATATAAAAATGCAAAGTCACTGACTGACTGACTGACTGACTGATCAATGCCCAGCCAAAACTGCTGGGCCTAGAAGCATGAAATTTAGGGAGGGTGTTCCTTCCATGATGGAGGGAGTCACTAAGAACCAGTTTTCAGAAATTCCAACCAGAACGGGATGAAATGGGACACAACATGTTTTCCTCCCTATACTTTGCATTGAAGAATCTGTGACTGAGGGATGCTCTGCCCCAACCCCTGGACCTAGAAGCATGAAATTTGGGGAGTGTTTTCCTAAAGTCACATGAACCAAGAACTGATGTGGAGAAATTTAACATTTAAAGGGCTGAAAAGGGGTGCAACATATTTTTGTCCTGTAGTTAATATGGAAGATTGACCAACATCCAGCCAATTTGGTGCTCAGTGCCTGGTGCCCTCGGGGGGATGTTGTTTGGAGGGAGGGGTTGCACTGGGGAGGATGCTGCACATGGGGGACTGATGCGCATGGTGGATTGCTGTGCATGGGGTGGATGCACATTGAGATGGATGTGCATGGAGCACTGATGCGCACGGGGGGTTGATGAACATGGGGGAATGGCATATGGGGAAATTTTACTCCTGCAACATTGGTACATTTTCGCTAGTTAGTAAATATATTTTTGGTCTGGGCACATTTTATAAAACATCTCAGTTGAATGACTTTTTCTTTAGTAATCTAGCACTTTAATGCTTTGAGGCTGCAATCCTAATCCCCAGTAAGGCCAGCATAAATCCCAGTAAAAGTCCTGTGACGGCCTGGGGCTGTCACAAAGGTACCATAAGGCACTCTGCACCACTCCTGGGAGGGTAAGGCCAGTGGACAGACATGCACTGGACTGTCTAACCAGTGGTTCTTAACCTGGATTCTATCAAACCCCAGTGGTTCAGTGAATCAGTCTCAGGGGTTTAGCAGATGTGTATTCATTCCATTCACCAGGTGCTTTAATATACTTTTGTTATGACGGACAAAACATTTTATTTTTCCAACTATGAAGGGTTCAGTGAATGCACGTATGAAACTTGTGGGGTTCAGTATCTCCAACAAGGTTAAGAACCACTGGTCTACACCATCACAGAAATAAGAACTGGTTGAATTGTTCTGGCCTAAAATGGTTAGGATTGTGCCCTCATTTCCTTATTCCTCCTTTTCTAACCAGACTCTCAGATGTAGTTTTTCACCCTTCTGAATCACACTCTTCCTGCACTTTGACTTCATTGCTAATTTTTTCCGGTAGCTCTGAACCCTTTGAATATATGGACACAGTTCATGTATTATAAATATAAAGCAGGCCTCTGTCAGTCTTGAAAGACTATGGTATTGTGCTCGGCGCTGCATATGCTGCATGCGAAGCACGAAAGCCTGGGTTGGATTGCTATGGAAGATAGGCTGTTACCCAAGCAGAAAATCCCCCTTCTCCACCCCACTGAATTAGTCCAATGGAAAGGCAGAGCCAATACATTTGGATCCAGCTGGCATCGCAGAGCTGGGCTAAGGACAGGTGGGGCTGACCCGGGTCTCGAACCCTGGCCTGCTGGTTAACAAGCACAGTGTCTTAACCGCTTGCGCCACCCACAGCCCATAAAGGCGCAAAGCATATCTATGGTAATCTTCCAGTTCTGCCTCCTCCTTTAGATTAAGGTTCCATTTGAAATTGGGATGAAAATCTCAGAAGAGCAATACAAGGACTATGGACAAATATTGGAGCAGTTTCTGCAAGACATATTTGCTGAGGACATTAAAGGTAAGAGTTACTCATTCAGAAAGACCTCCAAATTTACCCAAATTGTGTCTGCTTAGAATTTAAATCTTAGCCCTGCCGAACAACTATTAATTTAGCAGCTGTGAATGCCAACTTCATTAACGTTAACAGCTGCCTGAAGGTGAAAGATCTTATTCATGAAAAAGCAACAAAACTCTGCTTGGGTTAGAAATTATAAAAAAAATTAGGAGTTCCCTTTAACAAAGGGTGTAGGCAACAGCTCAACAGTCATGAGATTATGGGTGAATCACTAACAGTATTAGACTGCAATCCTAAAGACACCTTCCTGAGAGCGAGACCCATTGAACATAATGGGGCTTACTTTTGAGTAGATGTAGTCAGGATTGTGCTCATCGACAGGAAAGTCCTGCTTTTCAAAATTTGCCTCAATTTTTTTTCAATTACGGTAGCTTTTTCTTCACCATAAATAGCAGGGGAGATGGTTGGGAACACAGATCTAGCAGAAAATTAGCCCTATTTATTTGGTGAACAAAGAGAACTCACAAACTTGCCTGACCCCAAAACTAAGGTTACCATCCTCACCATCCAGTTAGGATAGTAAGGAGTGTTAGGGAGCCTGGGGGGGAGTGAGTACACAGAAATGCCTCCCTACATCACAGGAAGGGAATGGGAAGACTGATGAGTTGAGTTGTGCTTGCATAGTTTAGGACTGCACCCTAATTTTCTATTACATGTATAATATCTAACTTCTTTCCATTTTCGATGTTTAGGCAAAGTAAAAGAAAAATATGACTTCTCTATTGTATATTACATTGTTAGAGTCTTTGGACAGCTATATTCACGTTCCTAGATGTACAGATATAAAAATTAAAAATACATCCTCCCATTGATTTTTCAGAAAATGAAGCAAAATACTGAAACAAAAGAAGATGCCAGTCCCAGCACAGCAATTTTACAAAAAACAGGTTTCATTATTGGGTTAAATAATGTCAAATCTTGCTTTATACTCTATAATAAAGTCGATTACAAAATGCAAAAAGATACCTTTGAAAACTTATTTTGTGATAAAAAAGGTTTTTCCAAACAGAGAAACAAAATATGGGCAGAAATTGTCCTTTGCACAACAGAAGAACAGGAACAGAAAATGTACTTTATTGTTCCCTGAACACAAACCTCGTCAAACAAACCTTTAGAAACGTGAAATTAGATACAAGTAAGGGTATAATGGAGAAGTGATGAACAGATACAGTGGTGGCTCACATAAAGAGCTTAATTCATTCCGGAGACATGCTCTTTAAGTGAAACGCTCTTTAAGTGAAGCAGATTTTTCCATAGGAAATAATGGAAACTCAGACAATTGGTTCCACAACCCCCCAAAACAGTCATATAAAAATATTAACTAGATGTAAAAATGATGACAAAACACTGGAATTGAATTCAAAACATGCATTCAGTGTGCATGATCCTCTGAAGTCAACTTAGAGCACAATCCTAACCATGTCTACTCAAAAGTAAGCCCCATTATGTTCAATGGGTCTTACTCCCAGGAAAGTGTCTTTAGGATTGCAGCCTTCAGCATGTACTTCAACATGTACTTGCTTCTCTTCTGTAGAATTTTGCTCAAAAATTGTATTTTGTAGAATGGCAAGCAAACACAAAAGGTAGCAGGCTGCTTTCTTTTGCCACAGGCTATTTACAGGCTTCATTATCTCAATCACAGTTTTTGTTCTCGTCTAAACCATTTCAGATGTACAAAATTGAGAATTATGGAGGAGTAGAACATTGTTTTATTGACTCTCATGCACATAAATGTACAGCTCCCTCTGACCCTCACATGGAAATTTAAAACGTTATCACTTCCACAAATACTGGGCAACATCATTAATTACATGAAGAAAAGTATCTACAGGGAAAAAATTTTGCATATGATCTCATTTCTGAATTGAAGGCAATGAAAGGATGAGAACAACACTTGCTTGCACATTACTGACTTGAGATTTTAATTTCTTGTCTCACTGATATCCATTGAAATGTTTGAGTATTTATATAAAAATACATTTATTTATAAACAAGCTCTTTCAAAGTCAAAATACTTAAAAGCAATGTATTACAGAAAAAAATAGAATACCCCTCTTAAAAAGAAATCAGTTGAAGAGGTTAAAAACTGACCCAATTAAAAAAAAGTTAGACATGGTTTTACATGAAATAATCTCAAGAGCCTGATTTTACTTCTTTTGCTTCATGACTGCTGCAAACCACTGGTTTCCTTAGGCTTCCACAGAACTTCTAGAGAACAATTCAGTGTATGTTTCACTACCAGCCCTTTCGATAGGATCCACAACTTATTCTGACAGTTTCAGTTTTCCTTAAAGAATTCTTGTCATGTGATTTAGTCATCCTTTGCAAAGATCAATTCTGTACCTCAGAGCCTGACGAATGTATGTCCAAAATGGATGATTTTTCAGGTTATTACCATTTTGCTTGTATAATCTGATTCTGCATCAAGCCTTAACAACCCAAGTCTGTAAAGCATTCTAATGTTCTTGCAATGTTCTATGCAAGTTCTTAACAGACTTGCATAGTTATAGCTTGATGCAGAATCAGATTATACATGCAAAATGGAAATAATCTGAAAATTGTCCATTTTGGACTTACATTTGGCAGGTTCTGAGGTACAGAATTGTGTTAAGACACATTAATCTTTAAAAAATAATTAAGTATAAAGAACGCACTTCATGTTTCTGTAGAACATTTTTACATGAACTACATCCAAAGACTGAAGTGTTGTGTCTGTGGTATAAAGGAAAGAGAAACAATGTTGGCATTATAGTGCTTGCAGCTTCAAAAGAAACTTTCAGATATGGCTTTGATCATTTAAAAGCACTTGAATTTTTTACACTAAGCCTCAAAGTCACCAATCACACTGAAATTTTTCTTATCTGGTAGGAACTGATCTTCTAAAATGCTCAGTTATAATCTTAGAACATGGTAATAAAATATAGCAGAAATTAAAAACACAAATTAAAATTTACTATAAATTTGTTCCCTCTGTTGCCTCCCGAGATTAGCAATTAAGGACAGCCACTCTTATGAGTGAAATCAACACTAAGGCACCTTAAATAGCAGGCAACAACAAGCTGGAAAAGATGTGAACTTTTAAATGACCTGATATATCTTTTAAGCACATCTAACTCACTTTTTCCTTGCTTCCAGAAGTCACAATATCCAAGTTGATCAACATTAAACATAAAAGTTCCAAACATCTATATTTAAATTTTAAAAATCACAGTATACTCTTTCTACAGCTGTTTTCCTCATTCTGTTGCACCTCTCTATGGCAAGTCATATATTTTGTTGGTGTTTTGTCTTAGAATGGCTAACATAACAGATAGTGGCACATCCTTGAGGCGGGCAATCTCTTTCACCGTGTGCAGACCTACTCCTGGATGTGAATACTGGCACACACTTTTGGGAACCTGGGGGGAAAAAAGTAGGAATATTAGGAGAGCAGAAGATTCTTTTTAGCTGGACCAGAAGGGGCCAGGAACCAAACATAACATAAAAAGAGCCTTCACTGGATCAGGCCAAAGGCCCATCTAAGCCCAGCTTCCTGTATCACACAGTGGCCCACCACATGCTTCAGGGAGCACATATGATATCTGCATCCAGGTGGCCCCGTGTTGCTCCTTTCCTCTGGAAATTTGTCCAAACCTCTCTTAAAGGGTTCTTAAATCCTTCTTAGAATCATAGAATCATAGAGCTGGAAGGGACCTAGTCCAACCCCCTGCCTGCAGCAGGATTTCCCCTAGAGCATCCCCGACAGGTGCTCGTCGAGCCTCTGCTTGAAGATCCTCAGTGAGGGAGAATCCACCACCTCCCCTGGCAATTCGTTCCACTGCTGAACCGCCCTCACCGTGAGGAATTTTTTCCGGATTTCCAACCGGAATCTCCTTAAAGGCATTGAGGCTAGATGCCATCACCACATCCTGTGGCAGGGAATTCCACAGACCAACCACACGCTAGGTAAAGAAATATTTTCTCTTGTCCATCCTAACCCTCCCAATATTCAACTTCCATGGCTGTCCCCTAGTTATGGTGTTATGTGAAATGGAAAAGTGCATCTCTCTATCCACTCTGACCATCCCTTGCATAATTTTGTACTCAATCATGTCCCTCCTCTAGACTGAAGAGCCCCAAACGCAGTAGCCTTTCCTCTTACGGAAGGTGCCCCAGACCATCAATCATTTTGGTTGCTCTCCTTTGAACATTCTCCATTTCTTCTATATCCTTTTTGAGATGTGGCGACCAGAACTGGACACAGTATTCCAAATGTGGCCTCATCTTCTTACTCTCTCGCTGTCTTATTCTCAGTCCCTTTCCTAATGACTGCAAGCAGGGAATTTGCTACAAATAAATGAAGCTAAAGTACAAATAAATTGAGAGACCCCCCCATCCACCAATAGGACGAGGGGATAAAAAGTTGTGAGGTATATCTGAAAGTCCAATACATTATGACAAGATATTTTCGCCCGGGGCACATTCTCCACCAGTGAACCCTTTACAACAAAGTTCGATTCTTGACAAAAACAAGTTGTTCTTCTTGGGTACACTGCTGTCAAACATGTCCCCAAAAAGGTTTTTGCCAAAAAGAGTTGGACTGTCAGATCTATATACAGTAAACCTTGGACTGAGAGTAACTTGGTTTTAGGAGTGTTCTGCAAAACAAGCAAGCAGTTGTAATAAATTTTGACTTGGTATACACGTGATGTCTTAATAAACAAGCAAAAAATAGTCCCAGCTGGGATATGGCTGATTTCAACGCTCCGTCAGAACAAATTGTGTTCATATACCAAGGCACCACTGTATATAAAAACTGAAATCCTCAGGGAAAACTGTTCAATCTACTTTGATCAGTAAAACGAAGTGTATTTCTGACTCAATGCATTTGACAGCTTGGATGGACTTCCTACTCAGGTATTTTTTTTGAGGAGGGCAGCATTCATTGGATCAGGACCATTCTGCTGTTGTTGGATTTCTCTCAGCGTACCTATTGCAATGGACTAAGGGCAGCAGGCCTCCATCAGTCTTGGAAGACTATGGTATTGTGCTCGGCACTGCATACGCTGCATGCGAAGCATGAAAGCCTGGGTTGGATTATTATGGAGGACAGGCTGTTACCCAAGCAGCAAATCCCCTCTCTCCACACCACTGAATTAGTCCAATGGAAAGGCAGAGCCAATACGACTGGATCCAGCTGGCATCGCAGAGCTGGGCTAAGGACAGGAGCTCACCCTGTCTTGTGGGGCCGACCTGGGTCTCAAACCCTGGCCTGCTGGTTAACAGGCACAGCATCTCAGCCATTTGCGCCACCCACAGCCCTGGACTAAGGGCACAATCCAGAATAACTACGGGTGCACGCAAGAGACATTACGTGCACCCGTAGTTACCGCATCACGTAGTGAAAATCTATGGGAAATTTATATTGCAATCCATAGCAAATTGTTCTTACACCGAGGCAAGGACTCCCCATAGTTACTCTGGTTTTCACCCTAAGGCACCTACATGTGAGTAAAAAGCATTATACACCCCAATTTCACTTTCTATAGGGCTCCATGCATTTGCCTTTTTTGGAAACAATTTTCTAGTTTTTTGGCCATAACTTTTGGTAGAAAGGAGATTATTTCATTACAAGCAGTGATACTTGTAAAGATAGCATGCCCCATTCAAAAGCATTTGGAAAAGTAACAAATATTAACTTTCACACCAAGTCAGTGTTCCTCATGTTCCTATTTAATACTTAAATATTAAAATACAGTAAAAAAATAGATTTTTAAAAAACAATAACTAGAAATTACCTGTCTAGGAAGGAAATAAGGTGCATCTGTTTCTACCACTATTCTACTTAAAGGGATTTTTCGAACAGTCTCTCTTGCTTCATGCGCTGATGGATAGGTCAGTAGTGCTGTGAATCCAACAGTAAGATTTGGAAAGTAGTCTAGCAGTGGTTCTATGACACTGTATCTGCCAGTAAAGCAATGTCTAAGAAAAAGAAGAAAAAGGTTGTCACTCTGCAGCACAAGACCAGCAAAGCAAGCAGTAAGATAGGCTATAAATACCATTCTGCAGATAAGATATGAGTGTGAAGGCCACAATATGGGTTTTCATGTTTGGATAAATTTAGCTGGGGGAAATATACTGTATATTCCAATATTATATGCAGGTTATACTTGACCAACTGTCTCCTGCAGGTTATACCTGACTATAGTCATGACCAACTGTAGGGTGTGGTGCTTATCACCGTTTCTAAGAAGAGCCAGCACTGTTCAAAGATGTTTCTGTGGCCATGTGGCTGGCATGACTCTACACCAGTGGTGGTGAACCTTTCTGGCACCAGGTGACAACTGATGGCCCTGTGCATGTCCTTGGAACTGGGCATGCACAGTGGGGCCAGGAGTGCCCTGATCCCACACATGTCCAGAACTCTGGGCATGTGCAATGTGCACTAGCACCTTCAGTTCAGCAGCTGCTCCTCTTGGGAGCAGTACCGAACTGAGTGTGCCAGTGCCCAGTGCACATGCATAGAGCTCTGGACATGCGTGCTGGGTAGCGGCTGGTACAAGTCAGGAGCATAGGCCAGATGGGGGGTATGTGGCAGCGCTATGACTGTGTGCTGACAGGGAGGGCTTGGAGTACCCTCTCTGGCACGGATGCCGTAGGTTTGCCACCACTGCTATACACTGACATGCATGGTAAACTATTACTGAGGTGGTACATACCGTACATACTCATGTATAAGCCGACCAGCATATAAGCCGAGGCACCTAATTTTACCACAAATACTGGGAAAACTTATTGACCCGAGTATAAGCCAAAGGTGGGAAATGCAGCAACAGCAGGAAAGTGTGGCTGGCCTTGTAGCCTCAGGGCCCAATCCTGGGCTTGTCTACTCAGAAGTAAGGCCCACAAAGAAGTACCTGAGTCTGAGGAGGGGCTTGGCTACAGTGAGCTCCATGTCTTGCTGCCGCACGCCTCCTCCACAGCCCAGAGAGCCAGCGCCAGCAGCTGGAGAGGCTGCAGAGCCTTTGAGGGTGCGCCCGCCATTTTTCTTAATTTTTTTTACTGACCTGCATATAAGCCGAGGTGCGTTTTTGGGCCCAAAAAAACTAGGCTTATACGCGAGTATTTATGGGGTATATCTATTTGGCACTTCAAACAGCTTTAAAACTGCTAGATTGGCAGGAGCTGGATGAGGGATGGGAGCTCACTCTGTTCTGTAGCACCGGTGTCTTGAACCTGGCTTGATGGTTGACAGGCATGGTGAGTTACTATAGCCCTACTATACACTAGGAATAGATTCCAATGAAACAAAGATCTTCCAAACATTAAAGCTGGCAATTTAAACTACTGACAATTTAAAATTGTCTGCTGGTGTTGTTTAAAGATTGTGAATCCTTTTGGGATAGATATCTGCACATGACAATGACAGAGGACTGGGGGTGGGTCGGGAGAGAGGGAATGTTTTGTGAAGAAAAAGTTGAAAGGAGTAATAGTCAAGTAAGTACTTGTCAACCCTAACGCTGCTACACTTTTAAAGCTTTCTTTTGATATATCATACAGTTCTCTAAATACGGAGAAAACTTCTATTGCTCTTAAAACAGTAGTTTACCAGAAGATAAAATCACATCTCATTAAGTACAGCTAATTCCGATTAATTTTTTGTATACTGTTCAAGGAATTCAATTCCAGTTGTCAAGAGGAAGCCTGATTTCTGCACTTAATCTTATCAATTTGTATGTGTCTTGCCTTTCCCAAGAATCACACTCAAGAGACACTGCAAGTGCTAAGTGCCACTGGGGTAAGAAGCACCTTTTAAGTGGATGTTAGGAGAAGACAACAACTTGGGGATGGCAACTGTCCCCATCTACTCCAAGGAGCAAACTGTCCTTTCGAGACTTTTTAAAAGATTTGGACTCTTCTGGGACAGGGAACCAATTCCTTGCCCAACCACATTTATTTGCTATAACTGCTTTGTGTCAACAATTTTTGTTGAAAATGTGATTATAATATTTATACTGTGCTTCTAGTGTGGCTCCCAAGAAATCAAAATATTACAGTACTAAATTATTTATAACTTAAAATATTATATAGGAAAGAAAAGGTATGCCAAATGCCATAGCACTGGTCCTTCAAGAGCAAAATGGTATGGTAGCCTCTCAGACAAATACACCAGCCACAAAACTATGCATGCTAATTATTCAAATTATTAAAATTGTTACTGTTACTGGACAGATTTGATATTTAATTGTTCAAGATTGAAAGCAAAAGGGAGTTGAATAATAGGAAACAACAGGTTTGCAAGGACAAGGCATCATGACCTGAGATTCATACGAAGGAAGACACCTTTCCTAAGCAAGATGTAGATCTGTGATCACTAGGAAAAAACCCTACTTTTCCAATGCATTTTCAAATGAGTGACATTAGAATTCTCTTGCAGCCAAGATGACTAGACTTTTAACATAAGAGCCTCCAATGGATCAAGCAAAACGTCCATCTAGCCCAGCTTCCTATTTTTCACAGTGATCCACCAGATGCCTCAGGGACCACTTAAGACACATGCATCCTGGTACCCTCCCTGCATCTGGCATTATGAGGTTATCTACATCTATCTATGCACATATACACACATACACACCCATCATGTCTTGTAACCTGCAATGATCCTTTACTTTAGGAATTTGTCCAATCCCTTCTTAACGGTATTGAGGCTAGATGCCATCACCATATCCTGTGGCAGGGAGTTCCACAGACCAACTACATGTTGGGTAAAAAAATGTATCCTCTTGTCCATCCTAACCCTTACAACATTCAATTTTAGTGGATGTGTGAAAGGGAGCATATCTCTGTCCAATCTATCTATACCTTGTATAATTTTGTACATCTCAATCATATACACCTCAAGCCTCTTGGGCCCAGATGAATGCTGCTCTGGACATGACCAAGTTAGCTGCTGAAGCCCTGAAGGAGAAAGAACATTGCTCAAAGGTACGTTTGAGACTGCTCTCCTTCTTACGGTCATTGGAGTCCTTAGGCCAAACGTCCCCGTCCACCAAGACAATGGAAGAGGCCAGAGAGGCTATGACCCAATTTTGTATGCCTCAAGGACCTCTTCTCTGGACTGAAGAGCCCCAAACACTGTAGCCTTTCCTCATTCAGGTGTCCTAAACCATCAATCATTTTAGTTGCTCTTCTTTGAACGTTCTCCATATCCTTTTTGAGACTTTCACACACATTTTAACATTTTTTTTAGAATTTGCCCTAGAACCTTAGTCTGTGATGTATTTATAATCATGAAGCACTTCAGTTCGCATGACATTCAAACAGGTATTTTTAAAATTAAGGGAATAATAAAATGTTAAAATGGTAAAATACAATTACCTGTGTATTTTGTGATCTTTAGGTACGCATTTTTTCATAATCTCCAAAAGATCTTCATCAGCATCTCTGCAGTGAATTACCAATGGCATCCTTAAGGAAACAGCTAATTTCAGTTGCCTTTCAAATATCTGAAGAAAGACATAAGACAGCATATTTTGAGGTTCTATTAGAATTGCCTTCAGACTAAGACGGGGAGACAATATTCCAATTTACTTGGAATATTTACTTAATATTTACTTAATAAATATTTACTTAAGTAATATTATTTACTTAATAATATCCAATTTACTTAATATTGGAATATTAATATTCCAATATTCCAATACTAAGAATTTACACAGAAACATTCATGTGCATTAAATCTCTGTACCTTTCACCAACACACAGCTCTTTTTAAAAAAAGATGTTCACCCTCTCCAATAGTAAAGATTTGCATTGAAGAAAACAAAGCCTGCTCAGTCAGTACTGAAACATGGTACCCAAACATAAAGGGAATATCTAACTAGAAACCGAAAGACAAGTGAAAATTTTTGATCCGTTTTTCACTGTTAATTATAGCTATAATCTTGTGTGTTTAGAAGTTAGTTGTTTTTTTAAGAAGTTAAAATGCTGAGATTTGCTCAACTGGTGAAAAAGAGGAGCAAGACAGCACGTGGGTTCCTCTTGCTCATGCACACCCCTTCTACCACCATCCCAGGAATAGCTGGAACTATGGATATAGGCAAATGCCCGTCCCTATGGTCTGGGTCCCTTGCTTCTGGAGGGGGCCTAGACCCAAGTGTCAGATGACTAAACCTGGGGATACAGGATCCACAGATATGAGATCCCTCCCCATACTATCAACTTAACTATGGCTGCAATCCTAAGGACACTTTCCTGGGAGCAAGACCACTGAACACAATGGGGCTTACTTTTGTGTAGACATGGTTAGGATTGTGCTCTAAGCTACTACTCTAACTTTACTACAGTAAGCAACTGTGTTAGCTGTATGCTGCATTATTGATACAGAAGTCACAAACTGTACTGCACATATTCATACAATTTAAAAATAAAATGCATCTATCTTTCTCATGATTAATCCAAAGGAGGAATAATTCTCCACCTTGTCCCTTGTAGACTATTTTGAACAATGGTATTTTTCAAAAAGAAAACCAAGCATTCCACCTGAGCAGGAAACTCCCTCAGAAAAATCCTTTGCAAAGGTAGTTTACACCATAAAAGGCAGGTTTAATGTTTATCCACAAGACTGAACTGAAAAATTAGAACCAGTTCTTCACCTTATGCTGCTCTGGGATTTCAGTATTACATTTATATGAGTAATCCAGTCCTATTTCTCCAAAGGCAACAGATTTAGGATGCCTCAGTGCCCTCAAGATATTTTCTTCGTGAGTCTCTTTGTAGTAACGTGCAAAGTGAGGATGACATCCAAATGCCCCCCAAACCATGTCTTCCTTTAACAGATCTTCCCATAAGAAATTGCTCAAGGTACGAGGATCACAAAAGTCAGCTATGCAGCCTTGAAATTCTTCAGGAAAGGTGCTATCATATGTTTTTCTAAATTTAGAAAAAGTGCCTCTGAAAGCTATCTTCGAATATAACATGTCTAAATGGCAGTGGGTATCTATAAAACCTTCTTCTAAATATTTAGGCAGTTTAGGCAATTCTCTGTTTACACAGTTATTAGTGAAAGAATCAGATTTGCGGGATGTGGAAAAAATAGGAACACATGCTGCCACTTCCATACTCTGCTGTTGACTTTTATCCTTCCAGAGCAACGAAGAACCAAGTGAATGTGACCGACCATGCACATCTGCCACTGAAGATTCTTTATCCTTTGATGTATTTGATGAAACTTCTAAAGAAACATCACAAAGATGACTGGAAAATGAGGAATTGGCTTGTGAAGTGTTTTCAGATGAGCATGAAAGAGGAGGACAAGCAGGTACTTTGGGACTACTTGTCCAATACTTGGCATAGTCATTGATCCCATGACCATATAAATGAGGAGGGTACATCACAAACTCTGATGCCAACAGTGAAGTCTCCTTAGTTTCTGTGGTGTTGTGAACTGGGGTGGAATCCTCTTGCGAGAAAGTAGTTGGTGGCTCTGCATCATCTATATCGGACCAATCACTACCAACTGAGTGCTCTTTTTCCTGCTCTGTAAACTGTAAATGAAGATAAACAGAAATAACTGCCATTAGTAGAGTAAATTCACTATGATTTTCTAGCATCTGATTATTGCTCACCAAGTGTTCTATTATTTCAGTAACTACTGTATATTTACACTGGTAAGGTCCAACCTTGTTATACACTGATTTGACTCAAAATGAATGGCCACTACAAGTTTTAAAAACTGCTTTTCTACTGTTGTAGAGAGGCAGTCATGTAAGTCACGCTCTCCCTTGTGTGGGAGAGAGCCGGGTTACAAATCTGTTAAATAAAATAATAAAGAAGTCATTCCATTCTTAAGCTGAGCCAGGCAAAAGCAGAGGTGCTTTGCATTTCTAACTGCTTCTTTACAACAGTAAGAAAAGCTGTTTTCAAACCACCATTGAGGCACTTTTAAAACTGCTTTTATTTAACACATTTTTTGGTATCAGCAGGGAGTCCGAAAATCAAACTCCTGCAGCTATTGAGGTAAAATCTTATCCCAGTAGGAGCAACGGAGGAGCAAGAAACCTGGAAGTGGGTCTTTAAATATATTTTTCCACTACTTTTTTCTCCACATTTTTTAATCCACAGGAGTTCCTGAACAGAACCCTCGTGGATAACAAGGCACAACTGTAATCATAAAAGGATATTTCCAAAAAACAAAAGAGGCAGACCATACTATTTGTATTTTTTTCCCTACTAACATGAAAACCAGTACCTTGAATGTCTTATCTTGAACAGAATATCTAAAATTTGTTTTTTTATTTCTTTGGACATTGCACAGAAGCTAATACAATTCTACTAGTTCAGGGGTCTCCAAGACCTGCCCAAAGGGCCAGATGTGGCCCATGGCCTGCTTGTATCCTGCCTGTGGCCAGTCTGTGGTCCACTATAAGCTTCTGGCCCACTTGACCAAACACAACTGGAGGGTGCTCTGGTCATGTCAGTAGGGTGTTCTAGTTTCCCCAAAAACTAGAAGTAACTTTTTGTGAAGGCCTTAGAAGGGACTTCCAGGCAGGGAAATGGGGATCCATTTGAGTATGTATTTTTGTGATGTGTGTTGGTACTTGGAGAAATCCTAGATATTTGAGCCCATTTGTTTTCTTTTTTCATCTAGGTTCCATCTCTAATATATTTATTACTTTTTCTCTTTAATTTTTCTGGCCCTCAACACTGTGACAGGTACTTGCTGTGGCCCTCTAGCTAAGAAGTTTAAGAGACCTCTATGCAAGTACATCAATATCCTTTCAGATTAACTACACAATATACAGAAATGCAGAAGGATAGATCCAAGGAAATTCAATCCAAGTCCTACATCCTGAGTCCAAACGGAGACAGAGGTTGCTCCATGCTGCTCCCTGACAGAGGTCTAAGTCCTGCCCTCATGCCCATGGTTCTACTGTCTGCCTGTCCTTCCCCCACCCCAGAATGCCTCCTCCCTGCCCTCTCTAGACCCATGCACTAGCCTGGAAAAATCAGTGTAACTTACCCCTTGGCCTGGTCCTGCAGAGGTATTGGCTGGTACAGGGAGGTTAGCAAAGGACCATGCACTGGTCTATCTGAGTCACAACAGCCACTGGAGTTAGGTTAGAGTGCTGGATGGCACCAAGCCTTTTAGGACAAAATTGGGCAAGAAAAAGAGCTGTCCCAGGATGGGATGGTAGCAGTGAAGGCCTCCTCCACCTGATCCTATATGTTGGGCTGCAAAGCTCAACATGAAGGTTCTTAGCATGGACGTTTGGAAAAGGTGCAGAAGAGAGTGACCAAAATAATTACTGGGCTGGGGCACCTTCCTTACAGAGAAAGGCTACAGTGTTTGGGGCTCTTCAGTCCAGAAAAGAGATTCCTAAGGAGGGATGACTGAGACATACAAAGTTATGCAGGGGATGGATGGAATGGATAGAGAGAAACCTTTCCCCTGCAACCAACACCAGAACTAGATGACATCAACTAAGATTGAGTGTGGAAGTTAGGACAAAAAAATTTCTTCACCCAGAGCATAGTCTGTGGACCTCCAAGCCACAAGTGGTAGTGATGGCATCTAACCTAGTTGCCTCAAAGAGGGGGTTTGACTAACTTCTGGAACAAAAGTCTCTCACAGATTACCAGCCATGATGGCTATGTGCAACTTCCTTTCTTTACATGCAAGCTACCTCAGAATGCCAAATGCAGGGGAGGACACAAAAATGCAGGTCATGTGTGTAGACCACTGTGAGATACAGGAAGCTAGATTAGTTGGGCTTTTGGCCCAATCTAGCAGGACTCTTATGTTCAAATCTTATGTTCAAATCTTTGAACTCTTGTGTTCAAAAATAGCTGGTGCAGTCCTGAGAAGCCCCACTATGGGACCTACACCCTTATTCAGCGAAGGGGATGAATGCGGTCTTCTGGTGGCTTCTTGGTATCACAGGACACAGCAATTATGATTTTGGTGCTACTGGTCCTCTGGGCTGCCTGACTGTAATCCTATGAAAATTGTCCTGGGAATAAGCCCCATTCAACACAACAGGACTTACTTCTCAGCAATCATGCATAGGATTGCTCTGTAAGTGAACTATAGTTTTTCCTGCCAACTTTGGATCCTTCTGGAGTTGTAAGGATATCTCAAATTTATAGGATTTTTTAGAATAAATTTCAAATGTATCTACTTTTTGTTTTAGCAATGACATTCTATACGAAAAATATAGATGACATGTCAAACACTTAGCTATGGTTTCATTTCAGAAATGGCATTTCGCAGCTCGGTGCCTCACCTTCGGATCTACCTTTGAATTGTGCTCGTCCACAGAAGCAAGCTTCAAAGAAGGTTCAACAACAACTGTTCTCTGAAAATTCACAAACTGCTTTTTATTATCACTGTTTGTCTCTGCTGAACTGGGAGAAGTGTATTTTTCTTTTTTAAGTTTTGAGCAAACACTGGTGCTTTTTGCAAGAGTCTTTGAGCTACTGCAACTTTCCTTGAAAATGTCTTCACCTTCACAACTTACACTGGAGACATGCTCCATATTGTTGGCCAACTTTAAAGTGTCTTTTTTATCCCATCTGGTACTAGAATTTTCTTCACTGATTTTATTTTGCAGTTTGGTTGACTCTTCCTTACTTTTTTTATCTCCTTCAAACCTTAGAAAGTTAGAACGGCTTTTAAGATGTTTGTCTGATGTGCAAGGCTCTCTGCAAAGTCTTTTTTTACTTTGACTCACAGTAGTAGTAATGACTACTTTTGCTGCAGTTTTCTGGCTGGTTGGCTCTTGCTCACTTTCCAATTCATCCTCAAATTTTGACACAGCAGAGGTATGTTTTGAGTTGCTTCCTGGTATGAAAGCATCTTTTCCAGTGTGCCTGGAAGTTTCTTTTGCTTCTTCTGCAATAGCTTCCTGAAAGCTGGAGTCCCGCTTAAACACTTTGTCTCTTTCTGAACTTGGAACTACAGACACATGTCTTGAGCTGCCATCTGATCCATGAGACTGTACTTTGTCTTGTGTGATTGATATATTAATTTGTTCTTTTGCTACAGTTTTCAAAGAGTTTGAAATGTTTCCAGATTTCTTTTCCACCAGAGTTGATGCTGCAGAGACATGCCTTGGAACACCACCAGATCCAAAAGCCTCTTTTCTGTGTTGAGGACTTTCTTCTTGAATTCCATTTGGAGAGGTTGCTGCCCTTCTGGGTTGTAATGGTCTTCCTAAAGCTCCCAGCAGAGCTTTCTGTAGTATTAATCGGGATCCCTGATCCTGATTCAGATCCTGTGTTCTCTTTCTACTATGTTCCAAAGAAGTCTTTGCTTCCTTGGAACCATCTTTGTTTTCTGTGTTTGGTGCAGGATGTGGGCTGACACTGTTGGAAGTATCTTGTTTAACCTATAACAGTAAATGAGAACCATGTAAATATAACGATATATAATGCATCCAACATCTAATTCACATAATGTTACCTCCACATCATATGCTGAATAACTATTATTTCTTTCACATATATTGTGGTGAAAGGCAGTTATGAGCACAGCACAAAGAGTGCAATAAAGACTGCTTACTGGGCAAGAGACACTCTTTCAAGTGGGGGTTCCTCTTTTATTGAGCAGGGGGAGAGTAACTGGCCCTACACACACCAGCAATCTCTGTTCTAGTGGCTTCTGCTGGTGTTCTTTTTTGCACTTTAGATTGTGAGCCCTTTTGGGACAGGGACCCACTAGCTATTAATTTTTCATTTTCTTGTAAACCGCTTTGTGAACTTTTCAGTTGAAAAGCGGTATATAAATACTGTAGATAGATAAAATCTTGCAAACACAACGGAGCTTTTTAGCAAACTAATTAATTACTCCCTGACTGCAAATTAGACTATCACTCACAAATAACAAGCTCTTTAAATTCCATACTTCTCAGTATTCTTCTAAAACAGATTCAGAAATGGCCTCTGCACTTTCAAGTCTTTCTTCCAGAAACAGAGGCTCTTTTTTAATTTAAAAAGGAAAAAAGATTGGTCATCCTAAACACCTGCTATATTGCCTTGCAGTCACAATCCTATGCATATCAAATGCCAGCTTTGGCATCTGTTATTTTACAAAGGAACGGCAGGATATAAATCTTTTAAATAAATAAAATAAATAAATCTGATATAAATAAATAAATAAAACTGTTTATTTTATTTATTTTAAATAAATAAATCCCACTAAGTTTAATGAGTAATCTCCTGAACAAGTGTGTATACAGGATTGGGCTGTTCAAAGTGAAGCACTAGTGAAGCACATATTCTGCTGGTGCTGGTTTCTGCAAAAGGCTGCAAAGAATTTTATGGGAAAATAAGCTGCCAGCACGCTGGGGGAAAGCCAGAGCCTTCTCATGCTTGCTGGTGGGAGTGCCAAATCAGGTAGGACTGCACAGAGGATTAGAGGAGGAGAAGGTTAAATAGGGCAGAAGTGGAAACGAGAGTGGGGAAGAGTCTTTTTCCTCTGTAAGAGACTAGTTACTGATAAAGTTTGAGGAGAGACCAGGTGGCAGTCGGGCCATACTAGCTGATGGAAAGGACCTTCTTGTCTTACTTAGTCTCTGCTATACACACAGGAGAAAATTATCAAATTGTACAAAGCTTACAGCACACATAACTCCTACATTGCAATTTTCATTCATTGTTCGTGTACCTTTTGTTCCATGGACTCCCGAGACAAAAACACTACATTTTTCTTGGCCATTTCACAAGCAGGATGTTTTACAAGCAACATTCTGCTGGAAAGCAAACGGTCTGAGCTCTCCATGTCCATGCCCTTGATGCCATCGTCAGATTCAATATCATCTGAAGAAGAGTCTCCTGCAGCGAAGGAAGCTCTGGAAAACGTATTATAAGGTGGTCTGGTGGAACAGGAGGATTGAACTTTTCTGAGTGCAGATGTCTTGCCACCCACACTGCTGTCAGGAGAATGATGAGGTGGGCCGTCTCTGGTAAGTTTGCGGTACTTGATGGGTGAGCTGACGGACAGGCTGTCCCACTCTATTCTGCGTCTCCTGTTTGGCTGCATTGAGGCTGGGTGGTCTGGGTGTTGAGAGACAAAGCCAAAGGATTAGCACAGTTCCATAGTGATGAAAATTATATTCACAGATACGCATGCACACTCATATAGGTAGACAGAAACAATGGTAATCATATGGTCTGTCTTGGAGGGAGCCTCACCTTTGTGACATCGGCTCCTACCCAGCTGCCTCCACTCCAAACATTTAGACGTCAGTCCTGCTGCAATGGCTATGGTTAGGAGCTGTTTCCCTGTGTTCCCCATTTTTGGAGCAACCTTTGCTTCCCAGTAGCAGGACTCCCTCAGCCCCGAGGGCAGCCAAAGGGTGCACCTCCAGAGTTTGTGAGAACTAAACAGTCACTATAGGGCTGCAGTGGTTAAGAACACTGGGATTAGAACACTGCTTGACCAGATTTCCACTCAGCAGGTCAGCAGTTCAAGACCCAAGTGCTGCCAGATGAAGTGAGCTCCTGTCAACCTAGCAGTTCAAAAGCATACAAACGCAAGTAGATAAATAGGTCCCACCTAAATGGAAAAGGCATTGTGCTGGCAACAGGCCAACCAGGTTTCCCCATGTTGCATTCATCATGGATTGGATGAAAATCCAATCCACAACAAGCAGACACCAGCACCACACACTACAAACATGAAAAAGTTGCCTTTTACAATGGAAAACACAGGCAACTCAGCTTCCCACTGCATGGCTCAATCACCACCAACAACAAAAGATCCAATGGTTTTCAAATATATTTCTGGAAAAATAGGTGCCAGTACTCACCTCTGTGTGTGTCTGTCTGTGTGCTGGTACTCACACAGAGGTGCCAGTACTCCATAGGGGTGCGTACACCCACAAAAAGATCCATCAAATAATAATTTTTTTCTAGCAATCAGAATACTTTTTGTTCTTGTCATCTACATTCTCATGAGTGAGTTTTATAGTGTCTCCAGTTACCACATACAAAAATTTCAGAGACACAAGCTATGAATATCATATAAATCAGCCTCAGTCAAAGCCAAACCACTTTACCTTTGTTAACTGGGAGTTCATTTTACTCTCCCATGTCTTTCTTTTTATGGTATGATGGTAAACATATAGGTAGATAGAAAGAACATCACTATGATGTGAGAGCTCCTCAAAGTCTTACTCAGAAATAAGTTCCATTGTGTTCAATGAGAATTACTCCTAGGAAAGCAGCTTGAGTGATGTAAATGAGCCTTTCCATTCCGAGATGGTGGTGGCCAGTGCCAGAATCCAAGATGGTGGCACCCAGATTTTCATAACCCTCCTGAAATGAAGTGACAACCCCCCAAGCAGGTCCTGACCCCCACTTTGAGAACCACTGAATGGTTAGACAGACACACTGTATGTATGTGTGTGATATATACACTGTACGTGTATGTGTGTGTATATATATATACACACAGTATATATGTCATATATATGTCAAACATATGTATGTATGTCAAACATACAGTATATATGTCTGTACACTATAAATATATACACTAAATATGTCTGTATACCATATACATACACACACTTATATATACCATGTACACATACACACACGTCTGTAGACTATATACGTACACACACATACACACAGGAAATATATATACAGGAAATATATATACACACCCTATACACTATGATTCTATGATTCTATATGTCCATATATATACACACACATATATACATACATACACGCAAACATATATGCAGTATATATCTGTATACTATATATACACATACAGATATATGAACCCATCAACGCACAGACAGGAAGTATAAATATAGGTGCATAACACAGAGCATGTAGCTTGTGGAGCTATGTGCGTAGCATAGGTAGGAGGCACAGCTACTCACAGCTTCCTGAGAGCAACCCCAGTGACTGTAATGGGGTTTACTTCTGAGTAGACATGCCCGGGCGTACTGCTGTGCCAGGGGAGCAGGCAGCCCAGCTCCGGCCTTCGCCAGGGACGGGGGAGGGAGGGTGGGGGCAGCGAGGAGCACCTGCGCAGGCCACGTCGCCAGCCCCTCAGGCACTCACTCACCCACCCTCAGGGCGCTCCTTCCTCCAGCACCACCGACACAGGCCAAGCAGCAGCAGCAGGAAGAGGCCGGAGCTCTTCCCAGCCTGCTCTGGGCGGGGCCGGAAGCTCAGGGAATCCCCTCGGGAACGCCAGGCGGGCTTCCGCCCCTCCCCCATTGGACGAGCCGGAGCCCTCCCTCCAACCCCTCCTGAGTCTCGGGCTCGCCGCCCCCCCCCCCCCGCCTTTGTCCATGAGAGGGCGGCGCGCGGCACCCCATCCTGGCAGTTGGTGGCGACCGTTGGCCGTTATTACCTTCGCCGGCCCCGGACGGAGCGGGAGGGGCGGGGAGGAACTGAGCTCCGCTAGCACCAGTGGAGGATGCCGCCCTCTCTCTGGACGCAGCAGGCCTCGCCAGGCCCACCTCACGCAGCTGAATGAGAAGGAAACAACACGGGAGGGAGTCTGGAGGAGGACAAGGCCCCCAACACACACACACACACTATACATATACACACACCTGCTGCTATACACCACACCTTATACACACAGAATATATATATTATATATACACACATACATACATATACCCTATATATATACACACATACCCTATACACTATATATACACACACACCCTATATATACATACACACATACCCTATACACTATATATACACACACATATATATATACACATACATACATACCCTATACACTATATATACACACACACCCTATATATATACATATACACATACCCTATACACACACTATATATACACACATACATACCCTATACACTATATATACACATATATATATATATACACAAATACATACCCTATATATACATACACACATACCCTATACACACACACATATATACATACACACACATACATACACACCCTATATATACATACACACATACCCTATACACTATATATACACACACACATATACATACCCTATATATATACACACACACATATACATACCCTATATATACATACACACATACCCTATACACTATATATATACACACACACATATATATATACACACACATAACCTATACACACACTATATATACACACATACATACCCTATATATACATACACACATACCCTATACACTATATACACACACACATATATATACATAGATACCCTATATATACATACACACATATATATACACACACACATATACATACCCTATATATACATACACACATACCCTATACACACACTATATATATAAATATACATACCCTATATATACACATACACATACCCTATACACTATATATACACACACACACATACATACCCTACATATACATACACACATACCCTATACACACACTATATATATAAATATACATACCCTATATATACACATACACATACCCTATACACTATATATACACACACACACATACATACCCTATATATACATACACACATACCCTATACACACACTATATATATAAATATAGAGAGAGAGAGAGAGCTTGCGTCCTGAGCACACTCTTGTACTGCAGTGAGTCTTGGACGCTTTATGCATGGCAGGAGAGGAAGCTGAACACCTTCCATATGCGCTGTCTCCGACATATTCTTGGAATCACCTGGCATGACAAAGTCTCAAATCACACAGTATTGGAATGTGCTGGAATCTCTAGCATGTTCACACTTCTGAAACAGCGGCGTCTACGCTGGCTTGGGCATGTCGTGAGAATGGCTGATGGTCAGATTCCGAAAGATCTCTTATATGGAGAATTAGTGCAGGGAAAGCGCCCAAGAAGGAGACCACAGCTGCGATACAAGGACATCTGCAAGAGGGATCTAAAGGCCTTGGGAATGGACATCAACAGCTGGGAAACCTTGACCTCTGACCATTCAGCGTGGAAGCATAAGACCCAGCATGGACTTCTCCAACTGGAAGAGACACTTGTTCGGCAGGCTGAAGCAAAGAGACAGATCCGAAAGCAGCGAAACCTGGGGCCTGGGCAGGGGACGGAATTTATTTGTCCTCAGTGTGGAAGGGATGGCCACTCTCAAATTGGCCTCTTTAGTCACACTAGATGTTGTTTCAGGACCTCCAATCAGAGCACGATACCATAGTCTTTCGAGACTGAAGGATGCCAATAATAATAATAATATATAAATATACATACCCTATATATACACATACACATACCCTATACACTATATATATATACACACACACATATATACACACATACATACCCTATATATACATACACACATACCCTATACACACACATATATATATACATACACACACATACACACCCTATATATACATACACACATACCCTATACACTATATATACACACACACATATTCATACCCTATATATACATACACACATACATATATACACATACATACATACCCTATACACTATATATATACACACACACACCCTATATATACATACGCACATACCCTATACACACACTATATATACACACATACATACCCTATATATACATACACACCCTATACACTATATATATATACACAGATATATATACACACATACATACCCTATATATACATACACACATACCCTATACACACACACACACACATATATATACACACATACATACCCTATATATGCATACACACATACCCTATACACTATATATACACACACATATATATACACACACACATACATACCCTATATATACATACACACATACCCTATACACACACATATATATACACACACACATACATACCCTATACACTATATACACACACATATATACATACCCTATATATACATACACACACACCCTATACACTATATATATATACACACACCCTATATATACATACATACCCTATACACTATATACACACACATATATACATACCCTATATATACATACACACATACCCTATACACTATATATATATACACACACACACCCCCTATATATATATAAAAATATACCCTATACACACACTATATATAAAAATATACATACCCTATATATACACATACACACATATCCTATGCACACACACACTATATATATATACACACACACACTATATGTATACCTTATACACCATATATATACACACACACATATACATACCCTATATATACATACACACATAACCTATACACTATATATATACACACATACATACCCTATATATACATACACACATACCCTATACGCACACTATACACAAACACACACACACACAGCGTATGTGTAGCCATGCATGTATATACACTTGCACATGTAACCTTCTATTATGGCAGCAATCCTAAAGACACTTTCCTGGGAGTAAGAGCCATTGAACACAATAGGGCTTACTTTTGTGTAGACGTGATTATGATAGTGCTCATAATTTATTAATTCCAAGAAAGCTATATGCTGCTTGCTCCCAAGGAAATGGAAGAAAACAAATATTTTTCCCCACCTCAGGAAACAAGGCTAAAAAGAGAGGTCATGATAAAAGCTAAAGATACTCATCTATATTGCTTTTGTGTGGTTAATTTAAACAGTATATTATTATTAAGGCCAGAAGGAGGACATATCTTGGAAAAAGGACATATAGACACCCTGCTTATCTTGTTGCAACTGGGCAGAAATGGGTTAAGGCCAGATAATCATATGTCATAACCAAAATAAGAGCATAACACGCCCAAAATGTAGGACACCCTTGAAAAACAGGACGTGACAATATAAACACTCATATATTTTTATATTTATATTTCATATATTTTTATAGTTGGTTCATTTGAACTCTATTTTGCTTATTATTAAATTTAATACTATTATATATGCTTTATTATATATAATTTATGAATTACAAGAAGGCTCCATTCTGCCTGCTCATAAGGAAAAGGACAATGAAGGTTTTTTGTCCAGGACACGAGTCTTAAAAAGAGGACATGTGCTAGGAAATCAGTTGGTCACAGTAGTTCAGGCTGACAACCTTGCTTCAACATCTGTGTATGGAGACTGGGGACTCCCCTGTTCATCCTCACCCTCTTCACTCCCACATCACTATCCCCACCTTCATAACCAAATGTACTCATCCAAGAGAGCAAAAAAAGTTACCACATAGTCCTGCATTAGTGAAAGCTAGTGTGACAGAGCTGCCAAGAGCATGGGCAGTACCAAGACACAATCTCCTGCTCCCTGAAGGTGTGCACCTTATGCTTCTCTCCTTGCCTCTAGTCCAGTGTTTCTCAACCAGTGGTACTTAAGGTGATGTCTGGTGGTAGTTGTAGGACCCACAGACATCTGACTGGTGGCAGTGAGTCCAGGAACATGACAGGACAAACAACAGCAGGAGGCAACAAAGCATGCTGTTCCTCAATCAAAATGCAGGGCACAATCCAGAGTAACTATGGGGAGTCCTTGCTCCAGTATAAGAACAATTTGCTCTGAATTCCAATATGAATTTCCCATAGAATTTCACTAGTTGGTGCAGAAACTATGGGGGTACACTTATAATCTCTTGCCTGCTCCCATAGTTACTCTGGATTGTAGGGGCAGTCCTCTCATTCTCCCTGAACCTTTTACTGTTGTTTGTTGCAACACATATGGATATGATCTTCTTGTTTTATGGCAGATGGAAAACAGATTAGTTCATTGCTGCCATCAATTTGAACAAAGTCTGGATTAGGATTCTAACAAACAATTAAATCATTATAACTGGGGAAAAATTATACTAATACAGTACCTTACGTTATCTCAATCAGGTTCATTTTCCTCAGATACTGAAACAGGAACCAGTAGCAACTATCTCCAGAATTCCTGTGCAAAGATCACATAACTCAAATGGATAGGATTTACTATTCTTGGGAAAGTCAGCTGAAGATGAGATGGAAAACCAAAAGCTACCTGTTTGCTGGGCTATGCAATCTGCCATCATGCTGATATCAGGTGTTTCAGAAAAGCCCTTTTAATACTGAACTATGGGTGCAATCCAGAGTAACTACGGTGAGTCCTTGCTCCGGTGTAAGAACAATTTACTCTGGATTGCAGTATGAATTTCCCATAGGTTCTCACTGGGTGGTACAGTAACTGTGGGTGCACATAATGTCTCTTACGTGCTCCCATAGTTACTCTGGATTGTGCCCTATGTTAAGTTTTCCTTAAGGAATGCTCATGAGTATAAGAGAGCAAGGGGACCTCAATCACTGCAACACATCACACAAGTTATACTTTCTGTTTCTATCATATTTTTATTATTAAAGATAATCATAATGCCAGAAAAACAAATAATCCAAATATTTCAAAGTTAATATTTTTTTAAATTTTTTTAAAGGATTTACAAGATTTATACAATTTACACACCTTACACACCAAAACATAACTTATAATCCAGTCAGGCTATAAAATTTATTAATTCAACAATACCAGTAATTAAAAAAATGTAAATTCAGCCCAAAGTAAGAGAGTAATAAATTACCAATACAAAATACTAAAATCCCTTAAGTTCAGCCAAAGCATGAGATTTATAATGCATCTCGTATGCATGATACTGTACTCAGAAGAGAATGGCTGCAATCCTAAACACACTTTCCTGGGAGTAAGACCCATTGAATACAATGGGACTTACTTCTGAGTAGATATTGTTAGGATTGTGCTCTTAAGTCCCACTGACAGCACAATCCAGAGTAACTACAGGATCTCTTACGTCAACATACGAGGCACTTACTCTGGATTGCTCTATGCATTTCCCATAGGTGGCACCGTAACTATGTCAGCGTAAGAGGTCCTGTAGTTAATCTGGATTGTGCCTTAAGTTCAGTGAGACTGACAGTGCAATCCTAAGCATATCTATTCAGGCCAATTGTGTTCAATAGAACATACTCCCAGGAAATTGTGTTTAGGATTGTAGCCTTATTCCCAGGTATGTGAGTATATAAAATTGCAACCCTAAGCTATCTGAAGACAAGTTTTGATACATTCAATCAAACAAAATATGAGCTTTAAACTGTCTATAAGCAAACTAAAGTTTATGAAGTCAACCAATGTGCAAGATTTAACTTGTTTTTAAAAATTCAATTTTATGCATTAAAAATGTATAAGACTCAAATCTGTCTACAATATTTATATACCGCATTTCAACTAAAAAGTTCACAAAGCAGTTTACAAAGAAAATTTAAAAAATTAATGGCTAAAGGGTCCCTGTCCCAAAAAGGGCTTACATATACTAAGATACGGTACTTTTGCTAAGATACACATCGATCTCAAGCCACTGCTGTCCTAAATACACATTACTTTGCTCCAAATTGCCCAAACCATGTGTATCAAATACCCACATAATTCAAATCTACTGATACCAAGAGGCAGAAATCTATATGAAAATCAGAGTCAAGAGCAAGGCCAACCCAAATTGCTTAACTAGAAAAATGATACATAATGTAGTATTTTAACATATGAAACTGGGCACAATTTTAACCAACTTTCAAATACTGCCATAGCAGTGCCAGTGGAACATGTGCTGCATCCTGCAGTTGGGGGGGGACGGGACAGTCAAAAGGCAAAGGCTACAATGCTAAAGACACTTTCCTGGGAGTAAGACTCATTAAACATAATGAGGTTTACTTTTGTGCAGTCATGGTTAGGATTGTGCTCTTACTCAGGGTAAGGGAATCTTTGTTCCCTTACCTCTGAGTTGCATTGCCCTTACCCAAGAGCTAGAAATATGTTAGGAGTGTGCCATTTGATACATATTAATTTTCATAAATATATGTTCATGTGTGAAGAACCCCTAAGTTGTGGAATATTATCCTGAAAATTGCATAAGCCAAGCTGGAAGACAAGTGGGCTTTCCAGTTCTTCACCACATGTAGGGCAAGACAATTTAATGCATTTTATTCCTGGAGATTTCAGTCTGGCCATGAACCAAGAAAGAGTGGTTCCTTAGCCGAAGTCCCGTGAATCAACCCCTCTTCTCCTCGAATAAACATTAATGTATCATCACAGTCATCCAACATTTTAAATAATGTATTCTGCTGTAACTGATGCTGCCAAGAATAAGAGTTTCTTCTTTGATACCTGCCACAGATAACAAGTTAGTCATGTTTAAGACTCAAAGAGTTCAGAACTGTTTAGCATCTTTGCTTCATACAGTGAAAATAATTCCATCAGGTTCTTTTTTTTATCGTTGATCTTTATTCCCATTGAGGCTTCATTGGCTGTTTCTGAAAGAAAAAGTGGACAACCATACTGTGTTATATCACTGACATATGTAACTGTTAAACACAATAACTTTCACATTGTTGATGTAATAATAGTAAATTAGAAACCTGACAAGTGGTACTTGAGGTGTTTTCTGGTGGTACTACTGCTCAGACCATTGCTGGTTGGCAGGGAAGTAGAAGTAAGAAGTAGGAGGCTCAGCCCAGTGAGCTGAGTTCCAGTGTGTTTTTTGTGCACTTGAAAAAATGCATCTCATCCACCCCAAATCTCTTACTGGTTCTTGTTGCATTGCAACTGGCCTCCTAATCCAGAGGTAACTGGTAATGACATCATCAGCATTTACTTCCACTAGTACTTCCAATAGGTGGACCATGCAAAGTGTTATCACTGGGGGACAAATGTTGAGGAAGTGGTCCAGGCAATAGAAAAAATACAGATTAGGTAAGCATATGTTAACGTAAGTACAAATTAGGACAAAGCTTTCTGGTTATGGCAGATTCCCAATACTGCCTGTCTTATTTGACAAACTTAATTCTACCCCCTTCAAAGAATGCTTGTTACCTTGTTACCTTGCGAATAACAGGCAGCATCAGGATCAGAGTTTTCACTTTTTGATGGATCACTTGCGTTTGGCGAATCAGCTGTTTCTTGTAGCATCTTCCTTCTGTCAGAAGCTACAATTTCTGCTGTGAAGTCTCTGGTACGTTCTGGATCACAGGTCTCAGGCTTTGTGAAGGAAACATTTTCTGACTCTGCAAGGCTGATGCTTTGTGGTTGGCATGCACCATCCTCCCACAGAAAGCTGCTGGATTCATCTGATTCACAAGGGACCTGTAAGTTCTGCTCAGAGTATGCATCCTGAGGGATGACTCTTGGACGTAACAAATCAGAGCAGTTCGGGACTGTGGCATTCACATTATCTTCATGATTATCACCAGTGAAAGGACTAGCCGGTTCATCATTGGTTTCTTCTGGGGTGTTGACAGAAAGTCTAGAACATTTGTTCCCTGCAAACATTTTCTGTTTTTGCAGTTGATGAGCTGCTGCTTCTATAATTTCATGTACCTGTTTAAACAACAACACTACATAGTTGATTCAAATTTATTCATTGAAGGAAAACCATCTTCCCTTCCTTTAATGTTTAGGCACAGTGGAAAAGTAAAAAAAGAAGATATATATTGATGAAGTAAAGTATCTAGCCAAATTTTGAGCAACATAGGGCCCAGAAACGGTAGTACAGTCGCAAAGATCCTGCTTTGCATCCCAAAGGTCCCTTGGAATCTCAGTAGGGCTGAGAAAGTCCTCCAGCTAAAAATTTGGTCAGGGAGCCAGCCAGTGTAGGCAACACTAACATCTGTCTCATCATAAAGCATGAAGTTCCCATCATAGACTCAGTGTCACAATTTTGCTTTGCAGTGTGGGGAAAGGAACCTACTTTGAATACCAGTGAAGCAGTCTGTATCCCTGGTGCCACACTATTGGTTGTCCTCAACCAGAATTATTGACCACAGCCCCTTTACACAGCCTAGGTTTGCTCACCATAGGATAAAAAAATGGCACAGTTCTACATCCAATCTTCTACTTGAGAGCTAAATATAGCTGCATTTCCTACTTAGAGCTAAACATAGAACACAATCCTAACCATGTCTACTGAAAAGTAAGCCCCATTATGTTCAATGGGTTTTACTCCCAGAAAAATGTCTTTAGGATTGCAGCCATAGTCTACACCAGAGGTCCTCAAACTTTTTAAACAGGGGGCCGGTTCACTGTCCCTCAGATACTGTCGGGGGCCGGACTATAGGGGGGGTTTCTGGGGGGGGGTGGTGGGTACTGGCAGGGCTAATGAGGGGTTTCTGGGGGATGGGGTTACTGGCAGGGCTAGTGGGGGGTTTCTGGGGGTGGTGGGTACAGTCAGGGTTAATGGGGGATTTTTGGGGGGTGAAGGCCTGTCAGGGCTGGTGGGGGGTTTCTGGGGGATGGAGGGGTACTGTCAGGGCTGGTGGGGGGTTTCTGGGGGGTGGAGGGGTAATGTCAGGGCTGGTGGGGGTTCTGGGGGTAGGGGTTACTGGCAGGACTAGTGGGGAGGTTTCTGGGGGGTGGGGTTACTGGAAGGCTGGTGGGGATCGGGGGGAGAAAGGGAGGCACTTACCTGGGGAGCCCTGTGGCCACCATCCAAGCCCCCTGGCTGGCCAGGGAAGCTGTGGATTAGGCACTGCAGCCGCACGGTCCCCCATCCAAACCCCCTGGCTGGCTGGGGAAGCTGTGGATGGGGCACCGCAGCCGCGCAGTCCCCCATCAAAGCCCCCTAGCCAGGCAGGGAAGCTGTGGCTGGGGCGCTTCAGCCGCACAGCCCCCCATCCAAGTCAAGTTCTTCTGCTGGGCGAGCAGGTGGACGGGCAAGTGAACAGACAGGCAGCCCCTTGCCATGGTGGGCGCCCACCCCGGTGCTGTCATGAGGGGATGGCTCCTCCCCCTTCCCTGCCTGCTCTCGTCTGGCAGCCACTCAGCAACAGCAAGACAGGGAGGGGGAGGAGCTGTGCCCTCAGGACAGCACAGCACACACAGCAGCGTGCCAAATTTAAAATGGCAGCCGCCACCAAGCCTCTTTTCCCTGTGGTGGCCAGCAAGCCTTGGCGGGCCGGATTGAGGGCCCTGGTGGGCTGTATCTGGCCCCCGGGCCGTAGTTTGAGGACCCCTGGTCTACACAGTCCCATCATGTTTACTGTAATAAATATGTAATGTGTGAAAACAAGACCTGGGTCTATCAACATGCACTGGAGATGCAAACCACCGTAGCTCCCAGCACACATCTACCATGTATTTTTGAGCATTTAGAAATATACATTTAGATTTATGCTGTGCTGAAAGTGCTTGCTTTCTCTCACCAGTGGTTGCTTCCACCTCTGCTGTGTATAGGTTACTGGCAATGGTACCTACCTGTTTATACACTGCTGTACGGTTCTGTAAGAGTGGGTTGCAATGCTTAACTATTGAAGCAAGGGGTGAAGGAAAAGGGGGAAGTCCAACATTTACCTCTGCCATGTCTGGATTCTTTCTCCGGAGACAAATACAGGCAGCAGTGGCCAAAGAAACTGCAGAAGTTGCTGACAAGCAAACTACGTTCCTGTCTTGGAATTTGAAACATATTTTCTCAGCACCAATTCTTTCAAAAGTTCTTTCCTTGGAATAGAGTTGTTCTTTTGCTGCCTGGATTTCATCAAGAAGGACATCTTTCTGTTGAAGAAAAAGATTGGCAGAGATGTAGATGTTTCAGAATAATATTTTGTTCTTTTGTTTCAGAATAATATTAAACAGGATTATGTTTAATAATATTAAACAAATTATTCTTTTGTTTCAGAATAATATTAAACTGGATCATGTCCAAATTATATTATGAAACAAAAATAATGTCCACAGTTTTTACATAATTAAACCATGAGAACTAAAAATATGAATTAGACCAGTGTTCCTCAAAGTGGGCATTGGGATCCTTTTGGGGGTTGCAGCTTCAAGGGGGTTTATGAAATGTTCGCTGCTGCCATTTTGTAAACTGGCATTAAGTGCCACCACCTTGGAATCAGGCACTCAGGCTGCAATCATATTTCCTTAGGAGTAAGTCTCATTGAACACAATGGGACCTACTTCTGAGTAGACATGGAGAAGGTCTAGCATCACAGTGATCACTTCTGATCACAACATCACTTTAGTTTGATGCCATCACTTCTGGGGGTCCTCAGAAGTGGGTCCTGAAGGGGGTCTCCAATTGAAATGCTCAAGAACCACTAAATTAGACATTTCCCACCCACTAGAATGCAGATTTATTTGGTGATTTTTAAACACTATCCTATATTTGTCAAAGTTCATGCCAGAGCCTTGTTTTTAAAAAATGGGCTAGCCCATTTTTGCCCTTACCACTGATATACACATTGGGTCCCTGTTGCATATATGCACATATATGCATTTCTGCACTTTGCAGAAATGGCTTAAAGATTTTTGTAATTCAAATATACCAGTTTTTACTTGCTAGAAAAGGCCCCTAGTCTACTCTAACAGATACCAAGTTTTCCAAATTGAATAACATAACTTGCTAATACTTGTGTGGATATTGAAATGGAACTTAATGATCTGTAAATGTTAAGATGCACATAGCTCCACAAGCAGATGCACAATGCTTAAAGTTGAAGCTTATTTCTGGGGCTGTATGTGTAGCATTATGAATGGGATGTACCTGCACTCTCGGATTATTGATGTGGTGACTCCACCTTGAAAGCAGACAAGGTTTTGCAAACCATGATGCAGCTGATTTGCATGAAAATAGATTCTGGCACAAGAGTCACATTCTATGAACCAGACTGCAACTCAAAAACCCACCCACACCCACATACACTTTCTCCACTTACCAGAAAAACAGGATGCCTTCTTTCATCCATTGCCTTCATGCCAGTCAGTATCTCTGCTAAAACCTAGAAAATATTTTCTGTTTACAATTAGATTACGGGTTCAACCTTGTTATACACTGATTTTTCTATACAGTGGATTTGACTGAACACAAATGGCCACTGCAAATTGCAGTTTTAAAAACTGCTCTTCTACTATTTTAGAGATGCAGGATTCAGTCCTAACCTCCAGTTAGGCCAGCATAAGCCCTGCGCTGATCTGGAGGTGTCACAAAAGTGTCACAAGGCCAACGGGTACTAACTGTAGGATCAGGTTACTAATCATAGTAAAAAATGAGGAAGAGGAAGTACAAACAGCAGAACTGCCTGAAGGCACGGAGATAACAGAGAGATTGTTTCCACTCTGAGGTTGAAAGAAGTGTGTGGATGGAATAGCAAGAGGAATTTTTCACCATTTTTCAAAGCAAGGGTTGCTTCTTGCACAGACTTTGATGCAGTTCACCAAGCTGAAAAGTGCTTGGCTTGTCCAGCTGGCAAGCTGGTAAGACACCAGCGACACATAATTCATGGGGTGGGGAGGGGGGAAGAAGAGGACTCTACTCAGAAGGGGAAAAGAAATAGAGCAGAGAATACTACACAAATTCCAAACACGTTCACATGGTGAGATCAACACACACTGGTTCTGGCAACAGTTCCTACATACCATCATCAGGTAGCCAATTTAAATGCTCATGAAAGAGCAGAGCAGACAGTGTTCTCATAGGCTACAGACTTGCTGCCAGCTCTGTTAGATGGTAATAATTTGCTTGTTCTCTCATTGCACAGAGCTACTAAGGCAGGCAACATTGGGAAAAGTGGAGGTATTTAGACAGAGGATGCATACCAACGGTTATTAGAGGTGACAGAAAGAAGGTTAGGTATGCTCTGCCTGCAACAATGGATGGGGAGGGTGGATGGCCTCCTGACCATCATCAAAAGTACAATCCTAAAGAGTACATAGAAAGATGAAGAACTTACTATTCCACAACCAAATATATCCACTTTTTCTGTTAGCTGCCCATGCCTGATGAAATCTTCCGGCAGGTAAGCAAGAAAACCTTGCAAGACTTTGGTTTTCATCACCGCATACTCAGACTTTTTCTCTGCATGGCGCAGCCGAAGTCCGGAATGTCCAAGCTGAGGTACAAATCTGTCATCCAGCAAAACATTGGAACTGTGTGCAGGAGGCACAATATAATCAACAACAAGAAGTGGCAGCTTGTTCACAATTGATCTTATAAAGCAATTTGGAATAACACTAATTACTATAGTTAAGTGTCTTTCCAATAGAAGATTTACAGTAAAATTGTATGCTTAAGAGGTACATCAATGGCATGCAGGAAGCCATAATCATACTGCATTATTTTATCAACAGGTTTCCTTATTCTACTCTCATTTTAAAGATACAATACCTTAACCGCAGTAACTGTATGAAGTGGTGGCATCAGAGATTGAACAGGTGAGGCACTGGCTGGGCATCCATGCTCATCAGTGTGTCCACCTGGCAATCTAAAGCTTCAAGAATCTGTAGCAATGATTAGTGCCCAACCTAACTAGTTCCCAAGGTAGGTGGGTGCCATGAGAGACTCATGTTCAGGGCTTTGACCCAAGACCTCCAGCAACCTGGTGCTGATACTTAATATATGTGTCAAACTTATAGTGAGCATACATAAGGGAACTGGCAAACGTATGGGATGTTAAATAGTAGAACCCACCCCAACTATTTTCTGCTCAGCATGACTGACTGGAAGGTGCGCAGAGGTATCTATAGACGAAAATCAGCTGGTATGTGAAGGACCAACTATCTGTATAATCTTGCCTGCTAATTCTCCTCAGCAAAATGTCCAGTCATCCATAATACATAAGACACTTACCCTACAATCCAGAGTAACTACGGGAGCACATAAGAGACATTACATGTACCCGTAGTTACTGCACCACCCAATGAAAACCTATGGGAGATTCATATTGCAATCCAGAGCAAATTGTTCTTACACTGGAGCAAGGACTCCCCGTAGTTACTCTGGATTGCGCCCTTAATACCATAATACAAAAGACACTTGCAGCTGAGAAGGAATTTTATTCCTATGTATGTTTTTTGATTTAGAGAATTTTTGCTTTCAGATGAAATGTTGCAGGTTTGTTTTCAAATCCAAACAATGGATAGTAGCATTTCAAATTAGCTTGAAAAGAACAGCAAATTCTAATCAATGCTTAGAGATTTATTAAAAACCAAAATCAAAACTCTCTCCAACATTTTCAAACTTACTAATTATATACTTATAATAAAATCTTGTCATTAGAAGTTCAATAATGGCAATAAAAAGAAAAACACAATGTAATAATGAATATTTCTGCCAAATTGTCTGTAGTCATCCAACCTTCTACCTTAGCATTTAGTAACAAATTGTAACAGACAGTTCCACTCCTGTCTTCTTTTTTAAATTCATATCAACTGATAAATTATAATTTGGCAGATTTTAAATTCCCACTAGTGTATTTAAAAAAATTAACTATAAAGAAGAGAATTAAGTTTTTAAGACATCACCTTTTCACATTTCCATGAATAATTCCAAATTGATGTAGATGTTGGATGGCTTGAATAAGTCCAAGAGAGATTTGGATGCGTTTTTCCCATGATAGCGGTTCAGAGGCACCCTGTAGAAGTATAAAAAGGCTCTTAATATTATCCATCAATATGCTACACTCTCCTGAAGTCTCATAAGAAAATAAGAAGAGCCCTACTAGATCAGCCCAAAGGAGCATCTAGTCCAGCTTCCAGTAGCTCACAGTAGCACACCAGATGCCGCAGAGAGCACACAAGTCAACAGGAGACCTGTATCCTGGTGCCCTCCCTGCATCTGGTGTTCTGCATTAGCCTAAAATAAAATAAGGAGATTGCACATACTACGCATAATAGCTTATATACTGTGGCAAAGAGTTCCACAGATCAATTACAGGCTGGGTAAAGAAACATTCTCTTTTGTATGTCCTAACCTTCCCAACACTAAATTTTAATGGATGTCCCCTGGTTCTAATGTTGTGTAAGAAGGAAAGGACCATATCTCTATCCAGTCCTAGAATAATTTTGAATGCCTTTATCATGTTTATCCTCAGGTGTTTCTTTTCTGGACTGAAGAGCACCAAATGTTGTAGTCTTTCCTTTTAAGGGATGTGTCTCAGCCTAGTAATCTTTTTAGTTGTTCTCTTCTGCTGCTTTTCCATTTCCACTAGATCCTTTTTGAGATGTGGCAACTGGAACTGGATGCAATGCTCCAGATGTCACGTTACCATCTAATTGTGCAGTAGCATTATAATATTAGCTGTTTTATGCTAACAACACCAAGTATGGAATTAATTCTTTTCTAATGACCCCAAGTATGGAATTAACACATTCTATAAATACAATATATACATTCTTCTAACATATTTGAAAAAGCTTTTACTATTCCCAATAATAGTGATGGCCATTAGTTCCTCAAAGTCTTCCAAAAACTTTTTCCAAATCTTTCTTTGTCTCTGAGCAATTGACGCAAAATATTGAAAATTAGGAAATGAAAGTGGGAAACTTTCCCCAAAAAGTGAGCTTACATGTTATGACTCTGAGTGTGGAAATGCAGCCTCCCAGTAACCCGTCTTCCTCTAGCTAGTAATAACTTCCTCTGGCTGGGATCACTGTCACTCCCTTTGTCTCTGCAGCCACAGGATATCAGCTGATCATTACTTCAGCAGACTTAGGAAGAAGCAGGCTTTTCCCTAAGGGTATTTCTCTCTCTTTCTCAACACCAGAACCCAGGGACATTCACTAAGACTGAGTGTTAGAACAAAATAAATATTTCCTTAATCAGCATGAAATTAGTCTGTGAAACTCCTTGTTATGGCATCTGGCCTAGGCACCTTAGAAAGGATATTAGACAGATTTTTGGAGGAAAAGTCTACCACACCTTACAAGCCATGATGGATATTTGCAACCTTCCAGAAGTAGGTCAACTCAAAATGCAAGATGCAAGTGAATGGCAACAGGTTGTAGGTATCTTGTTGTCTCATGTGGACCTTTGGCCTGATCCAGCAGGGCTCTTAGATGGTCTTATTAACAGTTTATTAACAGCTATAGAGTACTCTCACTAGTAGCCTTCTATATGCTTTTCTCATCCTTGCTATTGGCTCTGTGGATAGCAGGAGATTTCCACACTGCCCACAATATGGCTAGCGACTGGGGCCAGTAAGTCATTCTAATCAGCTCTGCAACTGCAGGCTAACATGAGAATAGCACATGACAGAATACACTTAAATTAAACCCATAATTATTTTTAATGCAATGTTTTGTCAGTTTTAGACACTATCAGCAATGGTACCCAAACATTTGCTCACCTGACACTGTAGTCTATCCAGCAATGAGCCATTAGGCATATATGGGTATATCAGGCAATGAAATCCACTTTCTACAGAGAAACCCAACAGTCGTAGAATATTATGGTGGCAACACCTAAAGGGCATTTGAACAGTCATTGTGTGAAAGAAGAAAAATTAAATACATATAACTTAAATTATATAAGGTCAGTCATTCTCAAAATTTAAGGGAGATTTACTCCCTAAGTAAGTCTTTACCATAGAGGAACAAAGCAGCAATGTGATCTCCAGGATCGGATCATTAAGGGGTGGAAGAAGGGGGTGCCTTCAGTAATTTTCACTTGGAACTGGCTCCAGGAGGTACAAGGAGCCCTGCCCAGTCCTTCCCAGCACTTTCCAAGCTTTGAAATATTCCAAAGCATCTCCCAGAAAATGGATCTATCCCCCTTAGATCTCCCCCAACCCTTTAAAGGCCATTTACATGAACAAGTTCTAGTCTGGGTACCACTGAACTAGATCATCAAATCTTAAATGGGAGCATTTGGGCAATACCATCACCTCTATAACCTTTGCAAATTATCATGGCTATTGTGAGAGCACTAATTCTCATATTTTTTCAGCTGCTACTCTTTCCTCTGCATGCACAGGAAATATATGATCCTTGGACTACTTTCCATTTCTCAACAACCAAGAGATTCTTCCCTGGGCTTTCAAAGGGAATGGGAAATGTATTTTCACATCTGAACTGCAGACATAAGAAATACTAGCATGTTTACCCTTCTATGTAACTTAGAGTGCAATCCTAGCCAATTTAGGCTGGCATAAATCATCTGTCTCCCCATTCCTGTGGTGCTGTGGGGAGGCTGGCACATGTTTATGCAACCGTCTAAATCTCGCCCCCCAGAAGTGTGACCACACCAGGCCAACACAGGACTCATGCTGGGATTTCTGCCAGCCTAACTAGGGATTAGGACCACAGTCTCAGAGTACATCCAGAGACTACAGGCACATTGCCTCTTGCTCCTTAGAAATGCATATATAATTCAATAATCCAATATAACTCAAATATGTACTTGAAAGTCAGTCCATTTGGACTTACTTCTCAGTAAGTATATTTAGTATGTCTGAGTAAGTATGTTGTGCAAGTTAAAGTTGGCTATTTGTACTGGTCTCCTGCTGCACCACCAACTTCTGCTACTTACCGAAAGCAGATTTGAACTTCTGTATGAAAAAATCTTTGTGTCTCATTCTGGTATAAAAATATGAAAATACATTGTCTTAAAGATCAACCTCCTTTAAGAATAAGCATACAATATATTCCAATTTATGATACATTCACTGATTTGGCCTTATACAAGCGGTTATGGTTCTCTAGCACTTATTTTAACTTAATGCTTAAAATGTTAATTTATGAATGGAGGCAATATAACCGCTATGCTTTAACATTATCAATACATTACTCTCCAATGCACATGCACAGTGCATTCCCATATGCTGCACCTTGCCATAGCAACCCCCAATGTTCTAATAACTAAAAGTTAATAGTTTATTTAGTAAAAGTTTTAGTAAATATATGAGTAAAAGTTTAGTTTACTTACAGCTTGGAGGGGATAAACCCCATCTAGACTTGGTCTAGAATTCTATACTTGGGTGCATTTGCTAGGTTTGAGTTGAAGCCTGACACAGAGCCTAGCCTAGGGTTTCCGGTGATAGTAGAAACAGAAATAATATGTTTAGTCCATACCTAGCAAAGTCTACCACACGGTGAGGGAGACAAACCATGAATCATAGAATCCTAGAGTTAAAAGGGACCTAGTAGGTCATCTAGTCCAACCCCCTTCCTGCAGCAGGAAATCCTCCTAGATCATCCCCGACAGGTGCTCGTCAAGCCTCTGCTTGAAGACCCCCCAGTGAGGGAGAGTCCATCACCTCTCTTGGCAATCTGTTCCACTGCCGAACCGCCCAAACTGTCAGGAATTTTTTCCGGATACCCAACTCGCATTTCCTGAATTTAGAAGTCTTTTTCCAAAGCCAACGGGATTGAAAATGGGAACGGCAGTTTCAAAGAATTTACTTATATAAAATGAAGTGGCACCTATATTTATAACTAGCAACTCCCAAATTTTCCTATCACTTCTGATAAATGAATAACATTAATGAAGAAAGATACTCACATCTTTCAACCGTTTAACAACATACAGATTGTCATGTCTCCGACCTTTGTAGACATCAGCAAAGATGCCTTCACTAATTCGATTCTCCTCATTAAAGCCATCGGTGGCCATTTCAACTTCCCTTTGGGTCCACAAAAGGCTGGCACTGGGCAGGTTAGGAAGGGTTTCCTGACGAGGAATAGAAGAACTACAGGGCTAGGGATGTTAAAGAGAAGACATTGCAAAATTATTCCAGTGAAAAAATGTCAATGAAACATCAAAAAGGTTACTTTCTTATCAGGCTACAGAATACAGTTTCAATTTTTATAACTAGAATTGTGTACCATAATTTTTTTAAATTTTTAAAATTTACTTGGTTGAACCAGCATGAGAACCCTGTAGGTAGTATTGTCACCATGGGGTGTAGGCTGAACCGGTGACACCACTACTGGCCAAAATTTTTAAAAACCTTGATTTTTGAATAATACAGTCATGTTATATATAATTTGATGCATAATTTCCTGCAGAAGACCATGAAAACAAGCCATATTAACATAGCTCTATTCAAGCTATTTTCAACCAGTGTGCCATGGCACAGTGGTGTGCTATGAGTCATCCACAGGTGTGCCACAGGAATTTGGGGAAAGGTCAGTAATTAGTAGGTCCAAAGGGGAATGTGAAGCCCCAGCAAGAAGTGTGATGTGCCTTGTCAATTGCCAAAAATTTTTGAGCTTTGACAATTTTAGGGCCTTCTCAGTATGCCATGAGATGAAAATGACTGAAAATCACAGCTCTATTCTATCAAAAGGTACAGTAAAAACAACAACTAGTGAGGCTGGGACAACGGTACATCAACATTCTCACTGCCCACCTCTATCAAGGGTGACATGATGGTGAGACAGGTGACAGAGGAGGTCTATCATGGGTGACATGATGGTGATATAGGTGACATGCTTTCCAGGTGATGCAAACTTTAGTGATGTCACTGCCTGTAGGAAAATGGTCCCACTCATGTTAAGTAACATTTGCAACCCTGTTACCTGGTCATAAGGAGTTGGTCAAAATATATTGTTGATTTGAGTTTTTGAATACATTCTTGTGAATATAAGCTCTGACTGAGCTTCTAAACAAAGAGCACAATCCTAACCATGTCTGCTCCAAATTAAGCCCCATTGTGTTAACTCGGTCTTATTACCAGAAAATTATGTTTAGGAATGCAACAAAAATATTTTATTTTTGATTTACTTTCTTTATATCCCACCTTTCACTAAAGAGTTAAGAGAGCTTTTAAATATTTTCCAGATGTTGTAAAAAAGATTATGTTAGGATATGTCAGATACTGAGAAAGCAGAGGGAAAAATTATGTCCCACAAGGACAGAGTTACAAAATATTTCCTCTTACTCTTAAAAGGCTACTTCCTGTTTTACAGATTAAGATTATGCTGCTGGGGAAAAGTGACCTACACATTTTGTACTAGGAAATACTGTCAGTCTGGTTTCTGTGGTTTATTGCTGAAACCTTTCTGCAAAAGAGTTTGAGAATCTGCCAGGAAATGTTGCTAAGTTTCACACGTGAGGTTGTCTTTCAAAATGACTTCTTATAATGAAATATAATTGAAACTGATTTGGAGTATCCTTGCAAGCTGGTGCACAGCAGGAAGAAGATCACTGAAATAACTACTAAAATTACTATTAATTGGGAAAAAAGGCTGCAATCCTAAAGACACTTTCCTGAGTGTCTTTAGGATCACTGAAATAACTGCTTTGAGCACAATCCTAACCATGTCTACTCAAAAGTAAGCCCCTTGTGTTCAATGGGTCTTAGTCCTAGGAAAGTGTCTTTAGGATTGCAGCCTAAATTATCGAAATAACTATCAATAAACTACTAAAATCAATAACTACTAAGATCATTGAAATAACTACTAAAATTACTATTAGTTGGGAAAGAAGGCTGCAGTCCTAAAGACACCCATCTGGGAGTAAGTCCCATTGAACAGTATGGGGATTACTTTTGAGTAGACATGGTTAGGATTGTACTCTTTAATGTTTAGGATTGTACTCTTTAATGTTCTGCTTCAGTACAAGATAGCTGCATGCATTTCTGTGATCAAGTACTCATACATTACTCTCAGCATTCACATCTTCAGGCGAATTTCTCTCATGTGTCTTATGTAACAGCAAATGGTGTATTACTGAATACGCACTCCACATGAAGCCAAACCAATCCCAACTCCCTCCTTGAGTGAACAACTAGGCATTTACAAATATGCTTTGGCACCCAGAGAACCCTTGTAAATAGGAAGACTGCAAATTAGAAAGATTGCAAATTTGCAATCTTCTTGCAATTTTACACTTGTAGCATCACAAGTGGTAATTTCATCCCACCCCCACCCCCCCACCTTAAGATGCTAACCTTTACACTTGAGAAACTGGGAGGATTTGACTGCAAAGAATGCGGAAGGTCCAAAGAGGTTGGGAATGGAGATAACGCAAGAATGTCTGGGGATACATTTGAAACAGGATCTGAAAAAAGATGACATGACACGTATTAAGAGTGGAAGAAAAGGGCCTCACAGGAAGGAGCGTTTTTGTTTCACTCGGAATATCTGTGCCCCTGTGGAGATTCTACTTTAAAAAATTCAACATTTTAAATGAGTTCCAACAAAGCATAATCTCACCTAATCTCTGTCATAGACTGAACTTATTCATGTTTACCTGAAAGTAGTTGACCAAGTTTGAGAGAAACTTCGCAAGTAAACATATATAGAAACTTACCGTCCCCTATTCTATGAGCCAACATACTGTAGCTACCAATAATCTATTCATTGTGATAGCATTTCAAGCATGCTGATTAGAGGGAAAACCCTTACAAACCAATTTTACATCACACAAACCATTGCATGGTGGCTTAGCTATTATTCCTCACCAGGGATCTTCAAGCAGAGGTTCAACAACCACCTATCGGAGATGGATTTCCTGCTACAGGCAGGTGGTTGGACAAGATGACCTATTTGGTCCCTTCCAACTCTAGGATTCTATTTAATCACTGAAGCATGCAGAGTTGATCCCTCAAGAGCCAATCTGTAGTTAATTTTAAAAACTTAAACTGATTGTGGGATAAAGTTTTTGTGAACTACATTCCATGTCATGCATCTAGTGAGGTGGATTGTAGACTACAAATACTACTTTAAATTTGTTGTTGTTACAGAGAGGGCCTGATTGTGAAGTCCCAGCATCAGCGGAGAGCAGCCATTTTGGCACTACTGCTTTTCTGGGCACTAAGTAGCTCAGGATTGGGCAGTAACACAGCTGTTCTTCTGGAACTTTTAAAAAGTTGAATCCAAAATTACTTGCAGTAAAATAGCAAAGCACTAGTGTAATGCATTTGATTATGATCAAATGTTTTATGTGGACAGTTGCTATTCAGTAACTATAGAAAACGGGTATGATTCATTCCTGATCATTGCACATACTAGATAAAGGAAAGATGTCCCCGCAGGTTGCCCTGCCAGTTGTGACTAACTCTAGGGAGTGCTGCTAATCACTGTTACAAGGCTGAAGAGCCAGCATTGTCTGAAAATGCTGTCATGTGGCCAGCATGACTAAATGCCAAAGTGCATGGAATGCTGTGACTTTCCACCAAAGTGGTACCTATTAATCTACTTTCATTTACACACTTTTGAACTTCTAGTTTGGCAGGAGCTGGGCAAGAGACAGGAGCTCACTCTATCTTGCAGTACTCAGGTCTTGATTCACCAACCTGACAACTTTCAGGTCGATAAGCACTGTGTCTTTAACCACTGAGCCATTGTAGTCCCAGTGTATATATTACAGGTGTTAAAGAAATACAGATCCATCTTGGTTTGTGATCCTGTCATATACATATTTTATAATTTTATTTAATTAAGTTACTTTCACTGCAATCCTAAGCGCTCCTACTCAGAAGTAAATCCCATTGTGTTCAACAGCACTTACTCCCAGGAAAGTGTGGTTAGGATTGCAACCTATATGTGTTTTAAACTGTACTTTCACATAAGCTGTTTAGTTTAGCGTAACTGATGTTAAAGCAACCACCAGGAAACTTAAAAATTACATTCATATTAAAAAGAAAATGCTGAACAAAAGAGATCCTACGGCCAGGGGTATAAATAAGGAATAAGGTCCCCTCCTCAAGATTGCGGGAATGAGTTCTCAAGGAAAAAGTGATGCTTTATGTCTTTGAAAGGAATTGATTACCTGTTTAATACCTCTAGTCCTCCAAACTAAGTCAATTGTTTAGTGCTCTGACTGGAGGAAATAAAAACTTATTTGGCAGCAAGCAAGTTTTCTCTGTTCTTTTGCATATGTATTAAAATTGGGTGTGATTGAGGTACAGGTACACAGGTTTCGAAACCCCTTTGTTTTTTAGCTTGTTTTTTACTTGTCACAACTGACAGATGTCAAGAGTGTTAAGAGGTACATGACAAAACAGCTGTTTTAATAACGACAGCTTATAAGTGCTTCTATATTCCAATATGGTCAAAAAGCTGTGAAATATATTAAGTTGCCAATCCTATTCAGGTCTACCCAGAAGTAAATCCTATTGTGTTCAATGAGACTTACTCCCAAGAAAGTGCAAATAGGATTGCAGCCTAAAGCACATATTGGTTTTAGGGAAATATGTGGCATTTCATTCTCACACTTGATGGGTATTTATAATGCCATTCAACTAAGACTACCAGGCGCTACAGTTGCTTTTAGTTAAGAAAGAGACACCTCTTAAAATAATTTACCTGAATTAGCAGAGTAATCAGCTAGTTTGTAAGAGCACTTAGATTCTTGTCAAAAGGAAACTTTAAGAAATACTACATTTGGGAAATATGACGTTGCATACTGTACATGTGATTAAAACCAGCCAAGAATCCCTTCTCTTTAAGACAACTCTGAAGCAGAATTATATGGATGAAAAATCCTAAGGGATGTCATATAGTACCTGAGCAGGCCGGGTTGGACAATGCAGGTGTTTCCCTCCAACTTGCTTCAGCTTCATTTTTGTTTCCAGCTGGATTCAGGTTTCTATTCTCCTGCTGTGGAGGATCTAACTGAGCCCTGTCAGGAGCTTGCATGGATGAGAGTGATTTCCCTGTAAATACAAAACAGAGTAAAATAATATATATTTCATATGCATAGGGTAAGGATAGGATATGGCTCTTATCATACAAAAGTAGGAAAGGCAAAGGTATCCCCTTAAGGGTGCCCTGCAAGTCATGACTGACTCTAAGGGTGGTGGTCATGCCCGATCCAAGGCTGAAAGGGTTAGGGTTAGAAAAGAGATGTCTTTTCTTAAGACATATTCATGGTCATGTGGATGGCATGACTAAATGCCCAGGGAACCCAGAATGCTGCTGTCTTCCCACCGAAGCGATACCTATTTATTTACTTGCATTTACATGCTTTCAAACTGCTAGGCTGGCAGGGAAACTCATTCTGTCTTCCAGTACTCAGGTCTTGAGCTGCTGACCTTCAGGTTGACAAGCACTACTGAGTACTAAACCAGACCATTTGGTCCAGTCTTGTCCATATCAGCTTGCAGGAGCTCACCAGGACTTCAGGTCCTCACCAGGACTGCCAATCAAGAGACCCCCAAGTGGCAGGCAGAGACTCCATGGCACTCCAGACACTTGGGGGAGGGAAACGATGCCACCATCAACAGAGTAACGGGCCGTGGGAGATATGGCAGTGGGGAGATGACTAGTCACTCCAGGAGAAGGAGGGTCAGTCACAGACAGACTGTCCCTCTTTCCAGCATTCCCTCCAGCTCTAGTACATCTGTGGGCGTTTGCAGCTGAGCCCTGGGTCTGAAGCTGCTGCTCTTGAATGCCAGATCAGTAAATAATAAAACCTGCCTCATCCAGGAGTTAGTCTGGGGTGAGGATGCTGATCTGGTATGTATCACGGAGACCTGGTTGTATGAAGCAGGAGGAGTGAACCTGGTTGTATGACCTGGTTGCATGAAGCAGGAGGAGTGTAGTGCAGCAGCCACAAATCCAAGGACGGGGTGGGGTGTTGCGATAGCCTATTGGGATTCCATCTCCCTCACCAGTAACCCTGTCTGGCAACTCACTGGGATCAAATGTCTGTGTGTCTCTTTGGAAGGACTCAATAGGATTGGGATGCTGTTGGTGTACCATCCACCTAGCTGCCCAATAGTCTCCTGCCTGAGCTGACGCTTGATCTCGGATGTTGTCTTGGAGTCCCCCCGCCTTTTGGTGTTGGGAGACTTCAGTGTGCATGCTGAGGCCCCAGGAACAGCTGTAACTCAGGATTTCATGGCAGCCATCACAACCATGGGCCTGTCACAGAAGATTTCTACCCCAACCCAAGAGGCTGGACACATGCTAGACCAGGTGTTTTTGTCTAGACAAAAGGAGGGTGATCTGGAGGTGGAATAGATTCTTTTGGAAACGATGACTTCATTCATTATTGGGATTACTGAGAAGTGCCAGCAATATTTTTTTTAAGGGGAGGGGGGTGTATGAATAGGTTCTTTATCCAGAAAGGTAAAAAAGAAAACAATTTTCTGCTTACAAAATGAAATCTTATTCTGAAAATTAAAATAAGTTTCAGTTTAAGATGGGCTATCAGGTCATTGTGACAACTCTTATATTTTTGGGTACTAAGCAGCCAATCATTTTTATTTTAAAACATTCTAAAAATGAAAATATTGGCAATTTAAAGCTACACCCTGGCATCACTGAGCTTCATCGATATCAATACTAATCAAGGTACGTACTGTAGGAGCCCATCTAGGTTTTGCCATATACCGTACATCTTTTTCATTTTGTACTCATATGAATTTCTCAAACTTAGCCATAGAGACAAATCAGATCAATTAGTGAAATATAGACACCACCAGTCCTACAAACCAGATCAAATAGTGAAATATAGACACCACCAGTCCTAATTTGGGTCTTTATTGTTCATCTCTCCACTATTCTGAAATTGTGTCTGTTCGGGTTTAAATATTCAGTAGGAGATAGTGCTACATTTTCTCAGTAGCAAAAGCTGAATAAGAAAAAAGGGTTTCCACACAAAACTGACAATTATGGCTATAGGTGTTCTTCCTAACATAACTTTCATTAAAAAAAAATCCAAATAGCTACCACATGTATTTTGATTGCATGTGTCTCAAGCTATCAAATGAGAGGTCATTTTTATGAGATGTCAACTCACAATCTATATCATATTAAACTCCTTTCTTCTCTCACCAGCCTCTAATACAATACAACTTTGGCATATTGGGAACTAACTAACACGGGGGATTCTAGAATAAACAGTAAGTGATGCATCCATGCACAAAAAAATGAATCACAATCCATTATTGCTCTTGGTGTAGACATATAGGCATACCGCTCTGGGTGTAGGCATCATTATGTTAATGATGAACACATACTATTGTTAAATTACATTTTGCAATCATCCTTAGCTCAGCAAATGGCTGTTTTCATAAGGAAGCTAGAACATTTCAGCATGTTTTCTACCTTGCTTTTGGAATTCACCCATGTAGGTACCTTGGAATCATTTTGCAGTTTGATTCAAAAGCATTTTGAAGTTGAAATCATCATGCACATCACTCCAAGGATCACTTTCACATGCTGAAGAAGGCTACCCTGCTACACTAAGGACATAAAAGCATTATGCTTGAAAACTGATTTCCGTTAACAATGTTTTTCTTTCAACTTCTAACACCCACCCATCCACAATCTGACTCACCGCAAGTTTCTTAAAACTTCTCACTGTCAACAATATTTTTCTCATTCTTTCATCAGCTCCTGAGTCTCAGTTATCTACCCACAGGAGATGTAATTTCATCTCTGCACCCTCCCATTTTATTTTTGCCAATAAATGATGCTTTCACTTGGAAGCATGGCCAATAACTACCTTCAGTGAATCCCTTCCCCTGTTCTGTTTTTATTTCTTTTTTCTTTTTGGTGTGCGTGTGTGTGTCTTGTTCTGAACTTCCGCTTGAAGCCTGTCTTATTTTTTCTTGGCCCTTCAGAATGGTCTGATTAATGCCACAACAGCACAATCCAGAGTAACTATGGGAGCTTTTACGTTGACACAAGAAAAATTTACTCTGGATTGCTTTATGCATTTCTCATAAGTTTTCCCTAGGTGGCACCTTAAGTACATCAACATAAGTGTCTCTTACGTCAACATAAGAGCTCCCGTAGTTACTCTGGATTGTGCTGATAAGAGCACATACATTTTTAAACAATAGCTTCCAATGTCAAGCAGATGATCCTGTTGGGTCATCCCTGCATATGCTAATAAGCAGAATCTGTACATCACTCCTTTCAAATCAGCTGCAGCTCTCAGAAGTTACTGCTTAAGACATTGTAATCTGGGTGATGGACACAGATTTACCCTACAATCCAGAGTAACTACGGGAGAACGTAAAAGATATTACGTGTACCCGTAGTTACTGCAGCACCAAGTGTAAACTATGGGAAATTTATATTGCAATCCAGAGCAAATTGTTCTTACACCGGAGCAAGGGCTCCCCATAGTTACTCTGGATTGCGCCCTAAATTGGTTAAGCCATCAGCTGATTATCTTTGTTTTGTGTCAGGCAGCTGATTTTTAGGAATTCTGGCTGATCTGTGCTGTTTGCTGTTTAGATTGTGTTGCTTTATTTGGCTAATGAGAAGACACCTACCATGTTGAGTTTTTGTGCTATAAAGTCTCTAAAATAAGGCAATTATCTTTCTGGATTCAAAGCAGTGATGATGGTTTGGTTAAGTGGCAAAGTCGGTAGAAAGACTACAGAAAGGTTGAGGAACATATAATAAGACCATACACTGTTTTATTAGAGCAGTGATTTTCAACCAGTGTGCTGTGTGCCGTAGATAGTCTTCAAGTGTGCTGCGGAAGTTTTGGGAGGGTCAATTTTTAATAGAAAAATTGTGGGATTGAATAGCCTGGTGTGCATTGTCAATGATAAAAATAACTGATGAAGTGCCTTGACAATTTCAGTGCCTTTGTTAGTGTGCCATGAGATGAAAAAGGTTGAAAATCACTGTATTAGAGTGACAACTAAATTTCATGTCTGGTCTGATCCCAAGGTCAGCACCTTGGGATCTTTGGAAATTGCGATCCTGTTTTGAGCATTTTCCATACAGGTGGCAAAATTAATATCAGATGAGATTTTTGCTGGCTTTCCAGAAGAAAAGGCATGACTATTGTACTCACAATCCATGATCACTTGGGCTGCCCGATACAGCTTCTGGCTCTGGAGAAGATCCAACAGCTGATGGACGGTTGCAAGCCTCACTCCCCACCACCACATCAGCTCCCTTGTAATACTGATTCCTGTTTTCTCCAAGCATTTAATTTTCCTCAGCTCCGTCTGGTCGGTTATCACGTAAGATGCTAAAAGTCAATCAGAAGTGAGTTTGTTTTGAAACAAGATTGCAAGCAGCACAACCTGAACAGAGGTCCTCATTCCCGTTGCATCAAAACATGGTACCTGTCTAGTTTTCTTTAGTTTTCTTATCTCACAAAGAACACTCTTTTGCAGCATTCATCCACTTTCATGGCTTTTGCTGACCAAATGGGACAGCGTTAGCTCTGAGTGAGATGGACAAGATAGTATTTGGGGTTGCCAGAAGCCCCACAATTGGGAGGACGGCAACATAGTGGACAGAACTTAAGGATTAGATGAGTGGAGCTGCTGAGGTTTGGAATATTTCTCATATAGGCTCCCAAAGGGAATAAAAATACTGTATGTTTTTGTTTAAAAATAATGGTATTGCTTGAGATGAAACAATACAAGACTTCTATTCAATCTTCAACTATTCAATAAGATGATGGAAATTGAAAATAAGTTGCAAAAAAAAAGCTCAGTGAAGGACAGATCTCAGTACAACTGCCTTGCATGCATTTATGAACCCCATTTACCACTTTATATACTAGAAATGATGGTCATGAAGCTGTAAAGATTGGTAAGTACTGGAACTTGCTCTGTTTCAGGTCACTAGCATTTTGGAGCCAGTTTTGGCAATCAACCTTGCTTCATAGTACTTTGCACTCAACTTACCGTATACTCATTGTTTTCCCATCCAGGGTGCAATCCTAACCAATTTAGGCCACCAGACTCTCTGACTCCCTGTACTCATGGTGGTGTGAGGAGGGCAGGCACATCTGTACACTGGCCTTGCCAGCATGGAACTAAGTGGGGATTAGGATTTAAAAGCCCCAGTCTTTTAAAGAAATCCATAACAGTGACTAGAACCCTAACATTTCCAAGCCTAGGTTGCTTGCACATACCAATGAAAATTGCTTAAGTGCATCAACTACTGTACCTAATAATAAAGACTGAATAACTCCCTCCCTTTAAAATTAATCTACCTGATACAGACCATTGGTTTATGTGGAGGTATTTGACTCTGTCAGACCACTTCTTCAGTGACTACACTGGCTGCCCATTTGTTTCCAGGCCCAGTTCAAGGAGCCGACTTGACTTATAAAGCCCTATACAGCTTGGGGCTAGACTAAGAAACTGCCTAATTTTCTAATATATAGGATTCCATATAATCTAGCTCATCTCTGACTCCCCTCAGATCAGAGCGAGTCCTCTTACAAGTGCACCATAGGGCAGTGGCAAGAAGCGGGGCCTTCTCAGTAGTGGCACCAACATTGTGGGATCCCTTCCTCTTGACTTAAAAACTGCCCCCTCCATAGCAACATTCAGGCAGATAATGTTATCTGAAGAGATAATTATTTAAACAAACCTTTTGAAATCCTGGCCTCCCCACCGCCTGCTTTTTTATACATGTAAGTTCCAAGATGCCACTGTCTAGTCTTTTACAATATATTGTTTTAAGTTTTTTTTAATATTGCATTTTATTAATATAATTTTAATTGATTTATTTTATTTATATAATAATATATAATATAATTTTATATTTTATTTCATTGTCCTTGGTTTTTAAGGATGATGTTCTTAATTGTTTTTTAATTGATTGTATTCTTCTGTTTGTGAGCTGCCTTGAGAATAAGATGGAATACAAATAAAGTAATAATAAAAGTAATAAAAATAATAATCTAGCTCAGTACTGTACTTGCTGTCTACACAGGAATGTTGTGACCTATTTTGGGCACTGAACATTGGACTTTCAGCATCCAAGGTACGATACTTCACTATGAACCATGCTCCTTCTCCTTTGAAAGGGAAAGCCAAGCCAAGGACTTAAAGGATTTAAACTTGTAAGATGACAGGACTTTAGGGACTCCTGTATTGGGCTGTGGGTGGTGCAAGCGGTAAAGACGCTGTGCCTGTGCCAGCAGGCCAGGGTTCGATTCCCGGGTCGGCCCCACAAGACAGGTGAGCTCCTGTCCTTAGCCCGGCTCTGCGACATCAGCTGGATCCAATCATATCGGCTCTGCCTTTCCATTGGACTAATTCAGTGCTGCTTGGGTAACAGCCTATCCTCCATAACAATCCACCCCAGGTTTTTGTGCTTCGCATGCAGCGCCGAGCACGATACCATAGTCTTTCAAGACTGACGGAGGCCTACTAGGGACTCCTACTAGGGACTCCTACAGCAGGGCATGGCACTCCCTTACTCCTTGTGCAGCTGGGGTAATCGGCTCATTGGGAGGCAATTCTTGTCACAGATAAATACCTCTGTGTAAGTATTCAGAATAAATAAATACCTCTGTGTAAGTATTCAGAAGTGGGATTGAAAGGATGGTGCACTGATCTACCACTTCTCTTCCTACCCTTGCCACTTGATCCATGCCTGATTTGAGCAACAACATTCACAATGCAGCTGCCCTGAGGCAGTGTACCTCCCTGAGTCACTACACTGGTGTAACATCCTTACGCAGCAAACCAGCAATCCCATAACCTTCTTCAGTAGAGCATATACACCGTCCAACCATATGACATGGTGAATGAAAAGGAAAGTCTATATTTAAAATATGCTTCCTGATTCACAAGAGAATTTGACAAACCTGGCAAAAGTGAAAATACCTCAACTGCTAACAATCTGCGTTTTCAAAAAGCTTTCATCAGGACTGAATCAGATTACTTCTACCCTGTGAAGTAGGCAAGGCTGAAAATGAGTAACTGGCCAAAGGTCTTCCTCCCTTCTGCTTCCCAAACAACCCTATGAAGTAGGAAAGGCTGAGAGTGAGAGACTGGTCCAAGATCACCCAGGATACTGAGTGGCTAAGAGGGGATTTGAACCTGGATCTTCCAGTTCTCAGTCCAACTCCCTAACATTACATGAATTCAGTGGGACCTACTCCCAGGTAAGCACTCATAGGATTACAGCCCTTGAGTCAGCCAGTCACCCATATTTTCAAAGCATTGGAGGGGGTTTAAGGGTAGCTTTGATTAATCCCTAAAGGAGATGGGATTACACACTCTTCCCCAAAGACCCTGACCTGATCCACTTATTTATTTAGCATATGGCAAATACATGGACTTGTGATAAATCAAATGTTAATGACCAGTCCATGTAGCCATTCAAGGACAGAGTGGTCTATATAGAAAAAAATCAGACATTGGGTATAAGCCCTTGATGGAAACTCAGGCACAATGGCTACAATCCTATCCTATATTTCGTGAGAGTAAGTCCCATTCCATTGAACACAATGGGACTTACTTCTGAGTAGATATGCCTAGGATTGCACCCAATGTGATGAACAATCTGATCCAATCTGGAGCCAACCTTCCAGACTGATGACTGAATTTACAAGCAAAAGTGCTGGGAAAGCCAAATATAGGGTCTCCCTGGTACAGGGTGATCAGATAACTGCAAAAGAGGACAAAATGTAGGATATGACGAAATGAAAGCTAAAAACACTCATATATATTGCTTAATTTAAACACTTTAGTACTTATTATTAAATTTTAAACGATTACATATAATTTATGAATTACAAGAAGGCTCCATGCTGCCTCCTCACAAGACAAAGGAGGATGACTAAATGATTTTTTTTGTTTTTTGCAGGATACAAGGCTGAAAAACAGGATGTGTCCTGGAAAAAGAGGGCGTGTGGTCACAAGGAAAAGGAGGACAATGAAGATTTTTTTTTTTTGCAGGACACAAAGTTGAAAAAGAGAAGGATTGGCCCCCCAGAAGCTCACCAAAGCGCATCCAATCGTAGTCGCTGAGACAGTCCATCTTCTGGCAGAAGTCCTCCAGCACACAGGCAGGCATGCTGTAGATGTAGCTGGGGGCAGCATTGCCCAGGAAGGGGGGCTGCTGAGATGCCATGCTCTGCTGATGGTGGTGGTGCTGCACAGGCATGGGAAGCTCCCTCTCTTCTCCCTCCTTAGCCATCAAGCAGCCACAGCTGATGGAGACCCCACTTCAACCCAGCAGCAGCAGCAGCAGCAAGTCTGATCTCACTTGTGCCTGTCCTGCTCCCCAGGCTGGGTTTTCCCCAAAGCTCACAACCCCTTGCCTGGCCCTCCCTCTTCCTCTCCCTCCAAAGCAATACAGCACAGTCCACCTCCCAGTGCTGAATGGCTTCATCCTGCCTCCCTGACGTCAGTTTCCACATCTGGGGCAGACTTGCTCCCCCCTCCAACTACAGGACTTCCTATGGATGTTAATAAACCCAGAGATTTTACGCAAGAGCTGTATTGCAACTAGTTATGCTGGAAATGACATGTTGCAGACTTCCAGGACATTTCTTTCTCTTTCACGCACCCGCTGTTATGAAAACTGAAAACAAATGTTTCTAGGGCACATAGACATGATTTATTAGCAAATCCTGAGGCCTTTTTAATAGTGGGGAACATTTTTTTCCTATGCAGAAAGGCTTTGTTGAGAGGCAGAGAGTGAAGTGCAGAGAACAAACCTAGTCTGAACACTCTAGGAAGAAATAGTGATCATTTCATCACATATGTACAGTGATATTCACAGCAGGAATATAAGTCAAGCAGTCTGTCTGGACTTAAAGCACAATCCTAACCACGTCTTCTCAAAAGTAAGCCACATTGTGTTCAATGGGTCTGACTCCCAGAAAAGTGTCTTCAGGATTGCAGCCTAAGTTATTGAGGCTGCATCTTTGATTTCCTATTAGGGCCCATAGGGTGGCGGCCAGAGATGGGCTGGCCCCATCCCAAGATCCGGTACGCCGGAAGTGGCAGGGGCCAGCCGGGGTCAGGGGGTGTGAGCGGGGCAAGGGGCGGGACTGGGGAGGGGCGAGGGGCAGGGCGACGTTGGCGCCTGCGCAGTGCCTGCTTAGAAGCCGGCCTGCCAGGCTGGCCTGGCAGGCTGGCTTCTAAGCAGGCTCTGCGCAAGCGCCGACACCGGCGCTCACACAGAGCCTGCCTGGAGGCTGGCCTGGCAGGCGGGCTTCCAGGCAGGGTCTGCGCGAGCGCCGATGTCGGCGCTTGTGCAGAGCCTGCCTAGAAGCGGCCTGCCCGCTTCTAGGCAGGCGGCGGTGGGCGCAAAACATGGCGGACCGTCATGTTTTGCATATCCCTGTCACTGGCGGTACACTAGAGGCAGGGAAACGGGAAGAACCGGTACGGGCGCGTAGGCCCGTACCAGTAAGTGCCCACCACTGGTGGCGGCTCACAAAAGGACCTGACAGTCATGGAGTGCAAGATATATATTGGGCAACTATTCTTGGAATCATACACTTGTGAAGAACCTACAAGATCCTTGAGTTCAATCCCCTACAAGTACAAATAGTCAAGCCAAACTCTTAAGTGCTTCACAAATTATATGCATGTTTAAAATTTGGCATCAAATTTTTGAAAGTTAGTTCTTTGTAAGTGGGGTGTGTATTGTATGTACAGAACTGATCACCCTGACTGAAGTAGCACATAACCATAGCCACTGATTTTACTGGTTTAAACAGCAAAATTTCTTCCTTTTTTCTGTGTATATAAGCATGAATACATACATACTGAAGTTTTCAGTTCATGTAGCTGATGAAGAGGATGCTAGCTCATAAGAAAATTGATGTGGAAATATATTGGATAGTCTTTAAGGGGATGCTGCTTTGCTGCTGTACATCAAATTGACTGGAAAATCTCTGTTGCATAATAACTATTAACTAACTAACTTGATGTTTTTACATTGTACAGCACTTAAAAAATAGCAGTTGATATAGTTATCTTCAACAAGGTACTTTACTGTACTATTGAAGAGTCATCATTCCAACATAAATACATAGGTAAACTGCATTATACCATAGCAGGTCCATGTATAAAATCCTTGGCAAGAAAAGACTTGGGGCAAAGTGAAGGGATGTGGATGGAAGTTTAACTGGTTGTCCAAAACGCAGTCTGAGCATATTTGGGCAAAGATTAACCAAATGATTTAAAATAATGTCTAGATCTCAAAGAATACTAAAATTACAGAGTCTGAAAAAACAGACTGCTATAATTTGGGTGAGAGAATTCATCTTGAAAATGGTGTCATTGAGAAGGATTTGGATTCTGGCATCACAGGAGGAAGGACTCCTAGCAAAGGATGGACTACATCTTATGGGTTGGGGAAGAGTGTCTTCAGACGGGAGATGGCCAACCTTATCAGGAAGGCTTTAAACTAAATAAGAAGGGGGTGGGTTACGTCCAAAGGGAACCTAGGAATAAGGAAAATGCTCTGGATGGAAATTGCCGGGGCATGGCTGTAACTCAAAAATCTTTAGAGGGGCCTGGCCTTACAAAAAAGGGGGGAAATGCATTGAGTTGCAACCTCTAGGGCTTAAGTTGCATTTACACAAATGCACAGAGCCTGGGAAATAAACAAGATGAGCTGGAACTTTTAGCAAGTGAAGGGAAATTTGATTTGATAGGAATAACTGAAACTTGGTGGGCGACTCCCATGACTGGAACACACAATTGGAAGGCTATCAGCTGTTCTGGAGGAACAGAAGTGGCAAAGGGGAGGAGGAGTAGCAATATATGTCAAGAACATATATACCTGCTCTGAAATCCAGGAAACTGGTCCAGATATCCCTGTAGAGTGCGTTTGGGTAAAGGTTAGGGGGAAAAACAAGAAACAAAACATTGTGGTGGGTGTCTACTATAGACCGCCAGGCCAAGGAGAAGGAGTAGACAATGTATTCTTGGAGCAACTGGCAGGTGTTGCAAGGAAATATGAGGTAGTAGTAATGGGGGTACTTTAACTATCCAGACATTTGCTGGGAGACAAACTCAGACAAACATGGAACCTCCAATAAATTCCTGATGGGCCTGGAAGATAACTTCATGGTCCAAAAGGTTGAACAAGGGGAGGGGCCATCCTTGACCTGATCTTAACTAATTGTGATGAACTGATTGACCGGGTCAACATGGCGGGAACTTTAGGGGAAAGCGATCATGAGCTGCTGGAATTTAGAATAATGTGGGAAATAAAAAGAGTGCAGAGTGAAACTTATACATTGAATTTCAGGAAAGCTGATTTCAACAGGCTTAAAGGAGTCATAGGTGGGATCCCATGGGTTGATGATCTAATGGGGAAAGGGGCCCAAGATGGGTGGGAGCTCCTTAAGAGGCAGCTTCTACAAGCACAGTCAGAAACAATTCCAATGGAAAAGAAACGGGGAAAAAACCTGAAAAAACCAGGTTGGCTTCACAAGCAACTTGGGGATCAGCTGAAGTTAAAGAAAGAGAAGTATAGGGAGTGGAAGACTGGAAAGATCACCAGAGAGGAGTACAGGCAGGTAGCCCGGTCATGTAGGGAGGGGGTCAGGGATGCTAAAGCTCAGTATGAGCTGAGGCTGGCCAGGGGAGTCAAAGATAACAAAAAGAGCTTCTTTAGATATGCCCAAAGGAACAGGAGGAGAGACGAGGGGCTGGGGCTGCTCTTGGACAAGGATGGACAACAGGTGTCTGGAAACCAGCAGAAGGCGGAGCTGCTCAACTCCTACTTTGCATCCGTCTATTCACAGAAGGAGGGCTGTGCTAATGGGGGTGCAGGATCTTTGGCTGATGGGGGGATATGCTTGCATCCCCAAAGAGGTAATGGAAACATTGATGGTGTAGAACAGCAGATTAAAATTGGCAGAGAACTGGTTCGAAACTTAACTGGCCTAAATGAATCCAAGTCATTTGGACCAGATAAGCTGCATCCTCGAGTTCTTAAGGAACTGGCAGATGTCCTTGCAGAGCCTCTGTCGATCATCTTTGAGAAATCCTTGAGGAGTGGAGAAGTGCCACTGGACTGGAAGAGGGCAAATGTACTCCCAATTTTTAAGAAGGGGAAAAAAGAAGACCCGGGAAATTATAGACCAGTCAGTTTGACTTCAATCCCAGGGAAGATATTAGAACAAATCATGAAACACACAATTTGTGCACATCTAGACAAGTACTCGGTGATCAAAACAACCCAGCATGGATTTACCAAGAATAAATCTTGCCAGACAAATCTGATCTCCTTTTTTGATTGGGTTACGAGCTTACTGGACAGTGGCAATGCTGTGGATGTCATTTATCTTGACTTCAGCAAAGCATTTGACAAGGTCCCACATGACATTTTAATTGGGAAGTTGGAAAAATATGGGCTAGATGAGGCAATTGTTAGGTGGATCTGCAACTGGCTCAACGACCGCACACAAAGGGTTTTAGTAAATGGTTCTGTGTCAACCTGGAGGTCGGTTTCAACTGGAGTACCCTAAGGCTCTGTCTTGGGCCCATTTCTCTTTAACATTTTCATTGACTTAGAGGAAGGGATACGGGGGATCCTGATCAAATTTGCAGATGACACCAAGCTTGGAGGAGTACCAAACACAACAGAAGACAGAAGAAACCTCCAGGAGGATCTGGATAAACTAGAATACTGGGCTGTAACAAATAGAATGAATTTCAACAGGGAGAAGTGCAAGGTTCTGCACTTAGGAAATAAAAACCAAAAATACAGGTATAAAATGTACTTGGCAGCACAACATGTGAGCGGGATGTTGGAGTAGCCGTGGATCACAAGCTGAACATGAGTCAGCAGTGTGATGTGTCTGCAAAGAAAGCAAATGCCATTTTAGGCTGCATTAAGAGGTCTGTAGCTTCCAAGTCATAAGAAGTTCAAGTTCCTCTTTATTCAGCATTGGTCAGACCTCACCTTGAGTACTGTGTTCAGTTCTGGGCACCTCACTTTGAGATGCAGCCAAACTGGAGCAAGTCCAGAGGAGAGCGACAAGAATGATCAGTGAGATGAAAGGGAAGCCCTATGAGGAAAGGTTGGGGGAACTTGGGTTGTTCAGCCTGGAGAAGAGGAGGCTGAGGGGAGACATGATACCTGAAGATACCTGAAGGGCTGTCATAGGGAGGGAGATACCTGAAGGGCTGTTCATAGCTGCTACTGAAAGCAGGACTAGAACCAATGGGTACAAACTGCAAGAAAGGAGATTCCGGTTGGATATCCGGAAAAAATTCCTGTTGGTGAGGGCTGTTCGGCAGTGGAACAGATTGCCAAGGGAAGTGGTGGACTCTTCCTCACTGGGGATCTTCACGCAGAGGCTCGATGAGCAGCTGTTGGGGATGCTCTAGGGGGATTTCCTGCTGCAGGGAGTTGGACTGGATGACCTACTAGGTCCACTCCAACTCTATGATTCTATGATTCTATGATCTGAGATGTAAGCGTGAACAAGAAAGTGCATCTCACCACAGAAGTTTCCAGAAGTTACTGTGGCTGCAGGAATATCTGCAATACTTATAATTGTTTAGATTTGTATTATTGTTTAGATTTGTATTAAAGTATAAATAGAAACAGCCAAAGTATATTTAATGTCCCTTAGTGAACTGGGAAAAAATATAGTTACAAGGATTAAGAAACAAACTGCTTTAATGTCTCAAAGTTCTTAAAAAATACATGAACAGTATTGTATGGACTTGAATAGATGAATACACTCAGTATTCAAAACAGTTTTAAATACTCCAGAAATTAAACTGAGATAATCCTATTGGGAAGATATCAAATAAAGAACAGCACAGAAGTACCACTGCTCCCACCAATTTCAGAACAGGATCAGTAGATCAGGCCTTAGCATATAAAGATATAGATACGATGTACCCAAATCCAGATACAGAACTGAATTAAATTTCATTTGAAATAGGCTTTGTTTTCAAAAAGATCCTTTCCCTTTGTGTCCATTTTGTTATTTGATGCCTTCAATCAAACAGGAGGAGCAGTACAAAGACTAGGATCTATTAAATCACAAGAACGATGCAAAAGTGAGGAGTGCATCAATGGACTGCTTTTTGAATTGAATTCTGGTCCCTTATACAAGCTCAAAAACTGGCATTTATACAATGTTACCCTGTTCTAGAAGTAGATAACCCTTGCTGGCCCCCAACATGACATGCATTTCCTTTCCCATATACTTTTAAGGGAAAGCCTGAGTTGCATGTTCAATCTCAGGGTATCACAGTACAAATTTATATGACATGCTGGTATTCAAATGTCATTCAAATTTATGACATGCTGGTATTCAAATGTCAAAAAAGGAAGAACACAAAACAATTTACAAATTGAAAGTAAATTAAAACCAAGAAACCCCAGTACATTCCCCGCACCACGATGACGTTATAAAAAGCTAACAACTTAGTACACCTTGATGTTCCCAGCAATTCCATGTCACACCAGTCCTCTGAAGATTTGTGTTTAAATGGAAATAAGTGTACAACAGTAAATAGTGACAATCAACTGGGCTGACATCTGACAGTTACATGCATAACAGAAATCAACACATTTTAATAGTTGAAAATACAAGATACTGAGCCAAACGATGGCAACAGTGTTTCATTGATCGCATCTATAGCTTAAAACAAATTTTCATAAATTATTCAAATTCACAAATCCATTTCAACATTTTGTACACAACTCTTAGTAAATGCATAGGGTTGGGAAAACGGCAAGAAAGACAAGGCAAAGAGTTCTTTAGAACTATTCACAGAAGTCAGCTTTGAAAGGTCCTTTGAAGCTTCAGACTATTTTCACACTGCACTCTTTTCTTGCAGTAGTGATATTTGAACAAAAGTACAATTCAGACTACAGCATAAAATTTTGCTCGCAACACTGCTGTCAGACTGGCAGAAGATCCACAGTAGCAGAGGATTCTTCTTTAAAGAAGAATTATATGGAGTGCAACTACCTTGCATCTAGCTTCAATTAGGCTCCCCTTATGCCCAGTTTCCACTGCAACAAACTCAAAGTTACAGTAAATAATGATAATTCATCATTTTTGTGCGAGTTTTCACTTTTCCAACTTTTAATATCTATAAAGATAGAATATTTCTTAAACATGTATAATAAAATTTTGCTTAAAAAGTGAAAATTCACAAGAAAACCACTTCTGTAACATTGGATTTTATACTCCGTGAGTTTTTGCACGAAGTTTCTGTATAAATGAAACTCATATGGTTTGTGTAGGTTTAGCCAAGTATGTTCAAACTTCAGTGTAGGAGCACTTTTCAGTCTTCTGACTGGAGCTGTCTCCATATTGACTTACCCAGGCTAAACCAAAAAGAAAGGCTGCTTCCTATAACACCAAATTCTTGGTCTACTCCATTTAGAAAGCATCATTAATGCATTTTCTACTCAGCAACATATTTAGCGAAAGCAGCTTTCCCACTTATGTATCTTCATTTTTCTCAAGAACTTCATTCTTTTCCAAAGAAAGCCGGTAAAGATCCTTTTTCACATTTGGACGATCCTCTAGATCTTCATATAATGAACGAACAATGTCTAATTTTCTATAGTCCATTGGTTTCACCAAGCTGCGGACAACCTGAAGGCACCTTTCTTTCAAAGTGAACACTGCAGAGATGAAACAGAAGAGCTTTAAAAGGGATGGATGAACATACTAAAAATCCTGACATGAAAAGATACTAATCTGTAACACCAAAAATTTTCTATACCCAAAAATAGGGGAAATTCCTTCATAATCTACTTCAGTGTTTCTCAAACTGGGGGTTGGGAACTAAATGTGGGTTGTGAGCCAATTTCAGAAGATCCCCATTTATTTCAAGGTACATTTTATTTTTACTATACTAGATTTGATGCTACTATGGTGTGCAATTATATTTGGAGAAAGCTTACAGATTTGTACTTGTATGTATATGTTCTTAACAATAACAGTTAATAGGACTTATTCCTGGATAACTGTGGATAGGATTGCAGCCTTTGGGATGTTTGGGAATTTTTTCCTCTATTTTAAATAAGCATTTAAATTTGTATGTATTGTGAACTTCTGATTTACCAGTATTTACTTATTTGATTTTATCATATGGAGATGTTGAAAATTTTCTTGCTCGATGATATCACTTCTGGCCATGATATTGCTTCCAAGTTATTATCATATCTGGTGGGTCCCAACGTATCATCATTCTCAAAAGTGGATTCTGATGCTAAAATGTTTGCAAACCACAGATCTACTACCTTAACAGGGCATGCTATAAAGGCTGAACTTTTTTACATTTTAATGTTATTGTGCCTTCTTCCTGTCTCCCCTACTCACAGCTCTTAAAAGGACATAACTATTTTCCATACTGTATTGCAATTGGCATTTGTTATGTTTTGAATGTGAGCTATTAATTGAGAGTAACAGGAAAAATGTCATTCAATGCAATTCTATATATGTCATCTCAGAAGGAAGCTCCACTGAGTTCAATAGAAACAATAACTATGAGTACAGACATTGTATCTCATCCTCCCTGCAGGTCTGGGTTCACTGCAAAGACAATATTAAAGCTACTAACCCCTGGTAAAGTGGGCTGTGGGTGGTGCAACCGGTTAAGTTGCTGTGCCTGTTAACCAGCAGGCCAGGGTTCAAGACCCGGGACAGCCCCACAAAACAGGGCGAGCTCCTATCCTTAGCCCAGCTCTGCGACGCCAGCTGGATACAATCGTACTGGCTCTGCCTTTCCATTGGACTAATTCAGTGGCATGGAGAGGGGGGATTTGCTGCTTGGGTAACAGCCTATCCTCCATAACAATCCAACCCAGGCTTTCGTGCTTCGCATGCAGCGTATGCAGCGCCGAGCACAATACCAGTCTTTCAAGACTGACAGAGGCCTGCTTTAACCCCTGGTATTGTCTATTTACAATCCCATATTGAAGTTTGCCCTCTTTAAGTACAATATGAATCCTTGTTTTCCAGTCACTAACCCCAATTTATAAAACGGAATCCCCTTTCATAACTTTTTCACACTACAGAGATGTTCCTATTTCCGCTTCTGCATGTGTCATAACAACTTTACCTGGTAATGTAATGTTTGCAAATACAGGCTGTCCATTCAAATTTCGTGTAGCCACAAACAACTCTGCCTGGTTCACAAGAAGTCGATCTTCTGTCCTTGCATCTCTGAACAACCAAAGATGTTCTAGAAAAAGTTCAAACACAATAAAAAATCTAAGAACAATAATTCTGGTTGCTACAAAAATGAAGTCACTTTTTTGCAGAACATTGCAAAAAAAAAGTAATTGAATCTATTGGGTTTTGACAAAACATGTGAGCTGGTGCATAGAGCATAATACTATACATGCACCTTAAACACTACACATTAGCAAACAGTGCTTTCTTAGTATTACTGTCAGGACATAATTTATTCCCCCTTGTCTGAACTATAAGGCTGGTAATGAATGGAAATGCAGTCAGAAATCTATAGCTTTGCAAAAAAAAATCTGAATTCTGCTTAATTTGAATTAGTTTGTATTAGGATATTCTTATGTTGGAGAAGACCAATAGCCAGCAAGCCATTACTGATTAACCAGAAGAAGTAAAGACTGGAACTCCTTGATGGCCTCTCCACACAATGTAATTACTCCAGCAGTTGTGTATTCTCTACCAGGTGATTACTAAATCCACTATTACCTCAGGAGTCCACATACATGCTTAACCTTGTCTCAAGAGGCTAGTTTACACACTCAGCAGAATCTGGTTCTTCCTAACTGTCAACAACACACAACAGAGGCAGACCCTGGTTTTTAAACACATCTCATCAGGCTGTGTGAGACAGTGGAGAGTGATCTCTTCAATTTCCAAGTGCTTTATTCACACCAGATGTGTGCAACCTCCTTGGAAAAGCACCTGGGAGGCGAGGCTGCCCTTTAAAATCCCCACTCCTTGCTTTATTCTGACCCATCAGAAGGCTTTGCCTGTTGCGTTTCTGCCTGTCGTGTCCCCTCAGAAGGCTTCACCTGTCATGTTTCCACCTGTCATGTTCCCCCAGCTGGGGCAATCATGCCCCAATGGAAGGCTTCACCTGTTGTGTCCCTGACAGGTAAAGCCTACAAGGGGGGCATGACAGGTGGAGATTCAACAGGTGAAGCCTCCTGAGGGGCCTGAGAGGCGGGAGGTCAGCAGGGGAGCCCAGCCCCTGTCTTCCCAGTGGGGCAATCATGCCCCCTTGAAGGCTTCACCTGACAAGCTTCCACCTGTGGTATCCCTGTCAGGTAAAGTCAGGGGGCATGACAGGTGGGGATTCAACGGGTGAAGCCAGTCCCTGTCAGGTAAAGCCTTCTAAGGGGGGCAAGACAGGTGCAGCCTCCTGAGGGGCATGGCAAGTGGGGGGTCAGCAGGAGAGCCCAGCCCGTGTCTTCCCAGTGGGGCAATCATGCCCCCTTGAAGGCTTCACCTGACAAGCTTCCACCTGTGGTATCCCTGTCAGGTAAAGTCAGGGGGCATGACAGGTGGGGATTCAACGGGTGAAGCCAGTCCATGTCAGGTAAAGCCTTCAAGGGGGGCAAGACAGGTGCAGCCTCCTGAGGGGCATGGCAAGTGGGGGGTCAGCAGGAGAGCCCAGCCCGTGTCTTCCCAGTGGGGCAATCATGCCCCCTTGAAGGCTTCACCTGACAAGCTTCCACCTGTGGTATCCCTGTCAGGTAAAGTCAGGGGGCATGACAGGTGGGGATTCAACGGGTGAAGCCAGTCCATGTCAGGTAAAGCCTTCAAGGGGGGCAAGACAGGTGCAGCCTCCTGAGGGGCATGGCAAGTGGGGGGTCAGCAGGAGAGCCCAGCCCGTGTCTCCCCAGGTGGGGCAATCATGCCCCCTTGAAGGCTTCACCTGACAAGCCTCCACCGGTGGTGTCCCCCCAGGTGTTGCAGTCATGCCCCTGGAAGCCTCTGCCTGTCAGTCTTCCACCTGTGGTGTCCCTGTCAGGTAAAGCCTTCAAGGGGGGCATGGCAGGTGGGGACCGAAGGGCTGCCTCCTCCTTGGGGCGGGGGTCGCAGGGGGCCCAGTCCGTGTCCCCCCAGGTGGGGCTGGGGCTGACCCTGGTAGCTGTGCATGCGGCGTCCCGTGCCGGGGGTGAGGACGGCGTAGGGCCGGGGCCGGCCGTCGAAGTCGAGCCATAGCGGGATGACGCAGCGGGGGCTGCGGTTGCAGAAGATGACCTGGCAGGGCTCGCAGGTGTTCACTGAGCGGAGGCCCCAGGAGGAGAGCCCGGCAGCCCACTCCTCCTCCTCCTCCTCTTCCCCGGGCCGCTGAGGCATCTCGGAGGGGAGAGAGGGAGGAGAGACACCCGCAGAGGCTCACAGGCGCAGGCAGGCCGCCATCAAGGGGATGGAGGGAGCCAAACAGAACGCAATGCGCATGCGCCGCCCTGCCCAGCCTCATAGTCTGGCGTCAGTCTGGGTGGCTTCACGGCGCATGCGCAGCCCCAGGTCCTGCCTGGCGTGGGGGTTGCCTCAACAGGGGGAGGGGAGATCACAGCCCCTCACGCTCAGCCAGTCCTCACTGCCAGACACACCCTTACCTGGGAGTAGGAAGCACTCCCTCCAATGAGGCTTACTTCTGAGTAGCCTTACTTCTGAGTAGGGACTTACTTCTGAGTAGCAGCAGCACAGGATTGTGCTCAGTGTTTAAATTAACCACATAAAAGCAATATAATCATGTCTACTCAAAAGTAATCCCCACTGTATTCAGTGGGTCTTACTCCCAGGAAAGCGTCTTTAGCTTCTATTTCAACATGTGCTACATTTTCTTGGATGTCCTACATTTGGGGGGGGGGTTGTTCTCTTTTTTAGCTATTACATAAGGTCACCCTGGGAAAGTGGCAATCAGCCTGCAAATCCATACTTTCCTGGGAGTAAGCCTCATTGAACACAATGGGATTTACTTCCAAGTAGACATGGAGGAGCTCTGACATCGTTGATGTGATGCCACTTTCTGTTTGATGTCATTTAAGGCTGTGAGATCACTTCTGGGGGGCTCTGGACAGATTGTAGTTCTCAGAAGGGGGTCACGGGTTGAAATGGTTGAGAACCATTGACTTAGGCGGTGCTTCTCCACCTGTGGTGCAGGAGCCACCAGTGGTATCTGAGGTGGAGGTATTCACTGGATCCCCAGACAACACCTGCCATCCAGTGGCAAGACCAGCACCAGGACATCCCAGACAGTGTTAGGAGGATTGGCTCAGTGGGCAGAGCTCCAGAGCATGCTCTGACATGTCCCAAAGGGCCCTCCTGTTCACCCCAAGTGCCTTGAATGTTTGCCATATCACATGTGCCCTCCCAACCCAGAAGTAATTGGCAATCACCAGTAACCACCAGTTAGAATAGTGTTTGTGGGTCACAAACCATTCATTCCAACACATTAGACTTCATACTATCATGGTATGGGATAGTGTTTGGAGAAAATGTTACAGAAAATGTTTAAAATGTACTTTAAACAGGCTGCTACGTATTATACTGTATATGCTTTTAACCACGACAGACAATGGGGCTTATTCTTGGGAAAGTGGGTAGGATTGCAGTCTTGGATCGTTGAAAATTTTCCTACGTGGTAATGTCATTCCCAGTAATGACATCATTTCCAGTGGGTCCTGATAAATTCTCATTTTAAAAAATGCTGTCTCAATGCTAAATGTTTGAGTACCTCACTGCTATATAGGGCTGTAGTCTTTTTTATTTATAAAAGCTTTTGGGGCCACATAATGTTTTTAATCTGAGGCCACATAATGTTTTTAATCTGTTTTAATTTTGAGGCCACATAATATTTTAATCTTTAATGTTTTTAATCCATCCGTAATCTGATTTTACTGCTGTTTAGTTGTTTTTAATTGTATTTTGTCATTGTTTTTATTGATAGTTAGCCGCCTTGGGTGCCCTTAGGGGAGAAAGGTGGAATACAAATTGAATAAATAAATAATAATTAAAGGAGCTACCATTCAAAAATGTTTGGGAACCACTGCTCTGGGTTAGTGTTTAAAGTTTGTCCTCCACCATACCATTTCACGTGGTCCACTTATTCAAAGTGCCATCAGAGCACTCATTGTGCTTTTATATGCTCCCTGAGGCACGTGGTGGGCTGCTGTGAGATATAGGAAACTGGACCCGATGCGTCTTTGGCCTGACCCAGCAGGGCTCTTCTGATGTTCTTATGGTCTGGAGATTCACTTTATGAGACTATTTAAAAATGTACTGTCTGATGTATTTGTGTGTTTTGTGCATCTCTGGGCAGACTCTTGGCATGAAACAAAACAGATCCAACAGTAGTAGTCTGCCCTGGGGTGGTGCTAACATGCTTTGGATGTTAGATGTCTCATGTTCTGACACTTGTTGGCAGCGTGTTAAACAAAATGTTACCTGCACTGTGTGCTTCTGGAAATAGGACAAGGCAAGTAAGAATGAATTGCCAAAGTGGCTTTTACAGTTGACTGCGTCCCTGCCAGTTTAGAATTTGCAGCTGATGATAAATTGTTACGACCAGCTTGGTTACCATTGGAAGATCCAGCAGTACTTCAAAATGTGCCAGAGGAGACAGTTTGAACCGCCAAAGAATTCTAAGTCACTACTTTTGTTTTGACAAAGAAGTTTATAGCCTGATCCTATTCATATTTTACTGAAGGAGGGGGAAATGCTCACTGAGTTCCATAGTGGGTGTACTTGGACAGCGGAATATCTGCAGAAGCCTGGCAGCTAAGAGAATCCTGATTCCAAGTGCAGATCCAGAGCATGACTGTGCTGTGCATAAATAGCATCCTTTGTCAGATACATTTTCCAGCCTAACATACAGCAGCTGAAAAGGTAACTGAAAAAGTAAACTGAGACCCGTTGCCTCATTTTATTGAACCACTCCAAAAGGGTTCAGGGACACCTTAGTGCAGTGATTTTCAATCTTTTTCATCTCATGGCACACCATCACTTGTTTTTTCCATTGCCAAGGCACACTATGCTGTTCAAATCCCCAAGATTTCCTATTAATAAATGCCCCTCCCCAGATTTCCATGGCACACTTGAGGACTATCCATGGCACATCAGTGTGCATGGCACCGATGGAAAATCACTGCCCTAGACTCTTACCTGTTTCCCATTAGCTCAATTAGCTTGAATTTTGCTATATTTTGAAATTTTTCACCGTGTGTTTTTTAAAAAAACCAGTTTTTTTAACGGTGTAGTTAATATTTTAATGCTAAAACATGTTTTTTTCTTTTTAACTATTAAAAATAAATGTTCTGGTTGTGCCCTGTTTGAGTTTTTAATTGCTTTATTACTTTGTACAGTACTTTCATTTAAGGATATTTGTATCTCACCTTTTCTATACCAGCACAAATGGCCAAGGTGACTTAACAAAAATTCCTCCCCGCCTGCTGTCCTCACAACAATCCTATGAGGGAGATATGGCTGAGAGTGAGTGGCTATCCCAAGGCATCCTCATGAACAAAGAAGGATTTGAACCCTGATCTTCCAGGTTTCAGTCCAACTCCCTAACCACAGATCCAACTGCATCAGAAATTTATTTTAGCATGGGAAAGTTGGGTTATAAATTCCAAAAATAAAATAAGTAGGAAGCAAGTGGGATATTTCAGCATGCTTCAAATTTCCAGAAGAAACTTGTACATTTCCCTTTTCAGGTAGTTTCAGCGAGAATCTCTTCCCTTCTTTTTTTTCTGTAAATGCAGAAACCTTTCATTTGCAAAGAAACCTTTGCAGTGCTGCAAAACTTTTGATAGGAGGGGTTTTCCAGGATGACCACATGCAATATTTTTTGAATGCAATTTGATTTTATAGTTTCAGACATGAACATAGCTGATTTGTCAGGTTATAAGCTTAGTTTCCTTGTTGCTTAATCTTGCAAAGCTATTTCCACCCACAACCCTCTCCCTGGCCAATCCTAATAACAGCATACTTGCAATTTTGAATTTACAATACCAGCATGGCAGGAAGGAAAGAAGGGAGTCCACTTGTGTACAGTAGAAACTTAACACTAGGAGTAAGCCAAACAGTGCAATTTGTCTTTGATAGGAGATTAGTTTTTTGTGCTGTTAGTGGTTTAATTTCAACGCCTTTATCAAATTTCAATGCCTTTTCTATAAGGAAAGGGTTTGTATATAAGGTATCACTCCTGAGTGGATTGTCTTATGGCTTTTAAGGCCACCACTCTGACTTTCCATACTCCCAACACTTATAGGGTTTCTTCCATGTAGGTTTGCTGGTGGTGTTTAAGGCTAGCAATACAAATACAGAGAATTCCTCACTCAAGGCACTTAAAGGGTTTCTCCCCTGTGTGGATTCTCTGGTGGCCCTTAAGATGCCTACTCTGAGTGAAGGTTATTCCACACTCCTAGCACTTATAGGGTTTCTCCCCTGTGTGGATTTTATGGTGACACTTAAGACTCCCACTCTGAGTGAAAGTTATTCCACACTCCTGGCACTTATAGGGTTTCTCCCCTGTGTGGATTCTGGTGGCGCTTAAGATTCCCACTCAGAGTGAAGGTTATTCCACACTCCTGGCACTTTAAGGGTTTCTCCCCTGTGTGGATTTTATGGTGCCTCTTAAGACTCCCACTCTGAGTGAAGGTTATTCCACACTCCTGGCACTTATAGGTTTTCTCCCCTGTGTGGGTTCTCTGGTGGCGCTTAAGATTCCCACTCAGAGTGAAGGTTATTCCACACTCCTGGCACTTATAGGTTTTCTCCCTGTGTGGGTTCTCTGGTGGCGCTTAAGATTCCCACTCAGAGTGAAGGTTATTCCACACTCCTGGCACTTTAAGGGTTTCTCCCCTGTGTGAATTTTATGGTGCCTCTTAAGACTCCCACTCTGAGTGAAGGTTATTCCACACTCCTGGCACTTATAGGGTTTCTCCCCTGTGTGGGTTCTCTGGTGCTTCTTAAGACTCCCACTCTGAGTGAAGGTTATTCCACACTCCTGGCACTTATAGGGTTTCTCCCCTGTGTGGATTTTATGGTGACACTTAAGACTCCCACTCTGAGTGAAAGTTATTCCACACTCCTGGCACTTATAGGGTTTCTCCCCTGTGTGGGTTCTGGTGGCGCTTAAGATTCCCACTCAGAGTGAAGGTTATTCCACACTCCTGGCACTTTAAGGGTTTCTCCCCTGTGTGGATTTTATGGTGCCTCTTAAGACTCCCACTCTGAGTGAAGGTTATTCCACACTCCTGGCACTTATAGGGTTTCTCCCCTGTGTGGGTTCTCTGGTGCTTCTTAAGACTCCCACTCTGAGTGAAGGTTATTCCACACTCCTGGCACTTATAGGGTTTCTCCCCTGTGTGGATTTTATGGTGACACTTAAGACTCCCACTCTGAGTGAAGGTTATTCCACACTCCTGGCACTTATAGGGTTTCTCCCCTGTGTGGGTTCTCTGGTGGCGCTTAAGATTCCCACTCAGAGTGAAGGTTATTCCACACTCCTGGGACTTATAGGTTTTCTCCCTGTGTGGGTTCTCTGGTGCTTCTTAAGACTCCCACTCTGAGTGAAGGTTATTCCACACTCCTGGCACTTATAGGGTTTCTCCCCTGTGTGGATTTTATGGTGACACTTAAGACTCCCACTCTGAGTGAAGGTTATTCCACACTCCTGGCACTTATAGGTTTTCTCCCCTGTGTGGGTTCTCTGGTGGCGCTTAAGATTCCCACTCTGAGTGAAGGTTATTCCACACTCCTGGCACTTATAGGTTTTCTCCCTGTGTGGGTTCTCTGGTGGCGCTTAAGATTCCCACTCAGAGTGAAGGTTATTCCACACTCCTGGCACTTATAGGTTTTCTCCCTGTGTGGGATCTCTGGTGGCGCTTAAGATTCCCACTCAGAGTGAAGGTTATTCCACACTCCTGGCACTTTAAGGGTTTCTCCCCTGTGTGAATTTTATGGTGCCTCTTAAGAACTCTGAGTGAAGGTTATTCCACACTCCTGGCACTTATAGGGTTTCTCCCCTGTGTGGGTTCTCTGGTGGCGCTTAAGATTCCCACTCTGAGTGAAGGTTATTCCACACTCCTGGCACTTATAGGTTTTCTCCCTGTGTGGGATCTCTGGTGGCGCTTAAGATTCCCACTCAGAGTGAAGGTTATTCCACACTCCTGGCACTTTAAGGGTTTCTCCCCTGTGTGAATTTTATGGTGCCTCTTAAGAACTCTGAGTGAAGGTTATTCCACACTCCTGGCACTTATAGGGTTTCTCCCCTGTGTGGGTTCTCTGGTGGCGCTTAAGATTCCCACTCTGAGTGAAGGTTATTCCACACTCCTGGCACTTATAGGGTTTCTCCCCTGTGTGGGTTCTCTGGTGCCTCTTAAGATGTCCACTCTGAGTGAATGTTCTTCCACACTCCTGGCACTTATAGGCTTTCTCCCCTGTGTGGATTTTATGGTGACACTTAAGACTCCCACTCTGAGTGAAGGTTATTCCACACTCCTGGCACTTATAGGGTTTCTCCCCTGTGTGGGTTCTCTGGTGGCGCTTAAGATTCCCACTCTGAGTGAAGGTTATTCCACACTCCTGGCACTTATAGGTTTTCTCCCTGTGTGGGTTCTCTGGTGGCGCTTAAGATTCCCACTCAGAGTGAAGGTTATTCCACACTCCTGGCACTTATAGGTTTTCTCCCCTGTGTGGGTTCTCTGGTGGCGCTTAAGATTCCCACTCTGAGTGAAGGTTATTCCACACTCCTGGCACTTATAGGTTTTCTCCCTGTGTGGGTTCTCTGGTGGCGCTTAAGATTCCCACTCAGAGTGAAGGTTATTCCACACTCCTGGCACTTATAGGTTTTCTCCCTGTGTGGGATCTCTGGTGGCGCTTAAGATTCCCACTCAGAGTGAAGGTTATTCCACACTCCTGGCACTTTAAGGGTTTCTCCCCTGTGTGAATTTTATGGTGCCTCTTAAGAACTCTGAGTGAAGGTTATTCCACACTCCTGGCACTTATAGGGTTTCTCCCCTGTGTGGGTTCTCTGGTGGCGCTTAAGATTCCCACTCTGAGTGAAGGTTATTCCACACTCCTGGCACTTATAGGTTTTCTCCCTGTGTGGGATCTCTGGTGGCGCTTAAGATTCCCACTCAGAGTGAAGGTTATTCCACACTCCTGGCACTTTAAGGGTTTCTCCCCTGTGTGAATTTTATGGTGCCTCTTAAGAACTCTGAGTGAAGGTTATTCCACACTCCTGGCACTTATAGGGTTTCTCCCCTGTGTGGGTTCTCTGGTGGCGCTTAAGATTCCCACTCTGAGTGAAGGTTATTCCACACTCCTGGCACTTATAGGGTTTCTCCCCTGTGTGGGTTCTCTGGTGCCTCTTAAGATGTCCACTCTGAGTGAATGTTCTTCCACACTCCTGGCACTTATAGGCTTTCTCCCCTGTGTGGATTTTATGGTGACACTTAAGACTCCCACTCTGAGTGAAGGTTATTCCACACTCCTGGCACTTATAGGGTTTCTCCCCTGTGTGGGTTCTCTGGTGGCGCTTAAGATTCCCACTCTGAGTGAAGGTTATTCCACACTCCTGGCACTTATAGGTTTTCTCCCTGTGTGGGTTCTCTGGTGGCGCTTAAGATTCCCACTCAGAGTGAAGGTTATTCCACACTCCTGGCACTTATAGGTTTTCTCCCTGTGTGGGATCTCTGGTGGCGCTTAAGATTCCCACTCAGAGTGAAGGTTATTCCACACTCCTGGCACTTTAAGGGTTTCTCCCCTGTGTGAATTTTATGGTGCCTCTTAAGAACTCTGAGTGAAGGTTATTCCACACTCCTGGCACTTATAGGGTTTCTCCCCTGTGTGGGTTCTCTGGTGGCGCTTAAGATTCCCACTCTGAGTGAAGGTTATTCCACACTCCTGGCACTTATAGGTTTTCTCCCTGTGTGGGATCTCTGGTGGCGCTTAAGATTCCCACTCAGAGTGAAGGTTATTCCACACTCCTGGCACTTTAAGGGTTTCTCCCCTGTGTGAATTTTATGGTGCCTCTTAAGAACTCTGAGTGAAGGTTATTCCACACTCCTGGCACTTATAGGGTTTCTCCCCTGTGTGGGTTCTCTGGTGGCGCTTAAGATTCCCACTCTGAGTGAAGGTTATTCCACACTCCTGGCACTTATAGGGTTTCTCCCCTGTGTGGGTTCTCTGGTGCCTCTTAAGATGTCCACTCTGAGTGAATGTTCTTCCACACTCCTGGCACTTATAGGCTTTCTCCCCTGTGTGGATTTTATGGTGACACTTAAGACTCCCACTCTGAGTGAAGGTTATTCCACACTCCTGGCACTTATAGGGTTTCTCCCCTGTGTGGATTTTATGGTGACACTTAAGACTCCCACTCTGAGTGAAGGTTATTCCACACTCCTGGCACTTATAGGGTTTCTCCCCTGTGTGGGTTCTCTGGTGCCTCTTAAGATTCCCACTCTGAGTGAAGGTTATTCCACAATTCAGGCACATAAAGGGTTTCTCCCCTCTGTGGTGTCTCAGATGAAGTATAATGCTCTTCCTAGTACTGAAGCTCTTTCCACACTGTTGGCACTTATAATTTTTCTCCTTCATGTGGGTTTTCTGGTGGATCTGAAGTGCAGTTCTCTGAGTGAAGGTCTTTCCACGCTCCTGGCCTGTAAGCAGCCTCAACACTGTGTGGAGTCTTGGCTGTGTAGACTGAGACTGATCCCGATTTCTTCCAATCTGGTCCCAAGTGGATTCTGGAGAAATAAGGAAAGAAATGCTGTAAGGACCAAAGGAAGAAACTGCAGCAAACTTGGGAACTGTTATGTCCATGACCCACATGCCCCTGAATCAGGAAGGGAGCAGGGAAATTAATGGGGATTTCTGAATCGTGGCTATGGCCCTCCTGAACCCCCCTCCCTATTTCCTAGGATAAGGATCTATACAAGGCAGCAGATGCTTGAAAGTGGTTTAATTTTGACAGGTCACAATTCTAAACAGTTTATGCTGGCCTAACTCACCTGGCTGATCTAGTGACACCCCCAGTTCCAGCAAGGAACTTACGCTGGGGCTTATGCTAGTCTAACTGAAGATTAGGATTGCAGCCTCAGTAGTTGTACAGTCATCCCAGATCACTGTTAGATCACAGAGCCTACAATAAGTCTTATTAGGAATGGGTTCACTTCCCACAACAGAAGACTTGCTCTGGGAAGGATAAATGTGAGCCAGTTGGATTGAGGGGTGCTCTGGAGGGTCTATTTCAGCCTGCATTATTTTGCAAAGAACCAACTGCCACTGCACTTGGTCTCATTGCCATGCGGTGGGCAGGAAGGATGTCCATGTGGAGTCTGTGGTGGCATCTGCTGTCCTCTGGTGCCCTGGAGCCCTGCAACCTCTCTGGGAGAGTGATGGGCCAGGGAAATGCTCCTGAGCAGTTTCTGCCTATAGAAAAAGTGACCCTTTCTGGTGGTCTCTCAGTCCCATTTCAAACCATCAGGTGCAGTGGCCAGCCTACCCCTTTGGATCTCTCCAATGCCTCTCAGGGGGCAGGGACAGCTCTTTTGGCCAGACATTGGCATCAGAGGGCAGCCTCCTCTTTCAGGTGCACTTTCAAGACCAGCACTCCTGGATGGATAACTGGCTAGACCACTGGCTTTTGGTTATTCGATATGAAAGAAATGGTGAGGAGGCTGGAAAGATGAGGGCCAGCAAGTCATTACCAGTCCCGAGTGCTGGCTTCATACCTTTACCTGGTCTGGATGAGCAGCAGCCATGTCTAGCCATGCACAGGGTTTGGATTCCTTTGATCCTGTTTTCCTACTCTGTCGGAGAGAGAATGGAGACTGCATGAGGTTTTTGACCTTTGCACACTTGCTTCATGTACATGCAATGTTGCATTCCTGTCCCATCATTTGGGAGATGGTTGCAGAGGACATGGCCACAGTATATTCGGATGGTGAGGACAGGTTGTACCCGATGGCTCTTTATTCCTGGTGCTTATTCCTGGTGCTTACAAGCTGGGTATTTGTAAATGTTGAGGCCATCTTGACTGGGAAGAGCATTGCAAAAGGAGCTCTCCTCTCCTGGATCACCTACATTTGAATCACCACTTGGTTCAATTTGAAAATGATTATAAATTATAATCTATTAAAAATGAACTCTTGTAAAAAGATATATACTGCACAAGTGCTATTTTAATCAAGAGTTTTTTTAGGGTGGGGGAGAGAACCAGACCCCAAACAGATCATCCTTCTGAAAGTTTAATAGGTCTGCGAAATCTGCGGGGGCTCGACCTACCGGGGAGCATAAAACCATCCCAAAGTGGGCTCTGTAAGACCTTGGCTTTGAAGGTGCAGAAAGAGACTCTGGCAGGTCCTCCTTTTCCTGGGTTTCCCTAGTGTAGCCTCTGCAAGAACCAGAGCCACTGCTCTCTCTCTTTCTATCTCTCTCTGCAGGATCAAGAACCGGCCCTTTCCGTGCCTGCCTGGGCCTTCTTGGCACAGCATCTCCCAGGCCTTCCCTCTCTCTCTGGGCTCAGACCTTCTCATTCCCACCTGGCTCCAGCACCCTAGCAAGGTTTCCTCCTCCCTTTGCAGGTTCACAGCATGAAATGTAATTCCCAGGCCCAGCAGCCACTTTGCACTTCATTTGAGGTATTTTTTTAAAAAATTGATACTGAAATCAAAACATCCAACATTGCTGGAAGGGAGTCAGTTAAGAGGGTTAAGTGCAGCAGACCATAAGCAGTCCCCTTTCAAAAGCAAGTCAGGAAAACCTGGACGGTGCAAGTCATGCCCCTTCTTCCCTCCAGACCTTCCCAGTCTGTTTTCTCACTCCAAAGGCCAGGCAGGTGTCACTTTCGGGGCAAACTCAACCTCAGCTGCAGTCAATGGTGGACCTGACTGTGGGGCCTGCCGTCGATGGTGGGCCTGACTGGGGAAGGAGGGAGCCTGGAGCTCCGGTCAGCAGCTGGAAGCAGACCCAGATCAGCTCCCAGAGCCCTGACCAAAGAAGGGAGCGCTGTGTTGAGCCTCCTTTTGTATGCACCTTTGCACAAGGCCCTCTCTGCGCACAGCTGTAGTCTTGACTCTGGCCCTCCTGTCTTTCCTGCTGTCCTCCTGTTTCTCCTGCTGCTTTCCTGGGGGGCACAATAGTTTAAGGGGAAAGGAAGGTTAGTTTGCACAAAACCTTGCAAGCCTTTATCCAGTCAAAGGCCAGATTAATACATGCCTGGTAAGTGACACAGAACAAGGGTAAAATTCTCTGTTAACACAAACCACTCCCAAATGTGCAATCAATCAATCAATCAATCAATCAATCAATCAAGCAATCAATCAATGGACTCTCTTACAGCTTTACATATTTGAAATCATGAATTAAAAGCAGGTAACACCACTTTCTGCACTTTTCATTTTTGCACAGAAACAAAAACACAAGTCCCCAAATCTACAAATATTTAAAGCATTCTCTACACCTTCTATTTTACCCTTAGATGCAAGGCCCGTTGTCATTACACCTGCCTGGTGGACCCTTAAAGCAATTATAATATAGTTTTTCCATGGCTTTACCGACATGGATACGTGGAGCAGTGGGGACCAGCTGCAGGTAGCAGGGCTCGCCAGGCACCAGGGACCTGGGAACGGGTACTGGGGCCAGATGGAATCCCATCCCACACCCTTGTCCCAGGCAGCAGCACCACTGGAACCTCAGTCACAGCCCAGGCTGCATCATCCCGAGCCTGCTGCTGTGCCCAGGAGAGGGGGAGAAAGAACATCCCTCAGAAGATGGGATTCCTGCTACCAATGCCCCCTCCTGATCCCTCAGAGTGCAACTGAAATCACCAATGCCCCCTCCTGATCCCTCAGAGTGCAACTGAAATCACCTCAGGTGGCTGTGGGGGGAGAAAGAACATCCCTAGATGATGGGATTCCTGCTACCAATGCCCCCTCCTGATCCCTCAGAGTGCAACTGAAATCATCTCAGGTGGCTGTGGGGGGAGAAAGAACATCCCTAGATGATGGGATTCCTGCTACCAATGCCCCCTCCTGATCCCTCAGAGTGCAACTGAAATCACCTCAGGTGGCTGTGGGGGGAGAAAGAACATCCCTAGATGATGGGATTCCTGCTACCAATGCCCCCTCTTGGTCCCTCAGAGTGCAACTGAAATCACCTCAGGTGGCTGTGGGGGGGAGAAAGAACATCCCTAGATGATGGGATTCCTGCTACCAATGCCCCCTCCTGAGCCCTCAGAGTGCAACTGAAATCACCTCAGGTGGCTGTGGGGGGGAGAAAGAACATCCCTAGATGATGGGATTCCTGCTACCAATGCCCCCTCTTGATCCCTCAGAGTGCAACTGAAATCACCTCAGGTGGCTGTGGGGGGGAGAAAGAACATCCCTAGATGATGGGATTCCTGCTACCAATGCCCCCTCCTGATCCCTCAGAGTGCAACTGAAATCACCTCAGGTGGCTGTGGGGGGAGAAAGAACATCCCTAGATGATGGGATTCCTGCTACCAATGCCCCCTCCTGATCCCTCAGAGTGCAACTGAAATCACCTCAGGTGGCTGTGGGGGGAGAAAGAACATCCCTAGATGATGGGATTCCTGCTACCAATGCCCCCTCCTGATCCCTCAGAGTGCAACTGAAATCACCTCAGGTGGCTGTGGGGGGAGAAAGAACATCCCTAGATGATGGGATTCCTGCTACCAATGCCCCCTCTTGGTCCCTCAGAGTGCAACTGAAATCACCTCAGGTGGCTGTGGGGGGAGAAAGAACATCCCTAGATGATGGGATTCCTGCTACCAATGCCCCCTCTTGGTCCCTCAGAGTGCAACTGAAATCACCTCAGGTGGCTGTGGGGGGAGAAAGAACATCCCTAGATGATGGGATTCCTGCTACCAATGCCCCCTCCTGATCCCTCAGAGTGCAACTGAAATCACCTCAGGTGGCTGTGGGGGGAGAAAGAACATCCCTAGATGATGGGATTCCTGCTACCAATGCCCCCTCCTGATCCCTCAGAGTGCAACTGAAATCACCTCAGGTGGCTGTGGGGGGAGAAAGAACATCCCTAGATGATGGGATTCCTGCTACCAATGCCCCCTCCTGATCCCTCAGAGTGCAACTGAAATCACCTCAGGTGGCTGTGGGGGGAGAAAGAACATCCCTAGATGATGGGATTCCTGCTACCAATGCCCCCTCCTGATCCCTCAGAGTGCAACTGAAATCACCTCAGGTGGCTGTGGGGGGAGAAAGAACATCCCTAGATGATGGGATTCCTGCTACCAATGCCCCCTCCTGATCCCTCAGAGTGCAACTGAAATCACCTCAGGTGGCTGTGGGGGGAGAAAGAACATCCCTAGATGATGGGATTCCTGCTACCAATGCCCCCTCTTGGTCCCTCAGAGTGCAACTGAAATCACCTCAGTTGGCTGTGGGGGGGAGAAAGAACATCCCTAGATGATGGGATTCCTGCTACCAATGCCCCCTCCTGATCCCTCAGAGTGCAACTGAAATCACCTCAGGTGGCTGTGGGGGGAGAAAGAACATCCCTAGATGATGGGATTCCTGCTACCAATGCCCCCTCTTGGTCCCTCAGAGTGCAACTGAAATCACCTCAGGTGGCTGTGGGGGGAGAAAGAACATCCCTAGATGATGGGATTCCTGCTACCAATGCCCCCTCTTGGTCCCTCAGAGTGCAACTGAAATCACCTCAGGTGGCTGTGGGGGGAGAAAGAACATCCCTAGATGATGGGATTCCTGCTACCAATGCCCCCTCCTGATCCCTCAGAGTGCAACTGAAATCACCTCAGGTGGCTGTGGGGGGAGAAAGAACATCCCTAGATGATGGGATTCCTGCTACCAATGCCCCCTCCTGATCCCTCAGAGTGCAACTGAAATCACCTCAGGTGGCTGTGGGGGGAGAAAGAACATCCCTAGATGATGGGATTCCTGCTACCAATGCCCCCTCCTGATCCCTCAGAGTGCAACTGAAATCACCTCAGGTGGCTGTGGGGGGAGAAAGAACATCCCTAGATGATGGGATTCCTGCTACCAATGCCCCCTCCTGATCCCTCAGAGTGCAACTGAAATCACCTCAGGTGGCTGTGGGGGGAGAAAGAACATCCCTAGATGATGGGATTCCTGCTACCAATGCCCCCTCCTGATCCCTCAGAGTGCAACTGAAATCACCTCAGGTGGCTGTGGGGGGAGAAAGAACATCCCTAGATGATGGGATTCCTGCTACCAATGCCCCCTCTTGGTCCCTCAGAGTGCAACTGAAATCACCTCAGTTGGCTGTGGGGGGGAGAAAGAACATCCCTAGATGATGGGATTCCTGCTACCAATGCCCCCTCTTGGTCCCTCAGAGTGCAACTGAAATCACCTCAGGTGGCTGTGGGGGGGAGAAAGAACATCCCTAGATGATGGGATTCCTGCTACCAATGCCCCCTCCTGATCCCTCAGAGTGCAACTGAAATCACCTCAGGTGGCTGTGGGGGGAGAAAGAACATCCCTAGATGATGGGATTCCTGCTACCAATGCCCCCTCCTGATCCCTCAGAGTGCAACTGAAATCATCTCAGGTGGCTGTGGGGGGAGAAAGAACATCCCTAGATGATGGGATTCCTGCTACCAATGCCCCCTCCTGATCCCTCAGAGTGCAACTGAAATCACCTCAGGTGGCTGTGGGGGGAGAAAGAACATCCCTAGATGATGGGATTCCTGCTACCAATGCCCCCTGCTGATCCCTCAGAGTGCAACTGAAATCATCTCAGGTGGCTGTGGGGGGAGAAAGAACATCCCTAGATGATGGGATTCCTGCTACCAATGCCCCCTCCTGATCCCTCAGAGTGCAACTGAAATCACCTCAGGTGGCTGTGGGGGGGAGAAAGAACATCCCTAGATGATGGGATTCCTGCTACCAATGCCCCCTCCTGATCCCTCAGAGTGCAACTGAAATCTTCTCAGGTGGCTGTGGGGGGAGAAAGAACATCCCTAGATGATGGGATTCCTGCTACCAATGCCCCCTCCTGATCCCTCAGAGTGCAACTGAAATCACCTCAGGTGGCTGTGGGGGGGAGAAAGAACATCCCTAGATGATGGGATTCCTGCTACCAATGCCCCCTCTTGGTCCCTCAGAGTGCAACTGAAATCACCTCAGGTGGCTGTGGGGGGAGAAAGAACATCCCTAGATGATGGGATTCCTGCTACCAATGCCCCCTCCTGATCCCTCAGAGTGCAACTGAAATCATCTCAGGTGGCTGTGGGGGGAGAAAGAACATCCCTAGATGATGGGATTCCTGCTACCAATGCCCCCTCCTGATCCCTCAGAGTGCAACTGAAATCATCTCAGGTGGCTGTGGGGGGAGAAAGAACATCCCTAGATGATGGGATTCCTGCTACCAATGCCCCCTCTTGGTCCCTCAGAGTGCAACTGAAATCACCTCAGGTGGCTGTGGGGGGGGAGAAAGAACATCCCTAGATGATGGGATTCCTGCTACCAATGCCCCCTCCTGATCCCTCAGAGTGCAACTGAAATCATCTCAGGTGGCTGTGGGGGGAGAAAGAACATCCCTAGATGATGGGATTCCTGCCACCAATGCCCCCTCTTGGTCCCTCAGAGTGCAACTGAAATCACCCCAGGTGGCTGTGGGGGGGAGGGGGGAGAGAAAAACGCTCCTCAGAGTAGGGGATTCCTGCTACCAATGCTCCCTCCTGGTCCTCTAGAGGAAAAAGTAGTTGGGGTAGTCAAGAGGGATTGGGGTCCTAGGGGAGCCAGGCAGTATTTTCCTCAGGAGCAAGCATCAAAATGCCTGCCCTTAAATGATGTTGAAACAGACCAGGGCATGCTTTGGGGCTTCCTCCTGCACTGTTGAGGGTGGAGACGAATTCCCAGCCTGCCTCCCCTTCCACCCCCAACTTCCACCTCAACTGCCCCCACTGCTCTCACTGTCCCACACAAGAAGAGGCTGGATGAGCACCTGTTGGGGATGCTCTAGGGGGATTTCCTGCTGCAGGCAGGGGGTTGGACTAGATGACCTACTAGGTCCCTTCCAACTCTAGGATTCTATGAACTGCCTCTTCTGACTGGCCCAGCCACTGTTCTGAACCACATGAGTCCAAACTAGGTGGCTTCTTTTCCCAGATGGCTTCTTTTCCCAGGACTTGTCCTCTTTTTCAGTCTTGTGTCTAGAAGTGTGAAATTGCAAGTGGGTGTTTCTTCTATGACAGACGGAGTCACTAAGAACCAGTTTTAGGAAATTCCAGCCGGAAAGGGATAAAAAGGGGCACAATGCATTTTCCTCCCTATACTTTCCTCCCTATACACTGAAGATTCAGTGACTGAGGAATGTTCTGCCCCAACCCCCAGACATAGAAGAAATTCAGGGAGGGTGTTCCTTCTGTAATATGGAACACCCACCAAGAACCGATGTGGAGAAATTTAACCCTTAAGGGGCTGAAAAGGGCTGCAGTGTGTTTTTGTCCTATACTTATAGTCTTTCAAGACTGATGGAGGCCTGCTTAACATGGAAGACTTACCAGCATCCAGCCATTTTGGTGCTCAGTGCCTGGAGCACTGGGGGATGTTGTTTGGAGGAAGGGGTTGCTCTGGGGAGAACACTGCACATGGCAGTGTTGCTCATGGGGGGTGTTGCACATGGGGAAATGGTGCACATGGGGTGATGAGTATGGGGGTTTGATATAAATAGGGGGTTGATGCGCATGGGGGTGTTGTGCATGGGAGGTGATGCACATGGGGGGTTAATGCACATGGGGAAATGTTATGCATAGGGAGATGATGCCCATGGGGGTTGATGTGCATGGGGGTTGCGCATGGGGGTTTGCTGCACATGGGTAGGAAATGTGCATGGGGGTTGATGGCATGGAGATGTTGCGCATGGAGAGATTATGCGCATGGGGAGATGATGCGCATGGGGAGATGATGCACATGGGGGGATGTTGCACATGGGGGGATGATGCCCATGGGGGATATTGCACATGGGGGGGATGTAGTGCATGGGGAGATGATGCCCATGGGGGGATGTAGTGCATGGGGAGATGATGCCCATTGGGGGGTGTCGCGCATGGGGGGTTGATTCGCGTGGGGGCAAAACATTCTTTGCTAGAGCTAATTTCAGTTATGAAATTGAGTGGGTTAAGAGAGAAAGAAGCCACGCATACCACACTGAACAACTTGAGGATGAAATTCTTTTTGACATCACATTGTTTAAGGTTAAAAAGTCAAGCAAGGATAAGAGTTGTATGTTCCAGAATAATATAGATTGCTTTTTCAAGGTGCTTTGATAGGTATTGCTTGAAGAGGACTCTATGTGTAAATGCTGCTAAAGTGTTAAGAATGGGGTAGTGGTAACAGGCATATTGTTTTTAGAGCAAAACTGATTCTGCATGCTTGACTATAAGTAAGCCATTCACAACACAGGTTAGTTAGTCCTCTCTGATACACTCAAGATGTTCATATTTTTTATTAATAAAGCAAAAATGATAAAAAATGATAAAAACACTTGTTCCCTTCCCTAACATTGGAGCTGTATTATGACTGTATCAGCTCTGGAGTGTTGGTTCTGATTAGGCCTGGTATGCTTACTGACATTGCCAGTTCTCAGCTTGGGGGTGATCGTGGATTCACAGCTGCTCCTGAATGCCCAGGTGTCGGCTATAGACAGGAGCAACTTTGCCCAGCTTTGGCTGTTGTGCCAACTGCAGCCACACCTGTCTCAATCAGAACTGACCACAGTGGCCATGCCTTGGTGACATAATTATTGTAATGCACACTATGTGGGGCTCCACTTGAAAATGGTTCAGAAGTTACAGCTGGTTCAGAACGTGGCGGCCCATGTAGTTGCTGGAGCTTGGCGGTTTGACTCTGTCACTCCACTGTTCTGGCGGCTGCACTGGCTACCAGTTCAGTTCTGAGCCAAATTCATGGTGCTAGTTATAACCTTTGAAGCCCTAAACAACCTGGGACCTGCGTACTTGAGAGACCGCCTCCTTCTGTACAATCTGGCACATTCTCTGAGGTCATCTGTGGGGGCCCTGTTGGTTGTGCTGTCATGGAGAGAAGTTAGGCCAGAAACAAATGATGACAGAACACTGGAATTGAATTCAAAACATGCATTCAATGTGCATGACCCTATGAAGCCTACTTCTCTGTTGTGGCACCTGTACTATAGAACTCCCTCCCCTTTGAATTAAGAACTGTTTCCTCACAGTTTCTGGCAGGGACTTCCTTTTTGAGGATCAGCCAAATGTGAGTGTGGTCAGCAATGGGGCTGAATGCCCTAAGATCCTCCAAAAATTTTATTTGCATCATGCTTCAGAAAAACCTTGTGCAAAGACAGAGAAGAATGATAGGTATATCCATCAACATTTTTTGTGCCTGGTTGGCAATTTTTGTGGGATATTCTTACTATTGTTCGCCATTGTTGTTTTTTATCATTTGAGTGACAGTGTTGACATTTTTAACTTGTCTTTCAAAACCCAGCTCAGTCCTATGAGTCCTGAAGTCCTTGTATACATTTTTTTTTCAGAAGTCAGTCAGCAAAACCTACTCCCAAGGATAGGTGCTGTATATGACTGCAGGCTTGAAATGTTAACATCTGACTATTATTTGGGGGACAAATGGAATGGCCCATTACTACAGTTGCATTCTATAAGGAATTCATATCAATTGTCAGAAAGAGTTCTTTCCTAACAAATACCTTATTGTTGATCCACTAGAAAGTAAACATTTGGCCTGACACATGTTCCTGCAATAGGACACAGAACACCTTGTACTAGGGTTGTCACAGTAAAATGATATGCAAGGTAAACAGGTAAGCCTCCTTGTGTAGTTCCAATGGCAGTGCAATAATAATTGCCTTAAACTGCCAGTCACCATACGGTTTATCACTCAAAAGAGCAGTACACAATAATCAGCACCACAACTTTGCATTGGAGCCCATCAAGTCACATTCCTCGTTTCCTTTGAAAGAATCAAATTAGAATTTCACCAGCTGAAGTCTCTAACAATGACTCACCTTTATGAAGAAAACTTGCTGAAAAAGGTCCCTGGATTGGGTCCTAAAACTGTCAACTACTAGTAAGCTGAAATGCCATTTTAAAAAGTTAAATTATAAGATTTGGGCCTTCCAGATAACCATGTCCACTCAAAAGTAAGTTTGCCCATGGGTCTTACTTACAATGGGTCGTAAAGTGTCTTTAGGATTGTACTCAAAGATACAGTGGTACGTCACTTAACAAGTGATCCACATAACAAGCAAAAATTTTTCTAGGATCCTGCCTCACATAACAAGTGTTGCTTCACTAAACAAGCACACTCATTCACTTAATAAGCACACTCATCAACACAAGTTGGGGCAGACACACTGGCCAGCAGCCCTTTTAAAAAGCATCAGGGCTACCTACCACACCTGCCCAAAGCGAAAGCAACACTTCCATGCTGTTCCTCCTGTGGCCGGGTGTCTGCTGGGCAGAGGGAGAGAAGAGCAGTGGAGAAGAGAGAAGCAGCTCAGGGTTAGCCAGAAGGGAGCAGGGGAGAGAGAGGCTCAGGATGAAGAGAAGGAGAAAGGGGGGAGACACTTTGAGAATGTCTTTGATTGCAGCTTCCTAACCATGTCTATCCAGAAGTCACCCCATTACCAGGAAAGTGTCTTTAGAATTGCAGCCTAAGTAGGCTTCATAGGGTCATGCACATTGAATGCATGTTTTGAATTCAATTCCAGTGTTTTGTCATCATTTTTACATCCAGTTAATATTTTTATATGAATATTTTTGGGGTTGTGGAACCAATTGTCTGAGTTTCCATTATTTCCTGTGGGAAAATCTGCTTCACATCTTCACATGGGATAAGAGCGTTTCACATAAGCATGCTTCTGGAACGAATTAAACTTGTTATGTGAGGCACAACTGTATTTAAAAATTCTGACACTTTCTCAATTTATCTGAAATTGCAAATTGACTGTTCTGACGAAGAAAGTCAATTTTTGGTCATACCACCAAAAAAACCACCATGCCTGCAGTTGTTTTTTTTCCAAAGAAAGAAAAAATAGATTAGGGGTAAAATCCAGAGTAACTACGGGGAGTCCTTGCTCCGGAGTAAGAACAAGTTACTCTGGATTGCAATATGAATTTCCCATAGGTTTTCATTAGGTGGTGCAATAACTACGGGTGCACGTAATGTCTCTTACATGCTCCCGTAGTTACTCTGGATTTTGCCGTAGGTCTATTTCAGGAGATCTATTCCGAACATTTCTGAAATGTTTTAAAAACTATTACTCATCTATCAACATATCATAAAATCTGATCTTCACACTTAGCTTCATGTCAAAACTTTAATTCTTGTACTTGTTTAATTCTTGCACAACGAAAATTGTACGAAATATTAGAAATAATTTTAAATTTAAAGTGGTGTTTCTCTTATTTTTAGACAAGTTAAATTGCTCACTTTACTGGACTCAATAGTGCAAAAAGTATTGGACTCAATAGTTTTGACTCACAGTACAATCCTAACTCCCAGTTTGGCTGGCATAAGCCCCTTGCATGAACTGTGGATGTTAAAAAAAGTGCCATAAGGCGCTTTTGTGTTACAGAGGAGTTAGGCCAGTGTATGGTCAAGCGCTGGCCTCTCCACCCCACTGCAGAAGCAGGGAGACATTACAAAAAAACTGATTTATTTGGATCCCAGTTTCATTATTTTACTTCAAGATTCTGGGCAATGGACAGAAACTATACCAAACTAAAAGCCTATCTCTGTGCAGCTGCTAGGACAAAAAGAAAAAGGTATGTGCCTCAGCTCAATACATAGCAACTGTAGACTGTATCGTAAGGACTACTACTGGTAGAAGGAAAAGTTGTATTACCATACTTCTGTGTATAGGAGCAGGAAATGTAACATCTATTTAACACATTGCTTTGGACAGAGGTCTTAACTATCCTCTACAGCAATATTCCTATCTCTGTGAAGCAGAACTGAAGCAAAAACTACAGCAGCAGCTACAATGGCAGACATCTTGTAAGAGAGAAGCAGCCAATACAGTTCAAAGTATCAGACTGAAGCAGTATCAGAGCTGAAAGTACAGGCATAACTTAACATGATCCCAAATGCCAACAGTGTTTCAAGTTATCTGTCAATCACACAGAAATATGTCATGACAGCTGAACAACGGTGTCTTGATAAAAGAATGATTAGATCTCATGTTTGTGTATCATATGCATGTTCTTAATATTCAGCAATTCATGCTATCATTTGAGACAGCATTTTCACGCTGTCTACTACGTATGTCAGAACACAATTTTGTGTGTTCCCCATCCTGGTGTTAAGTACAACACAGAGACCGTGGTATATGGTCTTGGCTTTCTGGCTGTCTGATCCAAATAAACTATAGAACGTGAAACTGTCCCAGGTTTGCATTTACCCATAAGTAGATAACAATACCTTGGATCTCACTGAAGGCCAGGCAAGGGGGAATGCAAAGCCTCCAGAATAGTCCCAAGTTAACAAACATGTAATGTTCCAGGTTTCCCTTAGCCCAACCTAGTTAGGATTAAATCAGAAGGTTCAGTGGCTTCTCAGCTGAAACTTTTTCTGTGGCTACAATCTTGAAGTGCACTTGGGCTATCCTATCACTGGGGTGGCCCAATTCCAAAATGGGGCAGCCTAATTCCACCAGAAAGGCTTAGGCCAGCATAAATCAACAGAGAGTAGCCTAAGACAGATGGACCTGGGGTGGCCTAGCTATGCCAGCCTAGGCAGTTCAGGAGAGGCATGTTGAGGCCATGTTCAGCATGACCTAGAACAGAGAGTTAGGCTGTATCCAGAGCCTGTTTCATTGGCAGAAATGCTCTCTTCCATCTCCTCAGAGTTATACCACCTCAGGAGCAGGTGTAGTGATGAGTAGACCCATAGGGGTCCATGATAAGGCAGAGTAAGAATGGCAGTGTTGGCAAAAATTTTGAATCTTTGGCCACACTAAATGCAACCCCTGCCTTTCAACCTCAGGATACAGGACAACTATGATAGCCCACTGACCTCTAGATACAGTCAACCACTCCAACAATAACCTAGCATCCAGCATCCACCCTCCACTACTGGTACTGCAGTCTCATGCTGCAGCTGTGACTGGTTGTCAGGAACTTCTGGACTTCCTTATAAGGCAGGCACCACAGCTATTCCTTGTTCAGTGTGATCTGAGGGGAATCTCCTCAGGAGCAAGCCCTCCCCAGGTGTCACTGACTAGGTGCCTACTGAGCATGCTCTGGAACAGCTAGGGCAGCCCAGGCTTCCTGACTCTCTGGATTCAGCCCAACTTTCTGCTCTAGATACAGCCTACTTTGGACAGCCCGGCTGGGCCGTTCTCACTGTTCTAACTCTGGATTGCATCCTAGGTGGTCCCAAATAAGAATGTCATTTTAAAAAATGGGTCTAATACTAAAAAGTTTGGGAACAATTTCAATATACCACACAAGAGTAGAGAGGTTTCCAAGTAGTAGTCTAAAGAGGATTTAAAAGAGGACAAGAACTGAGGTCTTATTTTCAACTGATGTGTTTTGAACTTGTGTTTTTTAAGTGGGCTAATTCAGAACAGCACTTTCTGGAGAACAAAGAAAATGTACATTTAAATATAAACTATTTCTTTTAGATGGTATCTAATATGTATAAATTAATTTATGAAACACCTAAATCTGAAAGATAGCCTTATTTCATGGTTAGCAGATGACTTTAATTCTATGACAAAATGATGAATTAAAATTAATTTAGGGTCTTATTCTAACTTGTCCTTTCCTGCTACAATACTGATCTGAAATGCGGGAACAAATGTTCTTTTACCTTGAGGAGGCCCCTGTAACTATCTCCCCAACAGAACCTGCAAGACCCCCCCCCCCCCGTTCTAACTGCAACTGTGCTGGAAAAATTGGTGAGGATTGTACTCTAAAGCTAATATTAGACAACCTAATGAAAGACCTCCAGACCTGAAGGACTTCCTGGTTGATTGTCTTCCTTTTCTCTGATTCTTTGTACAAAGATAATGTATGATGGAGCACCTTTGAATGCCTTTTGAGAAGACAAAATGTGGTATAAATTTAGTAAAGACATAAATTTAGTAAATAATGCTAACACTACTGCTGGTGAAGTGATCTGGTGTGCTGCAGTCCATGGGGTCACGAAGTGTTGGACACAACTTAACAACTCTACCTATTTCTTTTTACAGTCACATAAGAAGCAAGATAATGCTGGTAAATATTTTATTACATACAGGTAACATTATGAAGTCAAAACAGTGTTGCAACAACAGAAGCTATTGAGAAATACAAAAGCAACCCTAATAGGGAAGAAATGACAACATGGAAGGCAAAAGTGCTTTAAGGACAAAGCTTTACAGAGGTAATACCAAGTCTGAGGATCAGTGCTGGTGGCTTTATTTCTCTGTCCTCATTCAGTAATGCTTTTTCTTTTCTTTTTTTTTAAGAAGACACAAAGACAGCTCACTGCTTATCACACAGCTATACATTTCTGGAAAAAGTCCAAGTCCTCAACTGCCTTAAAACCTCCAAAGTTTTTCAAATATGTGGAACTCAAAAAGTTTCCAAACCTCAAGTTCTTTTCTTCATAAGGACAGTGTCTTAGGTACAATTACTTTTTAGTCATTCTTTTCTGGGGTGAAAAGCCCCCAAATTAAACAAATCAGTTTCAGAACATATTTAAACCAGAGGCACAAGCTAATAAAACATGAATGCAGCCACAATCTGGCCTAAGTCTTTCTTGTTACACCAGATCCAAGAGCCAATCCAAGTTATTCTTATCCACCTTCTGAATGCCACCCTTGCTCAGAGGTGACAACTCTCTGCCTCTCATTATTACAGTAAATATAACTGCCAATTCAATGGCCTAACATTTCTATGTGACCAAACCCAAACATTGTAAATGTGAAATTATAGCATTTTTCAAGTCTCATTGGTAATCAGCACCAAAACTATAGACATATACAGTATTAAGGCTGATAGCATGTATTCTCAGCCCTATTATAGCAGTAGTATAAATGGCATTTCGAAGTAAACAAATGAATGGGGGTTTAAATTGAGGTAGCAGGTGATAACATGGGCAGTAGTACTGAGATTTGAGGCTGTAATACAGGGCCCATTTGTTTATGACATCATGAACAAAAGAAACAGTTCCCAGTTATCCTTATTACCTGTTCCTGACAATAAGGTACAAAACTAGATGAAGGAGCTTCTCCACCGGCAAAAGGTTTTCATTAAAGCAACTCTAATCTACTTAAAAGATATCCCCAAGGTGTCTATTAATTGAGGAAATGGTCCTCAGGAATCTTAACAACAATATTTTGAACTAGCTCTTCTGCAATCTGAGGCTAAAAAAGAAGAGAACCCTGTTATGACTTTCACAGGATAGGGTCAGATGTCCTGTGAAAATGAAAACAAACATTTGCACCCAAACTGAAACAAGGACTTAATAAGAGTTTCAGGCACTGATGAGGGTTATCAATTCCATGAATATATTAGTTTTATTATTCTACTGAATACATTAACGTTATTTCAAGAGCTACTAGATGATTACCTGCTTTCCTAATAAACTGATTTCTGGAGCACCATGCTTATTTGCTCCTACATTTTCTATTCCAACAAAAGTCTTAAGGACACATTGACTTGGAATTTCAGGTAGACATTTTGCAAATAGCCCTCAGAATTGTAGAAGAGTGAAGATGTGGTCTATTGCATTGGCCAAAATGTTACCAGAATACTTTCTCATCTATTTTTTCACCAGAGCGTTTCAGGAGGTATACAGCAGCATGGAGCCCTCCAACATTCACCCAGATTGTGTGAGATTTCCGCCACAGGTACCCCATTTTGGACAAGGCCTGCAATGCAAAAACAGTTTCAAATATTTCCTGACAGAACTATCAAAAATTAAGCCTACAACTAATCATTTTAAACTGCTTTGGCAATTTTGATTAAAGCTCAAGCTTACACTTCCATTATTATTACTCTACTATAGCAAAAAACTGGATATTAAATACAGAAGTTTATATCTTGAGAGTAGACCTTCCACCTCCAGTTCTGAAGCATAATCTGTGGGCTGTAAAGAACTGTACTCTGGGCACCAAAATTGTGCTCTCCAGAATACAGTTTGTCCCTACTTCCCTGCAGTTAAAAGTAACTCCACAATTTTGTTAATACCAGGGTTTTTTCTTACATTCAAGACTCTCAAAGACAATATGCATCAATCTGGATTAGAAAAATCCTTTCTCATACACCCTGAAGTCAAATGAACCTTTCTGCCTTCAGATGTCAACCATTAATCAAGCAAAGTATTGAACAGATCCCCAAAGCCAGCCTGCCACTATCTACCTTGGCGAAGCATTTCCTATCTTGAGTCAGCAGCACAGCTTTGCCAGTTCTTGGTCTGCAAATTCGACCCATCTCCAAAAGGCAGGCAGGGTAAAGATCCCAGTTCTTTTTCTTAGACCCTATCCTAGAATGACATTGAAAAGCACCAGAAGTTAATAAGGTAAAAGAGTTCACATCCAGTATTTCTCGCTCATACTACTGAAATTTATTTTAATCAGTGACAATTCAGGAGTTTATGACAGTTGGTCCATGGTGTACACAAGTTTCTGGATTGAAGAGACAACCACAGCAAATAAAACATAACCAATGTAAATGTACGTACATTTAAACAATCTTTACCTCTTTCCAAATGGCATATCTGTCACAATGATATCCACAGAGCCAGTCCTCAGTGGTAGACTGCAGATATCCCACTGAATACTATCTATGGGTTTGCCCACGGATGTGCTAAATAAAGTAATACAGACGAGATAATAATTTATAACTTGGAGAAAAGTTTTTCAAACTAAGATTCCAAATTACTTGCTACATCACCAAAATCAAGTTCTTTAATATAAAAAAAACGGAACAGTTGTAACTGATCTATACTTCCTTTATTACCTTTCTTTACTCTGTATTTGCCTCAATAAAGAAGAGATATTACTTGCTGTTCTCTTCACTGCCTGTGGATTGTTATCCCCAGCAATATGATAGCAGTTAGGCCATTCAGCAGCCCCCTGAAAGAGAAACAGTGAATTTAGGGATTGTGTAAAACTCACCTGAAAATAATTTTGGAAATTAATGTCTTCAAGCAGTGCAGCCAGTGTGTCAAATAATAACAGCTGCCTTGGATATCCTTTTGGATAGAATGGTGGGATATAAATCTAATAAATAAATAATAAATATGCTAAGCCATTCATGAATTCTGATGGTGAGGTATGGCAGCCATCTTTAGAAGTTTCGGATGTCAGTATATGTGGTGTAACACATTAAATTGGACGAAAAGCAGCAAGCAGACAAGGTGGAGTTGGCACCAAGGCATATGTTAATCTTTGAATGCATAAGTTAATCTTGCTTTAAAAAATGCATTTTTAAAAATTATAGTACCTCTATTGGTATAGCACCTGTCCCACACATTGGATCAATTATTATGTCAGCTGGCTGAGGGTCACAGAGCCTTAAAAAAAAGAAATAAAAACTGCTTACAAATATCAACTATTTATGTTTACAAAGTTTATGTAATAAGAGTAAAGTATTAATCTGATAATACATATTATAAAATTAAAATATAATAAGTCTGGAATTATTGTAACTAGCTTTTTGATTGTATACTCACTCTTACTCTCTTGCACAATTGTCAACATTTTATTTATTTATTCATTCATTCATACTTTTCTCCCGCAAGTGGAACTCAAGGCGGCTAACAAGATGTCACTATTTAAACATATTGTTAAACATATTGTAAACATATTGTTAAACATAGTTAACATATTGAAAAACATTACAGAACCCTAAAATGAGATAAAAACAATTAAAATCAAACCCACCCAACCTAGCACTAATTGAAGTCTTTTGTAAGCAAAATACACATAAAACAAGTTCCCACCCGGAATAACATAGCTGCATCCGGCAAAATCCTCCCCAAATTTCATGCTTCTGGGTCCAGCATTTTGGGATGGGCATTGATCACTCAGCAATTCTTCAGTGTTAAGTATAGGGACAAAAACACATTTCGTCCCTTTTGACCCCCTTCTGGTTTTATTTTCTTAATAAAATGTTCTTAGCCACGTCATGTCAAATGTTCATGTCACAGAAGGAATATCCTCCTCATATTTCATGCTTCAAGGTCTAGTGGTTATGGCTGGGCGCTGGTTAGTGTGTGAGTGAATGAGAGTGAGTCTTGGCTTTTTTATATATAGAAAAAAATCACATAAATATCCCCTGGTAAAAAAATGAAAATGATAAGAATGACAGCTGATGTTAAAACTTTCAGATGTGTTTTGGAGTGTCCTTTAAAGTTAGCAGGAATTAATTCTACTCTGAGCAAGCCACCACAGGAAAGACTTGGCTGTCAGCCAATTTAATGGACATCAAACATTTGATATTCAGGCTCTGGTAAGTATGATACATCAATCACAAGGCATACCAGGCTAAAATGACAATTACATAACAATATTATGTTATTTAAGGAATTTTGAAACTGCTCTGATTTTCTTGTACATTTCCATGCTTACCTGAGCATGCCATAGGCTAGAGTGGACCGAAGAGTTGTGGGTCCAAAATGTGTAATATTTCTTCTATGAAGACTTTCCTCTGTTAATGCAATCCCCACTACGATTTCATTATTGTGGATATTCAGAAGAACCTAGAATAAAATTCACTGTATTTTAAAAGACTTACTTTAAAAAACTGTTAAATATAGATAAGCAGAAGATACCACCTACTTTTAAAAAGTAACGGGATATGTTAATGCAGGATTTCCTAAATATTCCTCCTTCAGAAGATTAGATCTTCCATAAGGCAATATAATTTTGCTCAGTTAAATTTGCTCAGGAAATTACTATTACGACTAAAAACACTGAAGTGATTTTTGCTGTTGTTGCAACAGTCATTCAGAGTATGATACAGACAACAGAAGGACATGTATGGCCTTTGCTGGGCTCTGAAGACCCTCCAGAGTCAAGGCGAGCTCAGGACTGAGTTCCCTTTTATTTGCAGTTTCAATAACCTTGAGGTTGGGGTGGGGTATTCCAGAAAGGCAGATACTGTATGGAGGCATGCTTGTATTTTTTGTAGAGGAGTCTTCCTCCCCCTCCGTTGAATATAGTGGACAATAAACTGGAGATAACTAGTCAGCACTGGATTATCATCCATTCCCCAATTTTTATTAATAGTTTTTCTTACCTTCAAATTCTGAAAAACCTCAAGGCAGTAAGCAGGTTAATAAATAAACAGCAGAATAATTTACAGCAAGTAGGGGAGGGTTGAGATTAGTCAGCAAATGTCACTAGTAACTTCTGCCTGATACTTGACATGCCTTACATAAAATAATACTACAGTAGCCCTGTCTATCTCAGGATGCTTATGAAACATATGAAGTATGTAAATGAGATGATTCTCCATGAATATCAAAACTGGTAGGATTCAGTTATTATTCAAGAAAATATTTTAACTCTCTCACTGGTATACATATAAAATGATTTTTAAAAAACCTCTATCATACCTCCACATCAAAATTGGTCATATCTGCTTTCCACTGGAAGAAGTCTTGCACAGCTCCTCCAAAATCTCTAGCTGCCTCATTTGATTTGAAACTGTGCTTATCACCAGCCCTGTTGCATGTGACCCGAAATTTCAGAACTTGGGCCTCCTCCTCCATATCTCTCTTCTTGCAATTATTCAATGCATTGTCATTCACTGCACATGTTAACTCTTCTTTAGAATCAGACTGCTCATCATCATCATCATCTGGTGGTGTCATTTCATCAGTTTTTTCTGGGTCCTGGATTTCAGTAGACTCCTCACTTAAAATATTTTCTGTTGGATCATGCAATTCTTTATCAGCTGTTCCTTCTCCATCACCCTCCACTTTCACTTTCTTTGCATTACTCTGCTGATTTCCTTTTTTCCGTCTTGTTTTTCTTTTCTTGAGGCTTGTATTTAACTTCCATACTTCTAAAGGGTCTTTCCAAGGTAATTTCTTAACCAGGTCCTCTAAATCCTTTAGAGCTTCTTCCTATAATGGATCAAGAGAAGGTTTCAGCATAACAACTATTTCATAATCATAATCAGTCCCAATCATTTTCCAGTTTTATTATATTTTGGAAGGACAGCAGAGTTAACATCTATCAGCAGAAGGAGAATAACCATGTGGCTTTAGTGCAACAACTGCAAAATCAGGAGCAAAGAAACAGAACAGCCAACCAGATGCCTTGTTGTTCAAAGACAACATTATTGTCAAGTGCCAACTGGCTGGAAGAAGCACTGGACAAAAAAAGGAAAATAGAAAATCCCCAGGTAAAGCCATTTGAGGCAAAAGGGGAGGGCTGAGTTATTGATACCAGTCCTTAGGGGCAGGCGAAGGGGTAGAAGCATGCCTGAGAAGAGAGAAAGAACAGAGACTTACAAAGAGGGGAAGAAAAGCAGAAGCCAAGGCCAGGATCTGGTATTTGTGCCAGATTCTAATCATGTTCCCAGGAAACCTGGGCTGCCCAGATTTACAGTGTCATTTAAGATGGCACAGGTCCAACTAGCCCCACTGGGACTACAGTGGCACTCCCTGGGATAAGGGGTAAAGTTTCCCCTTGCCTCGGGTTGACACACAAGCAGCCTGTAACTTGTTCTGGATATAATGCATGCACAATAGCCTGCCTGTTCCAGTGCAACATAGGTTTGCACAGTAACTCTACTTTTTCCAATTTTTAAAAAGTCCAAGAAGTAGAAAGAAATTCAATATCCATTATTCTTGTAATTTAAAATTACACCTTTGAAAGTCTGTTATGCAACAATAACTTACCTTTGTTTCTTTAAACTGATAATCTTTGAACTCTTGAACTACAACAAATAAGTTGTCCACAGATCTTAACTGGTGAACCTAAACAAAATACATATAATCTTAATAAACTTACTATTCTAAAGGCCTTTTAGTCTGGCCCACAAGAAAAACACTGTTATTATCTTGAAGAACAGAGTGAGAAATTTGTTTGAAGTTAGTACATTTCATGTTCTGTATACGTTAAATGCAACTCTTTAGAAACTCTTTGCTGAGCTCCTTTTTGCATTAAAATTAATATAAAAGGTAAATAAAAATTTTAGATTTACTAAGGGGTAAACTGGAAATTCATAGGATTGTTATAAGATGATTGTTATAAGTTAAGAATTTACCGTAAATGCTTCTTAAATTTGGCACTCTCAGGACCCATTCCTATCCAACTTTCTAGTGCCAGTGAAACCACAAAACAGCCATGAGAAAAGGGAACAAATATCCCCTTACCTGGATAAGGCCTGTGACTGTTCCCCTAAAGCAGTGGCAGTCAGGCAATTCAGCCAGGATCCCCTTTCATACTTAAAAATCTGTCTGGGACTCTGTGAAACTTACCGAGATATGACATCACTGTAATGCCAGAGCTCCTCCATGTTTACTAGGAAGTAAGTCCCATTTTGTTCAATGAGACTAACTCTACAATCCAGAGTAACTACGGGAGCACGTAAGAGATATTACGTGTACCCATCGTTACTGCACTATCTAATGAAAACCTATGGGAAATTCATACTGCAATCCACAGCAAATTGTTCTTACGCCGGAGCAAGGACTCCCCGTAGTTACTCTGGATTGTGCCTTAGGCTGCAATTCTAAAGACACTTTCCTGGGAGTAAGGCCTATTGAAAACAATGGTGCTTACTTTTGAATAGACATGGTTAGGATTGTGTTCTCACTTCCAGGAAAGCCCAGTACATTCCAAGATGGTGGATCCCACCTTCTCACAACTCCCCTAATCCAAGGTTGTGACCCCCCCCCCCAAATGTCTCAGGTCCACTTTGAGTATCACTGCTCTAAAGCAGGATGCAGCAGTAGAGGACTAAACCTCGTTGGCCTGGCTGTCCCAGTGCTGGAAAATTGGACAGGATTTTGCCCTCAGACATCTGAAATGCATTGTACATGGATCTTACATTAAACAAGTTTGACACCCTCTGCTTTATACAATTTTTTGCAGGTATTATTTGCATACAAAAATAGAATGCCAGATGCAGTGTAGGGCACCTGAATGCAGGTTTCATATGTGCTCCTCAAGGCATCTGGTGGGCCGCTGATTGATACAGGAAGCTAGACTAGATGGACTAGATGGAAGCTACAGAAGCTAGACTAGATGGACTAGACTTCTTATGTTCTTACATAAACATCCCTCCTCAGAGAATTAAATACAATCTAGAATAGTTGTTCCAAATTGGGGATCATCAGCTCTCCAGGGGGATAGTAAACACTGATTTCCCTCTTTAATGGGAGTGGATACCAGCAGCAACACTGTACCATGGTGACTGCACTTTTGGGATTGGGGTACCAACTAAGTATATAAGGGGTTTTTCCATTTACCAGGTGCTTGCCACCATCATGGAAGGGAAATTTACTATTGTGAGAATAACTGAAAAAGGGGTTTCAACCTGATAGTGAACATATCATTCTATTTTTTATACTACAACATTTAAAATGTTGTGTCCCAACATCATCACGCATATTCTTTGCTAGCTAAGTGTCCAACTATCTGCAAAATAAATGAAACCATAAGGGTGTGTGTGCACATGCATTTATCTCAAACACACATAGAACTGGAAGTATTAAAAAAAAACCTGTGGAAGGCCGTTGACTGATATGTCAAAATAGATTTTCCCTCGGTCCTTGCTGATCCTGGACTGCGATCCTAGTTTCTCTTGCACTTCATCCGCAGCAGTCACTTCAAATCCAGTTGGTACGGTTGCTCCAATAGTTACCACGATATCTTTAGGGCTTGCTTCAGAGTTGGCTTCTTCGTTCTTGTCTAATGCTTTACACAAATCATCATCAAGCTTCACTTCAGACAGCATCTCTGCAGTGCCTTCAACTTCGGACAGCACCACTGCAGTGCCTTCAACTTCGGACAGCATCTCTGCAGTGCCTTCAACTTCGGACAGCACCACTGCAGTGCCTTCAACTTCGGACAGCATCCCTGCAGTGCCTTCAACTTCGGACAGCATCCCTGCAGTGCCTTCAACTTCGGACAGCATCCCTGCAGTGCCTTCAACTTCAGACAGCATCCCTGCAGTGCCTTCAACTTCGGACAACATCCCTGCAGTGCCTTCAACTTCGGACAGCATCTCTGCAGTGCCTTCAACTTCGGACAGCATCTCTGCAGTGCCTTCAACTTCGGACAGCACCACTGCAGTGCCTTCAACTTCGGACATTATGGACGCACGTGGTTATCCACGCGGACTGTTACGTTATCTGGAGATTTTCTGTAAAACAAAAAAAATATTATTTTTTTAAGTGGTATTTATATATATTTTAAATGGTGTTTATATAGATTAAATGGTATATATATTTATATATATAAATAATATAAAATATATATTAAATTTATATATATATATTTTTGTGTGTGAGTGCGTGTACATATATAAGTGTGTGTGGGTATATATGTGTATATATATATATACACACATGTGGGTGTATGTATGTATGTGCGTGTGTATGTATGTACGTGTGTATGTATATACACACACACAGTGGTACCTCACTTAACAAGTGCCTCACTTAAGAAGCATTTCACATAAAGAGCAAAAATTTCAAGAAATCTTGCTTCACATAACAAGTTCCGCTTCACTTAACAAGCACTTATGCAGACCTGATGCTCTGTGCAGAGGCTGTTTAAAAGGGCTGCCAGCCAGTGCTGCTGCCTCTAACTGCCCCCAACTTGGGGTAGTTGCCTGGGGGTGCCAGAGGCAGCTGCCCCTAACTGCTCCCAAGTGCCCCCGACCACCTTGAACCTCCAGCAACAGCCCAGGTAAGCCTCCCAGGAAAGTGTCTTTGATTGCAGTCTCCTAACTATGTCTACTCAGAAGTAAGCCTCATTGTGTTAAATGGGGCTTACTCCCAGGAAAGTATATATATGTATATATACAGGAAAGTTTATATATATTTAAGGGTGGTTCTAAAAAATAAATTTCGGAAAATCTAAAGTCTTACCCCCTGGAGGTGATCTATGTATGATATTAAAATCCTATATAAAGTTTCATAAGGATTGGAAAAGTTTCAGTGGTGTCACATGCAGCTTTAAGTTTTGACTACACTGGACATATGGAAAAAGCCAGAATTCCTTTTACTGCAAATTACAATGCAATCCCGAAGATTGAGAAGCAATATAATTCACGTCGTGCTCTTCAGAAAGGCAAATCTTGCAGATGTATTCCACAGATCCAGAAGGAAAAGGTTTTTCAAGAGAAGTTAGAGGATCTGTTCATACAGAGACCTATATATATATACACACACCTATATATATAGATATATATATACACACCTATATGTATACATTTAGATATATATACAGAGACATATATATATATATATACACCTATATATATATATAGATATATATACAGAGACCTATATATATACATATATATACACACCTATATGTATACATATAGATATACATACAGAGACCTATATATATATATATACACACCTATATGTATACATATAGATATACATACAGACCTATATATACACACACACCTATATATATACATATATAGAGACCTATATATACATATATATACTCACCTATATGTATACATATAGATATACATACAGACCTATATATATACACACACCTATATATATACATATATAGAGACCTATATATACTCACCTATATGTATACATATAGATATACATACAAACCTATATATATTAATTATATTATTATTAATATATATAGTAATATTATTATATTATTATTATTAATATAATTATTAATTATTATTAATTAATTATATTATTATTATTATTAATAATAATAATAAAATATATACATATATAGAGACCTATATATACATATATATACTCACCTATATGTATACATATAGATATACATACAGACCTATATATATATATACACACACACCCCTATATATACAGAGACCTATATATATACATATATATACACACCTATATGTATACATATAGATATACATACAGAGACATATATATATATATATATACACACACACCCCAATATATATAATATAGATATATATACACATATATAAATAAAAAGCTTCATATATAGCAAAGCTTTTTTCAAAATGTACATCATGACTTCGGGTGAGCCTGTGGAACTCCCTGCAGAGGGAAGCCTGTGGGGAGGGAGGCTCACTCTCCTTCATGATTCAGCCCCCTTTCCCTCCCCTCCCCTCCCCTGGCCGCTCTGAGGCGGCGTCGTCCCTGTACCTGGGCCGAGGGGAGCGCCTTCCCTCCGAGGCTCCGCCGCCCCTCAGAGCACGCACTGCCCGTCCCTTCTCCACGTTACTCGGGGCAACAGGCTCCCCCTCCGCACCAGCACCATCCGCCGCTTCCCCCGGAAAGCGCGACGCTCTAGCCCTCCGAGGCTTCTCGCTGGTACGTGCACAGCCGCCCCAACGGCCCTCAGTGAAACGGCCGCTCAGACGCCCCCTGCAGCGCGAGCCTCAACGGACGCCGTCGCCACGGCAACACTGACAGGCCCGCAGGCCTCGCTCCCTCAGAACACTCGCCCAACCCCCGCCCAGAAGAACTCCCCCCCTCCCCCCACACTCCGCACACCGCAGCCCCTCTCCCTCACTTCTAAGCAGCAGCACGGCAGGTGACACAAGCACTAAGGATGTAGCTCACCCAAGAAAGATGTGGGACCTGACAAAATAAAGACTCTACTCAACCCTAAGAACACTTTCCTGCGAGTAAGACCCACTGAACTCAGTGGGGTTACTTCAAACATGCACAGGACTGCAGCCAAAAACATTCTGATTCAGTAGTTTCTTTACACACACACACACACACAGGCTGCAGTCCTAAAGACACTTCCCTGGGAGTAAGACCCATTGAACACAATGGGGCTTACTTTTGAGTAGACATGTTTAGGATTGTACCCATAGCCTTACTCACAGAGACCCAAGGTGTCTCACAATGTGACAAAGAGCAGAATCCTAACCATATCTACTCAAAAGTAAGCCCCATTGTGTTCAATGGATCTTACTCCCAAGAAAGTGTGTTTAGGATTGCACCCATTGAACACAATGGGGCTTACTTTAGAACAGGCCATGGCAGGACTGTGCTCAAAATCTATTGAAAGTACAGTAAAATACACTTCATAATATCTATAAAATCCAGCAATAAAACAACGTATCACAGTAGAAATAAAACATTACAATAAAATACGGATTGAAAAAAACAAATGAAAGCACCGGTATCACATTATTTGATTCTATTGCTCTCATGTGGTTAATTTAAACACACTGGGTGCAATCCTAAGCTTGTCTACTCAGAAGTAAGTTCCATTAGGTTCTATAGAAATTACTCTCAGGAAAGTGTGTTTAGGATTGCAGTCTGTAGTACTTATTAAATTTAAAACTATTATTAAAACAGTTACTGTTAAAACTATCATTATTACTATTAAAACTTATTACTATTAAAACTATTTTGTTATTGTTATTAAAATTTAAAACTTTTATATAATTAATTACATATAATTCATTAATTACAAGAAGGCCGCATTGTTCCTGCTCACAAGGAAAAGGAAGACAAACGTTTGGTAGAAGAGCAAATGCACATTTTGGCTCTTCTGCGAATCAACCAGAATGGGGGTAGGCCAATGCACAGACATGTGCCCACCACCCCACACCACCACAAGGAACAGGAGGATGGATGAGTTGTGCTGGCCTAAACTGGTTAGGATTGTGCCCTTGCTGGCACAAAGTGACACCACCTTTAAATCACAAATACAAATATATCTTTCCAAGGGTCTTTCAAAATCTTTCCTATAGAAATACTGACCATTCTGTGGGATCTAAGATATTCAAGTTACAACACACCACATCTGGAAAAATGGAGAAACTACAATTGGACACCTGGTGTAGGATGACCAGAGGCCAAACCCAAAATCACCCCCAGGCACCCCAAAATTCCTGTCCCCCAAGCCAAAATTCCTACCAGTTTGCAGCAACACAACCCACGTAAGTGAATTCAACATGAATGATTCTGACACATATATGTAAGATGCCCTCAAAGCAGTTTGCAGCAACACAACACATGCAAGTGACTTCAACATACATTATTCTGATATGCACTCATTCTCACACACAGATGTAGCATGCAGTCATTCACTCACACACATACACTATGCACTCTCTCTCTCACACACATGTAGCATGCACTCTCTTACACACATATGTAGTATGCACTCACTCACACACATATCCATGCACTCTCACACGCACACACATGTAGCATGCACTCACATACAACTATGCACTCACTCACACACAACTATTCACTCACTCACAAACACAACCATGCACTTTCTTTCACAAGCACACACATGTAGCATATACTCACTGACTCCCACACAACCAACCATGCACTCTCTCACAAGCATACATGTAGCATGCACTCACACACACAACCATGCACTCTCTCTCACTCACACACACATGTAGCATGGACTCACACACACAAACCATGCACTCTCTCTCTCTCTCACACACACACACACTCACCTGCTCCAGGGATGGAGCAGCAGTGGCAGAGAGAGCTGGGATGGCTGGCAAAGTTAAGAGGCAGCAGAGAAGGATGGCTGCAGAGAAGCCTCTGAAGGAGGTGTGCCAGCCGGAGAAGCCGCAGAAGGAGGTGTGCCACCCGGAGAAGCAGCAGTGAAGCTGCAGGAGGAGACATGCCAGCTGGGGAAGCCTCAGGAGAGCAGGCCAGGGCTGTGATGGCCCAGAAATGATTTAGATTTAAAGGGCTAGATGGTCCATAAATGCCCTCAGAATTCTGGAGAGGTTTTTTCCCCCTTCTCTGGATAGCCCCCCCCCCATCCCTTGGCGGTCCGGGTATTTCTGGTCATCTTGTCAGCCTGACCTGGTGTTACAGAGAAGGCTGGTTCAAGGCCTGAACACCCACCGAAACATTTAATGCATGGCCTTCACTTGAAAAGCACTGTCATGTGAAAGATGACCAACAGTACCTTTCTGACCTCCTTACGAAGGCACATAACTTCCAAATAGTCAAATGATATTTCAGTGCAATGATAGAAGAGTGATAAATAGTTGTACAGTACAGGTATACAGTGGTACCTTGCTTAACAAGTGTTTCACATAACAAGCAAAAAGTTCAAAAAATCTTGCTTCACATAACAGGTTCCGCTTCACTTAACAAGCAAGCACGCTATGGGCATGTATGCTATGCAGCCCTGACGCTCCGCATGGAGGCTCTTTGAAAGGGCTGCCGGCCAGTGCTGCTGCCTCTCACTGCCCCCAACTTGGGGGCAGCTGCCTGGAGATGCCAGAGGCAGCTGCCCCTAACTGGCCCAAATGCCCCCACTGACCACCTTGAACCTCCAGCAGCAGCCCAGGTAAACCTCCCAGGAAAGTGTCTGTGATTGCAGTCTCTTAACTATGTCTACTCAGAACTAAGCCCCATTGTGTTAAATGGGGCTTATTCCCAGGAAAGTGTTTTCAGGATTGCAGCCTAAGTAGACTTCATAGGATCATGCACATTGAATGCATGTTTTGAATTCAATTCCAGTGTTTTTCATCATTTTTACATCCAGTTAATATTTTTATATGAATATTTTTGGGGTTGTGGAACCAATCGCCTGAGTTACCATTATTTCCTATGGGACAATCTGCTTCACTTAAAGAGCGTTTCACTTAAAGAGCATGCCTCCGGAACGAATTAAGCTCTTTATGTGAAGCACCACTGTATACTGAATTTTTGAATGGCTCACTAGAGGGCAGTCTTGCATGGATATATATGAGTCACAAATTTAGTGACCACATCAAATTATCACCACTTTTAGCATTCCCAGAATGGACTGAGATTGTCGTTTTGAAAGGCCTTCACATCAGTTTAACTAATGAGAACTCAAAAACAATTTGACAGTGTACAATAATTGAGGCTGCAATCCTATAATGCTTTCCTGGGATTAGCTCCTGCTGAATTCAGTGTACTTTCCTTCTGAGTAAATATGCCATACTGTAATTGCAATGAGTCCCATAACTACTGTACTTTTCATGCGGTGACTACAATTAATTTGACCGCATAATAATGTCAATGTCCATCATCTGTAGCCACTGTTTGTGAAAGCTTCTTAGTGATGTATCAGCAGAAGTTCCCAATGGAAAGGGAGATGTTTATGTGACAAGTTATCATGTTGATCAGGGATTGCATTAATCAACTCTTTATCCACAAATAACTGAGCAAAAATGACTTGCTTTCAACACATTAGGCACTCAGTGCTAGTGATGACACATATTCATTTTATAATGTGAATTCTGTCATTGTTGTTATCATTTTAATAGCAGAGACGTTGCCTCAAGGCCCACAGTTATTAAACCTCCTTGCTTACATTTTTCTTTACAACATTAAAAACTGATGTTTATAGGAAAACCAAAAAATATCATAGCTTCACTTTATAGTCTGTTTTAACTTAGAGTTCAACATGAAGGGTGGCTGCAGAAATCAGGGAAATAGGGAAATTGCACAGAGGTACTAATGTCAGCTACTCCCACAGCAGGCCTCCGTCAGTCTTGGAAGACTATGGTATCGTGCTCTGTGTTGCATACGCTGCATGCGAAGCATGAAAGCCTGGGTTGGATTGTTATGGAGGATAGGCTGTTACCCAAGCAGCAAATCCCCCCTCTCCACGCCACTGAATTAGTCCAATGGAAAGGCAGAGCCAATACGATTGGATCCAGCTGGCGTCGCAGAGCTGGGATAAGGACAGGAGCTCACCTTGTCTTGTGGGGCCAACTCGGGTCTTGAACCCTGGCCTGCTGGTTAACAGGCACAACGTCTTAACCGCTTGCGCCACCCACAGCCCTGATTAATATATGATTTAAATAACATCTGCCTATTTTTATCTGTTCTAGTTGTATGATGTTTCTATGTTTACAATGTATGCATGTAGATACCTGCTTTGGTTTCGAGGATCCACATGCACTGAATAGGGGGAATTTAAGCTTGCTACTATAGATAAGAATACATCTTTTGATTGTTGTGTTCTATATCCAGGATTTACAAGGGAATCTGTTGTTGTAGCAACATCGCTGTATACAGATTTACACTGGTTCTTTGCAAGACCAGGTTCTTCAGAAGCAGGCATCTTCAATCTTTTTTTGTGCTAAGACCCAGTAGATGGTGTAGTTAGGAAGTTGGAATGAGACCTGGAAGATCCAGGTTTGAATTCTACCTTACCCATATAAGCTTCCTGGGTGACCTAGGGCAAAAGTCACTTAAGCCTCACCTACCTCACAGGACTGTTGGGAGGGCAGTAGGAGGGGAGAGCTTAAAGCTTTGTAGGCTGCCCTGAATATATGCATGGGAAACTGGGGTATAAATCCTACAAATAAGGTAAATTAAAGTATTAGATTGGGGACCCACCACAGATGGTCCAATCTTCTGCCCCTTGCTTCCGCACTTGGGACCAAATCTGCCCACTCTCTTGTCCCATCCTTCACATTGTGGGTAATCATGTAAAATAAGCGATAGTGAAACGTTTTTGTTCCTGTATGAGGTGGATTTGTAAGGGCATGCTATGCAAGGATGAAAACCAGCCACACTGCACTGGATCCCATATTGGAGGAGGTAAGTTTGTGCTAGCTGGGCTTAGGTGGGTGGTGAGGTGGACAGTGGCCAGAGGGCATATTGGGAGTGTTTTTGGGTAGGGGAGGGTGAACTGATGGGCAGACCAGGGTGAGAGGGCAGCATGACTGGCCTTGATGGCCTACATCCAGTGGTGGGCTGCAGCAGGTTCGAACTTACTCTATAGAACCAGTTGTTAACGAGAGACAGGACATATAAAGTTTAAAAATAGCCATTTAAAAGTGGCTGCCAGATGGGCATAGAACCGGTTGTTAATTTCTTTGAATCCAATCACTGCCTACATCGTATTTTAAACTCCCCTTTCCAAGCACCCTAACTTTGTTACCAGCCGATTTGGATCTGTGCCAGTGATTTTGCTGGTGTAGATATACATAGCCCCATTGAGGGGCTTGCTTCCTGATACAGGGTAAGGGAAACAAATCCCCTTATTCCAAGTAGTGCAGCAGCCACCACCTACGCTTTACTGGAAATAGCCCAGTCCAGTTGGCCTGTCTATTCCAGCACAGGATAGGATTGTGTGGCATAGAGGAACAAAGTGGCAAGAGTGAAACTGTGAGAATAGAAATCCAAGCACTTTCCCCCTTTTTTTCTTAGCGTTGTAATTTTGCATTGCTATCCCTGTCTTCTAGCTCTAAGATTGTGGAAGATGGCTTTATCTTCACAGTGGGCTGGTTGAGATGCAACTGCTCATTTTCCAGAAAGTAGCTCCTGCCCATTATATTGTGAAGTATTCCCTGTAGAAAGCAACAGAAGGAGGTGGAAGGGACAGGGTCCGACAGGCCATTGCTGGGAGTGAGTGGGCAAGGAGTGGGAGATGGGACAGGAGCAGGCAGTTATGTCAGATCCCATCCCTGTTCCCTGGACAGTATGTTGCTCTGCCCTACTCCGAGTTGTGCCACCGTAATTGGTGAGACTCATCTTTTCCTTTGGTCCACAATAGTGCAACTGGCAGGCCCAAACTTGTGCTGGATATAAATCAGACCCACTCGCCTGCCTGTTCCTGGGTATGTTAGGGTTACACAGTGAACTATCATTCTCCTTAACTCAGCAGGCCTCTGTCAGTCTTGAAAGACTATGGTATCGTGCTCAGCGCTGCATACGCTGCATGCAAAGCATGAAAGCCTGGGTTAGATTGTTATGGAGGATAGGCTGTTACCCAAGCAGCAAATCCCCCCCTCTCCATGCCACTGAATTAGTCCAATGGAAAGGCAGAGCCAATACGAATGGAGCCAGCTGGCATCACAGAGCTGGGCTAAGGACAGCTCACCCTGTCTTATGGGGATGACCCAGGTCTCGAACTCTGGCCTGCTGGTTAACAGGCACAGTGTCTTAACTGCTTGCGCCACCCACAGCCTTAACTCCTTAACTCAGTACTTCATCATCTGCATGTTTCTGCAATGTCAAAAAAAATTAATTGCAGAGCTTTTCAGACTGGAGAAGTCTGATTTTGAACAGATCAAGAGAATATAGGAATGGCAGCTCTCGTTGGCTCGGGAACAATGGGGAAAACATGTACAATGCCAAAGCAGAACTATCTCAAGCCAAATATTAGCAAAAATTATTGTCTCAAGCATTTGGTATCAGATGGTTTTGTAGCATTTTGATCCAAATGATTGTGTACTAGAGGCCATAGTTAATCAAACAGCTTGTGTAGACAGCTTTCTGTGTTGTTGCAACGGGGCTGGCAAATGTCGTCTTGGAGCAACTGTACTAGGGATGCCAATCCTAGTAGAATTACTTCCAGAAGCAAAGGACTGGATACTCCAGCAGTCAAATGGTGAAGATCGGTGTAAACCCGTTGTAGTATTACCTCATCCACCATTCAGTCAAACAAATACTAAAGCTGTTAAGAGGACATCCGCCGAGTACTCTCAATCCAACGACACCCCTCCCCATGGTTAATGGATCTCTGTTTGCCTTCTTTTCCCCACACTAAATGGAGAGCATCACCTCACTTCATCTAATTTTGAAAATTGGGCAATTGAAGATTTCTGAATTATAGTGCGGCATGAAGCACTGTTGTTATGAAACCAGAGATATCATGTAATTTCTTGATGACTGACAACATTTTGAAGGTCATCAGAAAGGAGTGAAATCCGGCAAATTAGGAACGAACTTATAGCAGCCTTAAGAAATCCCTGTTGGAGTCAGAGAACAAATGAGCATGGAAGCTGTGAGCCTCACCAGCCATGTCATTAAATAGAAAGACAAATACCAAGCACCTTAAGGTGAAGAAGTGTTTCCATGACAACAGATTGCTGCTAGAGCTGTTTCTTTAAAAGCGCGCGCACGGCGGGGGGAGCGATTATGATGATCTTTCCGTCTGGTTGTTACTATCTACATTAAGTCAGAAAATCACTCTGTATGTTTTGGGACAGTTGCCTGATGAACAGGAGATTTGTTATCATATCTTGATTTTTTTTCAGCCCTGATCCCAACACTTGTATCTTCTAGGATCAATATGGCGCTACCGAACTTGAGGATTTGCTGGAGCTGAAGGATGGGAGAAAATGAGACAATGGAAGACAGAATTCCTTATTCTTCAGAGATTTCGAGCACAATCCTAACCATGTCTACTCAAAAGTAAGCCCCATTGTGTTCCATGGGTCTTACGCCCAGGAAAGTGTCGTTAGGATTGCAGCAACGGAAAGGCCACATTAGTGCCACTGCTGCCCACCCCCGATGGCACACTCAGCACTGTCACTAGGCACTGTGATACAGAAGGCATCCTGATGGGCTCCTGATGGGTCATCTGGTCTGTACAATCAGTGTGGTATATGAATAGGATTCAGACTTCAATCCTGTGCACTCGTTAGGACTAAGCCCTTCTGAACATGGTGGCACTTTTTTCTGAGTGAACATTTATTGGATAGTGCTGTTAGACACTCTAAAAAAGCCCTGTATTATAGAAAGGATGCTCCAAATCATTGGTGGGCTCCAGCAGGTTCGCACCTACTCTATAGAACTGGTTGTTAACGAGAGAAAGGACATATAAAGTTTAAAAATGGCCATTTAAAAGTGGCTGCCAGATGGGCAGAGAACCAGTTGTTAATCTCTTTGAATCCCATCACTGCTCCAAATACTTCATAATTTTGGTTGCCCTGTTCTGTGTCCACAATGTATTATTATTTTTAAATGGGGCAACCAGAACAGCACACATCAGTCCAAAAGTATTCCAACCATACCACAGATGGATGCATCATTTTAATTTACAGTATTATAATATATTATTATACTAATTTTTAGAATCATTGTTCTTATAACCCATTGCATGATTAGTTTTGTTAACAAAGTTGTTTTCATTGAGCCATGCTTATGCAACACATCCCCAAATCACCATGTTGATTAGTCACTTCCAATTCAGACAACATTCATGCATATATGAAATTAGGATTACTATTAATATTGTTTATAATGGGCTACATGAATTCAAAATGAGAAAGGTTACTGAAATGGAATAGGAAAGCAAAAGATCTCTGGGAAAGGTGATACTTTTCCTCCACTATAAATCATACCTCTTGTAATATTCTACAGGTGGCATTTTTGATCACTACATTCATTTCTTCTCCACCAGAATCAAAAGATGAAACTGTGTTTTTTTTTTTTTGCTGGTTTATTAAATACTATCACCATCAACATCTTGTTTTCATTTCCTACTTAATGCCACCTTAGTGCTAAACTCCATGTTCAAAGCAGACACATGTATTTAAATTCAACAGTCCCTTCTTGTAAAGAAAAACATCTTCGCGAGGTGGTAGCAGGGTGACCAAATGTCCTATTTTTCTATGATAAGTTCTGGATTTTAGCCTCGTTTCCTGGAAAAGAAATCTTCTTTGTCCTCCTTTGTGAGCAGACTGCATGGAGCCTTCTTGAAATTAATAAATTCTATGTAATAAACTATGGATGAAATCCCATGCCTGTCTACTCAGAAGTATTCAGTGGGGTTTACTACTCCCAGGAAAGTGCTCTTAGGATTGCAGCCTAGATGTATAAGTTTCAAATTTAATAATAAGTACTATAATATCATGTTTAAATTAACCACATTAATGTGGTATACTGGTATGTGAGTGTTTTTAGCTTTCATTTGGTCATGGTCCTACATTTATTTTAGGTGTCCTACATTTTTGGGGTCCTTGTCCTATTTTTGTGTTTATACATATGGTCACCCTAGTTAAGAACAATTATCCAAACTTCTGGCTTATCAGTGTAACAAAAGCCTTGATTTCATTCTTAGCCTGAATTCCAACTTACTGGATTTTAGGATGTGTGTAATAAAAATGCTCCTTAACAATGGACTTTTCCATTCCTTCCCACTCCTAACTGAAGTTTTTTTTGGAGTCCCCCCCCCCCCAATTTTGTCTTTACAGGTTGACCATATAGAATGGATGACACAGTGCCTCTACTTTTGAGCATTGCATAAAGAGGGAATTTAGGCAGGTTGAGCTCAACATAGAAAGGTTTAAAAAGCAGCCTAAATTCCCTCTACTATACAATTCTTTAGGGTAAAGGCACTCTGTCCTTCATTCTATATGGTCAGCCTGTACAGTCTTTACAAAGGCTACTGTTTGTCTCGTGGAGAAAAAGCACTGGTCATGTAATGTGTATGTCCTGGAATTCAGCTTTTTATCTAAGATTTGGTTTATAAGTTGTTATTCCACCTCTACAGATGCTTAAAATACACATTTTTAAATGCCTCAAGGCATGCAATTTCGAGTCATTCCCATCAAACATATCGTTATGGTATTTTTGTAAAGAGCCCTTCTGTTTTAGACTGAGAGCATGTAGCTCTTTGCTATTAATAAAGTTTAGGATTATTGTGAAACAGAGCAACTGCTGTTTGTGTACAGCTAGTGTTATACGATGGTGCCATAATTCTCTGTATTTCCCTCTGTTCTGCATCCATTGTTCCATTATTGCCATATTATTTGGCACAACGACACTTATAACTGAGTGTCATTATAGCTGTGCTAATTGAAAACCAGTTTGGAGAGCTATAATTTAAAACTGTTTTATCAACTGATTTAAAGGGCTGTTTTATTTTAAACAGAAAATTACAGTTTTAAAACACCCAAGGCAGTTACAGCCCAATCCTATCTTGTACTAGAATAAGCAGACTGGCATGCCTGTGCTGTACCTAGCAAAAGACTGGGGCTGCTGCTGCACTACTGTGGGACAAAAAAAACCAGTTTCCCCTTAACCTGGGTAACACAGCAGCAGCCTAATGAGTCTACTCAGATCTGTGCCACCAATTCAGGTACCATGTGTGCTTCCTGAGGCATCTGGTGGGCTGCTGTGTGATCCAAGAAGCTGATCCTGATCAAATGGAGGAGCCTCCTGATCCAGTGGAGGCTCTTCTTAATTTTGGAGGTGAATATCAAAGCCTGAGATTGCTGCAGGCTGCCTGAGAATGGGGTTTGGATCAGGCATAATAGCAAGATCCTAGCTCCAACTCCTGCTCCCCATCTCTCCCAAACACACCCACTATCTTCCCACCACTGGCCTGAAATGGTTCCCTCCCATCTCCTCCCCACCCTCCCCCACCTCTTCCAAAACCCTGTGATGGTTGTGACCTCTTCCTCGGTTTCTGTAGTGGCACAGGGAGAGAGCGCATGATCTCCCCCAACCGTGGTGCAGGAGTGCCTTACGGAACTTTTGTGACAATTGTGTGCCAGTGCAAAGGACTTGCCAATGGGTTATACACAGTGATGGGATTCAAAGAAATTAACAATCAGTTCTATGCCCGTCTGGCAGCCACTTTTAAATGGCTATTTTTAAACTTTATATGTCCTGTCACTCATTAACAACCGGTTCTATAGAGTAGGTGCGAACCTGCTGGAGCCCACCACTGGTTATACACCTAGGGTGCAATGCTAACCAACATTCCAGCCCCTTATACTGTAGCTGTGCCAACAGGGCACATGTTGCAACCTGCAGTTAGGGGTGGGGAGTCACTGAGATTTCCTCCAGGCAAGGGAATGGCTTCACCTACACTGGAAAGTTGATAAGGTTTGGGATGCCATCTCTATAAATGAAACTCCTGGTCAGACCCTGAGACCAGACCTAGCGGTATAGTAAGAATAACTGTATGGAGGGGAAAATTTGTTAGCACAACACAGTTAAGCTCTCTTTTCTCCTGCCTCATGATCCTTCCTGCAAACATCCCTCATGGCTGCGATAACTGATAAACACTGTGCTGGGCTTGATGATGATGATGTTAAGAGGGATGAAAATCTCAGTAACTTTCTGGAGACATGGAAGAAAAAACAGCTTTCATGTGCAGGTAGAGCAGAGTGAGATTCGCAAATAGTTTTATTGGACTTTTCTCTATAAAAATGTGTTGTAAAAGTGACCCAACAGCTCTTCCTTTCTTTTAACTGGAGCTTTTGGGGACATGTTCCTATATAACTGTCATGATAGGAATAAAGCAAAAAGCAATGACCCTCAGTTCAGTACCTCAAATTCTAGAAAGGTATTTGGAAAGTAGAGTTTTATTTGAGAGGTGTCAGCATTTGGAAACTACCATACTTTTCAGAGGCTAAAATGATGGGCAGGCTGCATGTGGCCTGTTCATGTTGAAACCATAGGTAATGTTTTATGGGCTTAGGTTTTGACAGTTCTAAAAATACTGATGGGCAATCTGAGTCAGTTGTTGCTTTTCAGTGTTTTAAGACGACATCTTTGAATGCTATTTTACATTTGAACATGTGATAGCATCGGGAGTGGGGCCGAGGACTCATGCCCTTCAAAACAGCTGTGGAAGAGGGATCCACAGTGATCTACTTCTGTACCCCTCACCTTGCTCCTTCTTCCCTTGATCTCTCTGGGACTGGAAGAAGAAGGAGCAGGTTCCCCAAATGTCTTTATAACACTTGAAGGACCACTTGAAGGAGCAAACTGAAGAGGCATGAAAAATCAGTGCATCTCTGTGGCAGGCCAGAGGGAAGTGGAGGCAGATGGAGTAGGAGCACCCTGATACAAATGCTCCTTCTGTGCATCTTTCACTAGACTATGGCTGCAATCCTAAAGGCACTTTCCTGGGAGTAAGACCCATTTAACACAATGGGGCTTACTTTTGAGTAGACATGGTTAGGATTGTGCTGTATATCTTTAACGTTATACATCATGGATGGACCAGTGCTGGTTGTGCTTGATTTGTGTTCTGTGCTATATCTTTTTGATCATCGAGATCAGCATACAATATGAAAGAAATAGCAAAGATACAGCTTTGAAGGCCAGTTGGCTTATTCAGTATGTAGGTGTTTGTAAGACTTCCAAGGCTCAAGTTGACTATCTGAGCCACTATAATTTACTAGCATTGTAATATTGATTTTTTTAATATATAAAAGCAGAAAAATTGATCTCCTGGCCTTCTCCCCTTTCTTGTCATCTCCCTATCCATATTTTTCCCCTTGGGAGTGCATTGATTTCTTAGTTCAGTGGTTGAGCCCTGCAATGAATCACAGATTTACAGCGATGTGCCTCTGAGCTCAGGAAAGGAAGTTCTATCAGAGTTTAATCAGAGTCCTTTTCTCCCCAAACCTCCAGACTGTATCACAATTAGATTAATCTCAGTTTGAGAATATTTTCTGACCTCTGCAACTGAGTTAAATGCAACACACAGAGATGTTTTTTGCTTAAACGCCTACTGAGTTTAAGAAATAAATTACCAAATTTGTTCACACTACAGCTGAAAGCCTTCTTATGTTTATCATGATGGAGCTCTGCCTGGGAGGCTATTTTGATGACAAAATATTACCCCACCTTGATTCCCCTCCCAAGACTTCCACAATATTTTTCTTGTAACCTTAATTCATCTTGGCTTTTTATTATGGAAGCATACATGTAGACTTGGCGCAGTATGGATTTTAGTAGTATTTATTTTAATTACATTTATATAGTACCCTTCTTCCATCCTTCTCAGAGCACTGTAGTTTATTTCTCCCCTTCTTTTAATTTTCACAACAAGCTTATGACATAGAGCACAATCCTAACCATGTCTACTCCAAAGTAAGCCCCATGGTCTTCAATGGGTTTTACTCCCAGGAAAGTATCTTTAGGATTGTAGCCATAGTGACTAAATGATCATCCAGAGCAGGCGCCTCTAAAGTTTTTGGCAGGACGGCCGCATCATCTCTCTTACACTGTGTCAGGGGCCAAAAAACTAATTTACATTTCAAATTTGAATACATTTACATAAATTTACATATAAGAATGTACGTATTGGAGTGGATTACAAGGCTTGCCCAACGGCCGGATAGGGGGGTCTTGTTGGGGGTCATGTTTAGGCTTGCTGAGGGCGACGTTTGGCCCCTCATTTGGGGTTTTGAAGACCCCTGCTCTAGATAAGTAAGCTTTGTAGCTAGCCAGGAGTTGTGAACTTGGCCTCCCTGCTCTGAGAGCCCAGTCCTAACTCATGCTAGCCCAGAGTGCACAGAATCACTGATGGAGGGTCCACTGCTATGGGCTATCTAGCTATCATCTATCCATCTATCTATTAACACTGTTTATATACCACTTTTCAACTAAAAAGTTCGGAAAGGGGTTTATAAAGAAATTAATAGCTATTTTTAATTAATAGCTAATTTTTACCGTAAGTAAAAAAAATAAGTTAATTACCATAATAACTAGTAGCTCGAGAGAGGAAAGTAAAGAACATTTTTACTTACCTCTGCAAAAAGCTTCTTGTTCTTCAGTTCATCTCCTCAGACCTACATCAGTTCTTTAGCTGGTGAAAGATGAGGCAATTCTGGAAGGTAGGGCAGGACTTGGCAAGGGTCATAATATCTCTCATGCTTTAGTGCTGCTGAGATCTTTACTGGATCAGGCTGGATCTCCTGCCTCCAAATTGCCCTGAACTGGTCCCCTACCTGCCCCATTCCACCCATGATCCTCTCCTGAACCACCTCCAGATTAACTAGCAACCGTGAAGGATGGCAGAGGTTCTTCAGACTGGTGGCACTGTGTGGCCTCTGGAACTTTGCATTGGTGTAGCTGTCCTGTAAAATGGTGGAGAAGCCCAGGAGTTATAGCGGTGAATTGCAAGATCCACCATTATAAAGCTGAGATAGGATTGAGCTGTTTAGAGTAACATGTTATTGACCACACCACACTTAACTCTGTGTTTTGTGCTACTTTCTCTTCTGAAGGCACAGTCTTGAAAACATGGATATAAACTGGATTACTAGAATTTCTAGAACCAGAATCCCAGAAGATGAGATTTTAATTACCGTAGTATCTTGTTGAAATACTGATGGCATACTGAGACGCCATCAAAGCAGTCGTGTCAATAAGGTTTGTTTCATCTAGTGTGTGAGGCCAACATGTCACCCCCTACGATGAATCTTCTCCTTCCATATAATAGGTTGGCAAAACCCTGGGCAATGGATATAGGGACCCTAACCTGGTACATACAACTTTTTTTTTCTTACATCACTCAAGGTGTAATACAAAGCCGCCATCTGGGTGGCTGTCAAAAATTACAGTATGGCACGTTTGTGTGGTCACCATTATTTGCATTTTATCAATAGGGAGCTAATAGAATGGGACTTGGTCAAGCCCTCATAATGTGTGGTACCTTAAATTTAGTTAATCATGACTAAGCGAATAATTCAATCCATTCAATCCTAGAATTGCTCCCATTTACTGGGAGCAAGCCCCACTGATTATCACTGCTCAAAGCATATACTATAAATACAAATCTGTAACTTATCCCCAAATGCAGTAGCACACCAGGGTAGTTTCAATTCTAATATACTGAAAATAAAATACACATTGAAATGAATGGGGATCCAGCTGAAATTGGCTCACAACACACCCAGAGGGTTCTGACCCACAGTTTGAGAAACACTGCGCTAAGGGGAGAAAGGCAGACCCAGCTGTCAAATTGTTCATGGGACTGGGAAAAAAGTCTGGATTTGTGAATGGAGATGAGTGGGCCTGGAGGTCTGTAAGATGACCAGAGAGTTTATAAGCAAGGAACTGTCTGGCTTGTTGAAGCCAAATGGCTGCTACCCTCATTAACTTTGCCTGATCCAATCGGTCTTTTGATAAGTGATGCTTGCTCAAAATTCATTTCCAGATTGGGCATTGAAATCTAGACTTGAGTTGGCATGAGAGGCAACTCTCATTGATTTCAAATGCCAACCAGAATGGAGGAGGGAAGCCCTTTTAAAAAAAAATGTCCCCCCTCCTCCACACAGTGAAAAAAAATCGCTGCTCATAACCGTCTCTGGTGATACTTGAATAACTGCTCAGCTGTGATTGGCATCACAAAAGTGCCTTTAAAAGCAGCAAAGCGAACAGCACAGAGGCTCAGCAGTGCTTTGTGGGCCCTCCCTCCCACTTTGATTTTCTCTCCCTTTGGAGCAACAGCAAACTCGCCAAGCATCCAGATTTTATTTGACGGAATATGAGAGTGCTCAAAGGAGAAGCCAATGGTATCTTTATAGTAGCAAAAATAATAAATGTTTCCATTTGCGGAGTACTTAGGAGGCTACATAGAAAAAATAACACCTATTGCTAACTCTGAAGCTATCTGGAGAATTAGGCCCAACAAAGGGCTGAAGCAAATACAGTGGTGCCTCACGTAAAGAATGCCTCACGTAAAGTATGTTTCACGTAACAAACAAAAATTTCTCTAGGATTTTGCTTCATGTAACAAACTGTGCTTCATGTAAAGAACACATTCGTTGGCAGTTGGGGCAGACGCGCTGGCCGGCAGCCTGTTTAAAAAGCATCAGGGTTGCCTAGCGCACCTGCCCATAGTGAAAGCAACACTTCCATGCTGTTCCTCCTGTGGCCAGACATCCGCTGGGCAGAGGGAGAGAAGAGCAGTGGAGAAGAGGGAAGCAGCTCAGGGCTAGGCAGAAGGGAGCAGGGGAGAGAGAGAGAGGCTCAGGATGAAGAGAAGGAGAAAGTGGGGAGACACTTGGAAAGTGTCTTGGATTACAGAAGAAAGTGTCTTGGATTGCAGCCTCCTAACCATGTCTACCAGAAGTAAGTCCCATTGTGTTAAATGCGTCTTACTCCCAGGAAAGTGTCTTTAGGACTGCAACCTTAGTAGACTTCATAAGATCATGCACACTGAATGCATGTTTTGAATTCAATTCCAGTGTTTTATCATCATTTTTACATCCAGTAAAAATATATATATATATTTGAACAAACTATTTGGCATTCAAGAATTCAAACTATTTGGCATTCAACAATTACTCCATTTTGTTGATTCATTTACATTCTTAACTAGTGAAAGCATACCTGCATTGTAGGAGTAAAATTCCCCATATGCCATCCCCCCACTGAGCATCAGCCGTCCATGCAAATCCACCCCCATGGACATCATTCCCTTATGCATATCATACCCCCATGCGCATCAGTCCCCCATGCGCATTAGTCCCCATGTGCATCATTCCTCCATGCACATCATCTCCCCATGCGCATCAAGCCCCCATGCCCAACACCCCCCATGCACATCATCCCCCATGCACATCATTCCCCCATGTGCATGGACGCCCCATGCGTATGGATGCCCCATGCACAACTTCCCCATGTGCAATATCCCCCATGCACAACATCCCCCATGTGCATTAGTCCCCCATATGCATCCACCCCCATGTGCAACACCCACCATGCACATCAACCCCCCATGTGCAACATCCGCCATATGCATCATCTCCCAATGCTCATCAACCCCCCATGCACAGCGTCCTCCCCAGTGCATCTCCTCCTTCCAAACATCCCCCCCCCAGTGGCCCAGGCACCGAGCACCAAACTGACTGGACGTTGGTCAGCCTTCCATGTTAAGTATAGGACAAAAACACGTTGTACCCCCTTTCAGCCCCTTAAGGGTGAAATTTCTCAACATCGGTTCTTGGTGGGTGTACATGTGACATAAGGAACACCCTCCCCAAATTTCATGCTTCTAGGTTCGGGGATTGGGGCAGAGCATCCCTCAGACACCAATTCTTCAATGCAAAGTATAGGGAGGAAAATGTGTTGCACCCCATTTCACCCCCTTCTGGTTGGAATTTCTGAAAACCGGTTCTGAAAACCTACCCCAAATTTCATGCTTCTAGGCCCAGCGGTTTTGGCAGGGCATTGATGAGTCAATCAGTGACCTTTCGTTTTTATATACAGTATATAGAAGATTGTTATCCAATGCAAGTTATAGAACTGCTGCTGTAGGGAAGAGATACTTGTCCCTCTCCCTGTAATAGGGCTATGGGAGATCCAGTATGTCTATTCAGACCTAGTCCACCTATCTGAGGAGACAGGAGCAGCCAGAGGTCTCTCCTTCTCTCCCACTCCTGACCCACCTGCTGCCGATCCGCACCCTGAAACTTCCCTCTCACCTCCTCCCTGCCCCCACAGACTCAAGTCAAGACCCAAAGGATTTTTCCCAACACTGCCCCACTATATTACTTGCTTCAGTGGACCTCGGTAGATCTGGCGATGTGCATAATTTTTTAGAAGGGTTCTATAGAGATTCTTCTCACATGTAATCTCAATCGGTGTAACTGTACAAAGCCAGTTGGGAAACTTCTGAATGTTAAGGAATGAGAAAAGCAGGCCGATCATTTGCTGACAAATTTTTGTCACATTCAAAAGTGACAGAACATACAAAACAGAAGTGTTTCTTTATGGCAAGGTCAAAGAGATTGTTTTTGTTAAACATAAAGCTATATAAATATGAAAAAGTAATGGGATCCATGTGACAACAGCATCTGATGTTTAAAATAGCCTGCATAAATATAGATCTGGAATAAATCATTTTGGCTGCATTCCTACTGCAAACAAATTTTATTGAATGTTGAATCCAGAAACACACAATAGGATACCCATAGGAAAAATATGTATGGTTCCTTCCTAATTTTACCTTCTGCAGGTGCAGTGGCTGTTGCATCAGCCTAGGGCATTGCCCTGGGGCCAGATGCGGCCTTCAGGGAATCTCCATCTGGCCCTTGGTAAGCCCCCTCTATCCAGCCCTTGGGCAAGTCCCAAGATCCTCCACAGGCAAAGGGAGCTCAGCTTTCCACAACTCAAGAGGGTATTCTGAGGGCTGGGAAGGCTGCATCCAGCTTCTTTCTCTGTGTATGAAAGTGCTTATGAACTGCTTTGAAGATCATGCTCTGTGTGTGTGTTGGAAAGTGTTTGTGAACTGATTTGGATTCATTCATTCATTCATTCATTCATTCATTCATTCATTCACAAGTTCCAATTTGAACTTGTCCACAAAGTTCAAATTCATTCATTCATTCACAAGTTCCAATTCATTCATCCACAAATTACATTCACAAGTTCCAGTTTATTCAAATTTGAAATGTAAATCAATTTTTTTTCTTCCGGCCCCTAATACAGTATCAGAAAGGGGGTCTCTAAACCCAGTATCTCTAAAGGGGGTCTTTATTTCTAAAGGGGGTCAGTATCTCTAAAGGGGGTCCAGAGGAGAGCGACATCGTAAGTTTTTGCAAGAAAGTGACATCGTAAGTTTAGAGACTCCTCGCATAGGGTGTTGCAAATGTGCAGTAAAGCATGTTTGTGGCACCAATTCCACTGGTGAAACATTGAACATTACAGAAGTGGTAGAGAGCAGAACTGGGGAAGAAAAGAGATAAAACAGGGCAGGAGGACCAGGGGGAAGAGATAGATTATGATTGATAATGCCATTAGGGAGATAGTCCACCTTGCTTCTCCACTCATAACAGTCTCCCATCCAAAGTCTCCCATCCAAAGCAGTATTTCATTTCAATACTGGGGTTAATTCTGCCTTGACTTGATGGACTTGATGCTCAGCCACTCTCTCTCTCTCATGACATAAGATTACCATTCTTGCCTATCTCTTCTTCAGCAAAAGGTACTGTGAATGGCAGGCTGCAAATGCTTGCCGGAATACATTGCATCCAAGGAAGTAATAATAGTGCAGCTTCTTGATGAAAAGGGGCAGAAACAAATCCCCCAGCCTGCCAAATCATATGACCAGAATCTTTGCAGCAGATGGAAGATGCTTGTAATGCCCAGCTGGAAAGCATTTTGAACAGTCAAGAAAAATCTGTTCCAAATATCCTCCATTCACCATTCCCTTGGTGTGTTTGCTCACAAACTCTGGCATGCATGGCTTGTCTCTCTTGCCACTGAGCCTTTCGGTGTGACCTCAAGGCCTCATTTTCTGAGCCTGGTTGTTAAATATGAATGTGTTTGTCTGCTTTTCTCAACTTGACACCTTTAAATATGGGACAACCCAATCCGAATCTGTGCTGGAACAGGCAGGCCAACTGACTTGCATTGTCAATGCATGTTAGGGGTGGCAGTTGTGGAAACATCAAATGTATCCTTGTGCTGTGGCCCCTGCAACATGCTGCTTCCTGGCCCAAGGAGACTCATCCAGCCACATGAAACTTCTCACAATGTCCCCAGGTACTTCAAAAAACCTTCTGAGAGCTCTAAAAGATCAAGGTGTCCCCTGCAGGTTGCCTTGCTAATTGTGACCGGCTCTAGGGTGTGGTGCTTATCCTGTTTCTAGAGCCATAGAGCCAGCATTGTCCTTAAAACACCTCCATAGACATGGATGTAGACACCTCTAGGGTACCATTAAACAGTACTTCTGGGCCAGACACAAATTCCAATGCTGGATGTTCAAGTAGCAGATGAAGGGCAAATTTTCAATCCTGGGTTCATCCTGATTCCAGAAAGGTATAATATGTCTATGTAGACCAAGCGTGGCTGGAGTTAGAGGGGTTTCAGACACACAGACAGGCAAACAGAATTAGTCGTTTATTTGTTTATTTATTTATTTATTTATTTATTTCCCGCCTTTCCTCTGTTAACAATAGATGCCCAAGGCGGCTCACAATAATTAAATAAAAATATACAATAAAACATATATCCAAAAACAAAATTAACAGAATTAAAGAATATCCTCTCATCTGCTGCAATCCTAAAGACACTTTCCTGGGAGTAAGACTCATTGAACACAATGAGACTTACTTTTGAGTAGACATGGTTAGGATTGTGCTCAGAGGTGGGCTGAAGCCGGTTCAGGCCAAATCGCGCGAACCGCTTCCTGTTTCTGACCCCCCGCCACTGATTTGGTGGCTAGGGGGGGCCAGAAAACTGGGCAGGCTGGTTTGGCACCCGGCCCCACCACTGCACTGCGCATGCGTCAACCTTCCAACAAAGGTTGACACATGCACAGTGCGTCCTGAAGCTGGCTGGATGCGCTTCAGGATGCAGCTTCAGGACGCAGTGAGCTTCAGGACACACTGGGGTTGGGACCCACCCCTTGCTCCGCCCACCTGCACCCGCAGCGCACTGGAGTGGGTGGTGTGCCCTCCCCAGCCCTGCCGCTGACCCTCCCCGGCCCCGCCACCAGCCCCGACTTGCCCCCTGCCCACTTCTGGCGAACCGGATGTTGGGCCAGGGCGGGCCCACCCATGATTGTGCTCATCGCCTCTGTGTCACCTTCTTAGCCTTATTCTTGCACCAGATACCTATCAGGCACAAATGCAAGGAGTCCCAGTGCAAAGTGGGAGGTTTACAAAGGTATAAGGAGAAATCATTCTCCTTTCTCCTCTAAAGCTCTTGATCCGCTCCCGCTATATGCAGCACCCTAATTTTCAGCATAGCTGATTTGGGTTGGGGGTGGGGAGGAATAAGATTGGCCCCTAAATGTTTTGCCCCAAAACCAATGGTTTAAGATGCAAATTTGTAGTCAGCACTCAGTTGAGATCATGCAGATAAGCCAATGATGACATGGAAATCGTTTTTAATGTGACTCATCCTGAAATGATGGGGTATCTTCTGCTGCATTTTCTCCTGTGTGAATTGTTTTCAGGTGAATGATCTCCCTATATGGCAATTCTGCCAGAAGGGTAAGAATAATTCACAGGAAATGAATATGGATCTGATACTACAGTGGGTAGTGCCAGATAAAAATGGATTTCTATATTGAAAGTGTACTTTATAAGACAGTATCAGGCTCTTCAGTCTGCGTAAATGTTGTTTCCCACTCTTTATAAATGGCACAGCATGCTCACATAATAGATTTCTGGTCAGTAAAGGGATAAATCATATAAATAAATTAACAAACACAAATGGGTAAAACACAGCTTCTGTTGTACTCAAGATTGTACTCAAGAATAAAGAAACAAATATGCTAAGACATTCGTATTAATATCCCAGCTGTTTGTTGAAACAATGAAAAGCCTCCTGCAGTCATACAGTTATAGTACATGCTTTCTTGATCCCATTACCTCTTGGGCTTCTTCTGATCCATGTCCCTGTGCTCCATGTGATGTTTTCTCATCAGCCTCACAAACCTTCCATTCATGTCCTGCACAGAAAATGTACTGATTCTTGACTGATTCTTCTAGAGATGGCATTGGAAATTGGTTGGGTTGAACACCCTCATTAGAGGGTGGGCTATCCAGGCAGTCTGGCACTTGTAGAAGCACTTAGAAGAAATTATAACGTACCACCAGAGGAGAGATGGCAGTGCCATTGAGGTTTTCCATCAAGTTCATCTTCCTCTGGTACTGGTACTGGTACTGGTACTGTATCATTTCCTTTAGCAGTATCAGGTTCAAGAACAATCCATGAAATCAAAACCTCTCAGCCTACGGTTAGAGTAGGGAGACAGGCAGCCCCACCAACCCACCCACAAATACAATTTGCATTCTGCATAGATATTATTCCTGGTTGACCTTGGCAATTCTTCCTTTCTCTTCCTCAAGATATTACCCGTTATGAATGGAGGAACTTCATCAACACATGCATTTACACTTCGTTGCAGTGAGAAATTTGTATTCATTGAAAACCAATGTGGATTCTCCCCACCTCTCCCACCCCATTCTGGCAGTGTCAAAAAAGAAGACGCTGCCAATAACAATAGAAAACAAATTTGAGAGAACCATCTGCTATGATTGCTCATATGTCTTCTGTGGTTTGGGGTGGAGGAGGGAGACCAAATTGGGACAGCTTTTGTAGCAATTAAAAACAGACACAATTAACACAAGAACACCATAATCGATATACATCATGGCAGGCGTTAGTGCAGACTTCTTAAACAAGATGACTGATTCAGTGTCATTTTTAAGAATCAAAATGGGGAATGTTCTTTGAGGCAACAGTGGCCTTAATCATGAGTAGCCTTACTGAAGCCAATGAAACAGGCAGTGCGATCCTAACTTGCATTGGAGCAGGCAGGCAGGCTTGTCTGCACTGCATCCAATGCAAGATTGGGGTTGTTGCTGCACTACTGCAGGGCAAGAGGAAAGTATTTTCCTTACCCAGAGTAGAGCAGTAACAGCTTGGTGCAACTCTTTATACCAAGTCCCCCTCCTCACAAGGCATGGCAGACGTGATTTACAGCATGCTTTAGGAAGATCTGCTTTACTGGTGACTTGCAACTGCCCAAGTGGCCCCTCTGGATTGCTTGGTAATGGCCCAATCCTATCCCTGGTTATGTTATTGCATGCAGCCATGCCATTAGAGGCTGCACTTTATGCTTTGGTGGAGGGATGATCAGACACCTTTTAGAATTTTTTAAAATTACTTCTTGGTAATAAAAATGGTGGAACACCTATGAGACTCCTTGGATAGCCAACCAGCCATTTTGTTGGCTATGTCTATGGAGACATGCACACACTTGGGAGACGTTTTGGGAATATGGTAGCAAAGCCTCTTGCCGCCTGCACCTCACCTCTTCCCATTTGTGACAGTGGCCTGATAGTGCACAACAGTAACCTCGTTTTAAGCTGCTACAAAGTGGATTAGGCTGCAATCCTAAAGACATTTCCGTGGAAGTAAGACCCATTGAACACAGTGGGGCTTACTTTTGTGCAGACATGGTTAGGATTGTAATCTTAAGCAAGTAGATCATTCACTCTGGTAGTTCAAGTCCTCAACAGAGTTGAGGCCGAAGGCTGCCATCCTGGCACATGCATTTACTTGAGAGCTCCATTTAACTCAGAAGGGCTTGTTTCTGAGTACATATGCATAGGATGGTGCTGTTAGTTGATTATTTCCTATTGCATTCTGTTACCAAGAAGCTAATCCCAATGCTTTTGAAACGTCATTCATCATAATCTCTTATGATTTGTGGCTGAATTGTTGATTAATAGTCCCATGAATTAGCTTTTTGCATGCTTCCTTCCCCACAGATCTACAAAAGAGGAATGCACCCCTCTTTGAAACTTTTATTCTTACCAAATGGTGAAGTGCTTATTGATTAACTGGTTAGAAAAATTAACTGAAATAGTTTGATTTATTTATTTATTTATTTTCCTAATTTATACCCCGCCTTTCCTCCTCTACAAGACGGAGCCCAAGGCGGCTAACAAAGAAGAATAAAACACCATTAAAATCACTAATAAATACAAGTTAAAACATAATTAAAATACAATTAAAATACATTTAGAATGGATAAAAAGACTAACAGGACAATCCAGAGCAACTAATCTGTCCACATAAGAGCCCTTAGGTTGCCGTATCTAACACTAGGTTGGAGCAACTGCAAGATGCTCCAGCCCAGTTACTCTGGAAGAGGCTTAGGGCAGAGCAAGGCAAGATAGGGTGCCCTAAGAGAGGTGGACCTGCTCTGCCCTAACTGGGGCAGCCTAAGCAGCTCAGGAGAGGCAAGTTGAGGGTGTGTTTAGCATTGCCTAGGGCAGAGCAGTTACTCTGAATCCAAAGCCTGTTTCCAAGGCAGAAATGCCCTCTTCCAGCCCTCAGAGTTATACCACCCCAGGAGCAGGTATAGTAATGAGTAGACCCATAGGGGTCCATGATAAGGCCCGAGTAAGAATGGCAGTGTTGACCAAAAATCTGAGTTCTTGGCCAGCCTAGCTGCAACCCCTTCCTCTCAACCTCAGGATATGGAACAAACTACGGCTGCCCACAAACCTCAGGATACAGCAGGCCACTCCAAGAAGCCCCTTGTATTCACTGTAGAATGTACTGGCATCTCATCAGGGACTCCTTATAAGGCAGGCACCCAGTGGCGTCACCAGGCTGGAGCGGTTGGTGTGGGCTGCATTGGGGATGCGCTCCGTATGGGGTGATGTGCCAGAGGAGTTTGACTGTCCTTTGGCAGGCCCCGGGCGTCAGCACACCCATTCAGGCCTGCTCCAAGGCGGAGAATCAGCCAGAAGCTGCCACTTGTCTGAGGAGCTGGCCTGAACGGCCATCTGAGGTGCACTGCGCAGAAACACACTGAGCATGCCAAACAGCTTCAGAGGAGACTTCCTTAGAGCAGAGAAAGTCCGCGCCTCTGCACAGCCATTCGGCCTCACTCAGGAGGCAGAGCGGCAGCCAAATAGCTTCAGAAAGAGTACTGCACAGGCACCAACTCTGACGCCTGCACAGTCTCCCCCGAAGCCAAAAGGCTTCAGAAAAGTACTGCGCAGGTGTCAGAGATGGTGCCTGTGCAGTACCCTTTCTGAAGCCAGTTGGCTTCAGAAACAACTGCGCAGGTGCCAACTTTGGTGACTGTGCAGTCCAGGTGGGGGGGTGCGCATCCCAGGGATGACGCACAGACTTCCGCACCAGGTGATGTGTAGAGTCATGTCACCACTGTAGGCACCACAGCTGTTCCTTGTTCAGTGTGATCTGAGGGGTGTCTCCTCAGGAGCAAGTCTTCCCCTTGTGTCAATTACTTAGCATGCTCTGGAGCAGTTAGGGCAGCCCAGGCTTCCTGACTCTCTGGATTCAGCATAACTTTCTGCTCTGGATACAGAATAGTTAGGAGAGTGCAGTTAGGTCAGAGCAGGCTGAATTTGCTCTGGATTGTGTCCTAAGGGCACAATCCAGAGTAACTACGGGGAGTCCTTGCTCCGGTGTAAGAACAATTTGCTGTGGATTGCAGTATGAATTTCCCATAGGTTTTCATTAGATGTTGCAGTAACTACGGGTACACGTAATGTCTCTTACGTGCTCCCGTAGTTACTCTGGATTGTAGGGCCAGAACAATTAAAACAAGCTAAAAAACATTGGTTAAAAACAATAAAATAAAACAATAAAACAACTGCCCCCCGACCTCCGCCCCGTTTAAAATGCTTTTTTAAAATAAAAGGTTTTAAGGCTCCGCCTGAAGCTCTGCATTGAGGGAGCTTTCCTCAGTTTTAAGGGGATTGGTAACTGTATTATGAAATATGGAAATGGAAATGAGAGCTGATTCATATTAACATATTCATATTAAAATCATATGAGCTGATTCATAGTAACACCTGATTGATATTAACATATTCTGATCCATACAGTATCAGAATTACATCTTACTGGCTCTCAGAGCAGGCAGTATCATGGGAAAGTTTTGAGAACATCCGCTTTGTGTTCCATAGGCTATTGTGTTTTTATTTTCTATTTAATTGGCCAGAACTTTTGATAGACTATAGCTGTTCTAATGCAGTTTGTGTCACTGCATTCTGCATTAAATTACCTTTCAATATGGTACCTTTCATGATGGTATTATCATTCATACATATCTCGTTTTTCACAATATTAGCCCATAATGTGAATCTCAGCTTGTTGCCCCCACTACAGCTTGTTGCCCTGTGCATCCTTCTTGGGATATTTGGCATCGTTTCTTCTTAATGGATTAATTGCAGCCAGTAACAAACTCCTCGAAGCAAGAGCACTAATATGTTATTTCTTTTTCCATTTCTACATTAAATATGGATGTTATGTGAACTCTTCAGAATTATACGGCTTTAAGGACTGGAAACATTCAGTCTGGTTTCTTCCTTGAAAGTACACAATTTGTTTTCACTATCTGAGAGAAAAATGGATCACTTCACCGCTATAAAAAAACATGGTAGAGTACCTCTCTTTTATAAGGAATGCCATGGCATTAGATGACATGGCACAGAGACCACTAGATTCCATCCAACATTATTATTATTATGAAAATACTTTCCCTATTATCCAGAGTAACTATAGGAGCACATAAAAGACATTTACGTTGACATAGTTATGACACCACCTAGTGAAAACCTATGGGAAATTCATATTGCAATCCAGAGTAAATTGTTCTTTCATCAGAGCAAAGACTCCCCATAGTTACTCTGGATTATTTTATTTATTTATTTTATTTACCCAATTTATACCCCGCCTTTCCTCCCCAACAGGAGGGAGCCCAAGGCGGCTAACAGAGAAGAATAAAACACCATTAAAATCGCTAATAAATACAAGTTAAAACATAGTTAAAATACAATTAAAATACAATTAGAAAGAATAAAAGACTAGCCCTACAATCCAGAGTAACTACGGGAGCACGTAAGAGACTTTACGTGCACCCGTGGTTACTGCACCACCTAGTGAAAATGTATGGGAAATTCATATTGCAATCCAGAGCAAATTGTTCTTACACCGGAGCAAGGACTCCCCGTAGTTACTCAGGACTGCGCCCTAAGAAACAATTAAAAACAAGCTAAAAACATTGGTTAAAAACAATAAAATAAAACAGTAAAACAACTGCCCCCAACCTCTGCCCTGTTTAAAACGCTTTTTTAAAATAAAAGGTTTTAAGGCTCCGCCTGAAGCTCTGTATTGAGGGAGCTTTTCTCAGTTCTAAGGGGAGGGAGTTCCACAGCCGGGGTGCCACCACCCAGAAGGCCCTATCTCTGGCTGCCACACCTCTCACGTCTCTTAGTGGTGGCACAGTCAGTAGGGCCCCCTCAGATGACCTTAGGTGACGGGTCAGATTGTACAGAAGAAGGCGGTCCCTCAGATACCCTGGACCCGAGCCATTTAGGGCTTTAAAGGTCAGGATGAGCGCTTTGAATTCAGCCTGGAAACGAATGGGCAGCCAGTGTAGTCGCTGAAGCAGTGGCCCGACAGAGTCGAACCGATAAGCTCCAGCAACCACACGGGCTGCCACATTCTGGACTAGTTGAAGCTTCCGGACCATCTTCAGAGGCAGCCCCACATAGAGCGCGTTACAATAATCCAGTCTCGATGTCACTAGGGCATGGGTCACCGTGGTCAGATCCAAGCAACTCAGGTATGTTTGCAGCTGGCGGATCAGCCAAAGCTGAGCAAAGGCTCCCCTGGCCACAGCCACCACCTGGGACTCCAGGAGCAGCTGCGAATCCAGGAGAACCCCCAAGCTGCGAACCTGCTCCTTCAGAGGGAGTGCAACCCCATCCAGAACAGGATGATATTCCAATACCCGAGTCGAGGACTTCCGGACCAGGAGAACCTCTGTCTTATCAGGATTTAATTTCAGCTTGTTCACCCTCATCCAGCCCCCCACTGCCTCCATTATGCCGTTTGTTTAGTTGAATAAATTGCCTCGCTAACATATCATCATACTTGTTGCTCTGATACACTTGAATTTGGAAACTCTTCTTTCCAGATGAAAATCATTTGTTTTTGGTACCATGAGTGCCTAACTTGCTGTGACTGCTCTGTGTTCTGCTATTGTCCATGTATTTCTTGCTGGTTTTGGTCTTCTAGCACCTTTTTAGAGCCTTTACCTGCTTGCCTAGCAGAGGGCACTGAGTCCTGTAGCCAGTTTTTCACCTGGTGTCCAAGGACTCCAGCATCCTGCACAGTCCTTGTTGATAAATAATATGGCATGAATTTCCTTTCGATTTTGATACAGCATACAGAATAGGTTGTAAGCACCTTTGTTTTTTCAGCAAGAGCTTCTCTGGCCTACCAATAGGTATCAATATTTGTGAGCCTACCAATAGGAAAGCTACCACCAGCTTAGATTTTTGCCTCAAAGTAGTCAAACACCATCACCAGAAGGAAGTGCCTTTATTGGGAATTATTATTAGGTTTTTCAACACACACATATACACATGGAAAATAGTTTTCCAAGCAGTTCACAGTGCAAAATGTATTTTTAAAAATTGCAAATTTACTGCAAATATCCTCATTTGCAGTACAGATGGTGTGAATCAATGTTTGTTTATGCATACTTCATGTTCATATTATATACAGGTACATATGACTATCCCTACAATCCAGAGTAACTAGAGGAGCACGTAAGAGACATTACGTGCACCCATAGTTACTGCACCACCTAGTGAAAACCTATGAAAAATTCATATTGCAATCCAGTACAAATTGTTCTTACACCGGAGCAAGGACTCCCCGTAGTTACTCTGGATTGTGCCCTGTGTCTGTGTTTTCCATACAAACTGGCACATGGATTTGTTGCCTCATCTGTTCCCTTAAGCTAGTTTTAGTGGGTGTTTTTTTACTTTTTGTTGAACAATTACGTTTCTGCATCTCTGCTCACACACACAAGAAGGAACTTCATTTTCTAGATTGAGCTGATAAATTCTAGGGATTCTTTTTTGTAATTTGAAATATTTTAGTCCTTCTCACTATCTACATTTAAGACAGGGTAGTGAGCTAATTTAGAATATTAAATGGCAGTCCACATAAATCCCTTTCTGTCTGATATGAAATGTATGAAAAGCTGGTTAGCTAACCTTTAATCTCTAACTCAAAACAATTTCAGAGGAGTTCCATGAAAGACTCCATGTTGGAGTCCTTGAGATTACTCTCTGTGACACTCTGGAAGGCTGTTATTTCTAAGATCTCATCCTTCAGTTATAGTTCTGACATTGTTAAATACCAGCAGAAGTGCCTTTGAGCTTAATGGGTTCTCATAAAATTCCAACTTTACTAAGGGCCCAATCCAATATACTCCTGGTGCCTGTGCTGAACTCTTTCACTGGTACTGGTTGCTGTAAAGTATGTTTACAGCACACAGGGTGCAATCCTAACCAATTTAAGACAGCACAATTCATCTCCTCATTCCTACGGCGGTGTTGGGAGGCTGGCACATGTCTGTGCACTGGCCTAACCCCACCACTCCAAGGAGTGGAACAGAAGTGACTTACGGCATTTTTGTGACATCCCCAGGCCATCACATGACTTGTAGTGGAACTGGGTCAGCTTAACCAGGGGCTAGGATTGTGCTGACAGTCAGGAGCACTGGAGCCAGCCCAGCATCAGTTGGTTCTGAGTTCGGCTCTTGATGGCTGCTGCCCATAGTAAAGGAACTTTGTTTATGGCGTGTTTGTGGCACTCAGCATCAATACTGTGGTTAGCTGGTTAGTGCCAGGAGTGCATAGGATTGGGATTGAGAAGTCCCACCATGAAGCATTAGGCTTTTCCTTGGGAAAGAGGACAAAAGTGTGGAAACCTCTGGTGGAGACCCCTGGGAAACCTTTGGTGGCCTCAGCAGCGCTGCTGGATGCAGTGGTAGCCATTTCAGTGGTAGCCAATGGTGCTTGGACTGGGCTTTCCCCTTCCTAGGCCGTGATGGAGGTGTGTAGGCATGAACAATCTCAAAACAGGGAGACCATATAGAATGGAGGACAGAGTGCCTCTACCTTTAAGCATTGCATAGAAGTAGTAATTTAGGCAAGTGCTGCTTTTCAAACCCTTCTATGTTGAGCTATACCTCCCTAAATTCCCTCTTCTATGTAACAGTTAAAGGTACAGGTGCTCTGTCCTCCATTCTATATGGTCACCCTGTCTCAAAATTGCAGATGCAGAGGAGGGCATCTGGATGCAGGTGCCATACGTGGTCCCCAATGCATCTGGTGGGCCATTGTGTGACACACAAGAAGCTGGACTAGATGGGCCTTTGGCCTGATCCAGTGGAAGCTCTTCTGATGTTCTTTGGGCTATAACACAATAGCATTATTTATTTCCTTCTCTCAACATTTTAAAATCACCATTTCCCCAAGGAGATTAGGGTGTTTTATGCATCTTTCTCTCCTTTTGTCCTCACAACAATCCTGTAAGTTAGGAGAAGCTGAAACATAATGACTGGTCCAACATCACCCAGAAAGCTTCCAGGTCTAAGTTTACTCTAATTATTTTAGATGGATAATCAACAGACATTTATAACAGAACAAGTTCTATTCCATCCTGGCTATCACGGTATCACTTGAGACCTAGAAGGAAACGCATGGAAACACCTTGCATGCAGGTGTTTTGTTTTTCTTGCTAGCTCTGATTTGAGGCCATCCTCTTTATTTTACATTTTCTCCTTCTATTACATAAGCTGTGTATTATATTAAGCTAAGACAACACAGATGGCTTATAAATATGTTTACCATATTACAGATCCTGTTACATGTATCATAATGGCCCCTTATCACATTATGCACTTCAAATGTGATCTTCGAATACACGTGATGCAACCTGACAGGATGTTGATAGGGCTAACTGATGTTCCCGCCGGTGAAGGAAGCAAGGCAGAATGAATGAATGAAGGCACATCCCACTGCATTATCACAGTGGGGATCCTGACAGTAAGCTATAGTCCGCTGTTTAAACTGGCTTTGAATTATGCTGCCCAGATTTTTTTAACTCCTGTACAAGAACTTGATTCACCGCAGAGAAAGATAATTTTGGGAAAGTTCCTAAAGCATCTTTTTTTGATGGTGGGTTAGGGTTAATCCACATGGCTATTTTTCCGGAAGTTACTTTTTTTCCTTTTGCGCCAGTTGCCCTACATATTTATTGCAAATATTTATATCCTACTTCTCTGGCTTGCTTCTGTGATGCCCAAGGCTGTTAATGTCACAAAAATGGCAAACAATGATAAAAGATTAAAATAGCAAAACACAGCCAGAGCGGCAGATTATAACAAAATGCTTAAAAAGCCAAAAGAATAACAATTCACAGCCTGCCAAGAACAGATAGGCTTCCATCCACTCACTATCTGAATGCTACTAGAGTGAGAGTTACTTGGATCTTCTGGGATAAAATAATCCATAGGGTGCTACAATGAAAAACACTTGCTCATGTGTTCTCACCAGCATTACCTTGGAAGGTGGGATGTGAGGCAGGGCATTTCCTCTGTTGGCAAATACTGTAGACTCATTGTAAGGTGATAAAGGAGCCTCCAAAGGCTACACCAAGAGGAACAGACATCTTCAATCCTGGGTGCTTTCCACCAGTGCTTACTTTCTTATGGCTGTTGTGAGACTCACTTCAACAGTGCACAGAATTGCATGCTGTCAGAGGAGTGACAAAGTTCCACCAGTATAGGCAGTGCGGCAGGGGAGGCAGATCATGTGTAGAGAAGCTGGAACAAAGTAGTTATAAGGGTGGGGGAAAGGGTGGAAAGTGGCAGCGACAGAGACAAATCAGGTCCAGGAATGGGCAGGTCTGGCAAAACCCTGGCCCCATCTTGCATCCAATCTTGTGATCTGGGTCCATGCAGATTTGCGCATTCACTAGCACAGGTCTGAGTAGCACAGGCCTGCTGCAGACACTTACCCTCCCAGGCAGGGGAACAAATGAGACCCCCACAACTGTCCCATACAGGATCCAGTGATAACCATTTGGGTGTTGCTGCATTAGTGGTATAAAGAATGGGATTGGGCTGTTAGTATCTGTTCAGTTTTGATATTCATTACTTCCTGCATGTTGGCAATTACAACTGATTGTACTGCAGTTTACTACTCTATATCAAGGGCAACTCCTATAGAATTCTGTAATCAGCAATAAGAAACCAAAGACAGCAAAAGTTCTCAATCGAGGGAGTATCTCCTGTTCCTCTTCTAGTTCTAGTAGCAGAAGCAGGTAATAGATTTTCCAGAGACGTTTTGCTCCACTTCTATCCTCAGTTCTTTGTCCTTGTCTTTTTTCTTGTTCTGTGACACATTATATTGGGTATAACTGCATCAGCTTTTTATCTATTCCAAAACTGGACAGACCTTTATGCCACCAAGGATAAAAATGTTCAGGAAAAGAATATATTTCCTCCAAAGCCAATCTTCCCTTGGTTTAGTGAGTGAATAATCCATAACTTGTCTTGCATTCTTCACACAGAAGGCCATCGATGGCACAAGATAGAACTGTGATTATGGCGAATTATTTTACATCTGACTGAGTTAGATGGGGGGATTCAATATAGTGATGCCTAGCAAATTAAATGCCGACTTCAAGAACCCCTGGGTACAACTCAATACTGGCAGTGTTTCGAGTTTGAAAAGAAATCTAATCACATTCTAATCCACAGCATGAAACAATGATTTGACCATTTCAGTTGTTCCTGCCAGCCTACCCCCAACTATGAAATTCAGAGCAGGCTAGTAAAAATGCTGTGACTAATGTTCAAAAATTAATAATTTAAAAAATTAGGAATGATTTAATCATTCAAACAGGTGATGGTGTGATTCAAACTGAAGATATACATTGACTTGATTTTCCCTTTTATGACAGTTTATTTGATTTAAAACTTTTTACTCTCAGGCAACAGAGGTCCATGTCACCTCAATGCCCCTATCCTCCCGCACCCCTGCGCTCACACACACATACATCCAATGGATGAGTTGAAGGATCAGCAAGCAAGCAGGTAGGAGGACAGGAAGAGCCCATGGCTAAGAAAGGGGAACTCCACCTCACTTTCCTTTACTTACTATCAGCTTCACATGCTGCCTCTTATCCTCCTGGCCCGTACTTGAAATAGGAACAACTCATGGTGGGATGAGTGCAGTGGCATAGCTAATGATCATGTAGCCTGATGTAGCTCAAAATGTTGCCCTGAAAGTGCTGTCACAACTGGAAGTGATGTTATCCCAGGTTTTTTTAAAAAGGAAATTGGGGAAAAACCTGCCTCCTCCTCCTCAACATTTCACAACCCATTTGCTCTGCTAGTGGCATAGATGAAGATTTTGTCCCATCCCCTGCAACCCCACAACCAAATTAATTAATTTAAAAAATTAAAATTGTTGAGCACGTGCTGTGGCAAAGGGGAATGGTTGTTCTTTCCCTGCCAAATGTAAGAGGAGCACCAAATAGAAGTGTCTGTATACTCAGCATGGGTAACTGTATTATATGTGTATAGTGGTACCTTGAGTAAAGAGCGATTTGAATAAAAAGTGTTTTGTGAAAGAGCAAAATTTTCTCAGAAATTTTAACTTGCGTAAAGAGCACTGTCTTGAGTAAAGAGCACTTCTGAGGAAGTTTGGAACAGGCTTCCATGGCAAGAGGGGTGCCTAAACATGCACAAGGTTCATAACAATCAATAATGAGACAATTGGTATTGTCACTGTATTGAGTCTCAAGTCACCAGACCCCTGTGACTTGACTTGAGGCAAGTGATGGGTTTCACCACAAGTCCCTAAGTCAGGCGTTTTTGACTTAAAAGCACTCGAGTTGACTCGACCCTACACTTGACTTGAGTGCTCCTGAACACAGTAAACAAACATCAACCTCCCCACACCACCATGGGAAGATGTACCAGGTGAGTTAGGCCAGCCTAAATTGGTTAGGATTGCACCTTCAGTAAGTAAAGAAATAAATAAATGAACAAATAAATAAATAATTGAAAACTCACTCTCTCATTGAAACCAAGCTAAAACCGCTATACCTAGAAGTGTGAAATTTGAGGAGGGTCTTCCTTCTATGATAGAGGCACCCACTAATAACCAGTTTTTGGCAATTCAAATTAGAAGGGGGTGAAAAGAGGCACAATGCATTTTCCTCCCTGTACTTTACATTGAAGAATCATTGACTGATTAACACCTTGTTTCAACATCTGGACCTATTAGTGTGAAATTCGGGGAGCGTATTCCTTCTTTGATGTAAGGACCCATTAAGAACCTTGTGGTGTCTGGGGATGCCCAGTGCCTGGTGCACGGTGGTGGTGGGAGAATAGTTCATTGGGATTGTATGGTGAATGTGGGGAATGGTGCTTGAGGGAGTGGTGCATGGGGGGAATGGTTCATGGCGGAAATGATGCACGGGGGGATGGTGCATGGTGGGAATGGTCCATGGCTTTTTTTTTCTCCCGCAATGGTGGGTTCATTCTGCTAATAAATAAATAAATAAGCAAGCAAGCAAGCAAGCAAGCAAGCAAGCAAGCAAATAAATAAATAAATAAATAAATAAATAAATAAATAAATAAATTCTTTTTGAAAGTCCCATACTTTTTTCAAATTCAAATTTTTTTCAAAAATTTTTTAAATTCTTTTTGAAAGCCCTGATAGAATGTTATTTTAAAAAGTGAGTCCCAGTTCTAAAACATTTAAGAACCACTGCTTTAGATAATTTCTTCACTCTTGAGAGTTTCTTTACTCTTGAAATTTTCTTCACTCTTGAAAATTTGAAAGTTTTCCAACAGAAAAATATTTTTAAAATTAAAAAAATATTTAAAATATGCAAACTGTTGAAGGTTATAGTTGAGTTTTGATTGGTACATGTTCTATCTCTTTAGAATTGCGGTTGCATAATTGGGTTTCCTGGTTTTCAAAACATGTGTTGCACAACCCTTACACAATATTTGCTTGGAAGCAAGCCCCATTGAATTCAGTGGACTTACTCTCTAATTAGTGTAGCTTTACATGTGATCTGAAGCCCAGGAAAAATAGAATAGAAGATGTGTTTTGATGTGGTTTGGAAGGAAAGTACAAATTCTCTACTTTGAAATCCTCAGCTTCCGATGGAAGATGCTGTTGGAGCCATTCTGGGCAATATGCAGGAGGAGGTGCCATTTGGTTTTGTGTTATTATCACTGCCTACGATGGCTTCCTCAATGAGTTGAAGGGTCCACTGTTGTGGCACCTGCAGTATTTACCCTATCCCCCCCTCTGCTCACCATGTGTGAAATGGAAGGAAGAGAGTGAACAAAACAGACTAGAATTGATTAGAGGTTGATATCTCAAAAATATGTGTCAACCCACCTATTCAGCCCCTGAAACCAAGAGCACCAAAAATAAAATAGTGATTCCATCAAGAGCAGAAAATCAAAAGTGGCAAAAGTTCAGCAGTCCTGGAGAGGATTCAAGGGGAAGTCTTCACAACCTGGCTCATTTGGCTGAGAAAAAAACAGTTTTCACATTCTGTGTTTCAGGAAATGACATTACCATGCTTGAATTTGCAACGAAGCTGCAAAGAATGCAGCCGGAGCTTCTGGGTTTTGCCATGGGAAGGCCCCTTTTGTCACTTTAATTCAGGCGTAATGAGAGTGCTAAATTTTCACTGAAAAGCATGTCTTCCATTCAGCCCTTTTTCGTCTTCAATTGCTGTCACTTCAACACAAGCCCCCTGCATGCCGCTTCCTTTCGTTTTTGTCCTCGCCCCATTGGCAGCGGTAAGCAAAGGGTACACTGTGGCCTACTAAAATGAATTGCTGAACAATAGAGCTTTGTGAGATAAAAACAGTGAAGTCACAGTTTCCCAGGCTCTCTCCTTCCCACTCTCCCTCTTTCACCCCGAGATGCCTAGTAATGAGGGGAACTGGAGGAGCGCATTGCTCTGACTTACTCTCAGACAAAAGACGGAGGCCTTCCAAGGGTTTCAGGGGGCATCCTGAGGTCTACAGCCAGATTGATGAAGGGGAATCCATCCCCCCCCCGCCCCAGATGCTGGCTCTTGGGGCAGGTACTTAAAGGCAACAAACTGGAATCTCCTGAAGGTTTATTTCACTAAGAAAACAAATCCACATTGCAATCTACAACTTGGTGGGTTTACACATGGCTATTGTTATCTTGGAAAAGGCAACTTGAAAAAATCACTTATGAATCCAAATACTTGACTTTGGGAAGGAGAGCAGAAACTAGATTTTCCACTTTGAAAATGCTGAATTTGATTTTTGAGCACAATCCTAACCATGTCTACTCAAAAGTAAACCCCATTGTATCCAGTGGGCTTTACTCCCAGAAAAATGTCTTTAGGATTGAAGCATAAGGCACCAATCCTATCTTTTTCCTCCTCTTACTAATATAGCCTCATTTGCCTCATCCTGCAGGGAAGCAGTCATTGAAGTTTCTTCCATGTAAGGGAACATTTGTTCCCCATTTAGTGGTGAGTGTCCAGCACCAGTATGGGGCAATCCGGACTGATTCCATAAATTTAGGAGGTGCAAATTCAAATGTACTCCAGAAAGGTTATCAGCAGCAACTGCTGCCATGACACCATCCCCGTCAACCCCTTTTCTGTCCCTGTTCAACCCTCCACATGCCTCTCAACTGCTTTCCACCCCTCTCTCCGTCAAAGCCTCAACCTGCCCTTCAAACTGCCCTGATCTCTACCTTATTCCACCTTATTCTCTGCCTACCTCCTACCTGCCACCTAGACTAGCTTACTGGTTCTGAGTCTTGTTGAAAGGTTGCTACAGCAGCGGCCTGGCTGTGCAAAATAGCATGTCACTATTTGTGATGGTTATTAATATGAATATAGAATGTCATATTCTTGCACTGAAGGAATATATATTCATTTTTTGTACTCTCATGAAGACTGACAGCCTCAGTATTTACTTATTTAATCTGATTTTGTTTTCTTCACATTTCTGCCTTCCCTTTGGATGCTGTGACAGTATATCAAAAGCTTTATCGTTGAAGACAACATTTCTCCTCTTTCTCTTTCTCAATCTCAAATAGATTAATATATCCTCCGACAGAGAGTACCACATTCTGAAAATCAAATGTTTAGCACCAGTGATTATAAGGATATTGCACCTTTAATTTTCATTATACCTTGCAATTTACCTCTTGATGAACATGTAATACAGGCAGTGATGGGATTCAAAGGAATTAACAACCGGTTCTCTGCCCATCTGGCAGCCATTTTTAAACGGCTGTTTTTAAACTTTATATGTCCTGTCTTTTGTTAACAACCGGTTCTATAGAGTAGGTGCGAACCTGCTGGAGCCCACCACTGAATACAGGCCTTCGGCCCCATTTTCACAAATCTGGCAAGGAAACAGTGATAGGGGTTGGGAAAAAGACACACTACAATAGTCTGTTACTTGATTCTAAGTGACAACATCTTTAATCCAAGGGGATTTCTATCACTGAAATTCCTGGTGAATTTTTTTCCCCTCTTTTACCCCTCCCAAATACTACACGAGTGAAAACTAATTTGTTCAGAAGTTTGATTTCTGGTATTAAACATCCCTGCCGGCTGAACAGATATATACATAGTACCCAAGATACTTGAAACCGGTGGGTGATTTTCAACATTTCAGAAATTCATTTGATCTAACTGTCTTCTAAAAGGAAGGAGGGGAACCAAGCAGGGGATTTATGTCTCATATTTTCCATTTGCAATCTAACGTGATTAGTTGAATAAGACTCACTTCTTAGAGGCAAAAGAAAACCCTCCAGAGACAATTAAATTGCTACAAAATGTAATAACTTTCTGTCATCTTTGGTCTTAGTACATAGTTGCTGTAGCAACAACGCAGCAAAAATCGGAGCAAGCTGTGGAAGAGGAGATGGAGAGCTCTTGCACTTTGCACTCTGCGACTGTAATCTTGCCTGAATGTCTCTTTATGGACAGTAGATCCAGGTGAGCCTGGATGGTCACTGCCTGCAGGTGTTCAGAAGGATGATGCGCTGTGCTGGGCCAGGCACATCTTGAAAAGAGAGAGAGAATCGTTGGATATACAATTTGGTTTTGTGCGTATCTGGGAGGGCCAAAATAATAGACATTATTTTCCAAATAAGGAAAATAATGAACCTGAACAACCTGGGAATGAACAGAGACAAAAGTTGTGTGACTGGAATTATCTTTAAGAAGCAAGTCCAGTAGGCCTCAGGATCAGAAAGGCCATGTGAGGGACTAGGAAAAACGGTTTTGTTTCATATACCCTTGTGTTTATATGATGCCTTCAATCCTCGGGTAAGTAAGCAGCCCAGAATCCGGAGTATTTTGTGGCACAACAAGACCTTTTACAAGTGGTCAAACACCATAATAAAGTGGGAGCCATTTAGCAATGAGAACTATCCAGTCATAGCATGGCATGCAGATATGTACATTTATATATCACTAGCAAAAAGCGTACCTGCGTTGCGGGAGTAAAATTCCCCCTTATGCCATTCCCCTCATATGCATCAACCCCTCATGTGCAACTTCCCCCCATGCGCATCAACCCCCATGCACAACTTCCCCTATGTGCATAAACCCCCCATGCGCAACTTCCCCATGCGTAACTTCCCCCATGCGCAACATCCCCCCATGCGCAACTTCCCCTCATGTGCATCTTCCCCACATGCTCAACTTTCTCCATGCGCAACTTCCCCCATGCGCAACTTTCCCCATGCACAACTTTCCCCCATGCGCAACTTCCCCATGCGCAACTTCCCCTCATGTGCATCTTCCCCACATGCTCAACCTTCTCCATGCGCAACTTCCCCCCATGCGCAACTTCCCCATGCGCAACTTCCCTCATGTGCATCTTTCCCCCATGCACAACTTTCCCTCATGCGCAACGTTCCCTCATGCGCAACTTTCCACCATGTGCAACTTCCCCCATGCACAACTTCTCCCCAGGCGTAACTTCCCCCATGCGCAACTTTCCCCCATGCGCAACTTCCTCTCATGCGCAAATTCCCCTCATGCACAACTTCCCCCATAAACAACTTTCCCTCATGCGCAATTTTCCGCCATGCGCAACTTCCTCCATGCGCAACTTTCCCCCATGCGGAACTTCCCCCCATGCGGAACTTTCCCTCATGCACAACTTTCCCTCATGCGCAACTTTCCCCCATGTGCAACTTCCCCCATGCACAACTTCCCCCATGTGCAACTTCCTCTCATGCGCAACTTCCTCTCATGCTCAACTTCCCCTCATGTGCATCTTCCCCCATGCTCAACTTTCTCCATGCGCAACTTCCCCCATGCTCAACTTCCCCCCCATGCTCAACTTCTCCCCATGCGCAGCGTTCTCACCAGCGCAACCTCTTCCTCCGAACAACATCCCCCTAGTGCACCAGGCACTGAGCACCAAATAGGCTGGAGGTTGGTCAGTCTCCCATGTAAAGTATAGGACAGAAACATGTTGCCCCTTTTCAGCCCCTGAAGGGTTAAATGTCTCCAGATGGTTCTTGGTGGGAGTTCAGGTGACAGAAGGAACTCCCAGAATTCCATGCTTCAGGCCCAGCAGTTGGGGAGGAATGTTGATGAGTCAGCAATTCTCAATGCAAAGTATAGGGAGGAAAACGCGTTGCGCCCCTTTTCACCCCCTTCTGGTTGGAATTTCCGAAAACCGGTTCTTAGTGCACCCCTCCATCACGGAAGGAACACCCACCCCAAATTTCACGCTTCTAGGCCCACCGGTTTTGGCAGGGCGGTGATGAGTGAGTGAGTGAGTCAATCAATCAGTGAGTCCGTCAGTGAATCAGTCAGTGAGTGACTTTTCTCTTTTATACATATAGATATGTCCAGTACATTTAAAATCCAAAACTGAATCAAGTGTGGGATGTCACTGTTTCTTTTAATTCAAAAGGTGCAATCCTATCCTAGGCCAGCACAACTCATCGGTCTTTCTGTTTCTGTAGTGATGTAGGGAGGCCAGCACATCTCTGTGCAGTGGCCTAACTGTCCCTTGGGATTGGTGCAGAAGTGTCTTACGGCACTTTTTGTGACATTCCCAGGCCATCATGGAACTTGTGCAGGAGTGTCGGATTCCAGCAAAAAACTTTTTTTTCTTAAAGTGAATCTGTGGTGAACAACTGACCATCTCTTGTCTGAAAATCTGTAGGACTGTCAACAATGGCAGACATCTAAGAGGAACAGGTGCACCAAATATGATTGCTCTTTGCACCATGGATGCAGAACATTAAGGAAGATTGTGCAGTACAATAAAAATAAGGTAAAGCCACACCCCATTGAAATAAATTATATGTTAATTGCATTGTGCAGCATTTAATCCATTCTAACTTGTAGGTAAAGGTCTGACTTACCCCTTGCTAATTAAGTGAAAAAATAGGGATTAAATGGCCACTGCTCATGCTATTCCTCTATCTCCCACTAATAGTACTTTACTTGTATCTTTATTTAAGAAAGAGATAAAATATTAGAAAATAGTTGCATGAAACAAGTAAGATGACACTGTTGCCTATTTTTAAATAATAATAATAATAATAATAATAATAATAATAATAATAATAATAATAATAATAATAATAATAAGTAGGCATTTATATACCGCTTTTCTGGACATTTTGGATTGCTCCTCAGTCTTTAATCAAAGCGGTTTACATAGGCAGGCAAATTCTAAATCCCCGAAGAGATTTTTACAAACACAGATTGTCTCTATCTTTTAAGAGACACTACATTCAAGATGTTACATTCACAGTCTGGTTACAACACTGGTCCCGATGTCTGAAATGCTGGCTGACCAAGTTCTCCTTTGGTTCTCACGAAGGGCAGCTGAGAAAGCTCCTTCACTCCCACTGAAATCAGATGGAAAATCTCAGCTATAGCAGCCACTTTTCAAGGTCTTGCTTCGAATTTGACTTCCGGTTATCTCGATCCGGCAACCTTCAGCTCTTATCTTCAGGCAAACGGAGGCTCTACCCTCTAGACCAGACCTCCTGCCTGACTTCCTCCAGGTTTTTTCTCTGCTACATTTGTGTTTCTGCTCCAGACCCACTCAGCTGAGAGAGCAGGATGTGGTGTTATGGGCTAACAGGAGAAAGCAGTCCCTGTCAATCCTCTACCTCAGGCAACATGCCTCAATTGGCTTCACAGATGGGCTGGTCCATGGAGTGCTCCACAGAAGCAAGGAGTGCATCAGTGGGGAGTACAGGAGAGGGAGTTGCTAACATGTTCTCAACAAAGCTGTTATGGACAAGGGAGAGCCTCCCAGTTTGGCTAGCCAATCCTGAAAACTGAGTTTTGGCAAAAGTAACCTTTGATCCTATTCAGCACCATCATCTTTCTCCATTATAAATGCATGGGATGTATTAATTCTCACTAATAACTGTAGTGATTATTCTGTAGTGACTATAATCTAGTGATTCTAACTCCTTTAAGGAATTAAGAGACTTGGAATTAGGAGACTCACAGCACAATCCTAACCATGTCTACTCAAAATTAAGCCCCATTGTGTTCAATGAGTCTTACACCTAGGAAAGTGCCTAGGATTGCAGCAATAATTCTAACCACTTTGGAGGTCAGATTAATGTTCTGTGCAAAAGAACAGCTCAGATACATGCAGCTACATAACTAGTGCATTCACGTTTGCTTGCTAATTTTAAATATTTGGACTGTAACTGTAATATTTGGACAGTTACATTGGTCCAGTGGAAACACCATGAGAAATTTAACTTTGCACAACCAAAGGTGGACTTGCAAATAATTTTGTGCCTTGTTGCTTGAGGATCAAAAAATGAATCCACTGTGTCCAGCCTTATAACTAGACATAGAGCACAATCCTAACCATGTCTACTCAGATGTAAGCATTGTGTTCAATGGGACTTTCTCCCAGGAAAATGTCTTTAGGATTGCAGCCTAAGTTTGCAATTCTAACCTCAGGTTGGCCTAAGCCTTGGAATAAGTTCAGGTTATGACAAATTTAATATTTCAAGGTAGATTGTAGTAATAAAATTTTCCTGCAGCAATATTATTAGTCTGGTGAGATAAAATATGCAGCTAGCAAGCAGCAGACTGCCTGTCTCTCTGTGGAAGCAGTTAAAGGCAGCTGAAAATCTTCCTGCTGTAGAACGAGGAAAGATACCAAAGACTGACCTTAGTGGCTGACAGCCTCTGTTCTTCCTGAGATCTGATAGCAATGAAATGAACAGACATGACATGCCTGCAGTCCTAATAAACAGTTTTTCAGCTCACAGAATTCAGTATAGCTCTCTAAGGAATAAAGTAGAAACCATGCAAACAAGAGAAGATTTCAACACAGGCCCAACATTTTTTATTTTGCTATGTGAATAATTTTATGAACTACTTTTGTTGAAAAGCAATATATAAATAATAAGTTACAAAAAAACTACAAACAGCAAATGCTGTCTGTGAGGAAAAATGAAAAAGTGGGTAAATGTATGGAGGGACCATAGTTGTGGATTCTGTTTTAGGAGCACAATCCTAACCATGTCTACTCAAAAGTAAGCACCATTGTTTTCAATGGGTCTTATTCCCAGGAAAGTGTCTTTAGGATTGGAGCCTTAGCGATTTAGGTATCATAGAATCATAAAATCATAGAATCATAGGGTTGGAAGGGATCCTGTAGGTCATCTGGTCCAACCCCCTGCCTGCAGCAGGAAATCCTCCTAGAGCATCCCCGACAGGTGCTCATTGAGCCTCTGCTTGAAGATCTCCAGTGAGGGAGAGTCCCCCCTGTCCCTTGGCAATCTGTTCCACTGCCGAACCGCCCTCACAGTCAGGAATTTTTTCCTGATATCCAACTGGAATCTCTTTTCTTGCAGTTTGTACCCATTGGTTCTAGTTCTGCTTTCAGAAGCAGCAAAGAACAAATGAGCCCCTTTCTCCATATGTCAGCCCTTCAGGTATCTGAAGAGGGCAATCATGTCTCCTCTCAGCCTCCTCTTCTCCAGGCTGAACATTCCAATTCCCCTCAACCTTTCCTCGTAGGGCTTCCCTTCCATCCCACTGATCATTCTTGTTGCTCTCCTCTGGACTTGCTCCAGTTTGGCTGCATCTTTCTTAAAGTGAGGTGCCCAGAAATGGCATCTTTCGTAACCCTTAGATGCCCATCTGGATCCAGAGTCCAGAAATGCAAATTTATGCAAATTGGGCTATTTTTAGATGGGCATCTAAGTTAAAGTGAGGTGCCCATACCATGGGTATGGTCTGCCAACCCATGCATGTCCCCTGTGGAGAGGCCTTGGGCTCTCCAGTACCCCTGGGCTTCTGAAGGCTTCCTAATTCCTTAGGAAGGAATCACTTTCTTCCTAAAAACATCACTTTTGGTTTTTCTATGAAACAGGAAGAGCAAAATTGTATCTATGTCTACTCAAAATACAATGCGTTCAATGGGACTTACTCCCAGAAAAATGTCTTTAGGATTCCAGCTGAAGTCTTATTATTTGAGTTGCCAAGCTCAGTCTGAGCCTATCAGATGACATTCAAGGCCTCTGCTGAGCTCAGAAGCCCCCTCCAGAAGGGGGCTTAGTCTATGTAGTTTCAGCAGTCTGAAGGGGATTCCATAATGGAACCCTTGTGGATCATAATGGAACCCTTGTACTGCATATAGAGCCAAAATTGAGAAAACACTTATTTTGTTTGTGAAAAGATGCTGATGAAGCTGTGGATCACCTAGAATCCTAGAGTTGGCAGGGACCTAGTAGGTCATCTAGTCAAGCCCCCTGCCTGTAGCAGAAAATCCTCCTAGAGCATCTCCGACAGGTGCTGGTCAAGACTCTCCTTGAAGATCCCCAATGAGGGAGAGTCCACCACCTCCTTTGGCAACTTGTTCCACTGCCGAACTGCCCTCACCATCAGGAATTTTTTCCTGATCAGCTCCTGAAGGAAGATTGTGCAGACATGCCTACAAAAAAAGGCATGACAAAATTGCAACAGTATGTCACTGGTAGACATCATAGAAGAGAACGAAGAAGCCAAAGTGCTCTGGAATTTTAGAATACAAACTGATAAGCATCTGTCACACAACACACCAGACATAACCAGTGATGGGATTCAAAGAAATTAACAATTGGTTCTTTGTCCATCTGGCAGCCACTTTTAAATGGCTATTTTTTAAACTTTATAAGTCCTATCTCTCATTAACAACCAGTTGTATAGAGTAGGTGCGAACCTGCTGGAGCCCACCACTGGACATAACCATCAATAATTAGAAGGATGAGTAAGTGTGGATAAGAGAATGGAAAACAGAATTTTAAGTGGAGAAAATCACAGAAAATAAAGACAAATAGAAATTGAAAGACAAGCAAAAAAAAAAAAAAGCAAATGTAATACCAATTGTCATAGCGGCCATGGATTCTATGCCCAAAAACCTGGAAAAGCACTTGAACTCCATTAAAATGAACACAAGCACCATCAGTTAATTACAAGTGTGCCTTACTAGGAAGAGTGTATATCCTGAATTAACAGCTGTAAAGCAACAACATAAAAGAACAAAGGCTGCCTTGCCTGGGTCTTTGGGAGGGACCTGAGAGGTGGATAACTTCAAAATCCAGTTATTCCTCCTGACAACCCTGCCAGTGAGAAATTCAATACAACTATGATGTTTGTGAAAAATTAATATCCAGAGCACATCCAAAATTTCAAGAAAAGCTTCTGAATTCCTAATCCTCATAATATTGTGGGGTGCCATAGTGCATTTAAAAGATTGCAGTTAGGAGAGGTTAGGGAAGAACTTTTCTGAGTGACGGATGGCATGTCCCACCTCATAAGTTCAGGTTATGTTTCCCTGTACATTTTTTGTGAGTTACCTATTTAGCTGGGAGATAAATTCAGAGGCATCCTGACAGAGAATGAATGCCATGCAGTCGCAGGTTTATCTTCTAAAACTTGGTAACCTTGAAATTTGTGGTGATATAATGATGACATAATATTATCTCCAACCCTCCAGCTGTTACATTGCACTAAATGCAATAGCCCAGTGGTATTTGAGCATTTCAGCCCAGGAGGCACTTCTGAGAATGACAATCTATCTGGGAACCCCCTGAAGTGATGTCAATGCTGAAAGTGTTATTAAAGGTGTCCAGTGCCAGATTCCAAGATGACTCTCCCCGAAATGAAATTCTGATCTTTCCAGGGGGTCCCAACCCCTACTTTGAAGACCACACCAAAAGCCCATCTCCAGATCAGTTCTGCTTGGCAATCTTTGGCTATCTCCAGGCTGAGGTTCCACCCACATTTGCCAGCGAGCAGCAAAAACATGATCACTAGTGGGTGTAGGAGGTGGGTGAGCCTGATGATTGCTAAAGATCCTGAAAAGTAAGCAAAGTGATGTCCTATTCGGGCTAGTACCTGGGACAGCCTTCACCAACCACCTCTGGCTTGCTATATGTACTAATGGATAGATTTGAGACCCCTGGACATACAAGTCAAAACAGTGGAGAAACTAGGATCCAGCCTAGTGATCACCTGGCTGAGTGATCACCTGGCTGTTTGGTGGGTTTACATTTCTATGGCATTCTGAAAAAAGGCTGCCAATGGAGTTGACCAGAAAGGAGGGAAAGAGAATTATAGCTAAATGTAGCTGCTAAAAGTTCTGTAGATACCAAGTGAAATAATCTCTGCTCCATATTCCCATTGCCAAAACATCGTAAAGAAACTCAAATATTGTGTTCTAATTGTGCCAATCAAGTTGGTTTTATGCAATAGTTCATATATAGTTTATCAGTTTGCAGAGAATGCGAATGTTTGTTGGCACAGATTTTTGTTGTTCTCTGAGTATGATATCTGTCATTGAGTGAAGTTCTTCATGTCCAATGAAGATAGGTGAGCAATTCCATATAAATGTACTGTGAAATTTTAAAAAAAGTATCCAACACCCTGTTTAAACTTGAGGTTTCAAAAAAAGATATTGATCTGAAGATAACACACCTTGGGTGAAATCCTTTCCAACTTTCCAGCAGTGACATAAGGGCAGTGCAAGGAGAGAAGCATTACGTTACTCTGAAGAGGTTTCCATTATTGCCACTTAACTGCAGGATGCAGCACATGCCACTATGGCACAGCTATGCCAATGCTAGAAAGTTTGTGCCCTTATCACAGAACATCACAGCCCTCCAGAACATAGCAAAGAGTCTAATATGAGAAAACTCCAAGCTTTCTAGTGCTGTATAGATGAGTCCCAGGAGTAGCTGTGGTTTCTCTCTTCTGAAATGTGATCTGGTAATACTAGACTTATTGGGGGTATAAGCACTGGCTGGTTTCCAGCCAGTTACTGCTTGCACAATTAAAAATTTCTGACTGCTGCATATTACACAACTCTCAAGGCAGGAAGGGATGGTAGCAGACTGGGGAGCCATTCCAAGATGGAGGAGATGCAGAGTGAAGAACAGACTGCAAATGCGACGTGAGCACAGTCAAAAGAGCGATCTCTTAAGCCAAGGGGGGCTTGCATTTTGAGCAGCTGCTTTCAGCAGGGAAGCATTTTGATCACAGAAGTGTTCTACCAAACAGAGCCTTTCTTTCATTAAATGGTTTCTTATTTGGAAATTACTGTGTGATGATTGCAGGCCTGTGGTTTTTAGAAGCTTGGAGAACTGTGAGTAAGTGAATGAGGTGGTGGAGAGGAGAGGCTAATGGGTTTGTTCCGTTTTTCTCTAATTGTAAGCTCCACCTTCCCGAATTCTGATTTGAATAACCACGGTTCATCTGTTTATTTGATTTCTATCCCACCATTCTCCCCAAAAGGCACCCAAGGTAACTTTGCCAGTTCAGGCATGGATATATCTTGTCATTTCACACACGCATGGCCATGACATAACAACTGGAATGCTTAGTGATGACCTGCATGCATGAATAGGCCATCAGAAGTATAACCCTGTGGAAAAGAGTGTCATATCCTAATGCCTTCTAGCAAAGACTGTCATATCCTAAAATGCCTTATCTTGGGGCTGTGTTGTAGATAGCTCAGTGATGGAAAGTTAGTTAGGATATGCCCTCAGCCATTTAGTGTATGTATTTGTACATATGTGTACAAATTAAATCAGGCAATCAAGTACATAAATGTACATAATGCACATAAATGTACATAAATGTGTGAACCAGCCCCAAGTGCTGTCAAATCACAATTGCAATTGTCCATTATATGTTTTGTGAAAGACAGTCATATTAGGGTTGGCACAATAGCAGAATATTTACACATGTGAGACTTCATTCAGTTAACCTCATCGTCGTCTGAGAGGTCAGAATGTGCACCCAAATTCAGCAAATATTTGTGTGGTCGCATCACCAGCCACGTTATGTGGGCTGTTCAATGTGCTATGTGACGTCTTCTCCTTATGTCCAGTTTGCGGAGGTGGAATCAGCGTGCCTCTGGCATGTGTGGTTGCATTTACATCTTCCTTGAAGGTCAAAGTGTGCATGCTCTGCATATCATAAAATACTTGCTGTCTGAAGTCATACACAATGAATGCGAGGCGGCCAGTGCCTCAGGAATCCTCCTTCATTTAGGACTAGCTTGAAGCAAACATTACCTCTGCTTCTTGAGCATAAGCAAGGCTATTGCCCTGGAAGTAATCTGTATTAGCCTTACTGAAGTGACCATGTTGCTATAGTTACTGTTGGTTTTCTTATACCTTGAAGCTGGAAAGTATTTATTTTACAGTTAAATGCTTTTTTCCCTCCCGCACCCCTTTATTTGAAAAGTCGTCTGTGTGGTAAGTGATGAAAATATCCCTTTCTTTCCCTTTTCTTTTTCTGGTTCAGTCACTAATATATTTAGCCAAGATCACTGATTCATAGAGTAGCAAGTTCTCCAGATGCTTCTGCTTCTGCTGCTTTTAGGGATGTCTGAACGGAAGTCAGCTGTGCCCTAGATTATGTAACGGCCATTTCATGGCCTTCATATCAATTTTGTTTTCCTGGTAAAATAATCACAAATCTTTGCGGAAGTGGATGGTCTTTGGATATTATGCTTCAGGCAGGCGGGAAGAGAACTGTAGTGAGTCTGAGTTCATCTGCCAAAGGAAATCAAAGTCAGGGCTGTGGGAGACCTCATTTGGTATCCGGAGAATCTGACACCGTTGTTCACACCTCAGCAAATCTGAAAATGAAACACAGCTGACTACATGGTTCACATATTCTAAAAACTGCACTATTATTCACAATGGAACAAATGCCTTCAGAAGGAACGGGCATTTTAAATACACTCCCTGTCTTTTCCTGGTTCAAATCTAAACCACATTCAATCATTTGATCAATGTTAACAGTTTAAATATTTCCAAGACTACATTCAAAATTACTGGGCCCATAACTTTGCAAAAAGGAAAATATAAAATAGCCCATGTTTAGAATCCAGTTATTGTTTATTTCATTTATTTCTTAACTTTCTTTCACCATGAAACTCAAAATGGCTCAGGTGTGATGCCCATGTGTTCTCGCAACCAGGCAGTGAATGGTCCAGTCTGAGCAAGAATGCAAAATTACGTGCTATATACAGTGATGCCTCACGTAAAGAACGCCTCTCGTAAAGTAAGTTTCAAGTAACAAAAAAAAATTTCTCTGGGATTCTGCTTCACGTAAAGAAAGTGCTTCACATAAAGAAAATATTCGTTGGCAGTTAGGGCAGACGCGCTGGCCAGCAACCTGTTTAAAAAGTGTCAGGGATGCCTAGCGCACCTGCCCATAGTGAAAGCAACACTTCCATGCTGTTCCTCCTGTGGCCAGGTGTCCGCTGGGCAGAGAGAGAGAAGAGCAGTGGAGAAGAGGGAGGCTGGCTCAGGGCCAGCCAGAAGGGAGCAGGGAAGAGAGAGACTCAGGATGAAGAGAAGGAGAAGGTGGGGAGACACTTGTCTTGGATTACAGAAGAAAGTGTCTTTGATTGCAGCCTCCTACCCATGTCTACCCAGAAGTCTACCTCATTGTGTTAAACCTTGTGTTAAACATTGTGTTAAACTTCATGGTCCAGAAGGTGGAGGAAACGACAAGGGGAGGGGAAATCCGCTTCATGTAAAGAAAGTTTCACGTAAAGAAACTGCCTCCGGAACAAATTAATTCTGTTACGTGAGGTACCACTGTACATGCAGAAACATTTGGTAGGATGTCCTAATAAATTCTGACTTGATATACAAGCATTGTCTTGATAAACAAGCAAAAAAGTCCTGCCTGGAATACAGCTGGTTTCAGCACTTTGCCAGCACCTGCTCAACTACTCTTGAGAGACCAACCTATGCATGTCTGCTCTGAAGAAAGCCTATTACAGTCAATGGGGCTCACTCCTATGCAGTTATGGGCTCCAAAGAAATTAAGAACCGGTTCTCTGCCCATCTGGCAGCCACTTTTAAATGGCTATTTTTAAACTTTATATGTCCTATCTCTTGTTAACAACTGGTTCTATAGAGTAGGTGCGAACCTGCTGGAGCCCACCACTGCTCCTATGTAAAGGGACAATAGAGAGGAGCCTGAGAGATCTAGCATTGCATGTCTACTCTAAAGTAAGCCCTATTATAATCAGTGGGGCTCTCTCCTTTGTAAGAGGGCACATCGCAGCCTAAGAGACCTGAGAGACTACGTGCGGGTTTGTTTGTTTTATTTTTCTTTATATTTTGTATTTTCTTTATTATTTTGTATTATATGACAGTATTGTAATCATTTTATATGAATATTTTTGGGTTGTGGAACAAATTGTCTGAGTTTCCATTATGTCTTATGGGGAAATTTGCTCTGATATACAAGCGTTTTGGATTATTCCAGAACAAATTATGCTCATAAACCAAGGTACCACCATATGGCAGAGTTCACGTTGGAGAGTTCCCAGACAGTTATAGAATCATTGCCATCTGGCTCATTAGAGCCCTGAGAATCTCAGAATCTTTTGGGTTGTTTTCTGTCTCTTATTGTTGTGGAATTAAAAGAAAAAGCACAATAGTTATAAAAACTCAGGGATCACGACACAGATAAAGATAATTTCAAGTTTGTCATGTTTCTCAAGTGGTTTGGACACCTGAACTTGGGAGGGAGGAGGGATTGGAGGTGGCACAGCATACTGAACCCTGACCCTGGGCTTGATCTGTCTTCCTGGACTGAGACAAGTCTGAGTTGACCTTTAGCAGCTGCTGGGATTTATCTCAGGGCATGGGACAGATTCTGAAAATCTTACCTGTGATGCAACAGTAGCAGCACAGGTGTTGCTGCTGCCTCATCACATGTGGATTTTGGTAGGATTGGGACCTTGGACTTGTTTGAGAAAAACTCATCAGACAGAACTTCTTCAACCTATCTCTTTAAGTGGCTATGCTGCAGATTAATCATCTACCATGAATTGTAGGATAGAGGAAGAAGCTGCACCATGTTGGCTGTGCTAAGTGCTAATTATTACTTCAGCTTTACCACTACTATAATTCTCCCAGGAAATCAAAATCTCTTGTAAAACCCCATCCCTCATTCATCAGACCATATTTCTTCAGAAGTTTTCTTGCAAGGAAGCCTTTTGGCTTCACATCTTGGAAGGAAGTTTACGTACATGTAATTTTATCAGCTCATACCTGTCGCCTCATACCTGGACTATCTTTTTTCTGCCTTCTGTGGCCTCTCTCTTGTTGTATTTTCCCCTCCATTAAATTCTAGGTTTTTAGAACATCAGGGTAGAGGTTTATGCTTGTGTGTAAAGCACCTGAATGCTGAGTGGCATTTTATAAATAGCAATAAACAGATACTGCTGCTATCATTCTGGATATTCTCTCTAAGCATCGAAAGTCCATGATTCTCTAGGGTGGGGGCAAGCTGAAGCAGAAAAGAGCTGGTGCAAGAAGCATCAGGCATCCCTCTGGTTGCTTCTCTGCTGAAAACTACCACCCAGGATGATCAGATGTCATAATCATAAAAGAGGGTAAAGACCCCGCAAAATATTGGGCACCCAAGAAAAATCTAGGACCTGACAAAATAAAAGCTAAAAACACTCATATATATTGCTTTCATGTGGTTAAACACTATAAATTACTTATTAAATTTAAAACTATTACATACAGTTTATTGATTACAAGAAGGCTACATACTTCCTGCTCACCAGGAAAAGAAAGACAATGAAGATTTTTTCCCCTAGGATTCAAGGCTAAAAAAGAGGACATGTTCTGGAAAAATAGCTACCACCTCACAAAGATGCTTTTCTTTACAAGGAGGCACTGTTGGATTTAAATACATGTGTCTGCTTTGAACATGGAATTTAGCACTAAGGTGGCATGAAGTAGGAAATGAAAGCAAGATGTTGATGGTGATAGTATTTAATAAACCAGCAAAAAAACACACCCAGTTTCTGTCTTTTGATTCTGGTGGAGAAGAAAGAGACGTTGCTATTAAAAACACCACCTGTTGAATATTACAAGAGGTATGATTTCTGGTGGAGGGAAAAATATCACCTTTCTCAGAGATCTTTTGCTTTCCTATTCCATTTCAGTAGCCTTTCTCATTCTGAATTCATGCAGTCCACAATAAACAATATCAATAGTAATCCTAATTTCATATATGCATGAATGTTGTCTGAATTGGTAGTGACTAATCAACATGGTGATTTGGGGATTATTGCATAGCATGGCTCAATAAAAACAGCAACTTTGTGAACAAAGCTAATCATGCAATGGATTATAAGGAAAAGGACTATAAAATTAGTATAATAAAATAAATAAATAAATAAATAAAATAATATATTATAGTTCTACATTAAAATTATTTGATGCATCTATCTGTGGTATAGCTGGAATACTTTTGGAATGCTGGGTGCTGCTCTGGTTGCCCCATTTAAAAATAATAATACATTATGGACACAGAACAGGGCAACCAAAATTATGAAGTATTTGGAACATCTTTTCTATAACACAAGGCTTTGTTAGAGTGTCTAACAGCACAATCCAATAAATGTTCACTCAGAAGAAAGTTCCACCATGTTCAGTAGGGCTTAGTCCCCAATTAGAGTGCATAGGATTGAAGTCTAAATCCTATTCATATACCACATCATCATTGTACAGATGCTGACACATTGCATGGATCCTGATACTAATCCTGTCCTGGCAATGCCACACCAGTGATGAACACTGATACCCATGCAACAAAAGCCAAGTGCCAAGTCTGAACTGTCAAAGCAATGCCCTTCCCAGTAACTCCTCCAGCATAAGTGGAAATCCCAACACAACCTTTTATCTATGAAGTGGCAGTCCTGATGGCAGTGTGTCATTGTCGTGACATTGGTTTGTCATCGCTGTGAAGTTGGCGCATTGTCACTGTCATGAAGTCAGAGTGTTGCCTTGTATGGGACATTGGTGTGATGTCCAAAGAACTAAACATCTGAATAACTCCAGTGTGGTAGCCAGAGAAACACAGCAGGGTGAACCAAGCAGTTGGCAGTAGGGGCAGGATAGTGACCCTATGTCCTGTTTTTCCAGGACATGTTCTAGATTTTAGCCTTGTGTCCTGGAAAAACTTCAGTTTTCCATGTAAAACTTGTAAAGCTTGCAAAAAACATTTCCTTGTAAGTGGCTGGCATATAGCCACTTTTTGTAATTAATAAATTTAAATGTAATAAATTATATGTAATAGTTTAACATTTATTGTATAAGTTAAATATAACACTCACCTTTTCAGCTGAATTCAGTCTCCAAATTCAGGGTGTGCATTAGATTTGATGGTTAATTAGAATTGGGTAAATAGTGTTTTGATTATAAGTATAGGGTGCATTTTAGATTCAATGGCTTATTAGATTTGAGTAAATATGGTAATAAGTAATATAGTTTTTAAATTAAGCACATGAAAGCATTGTATGAGTGTTTTATTTTGTCATGTCCTGCATTTTTCTTGGGTGTCCTACATTTTGTAGGGGTTTGTCCCTTTTATAGGATATGGTTATAGGATATGGTACAAAGTTATAGGATATGGTCACAAAGTTAATTGAGGTTCCTGATATGAACAGTGGAAAAGAAGAGGTTTACTGCCAATAACTGAGGTTCCACTCTAAAGTCATCAAACACAGTTCAATCCAATGTGTATTCACTCCTATTAAGTTCCCTTTTCCCTGTTTAAATAACCAGCTGGTATTTCAATGGAAGCCTTCAGCAAGACTTGACCTACAAATGACTCGTCAAGCAGCATAGCTTTGTGTGGGAAGATATAAGGAACTGCCTCAGTTGAAGTTCTATCTAGCCTAGCATTTTCCACCTGGACTCGCAGCTGCTTCTAGTGATCCTGGTAGATGTTTACTCTAGTCCTGGTGTCTCCGATAGTTTAAACTCGAAATATTGGAAGTTATAACATTTATTGCAGATCACAACTGAACTACAGTAACTCACTTTTCAAATGGCTCTGTAGGATTGGGCCATAGCTCTTAGTTAATGGGAAGTACAAATCTTGGACATATGACGTGATGTTACTGTTATTTATGGTTCTCTGATTCAGAACCAATTTTTTGCAAGTGGGGTAGCACCCAGAGAAATATGTTCTTCTGCGACTGGCTGGGCATACTGTGAATGCAGGTTTCCTCTGAGCACAGAAGGAACATTCGGCTCATCTAAAGGATCCTAGAAAAAGCAGAATGCTTCTTTTGTGGTTGGCAGGAACCTGAATTCACAGAGCATGCTTTTGTTCATGGATGCATTCCTCTGGATGCTACCCTTCAATGTTTGGTTATTTTTTTCCCATTAATTCTGCTGCAGCTTGACCTGTAAAGTGAGATTTAGCTGAATTCTCTGCATACCCAGTGTGTTTAGTAGTGCAGATGCCCAAATCCAGATGTTTCCTGGGCACAGCTGCAAAGTCCCTTAATGTTAAATTCCCTGCCAAAACTCTTACTCATATATTGGGAAATTACATGTTCCACAAAGCCAATGGCATTGAAGGTGCATGTGCTGAAGTCATGTTTAAGCCCTTTGGTCTCCCTGCAACTCTTGTTGATTGCAGTTTGTGAACGACAAAGATCATTGTCACAACTACAGAACTACAAAGCTCTCCAGTGTTTACTCCATACTCTCGATGAAACTCTCATTGTTTGCTGGGAACTACGTGACCAGACCACTTGATTAAGGGGCCTTTTGTCTGGTGAGTATCTTTTCCAGCAGGGTGAATCCTCTTCATTGTTTTTGCAAATGTATTATGTGGTTGCTGTCTCCCATCCAGATCTAAGCACTTCTTAAGTCCTTAGTATATTTATCGTATAATTATTTTGGAGAGGGAAGATTAATTTCAGAGTAGCTCCCTGCCAGCGGTAGTGGTTGGAACTACAATTCTCCACGGTCAATAGGTGGGGGTGCATACAGAGCAGCACCACTGTGTATGTATGTGCCAGTATCATGAGCTAGGAGAGAATTTCTGGACAGAAACAGATTTTTCCTGAATGCTTCCCAAGAAAGCTAATCATTACTGAGTTACTTCCAAGCTGATCCAGGAATGATTTGCCTACTAAGATAACCCAATGACATACAACACTCCCACAAAAAGGGGAAACATTACTACCAAGTAATACAGTTGCTTCCACAGTTTCTCTGTCGTAGGATGATAGAGCAAACAAAGCCACAGGCTATTTTAGCCCCCACCACACATTGTGATACATGACCAACATCCCTTTCATTGATAGGCATTTGGTTGCTTTATATGGGTGGCCACAATTTTATGAGGTAGTCCAGTTTTCTAGATCTTTGTAGTGGTTAAATATTCAGCAAACATTACAGTACTAAGGATGGTGGTGCAAAGAGGGTGAGGTGATCATAAATCAACATTACCACAAATGCAAATAGATATGAAGCACTGAATGCATTAGGGATGCATGTATACATTCTGCTTTCCTGGAATACATTTCATATACTGGAAGCAGTCCAAGGACCATTAAGTATGCACAAGTTTTCTAGTCTGAGTTTTCCTTTCATGAAATCATGTGCATTTTACTACTATCTGGTAAACTGCTTATTTGATAGGGTTTTCACAATTGTTATTTACAATTGCTTTCATGTGTATGCACTTTCAAATGTATTTGTTTATATATCTGTAAAATTCTGTTGTTCCTCTTAGTGGGAGAGAGGCAGAGTAAATATATAACAAATAAATACGAAAATGTAGTGAGTCTTCACTGGTTTCTACAATTCTTAACACATAATTTTTGACGAACTCCCTCCTGACCCTAATATTCATTTGGCCTTGGTGCCTTATTGATATTCAATTATATATCTTGCATGCTGAAATCATTAGGACATCTTGTTTCGTTCTTCCACATATTAGACATTCTTCTGGCACTTATAGGGTTTCTCCCTTGTGTGGGTTCTCTGGTGGGTCTTAAGAATCCCACTATGCGTAAAGGTTATTCCACACTCCTGGCAATTTCTGGGGGCCCTTGTCCTCTTTTCCAGTTATGACATATGGTCACCCTGGTCCAAGTAAACAATCAAATAAGCAAACACACAAACAAATGTAGGTATATAATTTTGATTTTTTAAAATATATATATACATATATACACCCATATATGTATATGTATATACCATATATGTGTGTGTGTGTATATATATATATATACACACACACATACATACACGCATGAAATGAAACTACAATTGGAATCAAACCGTTAAAACATTAAAACATTAAACCGTTTAATTAAATTAAACATTAAACTGTTAAAATTTTAAACAGTTCTAGGGGAATCAATTAAAACATTAAACCGTTTTCTGCTCTTCTAACTTTGAAAAATTCTGAAATCTGTAGAAAAATGAAACTGGTTTTATCACCCAGTATCCTTATTAACAGGTCTCTGCTTGCCATTGGTTGATCTTCCCTCCTCCCTTCCTGTTTCTTCTGAACCAACTGGTTCTCTTTTGCTCAGTACTGGTCCTGCTCCTGCCTTGTAAAGATCCATGCTGGTGTGTGGTTCTGTTTTGAGGACGGGGTCTGTTCTTTCTGATCAATCAACAAATCAACACTCTAATGCAGCCATTTTCAACCACCATGTCATGGTACATTAGTGTGCCACAAATACTCCCCAGGTTTGGCATGGGAATTTGGTAGGATTTTTTTATTTACAGAGATACTGGGGATACAAGTCCCACGTCGGCAGCACAGTGTGCCCTGTTGACTGTCAAAGGAACGGATGCGGGACATTCTGACAGAGGTGCACAGTGAGAATTGTATGGATTATGCAGGTAATGAATGTATGTCCCACAAAGAGAACTTTCCAAAAAGGGCTACTTTAGATCCCTCACCTGAAAGGCAGGAGGGCAGAGTGAGCTGTGGCTTCAGATAATGATGCCATCTCCAGCTATTCCAAGGGATCGGTCAGAGAGCTCAAGGTCTGCCAGCAAATCCTGCAGACACCATTGTAGCAACCCCTCTGTGCCATTGTGTGGAGCTGCACCCTGTGGAAGACCCTCTGATTCTCATGAACAAAAATTACACTCTGGCTACCAATGGTGTCGGTGAGCAACAGGAGTGGATCAAGGAAGAGGTGATCATTTATATATTTATCTCTCCACGCCTGTTCCTTTACCAATGCACAGGATACAAATGGCGTCTCTCGACTCGGCACTCCTGGGCACCAGCAGCAGCCACAAGAATCACCCAGCTACACTTGATCCTTTCCCTCATCCATAGACCTTTATTAAACAAACAAAGACCCTACTCAGCTAATTCAAAACTAACTGGGATGTGTGGCAGCCACCCTCTTCATCCCTTCAGTGCTTTGGGGTCAGTATCTCCAGTTGTGCTTTCTGAGGATACAGATAGGATAGGTACAATCTGCCTTTGGGGGGGGGGGAGTGTTTGCACCATCATTTATGACTCAACTTTTCAGAGTTTAGCTATTAGGCAAGCAAAAGTGTAGGCAAGAATTTACGTATAAGCAAAGTATGAGGATGATATAAAATTCCCTCAAAAGGATGGAAAACTAGATAGGGTGTGTAACTTAGGTCTGTTCAACTGATGGTTCATGATTTGTAAGTATTGGTGCTGGAATTATGATTTGTGCAAATCTGGGACAAAATTCAGACAATGACTGACCAGAGTACAGTAATAGAATCATAGAATCCTAGAGTTGGAAGGGACCTAGTAGGTCATCTAGTCCAACCCCCTGCCTGCAGCAGGAAATCCCCCTAGAGCATTTCTGACACGTGCGAGTTGAGCCTCCGCTTGAAGATCCCCAGTGAGAGAGAGTCCACCACTTCCCTCGGTAATCTGTTCCACTGCAGAACCGCCCTCACCGCCAGGAATTTTTTCCGGATATCCAACCGGAATCTCCTTTTTTGCAGTTTGTACCCATTGGTTCTAGTACTGCTTTCAGAAGCAGCAAAGAACAAATGAGCCTCTTTCGCCATATGATAGCCCTTCCAGTATCTGAAGAGGGCAATCATATCTCCCCTCAGCCTCCTCTTCTTCAGACTGAACATCCCAAATTCCCCCAACCTTTTCTTGTAGGGCTTCCCTTCCATCCCACTGATCATTCTTGTCGCTCTCCTCTGGACTTGCTACACTTTGGCTGCATCTTTCTTCAAGTGAGGTGCCCAGAACTGAACACAGTACTCAAGGTGAGGTCTGACCAATGCAGAGTAAAGAGGAACAAGAACTTTTCGTGACTTGGAAGCTACAGTCCTCTTAATGCAGCCTAAAATGGCATTTGCCTTCTTCGCAGACACATCACACTGCTGACTCATGTTCAGCTTGTGATCCACGGCAACTCCAAGATCCCGCTCACATGTTGTGCTGCCAAGCCAAGTTTTTGATTTTTATTGCCTAAGTGCAGAACCTTGCACTTCTCCCTGTTGAAGTTCATTTTATTTGTTTCAGCCCAGTATGCTAGTTTATCCAGATCCTCCTGGAGTCTTCTCCTGTCTTCCAATGTATTTGCTGCTACTCCTCCCAGCTTGGTGTCATCTGCAAATTTGATCAAGCTCCCCCATATCACTTCCTCCAAGTCATTGGTGAAAATGTTAAAGACTGGGCCCAAGACAGAGCCCTGGGACACCCCATCCCAATCTAGCAGGCCTCCGTCAGTCTTTGAAAGACTATGGTATCGTGCTTGGCGCTGCATGTGCTTCATGTGAAGCAGGAAAGCCTGGGTTAGATTGGTATGGAGGTCAGACTGTTACCCAAGCAGCAAATCCCCCCTCTCCACACCACTGAATTAGTCCAATGGAAAGGCAGAGCCAATACGATTGGATCCAGCTGGCATCGCAGAGCTGGGCTAAGGACAAGAGCTCACCCTGTCTTGTGGGGCCGACCTGGGTCTCGAACCCTGGCCTACTGATTAACAGGCACAGTGTCTTAACCACTTGCGTAACGCACACCCACTTTGTTTTTACCCCAGTCCACAGACACAAGAAAATAGTAATAGGGGAAATTGGATAAATTTTGTTTTTTAAAGAAATAACAAAAGAACTTCATCTCCACACAGTGAAAAGATAACAGGCATTTTTCAAAGATCCATACAAAACACAAAACCAACCTTAACATGCATCAGCTGCATAAAGTTTCACTCCTGAGTGGATTATCTGATGGCTACTAAGACCACCACTCTGACTTTCCATACTCCCAACACCTATAGGGTTTCTCCCATGTGGATTTTCAGGGGTGTTTAAGGCTAGCAATACAAATACAGAGAATTCCTCACTCAAGACACTTAAAGGGTTTCTCTCCTGTGCAGCTTCTCTGGTGGGTCTTGAGACTCCCACTCTCAGTGAATGTTATTCCACACTCCTGGCACTTATAGGGTTTCTCCCCTGTGTGGGTTCTCTGGTGGCTCTTTAGACTCCCACTGTGAGTGAAGGTTATACCACACTCCTGGCACCTAAAGGGTTTCTCCCCTGTGTGGGTTCTCTGGTGACTCTTTAGACTCCCACTGTGAGTGAAAGATATACCACACTCCTGGCACCTAAAGGGTTTCTCCCCTGTGTGGGTTCTCTGGTGGATCTTAAGAGTCCCACTCTGAGTGAATGTTATTCCACACTCCTGGCACATAAAGTGTTTCTCCCCTGTGTGGCTTCTCTGGTGGCTCTTAAGAGTCCCACTGTGACTGAAGGTCTTTCCACAATCCTGGCACATAAAGGGTTTCTCCCCTATGTGGTTTCTTTGGTGGATCTTAAGAGTCCCACTGTGACTGAAGGTCTTTCCACAATCCTGGCACATAAAGTGTTTCTCCCCTGTGTGGCATCTCAGATGAAGTATAATGCTCTTCCTGGTACTGAAGCTCTTTCCACACTGTTGGCACTTATAATTTTTCTCCTTCATTTGGGTTCTCTGGTGGATCTGAAGTGCAGTTCTCTGAGTGAAATTCTTTCTGTACTCCTGGCCTTTAAACAGCCCCAACAAAGTGTGTAGTGTTGGCTGCATAGACTGAGCCTGATCCCAATTTCTTCCAATTTGGTCCCAAATGGATTCTGCAGAAATAAGGAAAGAAATGCTGTAAGGACCAAAGGAAGAAACTGCAGTCAATTTGGGAACTGTTATGTTCATGACCCACATGCCCCTGAATCAGGAAGGGAGCAGGGAATCTAATGGGGATTTCTGAATCGTGGCTATGGCCCTCCTGAACTCCCCTCCCCGGTTCCCATGTAAAGGAACTACACAAGGCAGCAGATGCTCGAAACTGGTTTAATTCTAACCAGTCACAATTCTGTCGCAGTCACAGTCGAAACTGGTTGCAATTCTAACCAGTTTATGCTAGCCTAACTCACCTGGCTAATCTAGTGACATCCCCAGTTCCAGCAAGGGACTTGTGCTGGGGCTTATGCCAGTCTAACTGAAGCTTAGGATTTCAGTCTCAGTAGTTGTACAGTCATCCAGGTGCCCAGCTCACTGTTAAATCACAGAGCCTACAATAAATCTTATTAGGAATGGGTTCACTTCCCACAACAGAAGACTTGCTCTGGGAAGGATAAATGTGAGGCAGTTGGATTGAGGGGTGCTGTGGAGGGTCTATTTCAGCCTGCATTCTCCTGCCAAGAATCTGGGGCCACAGAGTTGCTGCCACTGCACTTGATCTCATTGCCACACAGTGGGCAGGAGGGATGTCCATATGGAGTTTGTGGTGGCCTCCACTGTCCTCTGATGCCCTGGAGCCTTGCAACCTTTCTGGGAAATTGATGGGCCAGGTGAAACCTCCTGAGAGGCACAGCCTTTTTCCACCTACAGAAAAAGTGACCATTCATGGTGGTCTCTCAGCCCCATTTCAAACCATCAGGTGCAGTGGCCAGCCTTACCCCTTTGGATCTCACCAGTGCCTCTCAGAGGACAGGGACAGCTCTTTTGGCCAGACATTAGCATCAGAGGGTAGCATCCTCTTTCAGGTGCTTTGTGACCCACCATGGCCTGTCCGCTGATGGCAGTGCCCCCAACTGGCCTGCCGGCTGTGGCTACTCTCACCGTCGAGGCCAAGAAGGCTGCTTTGGCATGGCAGATGCTCCAGCACATGGTCAGGTGACGGGGAGTCATAAGCCTTTGACTCACCAGAACTGAATAGCCACAGAAACATTTAACCGTAAGAGGCCTCAACAATAATATGTGTTGCTTTTTGAGAGTCCTTGGAAGGCCACTACTGGAGAGGAGGAATAAAAAATAGCAAAAGAACAAGGAAAAGAAAGAAAAGGGAAAGGGGTTTTTGTGGGTCGATCCTGAGGCTGCACCAACAACCAAGGTTCTCAAATCTGCTTTTGAAGAGTTGTGAATCTACATGTGTCAAGACCAGCACTCCTGTTTGAATGGATAACTGGCTAGATCACTGGCTTTTGGTTATTCGATATGAAGGAAATGGGGAGCAGGCTGGAAAGGTGAGGGCCAGCAAGTGGTTAATAATATTAACAATATTAACAATAATAATATAATAATAATATTAACAATAGTTAATAATACCCATTTTCAAAAAAGGCGACAGAGACCTTCCCTCCGACTATAGGCCTGACAGCCTTCTCTCTGTCCCTGGGAAGCTGTCTGCACACCACCTATTAAACAGACTAACTTCTTGGGTTGACAGCAACAAAATTTTGGGTGACAAAGAAGGGGGTTTCAGAGCTGGCAGGTATGTCTTGAGCTAACACATCTTGTGGAGAATAAACTTTCAAGCACCATTGTAAACTGTATGCTGCTTGTTTGGATTTAAAGGCTGCATTTGATTCTGTAAATATAACTCTGTTGTGGTCTAGCCAATCTCAGTATTGATCTTAGGTTATTGTTTTTAATCAAGAGTCTGTATACTGATATCACTAGTCAAATTAGACTGAATACTCAAGGCAACTTATCTGAACAGTTTCAAACCAACAAAGGAGTTAAACAAGGCTGTGTCCTACCTCCAATTCTATTTAATTTATTTATCAACGACCTATCAACTCACCTGGCTTTAATAGACTCTCATTGTCCCAAATTTAACCATCACCCAATTCCCCTACTCTTATATGCCAATGCCCACCGATGGACAGTACCTTTTCAAGGTGGTGGGATTGTGTGCTCCAGTGATACAAAGGGCTATGCTGGTAGTAGCATAGCTACTGGCAGGGACTCCCATGCCAGACAGGTCTTTGTTGAGGAGCCAGACTAAACCTGTCCAAAATCCCACTGAACGTGGGATATCTGGAAAAGGAAATCTCCCACCTCAAACCTCCACTGCCTTGTGGCTATACCCATCTATGGGAAAGACTTCAGGAGTCAACCTCAAGGCAAAATCCAGAGCTGGAGTCCTGGAAGCGGTTTGTGACTGTGTACAATCACATTCTGGTAACTCCTGTGACGCAGCTGGAACCAGTCGTATCAGCTCTGCCGTTCCACTGGACTATTTCAGTAACGTGGAAGCATTGGACTTGGGTCTTTCATGGCAAAGCGATACAGCAGGTTAAGTCTGTCAAATATCTAGGACTAAGGGCGCAATCCTGAGTAACTACGGGGAGTCCTTGCTCCGGTGTAAGAACAATTTGCTCTGGATTGCAATATGAATTTCCCATAGGTTTTCATTGGGTGGTGCAGTAACTACAGGTGCACGTAAAGTCTCTTACGTGCTCCCGTAGTTACTCTGGATTGTAGGGTAAGTTTTCAGTATAAGCTCTCATGGGTCCCTCAGCGTACTGCAGGGATTAAATCGGCCTAACTAACCTCTCAATCCATTCTGTGGTTTTTCTATTCAAGGGGTAATTCATATATTCCAGCAGCTGTATGCATTTTTAGCACAAAAACTTTGGCCCAACTCCTTTATGGAATTTCAATCTGGCTGCCAAGTTTCAATCTGGAAGTCGAAAGAATCCAATCCACCTTTCTATATAAGATCCTTGGCCTGGACCATTACATCCCATACTTAGTTAGCTCTGTGTTTAGAAGCCAGCCAATATAGAGTAGCGCATTTTGCATGGTGCAGTTTTGTTAAATTTTGGCTTAATGTCTGTTTCAGCGCTGGCCAAGCTCCCCTTCTACAAGCTCTACTTGCTGATTCTTGGCAACCTTTGGGTTTTATTGAAAAGCTATGCTCTATTGGGCTTTCCCCGCATTTGTTGGGAAACAATATTCTGACCAAGTCAAAGCAAATGGTCATCCAGAGGCTTCAGGATAACAAAAGCCAAGTAGTTGATGCGGTAGCAGATAAGTCCTGCTTTCCACTTAAATTCTAATTACCACTTGTTTTAGGTCACTGTCCTAGATACCTCTTGGTCCTATTGCAAGTTCCAAAAAACCGTTGTGTCCCTTCACTGGTTCGATGTAATGTTTTTCCCTTCCGTGAACTGGAGGCCTGATTTTCTTGACAGCCACTGTTATCCTCAAAGTGTACTTGTCTGATGCGGGTAGTCGAATTGTTTATTCATATTATAATTCATTGTCCCAACCCCCCTTTTGGCTAATTCAAAGTACAACCAAGACAATACCACAGTATGTTGGCTGCTTGCTTCAAATAATGCGCATTCTTTTTTTTTTTAAACAAGATTTTTTGGTTTTTAAAGACAAATTAAAATACAAACAATAAGTCCAAAAATATACAAATAGTGTGACGGTTGTTATACAGAGTTTTTGTCACCTTTTGCTAACCATAATTACTGTTACATTACACATTAACTCATATTAATCAACCTTTGAACTATAAACTTATTCATTGATACTTTACAAGGTGACTATTCTAAAAATTTTTATTGTCTAACCATTGATAGAAACAATCCCAAATTTCATAAAATTGTTTATCCTCTTGTTTTCTAATTTCAAATGTCAATCTACTCATTTCTGCACATTCTAACATTTTCTTAATAATTTCCTCCTGCGATGGTATTTTCTCACTTTTCCAATTTTTAGCAAATACAATCCTAGCCGCTGTTAATATATTTACAATCAAATATTTTAATTCTTTACTGTACATATCAGGTAGAATTCCCAGTAAAAAAATTTCTGGTTTCAGATCAATATGTTTCTTTGTCATTTTTTCCAGCCACAAACATATTTTAGCCCAATACTTTCTAGCATTCCCACAGGTCCACAACATATGATAATATGAGCCAGGAATCTGATGGCATTTCCAACATTTTTCAGATTTATTCTTAAATATTCTTGCAATTCTAGTCGGAGGAAAATGCCATCTATAAAACATCTTATACAGGTTTTCCTTGTATGCTGTTGACATTGTCATACTATAATTTTGAGACCACAATTTTTGCCATTTTTCTAAATCAATCCCATATCCAAAATTCTTTCCCCACACAGTCATAGTTTTTTTCACCTGTTCTTCTTCTAGTTTAATTTCCAATAAATGACCATACAGCTTTTTAATCACCTTATCATCAGTACCTGCCAAAATTTTATCTAAATCCGTCAATTTATGGTAAAAACCTTCTGTTTTGGAATCTTCAATATATCTTGAACGTACTTGTACGTATGAAAACCAATCCATCTTTATGCCTTGTTCCTCTAATTTTTGCATCGATTTGAGTTCACCCTTTTCATCCAAAATTTCTCCATATCTCACTGTTTGTTCTTTTTTATATGTTATAGGATAAGAGAATGCTTCAATAGTCGATAACCATAATGGAATTTTCAAATAACATAATCTTTTAATCTTCTCCCAATTTAACCACAAAGAATCCCGTATATAATGCCTTCTAAAATAACCCTGCACCTTACTTCCCTTATACCATAGAAAAGCATGCCACCCCAGTAGCAAATCATGACCTTCTAATGTCAACAATCTAGAATTTCTTAATGTTATCCATTCCTTAGCCCACATCAGATTTGCAGCTTGGTAATATAACTCCCAATTCGGCAAACCAAATCCTCCTCTGGTCCTAGTATCTTGCAACAGTTTTAGCTTTATTCTCGCTTTCTTACCTTGCCATATATATTTCGAAACAATTTCATTAAGTTCTTTAAAATAATCTTTTCCAAGCCTGATTGGTATTGTTTGAAACAAATATAGTATTCTGGGCAAGATATTCATCTTAATTGTTGAAATTCTCCCTATTAATGAGACATGTAAGTTTTCCCATTTAGGCAGATCTGAAGCTAACTTTTGTTTAAGTTTGACATAATTATCCTCTTTTAAAGAACTGCATCTTGCTGTCAATTGAATTCCCAATTACTTAACCTTATTTACAATTTGCATCCCCAATACATCTGCCAATTCCTCTTTTTGTTTTACTAACATATTCTTTGTCAAAATTTTTGTTTTATCTTTATTTATTTTTAACCCAGCCACCTTGCCATATGCTTCTATTTTTTCCAGTAGCCTTGGTGCTGTCTCCAAGGGCTCCTCTAATATAAAAACCAAATCATCCGCAAAGGCTTGCAATTTAAATTCTTCTTTTTTTAATTTTCATACCTTTTATACTCTTATCATCTCTAATATTTCTATTCAACACTTCCAAAGTCAATATAAATAACAGAGGTGATAAAGGACATCCTTGTCTTACACCTTTTCTTATGTTAATAGAATCTGTCAACTCTCCCTCTACTATTAATTTTGCCGTTTGTTCATGGTATATGGCTTCTATTGCTTGAATAAAGTTTCTGGCAAAACCCATCTGCTCCAATAATATCAACATAAATCTCCAATTCACATTGTCAAATGCCTTTTGCGCCTCTAAAAATATCAATGCCATTTGTTTTTCAGAGTGTGCCTCATAATATTCCAAAGTATCCAAAATTACTCTTATATTGTCTTTAATTTGTCTCTTTGGCAGAAATCCGTTTTGGTCAGGATGAATATAATTATTTAAATATTTTTTCAACCTTTCTGCCAAAATTGAGGCAAACAGTTTGTAATCTGCAAATAATGCGCATTCTTAAACCAAGTGCCAAGTTTTCTTCTTGCTGAATTATCCAGACATGGATCAGTGATGACTAACCCTATAACCGATGTCTGAGTGTTCTCCTGTCTTTTTGTTTATTGTGTACAGTTTTATCACATATCTCATTTATATTTTATTACTACTATTGCACTTAATATGTCTTTTTTTGGACACTGTGTCTAATAAAGGTTGTTGATGATGATATACTGACTAGCATTGGTTTGAAATGGGAGTGCTTACAGGGATTGGTTTGAAATGGGAGTGCTTACAGGGATTGGTTTGAAATGGGAGTGCTTACAGAGATGAAAGATCACAGCCACAAGGCAGACAGATATGCAAAGCATAAAAGATAAGAGTCAGGAAGCTTAGGTTTTTATATCTTTTTCTCTCATCACATACGCAAACATACACATATGTATGCATATGCATTGTTAAAACACATACTCCAGAGACACATATGTAATAACAAAAATGAACAAAGCTATCTGACTGATCCTAGTTCTTTGATCACACACACAGTGCTTGCCACTAACGCCTATCTTTTCATTCTCCACCAATTTCTACACACAGTAGTTTTGAGAAATGTAGCACATGTAAGCATGCCCAAAACATAAATGCCTGGGGATACTCCAATATTTGGTTGTGATGCACACACACCTGCAAACTGTCACCATAAGAAGATGATATGGATCTTTACTCAGAGGACCTCCAGCTCCAATGAACTAAGTTTCTGGGGGGAGGGTAATCCTCACCAATCTAGACCAGCACAACTTACCCATCTCCCCATTCCTGCAGTGATGTGCAGATGGTGGCGTTTGTCTGTGGAATGGCCTAATCACCCTAGGAATTGTGCAGATGTGCCTTTGGGCACTTTTGCAACACTCCCAGGCCAGTACAGGACTTGTGCTGGACTAACCAGGGGATAGAATTGCTCCGTGACAGTCTTGGCACAAGATGTGTTGAGGGGCTACCCTCCTCTTCAAGAGATTCAGATCTGGTCTGGCCAAAAAGGGAGAATGTGGGGGGTATCAGGGTAATAGCAGCCATGTCAATTTCATGCAGCCTGATCACCAAGTCCCCTTGGCAATAACCATTAGAGAAGAGGTTCATATTCAGAGCATCAATACATTAAGGACCAAAAATTCCTCCTTACCTACAAAGATCACGTTTTCATGATTTTCCAACATGACATCCTCATACAGGTGCCTCTGGCTTGGACTCAGCAGCGCATACTCTTCGCTGCTGAAATGCAGGGCTATATCCACAAATGAAATGGGAATCTGAAGGAAGAAAAAGAAATGCCCTCTTAGCAAGTCAGCCAAGGTCATGCCCGTAGGGAAGAGAAGGGAAAAAAGAGGAAGATCTGCATTCTTCCTTCCTCTGAGAAAGAGGTGGGCAATGTCACCCTTAAACCACACAGGGAGACTCTGACCCCCAACATCCACACACAACAGAGTCCTAAGGAAAGCTGGTAGAAGGAGATTAAGAAAAGAATTCTGCAGAGCTGAGATGGAGGGAATGCAGGGGGAAGAGATTGATTAGTTGGGCTTTTTCAAGAAACATTAGAGAAGAAAGGATGTTGGGATACAAGAAAGTGCTTTTCCGCCCAGCTAGCAAGGGTTGATTGTGTTATGATATAGGGAAATGGGAGCGATTCCTTATCATTTCAGCACCGTATTATTAGTTATTTACAGTTTCATAAGTACATCTCATTGGCTCTGAAAGCAATGAGTCTCATAGGTCAGTTTTGATTGAAAGAAATCCACTTTTTGTTCCATAGACAATTTCTGGTTAGTTGGCCATATCTTTTGACAGAGTAAAGATAATTCAATACAGTTTGTTTTCTTACATTCTGCATTAGAGTACCTTTCCAGCGATATATAAAATGATAGTATTATTATTTATATATAAGAGGTTTTCCAATTTTTTTACCACTAGTGTCAAGCTTAGATTGTTGCACCCCTAAAGCTTGTTATCCAGTACAACTGTCACCCACTGGATCTCCTTCGCTACACCACTGGTAAGCCCAAGGTGTCCCCGTCAAATAAATTTCACCTGGTCTGAATGAGCAGCAGCCATGTCTGTCCATGCACAGGGTTTGGATTCCTTCGATCCTGTTTTCCTACTCTCTGTCAGGGAGAGAAAGGAGACTTCATGAGGTTTTTAACCTTTGCACACTTGTTTCATGTACATACATGCAAGTGTTGCATTCCTGTCCCATCATTTGCGGGATGGTTGCAAAGGAGATGGGCACAGCATATTCAGATGGTGAGGACAGATCGTACCCCATGGCTGTATTCCTGATGTTTACAAGCTGGGTATCTGTGACTGTAGAGACCATCTTGACTGGGAAGAACATTGCAAAAGGAGCTTTACTCTCTTGGATCACCTACACATGAATCACCACTTGGTTCAATTTGAAAGTGATTATAAATTATAATCTATTAAAAATGGACCCTTGTAAAAAGATATCTACTGTACAAGTGCTATTTTAATCAAGAATTTTTTTGGGGGGCAGATCCCAAACAGATCCTCCTTCTGAAAGTTTAATAGATCTGAGAAGTCTGGGAGGGGGGCTGTGACATACCTGGGAGTATAAAACCATCCCAAAGTGGGTGCCTTGGCTTTGAAGGTGCAGAAAGAGACTCTGGCAGGTCCTCCTTTTCCTGGGTTTCCCTGGTGTAGCCTCTGCAAGAACCGCAGAGCCACAGCTCTGTTTCTGTCTCTCTCTGCAGGATCAAGAACTGGCCCTTTCTGTGTCTGCCTGGGCCTTATTAGAACAGCATCTCCAGGCCTTCCCTCTCTCTGGGCTCAGACCTTCCCATTCCCTCCTGGCTCCAGCCCCCTAGCAAGGTTTCCTCCTCCCTTTGCAGGTTCACAGCGTGAAATGTAATTCTCAGGCCCAGCAGCCACTTTGCACTTCATTTGAGGTAGATTTTTTTAAAATTGATATCAAAATCAAAACATCCAGCATTGCTGGAAGGGAGTCAGTTAGGAGGGTTAAGTGAAGCAGACCATAAGCAGACCCCTTTCAGAAACAAGTCAGGAAAACCTGGACGGTACAAGTCGTGCCCCTTCCTCCCACCAGACCTTCCCTCCCCATTCTGTTTTCTCACCCCTGAGGCCAGGCAGGCATCATTTACAGGGTAAACTCGGCCTCAGCTGCAGCCGATGATGGGCAGACTGTGGGACCTGCAGTGGATGGTGGGCCTGACTGGGGAAGGAGGGAGCCTGGAGCTCCAGTCAGCAGCTGGAGGTAGACCCAGATCAGCTCCCAAAGCCCTGACCGAAGAAGGGAGCACTGTGTTGAGCCTCCTTTGTATGTGCCTTTGCACAAGGCCTTTCTGCGCACGGCTGTAGTCTTGACTCAGGCCCTCCTGTCTCTCCTGCTGCTTTCCTGAGGTGGGCAACAGTTTAAGGGGAAAGGATGGTTAGTTTGCACAAAACCTTGCAAGCCTTTAACCAGTCAGAGACCAGATTAATACAGGCCTGGTAAGTGAAATAGAACAAGGATAACATTCTCTGCTAACACAAACCACTCCCAAATGTGCAATCAATCAGTCAGTCAGTCAGTCAATCAGTCAATCAATCAGTGGACTCTGACAGCTTTACATATTTGAAATCATGAATTAAAAGTAGGTAACACCACTTTCCACACACAAACAAAACACATATCCCCAAATCTACAAATATTTAAAGCATTCTCTACACCTTCTATTTTACCTTTAGATGCAAGGCCTGTTGTCACTACACCTGCCTGGTGGACCCTTAAAGCAATTATAATACAGTTTTCCGTGGCTTTACCCAAACAGATTTGTGGCTTGAGTGCATGGGGGAGGAAAGGAAGTGGAAAAGTGCCCCCCCCCCACCAAGCACCTGGCTGCAGGGGAGCAGGGCTTACCAGGCACCAGGGACCTCAGGAACTGGTACTGGGGGGCAGATGGCATCCCACTCCACACCCTTGTCCTAGGAAGCAGCACCAGTTTCACCTCAGTCACAGCACTGGCTGCATCATCCCAAGCCAGCTGCCATGCCCTGAAGGGGGGAGAACGTCCCTCAGATGAGGGGATTCCTGCCACCAATGCCCCCTCTTGGTCCCCTCAGAGAGAGACTCAAATTACCTCAAGTGGCTGTGGGGGGAGAAAGAATATCCTTCAGATGAGGGGATTCCTGCCCCCAATGCCTCCTCTTGGTCCCCTCAGAGAGAGACTCAAATTACCTCAGGTGGCTGTGGGGGGAGAAAGAATATCCTTCAGATGAGGGGATTCCTGTCACCAATACCCCCTCTTGGTACCCTAGAGGAAAAAGTAGTTGGGGGTAGTCAAGAGGGATTGGGGTTCTGAGGGAGCCAGGCAGTATTTTCCTCATGAGCAAGCATCAAAATGTCTGCCCTTAAACAATGTTGAAACAGACCAGGGTGTGATTTGGGCTTCCTCCTGCACTGCTGAGGACAGACACGGATCCCCAGCCTGCCTCTCCTTCCGCCCCCAACGTCCGCCTCAACTGCTCTCACTGTCCCCCAACTGCCTCTTCTGACTGGCCCAGCCACAGTTCTGAATCACACCAGTCCAAACCAGGGTGACCAGATGGCCTCTTTTCCCAGGACTTGTCCTCTTTTTTAGTCCTGTGTCCCTGAAAAAAAAATCTTAATTGTTCTCCTCCTCATTGGGAGCAGGCAGGATACAATTAATAAATTATAGTTAACAAATTATATGTATTTGTTTTAAATTTTATAATAAATAATAGTGTTTAAGGGCACAATCTAAACCCCAGTTAGGGTGGCGTAAGTCCTCATGGAGTTATTCCAGTGAACAGGCATGTACTAGCCTCCCCACACTACCATTGGAGGTTATGGCAGGTGTGTTATGCTGGTCTCAATTGTTTAGGATTGCGCCCTCAGTCAACCACATGAAGGCAATATATATGAGGATTTATGATGGTTTTAGCTTTTATTTTGTCCTATCCTACATTCTTTTGGGTGTCCTACATTTCAGGGAGCCCAGGCCTCTACTTGCTATTGGTTGATCTTCCCTCCTCCCTTCCTCTATTTCTTCTGAACCAACTGGTTCTCCTTTGCTCAGTACTGGTCTTGCTCCCGGCTTGTAAATTTCCATGCTGGTGTGTGACTCTGCTTTGAGGATGGGGTCTGCTCTCTCTGATTAATCAATCAATCAATCAATCAAACAACCAACACACTCTATCACAGCCATTTTCAACCACCATATCATGGCACATTAGTGTGTCACAAATACTCCCCAGGTTTGGCATGGGAATTTGGTAGGTTTTTTATTTACTAGGATACTAGTCCCATGTTGGCAGCACAGTGTGCTCTGTTGACTGTCAAAGGAACGGATGCGGGATCTTCTGACTGAGGTGCACACTGAGAGCTGTACGATTTATGCAGGTAATAGATGGATGTCCCACAATGAGAACTTTCCAGAAAGGGCTACTTTAGATCCCTCACCTGAAAGGCAGGAGGGCAGAGTGAGCTGTGGCTCCAGATAATGATGCCGTCTCCAAAATGCAGTGGCATCACTAGGATTGGTGCCCTTCCCATTTTCTTAACACTACAGGTCTGCAATCCTAAACAAACATTCCTGAGAGTAAGTTCTATAGAACATAATGGGACTTACTTTTGAGCATACCTTGTTAGGATTGTGCTCCAGTTAACCTAACAAATCAGTAACCAAAAAATAAAAAAATCAGTGGTCAACCAGATGAAACACAGCTGAATAAGTTTTCTAATGTTAGGTCTGATCTGTGGAAATTAGAGCGATTCATACCATATTGATTCTTCACTGCGTCATTATGGGCATAATCCTAACCAATTCAGGCCAGCCTAACTCATCTAGTATATCTTCCCGTGGTGGTGTGGGGAGGAGGGCATATGCCTGTGGACTGGCCTAACCCCACCAGGAGTGGGGCAGAAGTGCTTTACGGCACTTTTGTGACACTCCCAAGTCAGCATGGGACTTATGCCAGGACTTAGGCTGGCCTAAGTGGAAGTTAGGATTGCAGCCTATATCTCATTGGCTGTCTGAGGAATCAGTCTCAATGGTCAATTTTGAGTTAAAAGAATAGGAGAGACTGATATGAACCCATGTGTTTATATTAGGGATACGGGTTGGGTGGGAATTGTAGGAGTTACTGAGTCCCATGAAAAATCTATCGAAAAGCCCTATCCAGAAAATATTGATATACTAGTGACTATGACAACACATCATCATTTACCAGTGGCCCAGTCTGCCCCATATCATCTCACCCCCTTTGGTGCAGTAGTGGGCAAAGCAGAAGACTTTAGAGGCTTAGGCCTGTAAGCCTGTCACCCTGCAAAGGAACTCCTTGGACCTTTATCTTGAGCAAGTCCAAGGAGAAAAAGGTGATGTGGACTGTTGCCACCAGATCCAGCACCTCCCGTAGCCTCCTCACCCCCATTCCTCCCCCTTCTTGCCTAGTTTCTGCCCTGACCTTCCACCATTCTAGCCTGTTAACCAGCAGGCCAGGGTTCGAGACCCGGGTCCCCACAAGATGAGGATTTCATGCTACAGGCTGGGTGTTGGACTAGATGATCCACTGGGTCCCTTCCAACTCTATGATTCTATGACTTCTATGACTCCTCACTCCTATTCCTCCCCCTTCTTGCCTAGTTTCTGGCCTGACCTTCCCCCATTTTAGCCCCTGTTCCTTCTCTCAAGCCCTCCTAATTCCTGCATTGGTTTACCTGCTCAATCAGGGCAGGAAACTGCTCAACCAATACTGGAAAAACATGGGGGAAGGCTAGAGGGCACACTGGCAGATTCACATTGTACACTCCTGGTTACAGTAGGGCAGCCCATTAGGATTGGGATGTAAGCCTATCAATAGCAGATGATTTAGAGCCGTGCCACCACCTGTCGTTCCTAGAGTACTCTTCAGGGCTGCCACTTTCCATCTCAACGTGCTGGTTCTGAGTTCCTTATTGAGTCCGTACTGCAAGAACTCCAATACACATTTAGTTCTAACTTATAACGGTGAGTAACCCTTGTTTGAACACCAAAAACAAAACTTTTCCCAAGTTTTACCATAAACTTTAACCATGGATGCTTTCTTAGATACCAATAAAGTGTCCACTATTTTAAAAGAATAACCTTTTTTGCTTAGAGCTTGCCGCTCAACTGCCAAGCAGTCAAGCAGAATAGCTCTAAGTGGGGATGAAGCAGTGGTCCCTGGGTCAAGAAGTCTGTTGACCTGACTGAACTGTTGACCTGACGGAGCTGTAGAATGTCTGGGAACCATGGCCACCTGAGCCAGTGGGGAGCTATCAAGACCACCTCTGCGCCTACCAACCTTACTTTTCTTAGAAAGAGCGGTATGAGTTGGAGCGGGGGAAAGGCGTAAAGGAGATGCTGGGGCCAAGGATATTGCAGGGCGTCTGTTTCCGTGGCACCTTTTACCGGCAGAAATGAGAGAAAATGTGATATCTGTGTATTGTGCTGGGTGGCGAACAAGTTCATGACTGGAAGTCCATTTGCAAGCAGAGGCTCTAAAAACAGAGATTGCAGAGGCTTGTCGAACACCTGTCGGAGATGCTCTATGAGAATTTCCTGCTACAGGTAGGGGGTTGGACTAGATGACCTTCTAGGTCACTTCCAACTCTAGGATTCTATGATTCTATAAGTGGACGTGGTTAGGATTGTGCTCATAGTCTATGATGATTAAAGGTGATAATAAAAATATAAGTCAGCAATCATCCCTGGAAGGAAAAATTGGGTTGGGGACAACAGTTGTTCTCCTCCAGTTTAGGAGGGTTCCAGGTTACACAGCCCTAAATCAGAATTGTGTGCGTAATCCCACAATGCCTTGTCTGCAATCCCTCCTGCAATCCCACAATGCACTTTTGGGGGTGTACAGGCAAACTATTGGCCTTCTTCTGGTTTTCACACTAGGACTGTTCTCAGTGAATTGGAAGCTGCTCTTTTGGTCATCTGCTCTTTTGATTGGGTAAACCACTATTTTTGACAGTGGTTTCTCCTTGTGTTGTCAGTGTCCTGAACGACAAAGTGGAGAGGAAAGGCAGGACACATTTTAAAATAATTACCGTATTTCCTGGCTTGTTACACACATCAGACCATAAGACACACCAAAGTTTAGAAGAGCAAAACAAGAAAAAAATTCTGAACCAAATGGTGTACTAATATATTTAGTAAAATATAGCAGAATAATATTTCAACTATGTAAAGTCAACAGTGGTATTAAGAACCATTATCACTGTCATTAACAAATGAGGAAAAACTTTAAGCTTCAAGCACTCTTCTAATTTTCTGGAAACCCCAAAAACTCATCATCTCTAGTGTCAGTGATTTGTGACTTTTGCACAAATCTCATTGCAAATGATCAGACAACAACATTTTGCACAAATCACATTGCAAATGGTCCAGGAAGGCAGGTAAGTTGGGGGGTTCTTTTGGGGGTGGGGGGATCCAGGTAGGTAGGGAAAGGTGAGGGGATCTAGATAGATAGGGAAGAGTGTGGGATGCAGAGGCATGGAGCAGCAGGGACCAGGTCTTGTGCATGTCTACTTTGGTGCAAGTCTCCAAGCCAGGGAAGGCTGCTTAGGATTGCAACTGTGCATGTCTACTTTGGAGCAAATATCCAACCCAGGTAGGGATGCAGAGGTATGCAGAAGTAAGGACCAGGTCTTATGCATATCTACTTTGGAGCAAGTCTCCAAGCCAGGGAAGGCTGCTTAGGATTGCAACTGTGCATGTCTACTTTGGAGCAAATATCTAACCCAGGGAGGGATGCAGAGGCATGCAGAAGTAAGGACCAGGTCTTGTGCATATCTACTTTGGAGCAAGTCTCCAAGCCAGGGAAGGCTGCTTAGGATTGCAACTGTGGCAGGGTGACAAATTCCTGAACCCCAAACCAAACCAAAAATTCCTGAACCCTAAGGCCAAAATTCCTACCCCCATGGCAAAATTCCTACCCCCCCCAAGTCAAAATTCCTACCCGCTTAAAAAACTGCCAAAAATGTATTTTTTTTGTTTTTTGGCCATAACTTTTGATAGGAAGGAGATATCTCAAAACTGATTTTTGCATTGGATTCTGCTCTTCAATACGAATCCAACTACATATGACATGACAGGGCAAGGTGCTTCAGGATTGGCCCTATCACTCTATAAGACACACAGACATTTTCCCCCCTTTGGGGAGAAAAAAAGTGCGTCTTATAAGCCAGCAAATACGGTACTGGTCCAATACTACTGTATCCATTGGAAACACTGATGAAGCTCAAGGTCTAACAGTGGATCCTGCAGACACCATTGTAGCAACCCCTCTGCGGCTCTGCCATTCTGTGGAGCTGCACCCCGTGGAAGATCCTCTGATGAGTGATTCTCATGAGCAACAAAGTGCACTCTGGCTATCAGTGGTATCAGTGAGCAACGATGGTGAGAAGTGCTTTACTGCACTTCTGTGACACTCCCAGGCCAGCATGGGATTTGTACTGGCCTAACTTGGGATTGAGATTGTAGCGAGAATCCTATGTACGAGGATATCATATGCTCATCAATCAGACTAAAGCAGCTCACTTATAGGCATTCACTATCTCCTATGAAAATATTTGCTCTCTGAGGAAACTGGTGGACCACTCCCATAAAGGGAGTTGGAGTAGATGGCCCTTGGGCCTGATCCAGCAGCACTTTTATTTTCTTAGGTTATTTTCCTAGGTTAGGTAAACATCCACGTAAGCAGATTGCAGATTTATTTATTGACTAGCAAAAAGCGTACCCGCGTTGCGGGAGTAACATTTCCCCATACAACTTTCCCCCATGCGCAACTTTCCCCCATGCGCAACTTTCCCCCATGCGCAACTCTCCCCCATGCGCAACTCTCCCCCATGCGCATCATCCCCCATGTGCATCATCCCCCCATGCGCATCTTCCCCTATGCCCAACTTTCCTCCATGTGCATCAGTCCCCCATGCGCGACATCCCCCATGTGCCTGAACTCCTCATCTGCATCATCCCCCATGCGCATCATCCCCATGCGCATCATCCCCATGCACATCCCCCATGCACATCACCCATCACTTTCCCCATGCGCATCAGTCCCCCATGCACTTCAGTCCCCCATGCGCAACTTCTCCCATGCGCAACTTCCCCCATGCGCATCAGTCCCCCATGCGCATCAGTCCCCTGTGTGCAACTTCCCTTCAGGCGCAACTACCCCAGGCGCAGCTTTCCTCCATGCACAACTTCCCCCATGCGCAATTTCCCCCATGCGCATCAGTCCCCCATGCCCTTCAGTCCCCCATGCGCAACTTCCCCCATGCGCAACTTCCCCCATGCGCAACTTCCCCCATGCGCAACTTCCCCCATGCGCTTCAGTCCCCCATGCGCAATTTTCCCCATGCGCAATTTTCCCCATGCGCATCAGTCCCCCATGCCCTTCAGTCCCCCATGCGCAACTTTCCCCCATGCGCAACTTTTCTATGCGCAACTTTCCCCCATGTGCATCAGTCCCCCATATGCAACTTTCCCCATGTGCAGCATCCTCGCCAGCGCAACCTCTTCCTCTGAACAACATCCCCCCACTGCACCAGGCACTGAGCACCGAATTGGCTGGATGTTGGTCAGTCTCCCATGTTAAGTATAGGACAAAAACACATTTCCCCCTTTTCAGCCCCTGAAGGGTTAAATTTCTCCACATGGTCCTTGGTGGGTGTTCAGGTGACAGAAGGAACTCCCTCCCAGAATTCCATGCTTCTAGGCCCAGCAGTTGGGGTGGAATGTTGATGAGTCATTAATTCTCCAATGCAAAGTATAGGAAGGAAAACGCATTGCGCCCCTTTTTACCCCCTTCCGGTTGGAATTTCCGAAAACCGGTTCTTAGTGCACCTCTCTATCACAGAAGGAACACCCACCGCAAATTTCACGCTTCTAGGCCCAGCGGTTTTGGCAGGGTGTTGATGAGTGAGTGAGTGAGTCAGTGACTTTTCTCTTTTTTATATATATAGATTGCAGATTTGATTGCAGATTTAATTTATTCCTGAGGGCCAGTGGAGTCAAGTGGATACATAGCTCCTCTGAATACAAAATTGCACTTGTGAGACTGGGTCCAAATGCCATTTTTTACTTGATTCAAGATACAATCTTCATTTTTATCATATAGTGACATGATATATTCAGTCCCCGCGTGCGTAATATGGGTATAACACAAGACTGACACTGTGACAAAATAGATTGTCCCCAAACCTCCTGGTAGTGTGCCAAATGCTACCCCTGTCCTTACCAGTGGAGGGAGGGTGAAGGAGGGTGAAGGGAGGGGAAGATTGTATGACTTAAGCAACTGCTTTTAGTTGACATATGATAGGCCAGGCCTGCTCTCTCATTGCTTTACTATGAAGGACAATTAACATCAGCCTTTACTGGGATATCAGGGATATCAAACTCATTCTAAACAGAGGGCCAATGTTTGCATTCATGGTGCCAATATGTATATATTGGTGATTGATTAAATACCGTGTTTCCCCGATAATAAGACATTGTCTTATTATTTTAGTCAAAAACTCCATAGGTCTTATTTTCAGGGAGGCCTTATTTTAATTAACATTGTCAGCAAAATGTAGGACAATGAAGCAAAAATGTAGGTCACCCAGACAGGAGGCTAAAAATCGAGACAAATCTGGTCATATGGTCACCCTGGGCACAGAAGTCCCATCCATCCCCACTACACTCAAAGGGCCTACTCCCAGGAAAGTCTGGCTGAAAGATCCCTATTCTGTGTGTGTCTGCACAGAAGGGTTGGGCTTTGAGGCTGCTATCCCATCCACACTTTCCTGGGAGTAAGCCCCACTGACTATAATGGGGCTTACTTCTGAGTAGACTTGCATGGGTTTGGGCTCTGAGGCTGCAATCTTATCCACCTTTCCTGTGAGTAAGCCCCATTGATGCTAATTGGGCTTACTTTTGAGTAGACTCCTCAGCAAACTCCTCAGTAGACTGCTCCTGATAAGGAGTCCGCACATCCACAAGGAGCAGTAGCAATGCAAGAAGCAAGCTTTGCAAGCATTGCATTTGCAAAAAAGCAAGCATTTGCAAGCTTTGCAATGCAAGGATCCTTTCTTGGGAGTAAGTAATTTGGCTTTCTTCTGAGTAGACCCCTCAGCAATGGGGATTTTAGACTCCTCCTGAGACCAATGGGGATTTTAGTAGGTCTTATTTTGGGGGGGAAGGTGTATTTTAGACTCCAAAGCAACAGTCTGGGTAGGTCTTATTATCGGGGTAGGTCTTATTTTCAGGGAAACATGGCAAATATGATTGAAAAACATCTGCTTCCTCTTACACACATTTCCTAAAGCTAATGGAGCCCAATCCTATGCATGCCTACTCAGAATAAAGTCCCAAAGTGACAAATCAAAGTCCCATTTGATTTCCAAAGGGGGTGGTTAAAGGGGGGCTCAGGTTCATTGGGTGTGCCTAGGATGATGAAATGTTGTAACTGTAAAAGAGGATGTAGTCCCCCAAAATGTAGGACACCTAAGAAAAATGTAGAACATGACCAAATAAAAGCTAAAAACACTCATATATACATATACAGTATTCTGTACATATCACAATGTTTTTTCTGGGTAAAAAAGGTGCTGGTACTCACCACAGTGGCACAGAGCACAATCCTAACTATGGTTGCAATCCTAAGCACACTTTCCTGGGAGTAATTTCCATAGTCCATAGTGGGACTTACCCCCAAATCCAGAGTAACTACTGGAGCAGGTAAGAGACTTTATGTGTACCCATAGTTACTGCACCACCTAGTGAAAACCTACGGAAAATTCATATTGGAATTCAGAGTAAGTTGTTCTTACACCGGAGCAAGGACTCCCCATAGTTACTCTGGATTTTGCCTTTACTCTTTAGAAGCATAGAGTTGGAAGGGACCCAGTGGATCATCTAGTCAGCTAGTCCAACCCCCCCCCCCCCCGTCTGTAGCAGGAAATCCTCATCTTGTGGGGACCTGGGTCTTGAACCCTGGCCTGCTGGTTTACAGGCACAGTGTCTTCTGAGTAGACAAGTTTAGGATTGCCCTATTGTTTTCAATGGGTCTTACTACCAGGAAAGTGTCTTTATTGCAGTTATAGTTAGTAATCCTTAGCTTGGGGGGTGGGAGGAAGCAGGCAGAAAAGGTGCTGTTACTGAGTACTGGTTAGTACCTCCAGAAAAAAAGCCCAATCTATACATATATGATTGAAAAACACCCTCTCCTGCTTACTTAGAGCCCAATTCTATGCATGCCTACTCAGAATTAGAGAATTTTCATGTGGTTAATTGAAACACTGTATTACTTGTTATTAAATTTAAAACTATTGCATCTCGTTTATGAATTGCAAGCATTCTCCATGCTGCCTGCTCCCAAGAAAAAAGGAGGACAATACAGATTATTATTGTTTCCAGGCTATAAAAGAGGACATGTCCTGGAAAAAGAGGACACCCCCTGAGTTGCTTCCCCCCATGCTGTGGAGCCTGGAAATCAGATTTCCAAAGGGGATGGGTGGGAAAGGGGCTCAGGTTCAGTGGGGCCTCTTGGAGGGAGCCTCCTGCTCTGCAGCAGTCTCTAGTGCTGGGGTGCTGCTGCTGCTGCTGCTGCCCCTTCCCCTGCAGGCTCTGCTTGCCTGCCAGTTGTTACCCAATGCGGGGGGCGGACCCGGGCTGCGCGTGACGTGCTGCTGTTGCTGCTGCTGCGCTGGGGAGCCCTGAATTCCATCCTGCAGTGCCCAGCCAACTCGCAGGGCAACAGCCTCCTATTGCTGCTGCTGCTGCTGCTGCTGCTGGGGTGGGGAGAAGCCACACCATGCAAGTCCTTCTCTGCAACCTGACCTTCCTTTGGATCCCAGCCAGGGAGCCTCCCGTACTGCTGCTGCTTGCCATGGCTTTGCCTGCACGCTAAGGAAGGAGGAGCCCTTGCTTGTGTGTGTGTTAGTCCACCTCCCTTCCTCTCTCTCTCTCTCTCTCTCTGTTTTTGATTTTCCTGCTTGCCTGCTATTTATTGCTATTTATTTTTCCATCCACCAGAAATATTTTTTTTGGAGGGGGGGGGAAGGATCCTTTGGGTGCAGGTGACACACCCTCTTGGATGCCCCTCACCTTCCATTCACACAAGGGCAAAACAGAGATCGGGGGGAAGGAAAGCAAAAAGAACTCCCTATCTTTTTTTTAAAGGGTTCAGACTGGGTGCAAATGAAGAGGCATCTTGGCCAGGGAGAGAGAAGGAGAGCAAGCTGGGCTCTCCCCACTACAAAGTGAACCAGAGAAGGCTGCAAAACTGACTCCTGATCGCAGAGACAGGCTCAGCCTGGGGTGGAGGGAAGAGGGGAGGACTTTCCTCTTTCTCCCTTTTTCTTTTTTTTCTATTATAAAACCGAGGAAAAAGGATCACTGGGATCTTGGGAGATCTTTCCAAAGATGTCATCTCAAACTAAGTTCAAGAAAGACAAAGAGATCATCGCAGAATATGAAACTCAAGTGAAAGGTGAGTGATCATTCAATGCTTTATTTTTGGGGGGAGGGTGGGTGGGGTGGGAAAGAGGACTTTCTACCATATCTCCTCTTAGGGTGACCATATGTCATAACCAAAAAAACCCCCCACCCACCCCAAAAAATTGTAGGACACCCAATAAAAGCTAAAAACAATCGTGTATTATTTTGATGGGGGTTAATTTTAAAAATAATATTACTTATTATTAAATTTAAAAGTGTTAAATCTCATTTATGAATTCCAAGAATTCTCCCAAGGAAAAAGGAGGACAATTAAGATTTTTTTCCTCGACACAGCTTAAAAAAGAGGACACGTCCTGGAAAAAGAGGACAGATGGTCACCCTGTCCCCTCTCCACTGTTTCTTCCCCCTTCCACACCTTTGGCCTTTCTTTTTCATAGATTATATGATGCCTGGGTAGCCTTGCTGTGCCAAACCTGTGATCAGTGGGCTTTGGCTGCTCTGATCAGCCCAAGGATTGGGAGGTGTGGGGAAATCACTGTGGGGTAGTGAAAGCTGCATTGCAGTTGTGTGTGTAAAGGTGGATCTCTCCCTCTATTCTCCTCCTCTTAAGAAAGGGATCAGTTTTCTGATGATCCTCACTTTTGGTCAGATCTCTTGATCAATGGTGCCTGCCTTTCCATGGAATTATAAAGCCTCATTTTGCTGTAGGCGGGAGCAGCCATCTGTATATAATAGATATGTATGTGCCCAGATTTGCATTCAACATCTATGGAACATGTAGGCGTGGATTTACATCTCCCATATGGAGATCACTTCTGGAAAGGGCTGCCTGTGTGTGTCTCCAGGGAAAATAACATTGAGATGGAAATGTGTGTGTGTCCATATACCCATATTTTAATCTTCTCTTTTCAGATCTTGGATTTTTTGGTGGGGAAGGGAAATTTAACTCATAGATTAGACAGCCCAGGTGAGCTGCAAGAGAGTTAACAATAAGGACAAGCAATATCAAATATGGATTTCCATATAGGAGATGGAACATTGGGGGGCGGGGGGAGTAGGAGGAAGCCAGAGTCCTTACTTGATCTTTTCCTTCTCCTCCAGTACCTTCTGACACACCCTTGGGCAAAAGCTCTGCCTTCATATGGTCAGTTATAGCCTGTTATATATTTTTTTTTACAAGAGTCATGACCACATTTATTTTTCTGCTTCCTATGAAGCAACTCTCCTGGCACAACGCAAAAGCCACAAGCTATGTTTCATTCTTGTTTTTAGCAAGTACTGTAGTTGATTTCCCCTCCCCACCCTCTCATTGAGAAATTGAGGCCCAGTAGATGCATAAACCCAAACATGCACATGATTGAGTCCACGTATTGTACTGTTTGTGACGAAAAGGAGGCAGCATGAGGTATTGATGTCTGCTCATGCTTTCTAATTCACGGATTATTGATGGGCTGACAGTGAAAGAGCAGTTGGCTGGTGAGCTTTGTGTGCACATGTTTTGTGCTGATGTTGAGTGGGGCCAATTGCTGTGGTGTGTACAAAAGAGATGTCGGGAAAGTTTGGCTGTGAGGTGTCAAAGAGCACCATCTGCATGATGCTCATTGTTCATGATCTTTTTTTAAATATCAAATTTTGGAAGGCCTCAATCTTGCAAAACCAATCCTTCATGCCAAGCATGAAGTTTTCATTGCAAACACTTAACCTCTTTATGCATACTATGTATGCGAGGTCTAATTTCTGGGTGGCGTGTTAGTCTTGCATCCAGTAGTTTCTTCATCCATGTATCCCTCCATAATACATGAGACTTTCGAATATACATGCGAAAATGGTATTAAACCAAGTGTGCAGTGACGATCAGTGATCTTGTGCTGAATGATTTGCAACAGAAGAGCTGGCTCTGCCTAACTCTTTTATAGTACCACGAGATTCTCAGCAAATGCAGTCTCATATCGCTTGCCAACATAGACAGGATGAAATCCTGGCTTTCTTGATGTTGGTGGAAACATGGCCATTAACTTCAACAGAGGCAAGATCTGACTGTCTTTTATTTTAAAGATCTCATAATATCCCTTGTAATTGTTCTTGGATATCCTGTAGTGGTTCCTACAGGAAACTTCTTCATCTGCTGCTGTTGCCATAATATTATGCTTTAGTCAGCAGTTACTTTGAGCCAATAGTTGAGTGGCTTGCGATGTTCTTTCCAATAGTTGAGTGGCTTGCAACGTCAGTTCTTTTTATAAAGGCCCTTCATCCTGGAGATCAGGGATAGATATGCAGACTCAGATTCTGCGGTTGCGCTTTAACTGTAAATGCAAATAATCCTGGGAGATGCACCAGACTATCTCATGTTAGCAGAGCTCATTTAGAGACCAAATCCTATTTTAAACACACAGCTGAAGAAGTACTGCACAACCAGATAACTGTGATTTAAGCTGCAGAACTATGATTGGTTAAAATAAGATTAGTTGAGTCATCTTCAAGGTGAATTCCAGCTGATTTTGTAGCAGATGCTTTAAATAGATTCTGGGATCAAGCTTCTGGGATCAGTGAGGGGAGCAGGTGCCACACTGCATAGGGGAATTGACTGGCGAGGGCTGACCTTTGATCTTGTGCCATTGTTTGCTCTTCATCTTCAGGCTCCTCACAGATGGCTTTGAACAATAATGTGGCTGTTGAAATACACTAGTCTGTGCCAGTCTGTTGGTATAGAATTTTGTTGATTTTGACTCCCCCCCCCCTTATAAACAAATAGTTCAAGTTTGCATCCACCTTAGAAGGATACAATATCTTAAAACCTTGAGTTGGAAAAAAGATGACTGTCTTATAAGATTTATAGTAATATTAACTTGGATCTAGTTAACTTGATGTGCTGGTCAATGTAGGAGGTGCATTCTACCTCATTGCTTGACATATTGCTGGGGTTATTTACCTCTTTGTCCAGCATGAGATGAAGAAGTTCAGGAGAACCACCTCAATAATGGCTATGGATTTTGAGCAGTGTCTGCTGAAATTATCTCTGCTAAAGATGAAACTTTGCCCATTCCTGCTATAATAGCTAAAGGCTGTTCTTCCATCTACCCTGTTCTCCATCTTCCTCTACTTGTTGCTAGAAAGTACATAGATGGTACCATCTGTATAGGAACAGAGAAATGGATGGAAGAAGAAGGACTTTGCACTGAGCATTCAAAAAACATTCAGATTGAATCCTTGGTGTCTTCAGGTGAGGTGAGGAAAGAACCTTGTAATCCTGGGGAGTTGTTGAGAGTCAATATAGATGGGACTGAGCAAGAGGGATCAGAGGTCTGGCTTGATATTGGGCTATTTCCTCTATGGTGTTAATATGGGTTGATTTAGAACCCATTATTCTTAATGTACATCCAATAGTGGGTGAAATTTGATGCCTGATTCAGGACAGTAAGTTTTCCACATCCTTGGTTCACATTGTTGATGGCTTCAAACAGGGCAGGGTAGTTCATGATGCAGATGACTAGTAAATAGTATTTTCCTTTGCCTAGTATCTTAGGACTTAGTAGAGAGCTTCCTATGGCAGTTATAACATCTAGACGTCTTTACTATATTCAGTGGGACTAATGTGGTTTTCAGAAACTGGAGTTCCTCTTTTCTTCCCCCTCCCTGACTTGGCACTGTGTTGCTCCAAAATACTTAAAATTCATTGGCTTTGATCATCTAGGCCCAATTTTTTTTCCTTTCTTCAGTACAATAGGATAAACCACAGCTGTTGATTCACTGCACTGAGGCTCTTATTCACTTAATCCATCTGTCTTCATTGGTTGCTGGGCTGCTATTTTGGTTGAAAAGAAAAGAATGATGAGAATTTTGCCAACAGGATTGGCTTTTGTGTGTGCTTGACATGCAATTTCATTCTTGTATTTTCTGTGTTCTGATGAATGCCATTACTTTAGTTTGAATTAATTTTTTTTGTAGAATTTCACTGAAATTTACTGCTTGCCCTAAATTCCTGAGATCTGATATGCCCTAAGAACTTAACAGAAATGATGATAGGCCAAGGACAGTGTGGTACGTGTAACTTGCTGCTCAAGTGTAAAAAGTGGTGCAGCCAAGATCCTTTCACTTGGTGGACTTGGTTATCTAATCCATTGCTGCTGGTGCTAATGGCTTGAGATTTGTACTTGATAGTACTTATTGGTATATAGAATAGTATAGTATATGCAGACCATACTTGCTAGTCTAAACTTCTGGACTTAACCCTTAGATTCCCAGGCGGGTCAATTCGACCGGTATTTTTAATTTATGCAACTTAGGTTATTTTTAGATGAGAATCTAAGGGTGAATTAGAAAGGCTGTTACATATACAGGAGGGGTCTAGAAAGCTGGGAGGATGGAATTTCTGTTTTTTTGGTGGTTTTTTGGGTGGCATAGTGGCTTGAGGTTAGCTATGCAGAACTTGGTGTATGTGGTTCAGCATATGAATATGGTTAGGTATAGTAGGATGGGGGAAGTCATAAAGCAAGCTGAGCTTATAATAAACTTTTCTCGAAGTGTTTATAGGCTGGGAAATCCCAAGTTATTCTGGTTTTTCAGTGAAAAGGGGTTTGTTCTTCCTACTCCATTGAGGAACAGGGAATAATTCTGTCCATGTCTAATAATGAAGTTCATAAAAGTTTCATTCCTACCAAAGAAATGAAATAGTAAATCTTCTGTGGAAAGATATCTGATGATGAAAGGCAATTGTTCTCAGTGTTTAGAGGCAACTATTTAAATTGAAGGCAAGTGAGAAGTTTAGAATGGAGAAGGTAAGAGATGGCAGAAAACGGTAACTCCTGGCTTCTGGTGACCACATAACAAAGGATTATGCTGGAGAAGCGAGTATGTCAGTGAGTTCTTAAAGCCCAGCCAATACATCTTCTTTCCTTTACCTATTATGGCACAGCCAATCTATCCCATGTCCTTGCCAAACCATTTTCTCTTGCGTGACACATTCCATGGCTGGTCTTCTTGGATGGACTCCTAAGAAACATGCAATAGTAGCAAAAGACTCTTCATCCGCTTTTTGAATAAAATGGACTAGACAAGCTGTTTTTAGCTTGCCACAAAACAGCCTTCTCACCAACATGAAAGCTGCAAAGCATTCATGTGGAAATTGAACTTAGAAGTGCCAAAAAGTTCATGCAGATTTAGTGCATGCCAATCTGAATAGGAATAAATGTCTACTAGTACAAAGTTGCATTCTGTACATGAAGTTTGAAGGAGGTGTGAGAGTTTTCTTGAGAGATTAGGATCAATTTGCTTGTCAGTCCTGCGCTCCTTAGTTTCTATTAAGTATGCATGTAAGAAACTGTTAGTCTATAACATTAGGCCATTTTGTCAATGTTACGTTGTCTATGGAATGGATGGACATCCTTGAGCTGAGTATCCTTCATCCCTGCAGTGTTGTGAAGCACAAGTTTTTGTATGAATAGGGCATCGTGCAGTGAGTTTCTCCATGTTTGCTGCCACCAACATGGATCAAGGGAAGGAAAGCTCAGTGCATGACATGAAACTCATGTTCCCTTTAGAAGAGTGACTGGCAAACTTGTTTCTGGGAATTTCTGTTCTGAAAGTAATGTACACTATAACCAACTATGTTTTTTGGAACCAAGTAGTTCCAAAAGCACCACTGAATCTCTGCCATAACTCTCAGACACGCTTCCTCCATCATGGAAGTTTCCTTGTGACACAGTTCTGCAGCTTCAGAATTGATGTACGGGGCATGAGGATTGAGGTATCTTCTGTTGTTAGGCACCTTTCCAAGGAAAGGCTTAATCCAAACAACTGGATTTTGGATCCTTTTCAGTAGGATCCTGGTCCCTTTCTGGTCCCTTTCTTGTTTGTTTTATGGCAAGATATAGGCATTTTGAGATAGGGTATAAGATGTATTGTGGGTGTAAGATGTGTTGTCTGCTGTTGTCTTAGAATGTTGGTAACATACATTCATTCATTGATGGTGTTTGTCTCCTCGAGAGAAAGCTGGGATATAAATGCTTGAAAGAAATCCAATTAGAATTAAGACATCCTCTTTGCTGTGCTCACAATTCTGCTGTAATCTGGATTATTTTGGTACAGATGTGGTTTATTGAAATAAAGGATTAGAACAGTGGATTAGAGCATCCTCTCCTGCTGTGTGATTCTAGGACTGTAAGTATAAAATGGCTAATTACTTTGTTTGCAGTGCTTATAAGACTGCTTTTAAAGACTTACTAGGGAATGGGAATAGTCAAATATATTTGGGGAGGATTGTTTAGTGGTCTTTGATCATAATATTGCAAAGCTCTGCACCCAAATTACAATGTAGCTGATCATTGCCATGAGTGAACAATCTGGTGCAGAATCCAGGAAGACTTAGATAAGAAAGCTTTAATTGTTCCTTCTTGTAAAGGCATACTCTGTGCTTATTCATTTACTTACAGGCATAAACACATCCACATGGTATACTCTGGAAGCTGGCAAATGTTTAAACTAGTGATTACTTAATGCACAGGAACTCCCTGCATCTAAAATTGCAAGGTACAAAGTGCTTTACCAGATTAGTTAAGAGTTTAAGGAAGGAGTCTGAGTTGGAAATAACAGGGTCAGGGTTGCCCTACCAATTGGTGATGGGAAGTGAGCCACCTTTAAATAGAAAAAAAGGAAGCAGTAAAGAAAGACCATAGATCAAAAAGGAGCCTGGAGTAAAGAAGCTCTTGAGTTGGAGCCAATGAAACAGAGACTATGTAGTTGTTGTGTAAATCAACAGCTCCAGGTTGTCCCTGCAATGTGAAGTGAAATATGTGATGTTACCACTGAGGAAGGTGCTTTAGCTTGGTGATGGAACAAATTCTTTGTATGCAGAAGATACTGGGTTTCAATCCCATGACATCCCCAGGTAAGAAGGAAAGACTTATTTGTAAACCTGAGGAGTTGCTTCCAGGTAGTACTGACAATAGATCTAAGGTTGGACAGTGGTGTGTATTGATATAGGATACTGCCTGATGTCCCTCCTTTTCATTAGTTGGCATGAGAAATTTAGGGCACAATCCTAACTAATTTAGGCTGGCCTAACTCACATGCCATATCTTTTCTTGGTGGTGTGAGGAGGCTGCTGTATGTCTGTGCAGTGGCTTAACCCCCCCATGAATGCGGCAGAAGTGCTTTATGGCACTTTTGTGACAGCCCCAGGTCAGCACCAGATTGATTCCGGGCTTAAGCCAGCCTAAGTGGAGCTTAGGATTGCAGCCTATGTTGTACCAAATGTGGTGGGCTTGCTTGTGGAATAGCTGCAGTGTTGTCTTAGTAGCTTATTGCCTTGTTTATATGTCTAGTTCTTATATGACATACCTAAATTCAACATCTTCATTCAAAACTCAGTAATCTATTCCCCAGTAAACCCTCAAAGACATTTTTCATTTTTGGCAATGAAAATGAAGCCATTGGAAGATACGCTAGGACAAATTAAGATCAATTATGGATTTTAGACTTCCTCTGTCTATCACTCTGTCCCTTCTGCAGATATAGAAGTATGGGAAAATATAACATATATATTCAGAGGCAGATTTTTTTGGTAAGAGGTTGTCACTTGATTATTCCAATATTAGCGAAAAGCATACCTGTGTTGCGGGAGTAAAATTCCCCCGTACGCTGCTATCCCACTGCGCATCAATCCCCCACACACATCCTCCCCCATGCCCCTCCTCCCCCGTGCGCATCATCCTCCACTGTGCGCATCAACCCCCAGGTGCATCAATCCCCCATGCACATCTTCCCATGCGCAACCCCCCATGTGCAGCATCTTCCCCAGTGCAACCTCTTCTTCCAAACAGCATCCCTCCCAGTGCACCGGGCACCAAATTGGCTGGATGGTGGCCAGTCTTCCATGTTAAGTGTAGGACAAAAACACATTGTATCCCTTTTCAGCCCCTTAAGGGTTAAATTTCTCCACATGGGTTCTTGGTGGGTGTTGATGTCACAGAAGGAACACCCTCCCCGAATTTCATGCATTTCCATGCTGTTCCTCCTGTGGCCGGGTGTCCGCTGGGCAGAGGGAGAGAAGAGCAGTGGAGAAGAGGGAAGCAGCTCAGGGCTAGCCAGAAGAGAGCAGGGGAGAGAGAGACTAGGCTGGAGAGAAGGAGAAAGTGGGGAGACACTTTGACGGTGTCTTGGGTTGCAGCCGCCTAACCATGTCTACCCAGAAGTAAGCCCCATTGTGTTAAATGGGTCTTACTCCCAGGAAAGTGTCTTTAGGACTGCAGCCTAAGTAGACTTCATAAGATCATGCACATTGAAGGCATGTTTTGAATTCAATCTCAGTGTTCTGTCATCATTTTTACAATTAATATTTTTATATGAATATTTTTGGGGTTGTGGAACCAGTCGTCTTGAGTTCCCATTATTTCCTATGGGAAAATCCGCTTCATGTACAGAATGTTTCACGTAACAAACATGCCTCCAGAACGAATTAAATTTGTTACGTGAGATTTCACTGTATATAGATTCATGGAAGTTTATGTGCTTGATGAATGTTGCACTTGTGACAGCTGTGTTGACTCTTGACCAATCCGTAATCTCAGTTGCCGCATGACCACAGCCATTCATCTGAACAACCAGCCCTTATTGCAGAGTATATAGCTTTAGGCTGCTGCTGCTTTTTCTAGAAATTGGTGTAGGTGGTTCTGGATTGTCTCCGACCCTTTGGAATTTGACCTTCCCATGGGGAACAAGGTGTGTGGACAGAATTAGGAATTGATCTCTCTCATGGGCTTCAATTGCTGCTGCACCCCCTGAATAAAAATGATAAAGAGTTTTTAAGTGCCCCTCCATCATTCAAGGATGCAATACAAACAGATTTATAAAAATGAAAAGTTCCTTGTAAGGAAGAAGAAGGGGAGGGGTAGAAAGTTAATAGAAACAGTATGTTGGCAGAAGAACAGCTGACATATGAAAATGGTAATGGGAGAAACTGAAGAGGCACGTCATCTTACAAGGAAGGGATGGGGCTGAACGTTTGGAAGGAAGCTGCAACATCATGCAAAAATGCTTGATCAAAAAGAGAAATTAGTCAAAATAAGCATGCCAATGTTGAAGTAAAGGTAACTAGCTTTTCTAACAGAAATAGTACATTAAGGTACTGCTGGCATACATGCATTCAACATACAGAGGGAGTCTCTGAGGCTTTGATCCAGCTGTGACTAACATTATGGCTATATTAAGTGGCAGTTTTCTGATCCATTGTGTCAGGAACGATGAAGGGGAGAGCTTGAGTATGAATCAGCATTCTGTCATCCACTACCCATCTACTGATAAATGGGACTCTAAACCAAGAACCCCCTGAGTGAGTGAGTGGCAATGTTGTAGGGCAACCAAATCCAAGCCTAAGAGCCATTGAGGAAACAAAGATGAGGTAACTCTGGGGAGATTTGGTGATGGTGTACTGATTATTTTGAATTGGAGCACCTGAAATCTTTTAGGAGCATCTTCGGAGTACAGATGTGGCCTTTGAAATCAAAGTCATGGCACCATTTCAAAACATCTGTTTGCAGAGTTTTTTCCTGTCTCTTCCTATCTAGCAGTTGGTTCAGTAGACCTAAATTCACCTAGGCTAATAATAGAAAATATGTACCTTCCAATATTTGTTATGGCAGATCTGGGACCATGTCTGTCTTAAGAATTTACGTCCAGCTTGCCTTCAAAATGAACACAGCAGCCTTCGCCTGCAAACTCATGCTATTTGTCTCTCAGCCGTGGAAATGTCACTTAACTTTTGGGAAATTTAACCTTTTCCCAAACCTGTATGTCATGTCAGGTGGGTCAAGAGCCCATGCAAGATGGGTCACAGGCAAGGGCCTCCTGCTGCACTTTCATCTGAATGACTCTAAATAGGAGGCAAACCTATTCAGAAACCCCCAAAAGATATTTTTAGAGACTACTTCCAGTTTGCCTCTGAAAACTGAAGTAGCTTTTGGAGACTTCAGGAATGTGGAGGCCAGTCCTAGCCCACCATGACTTGGAAGAGGCCTCCCTGGCACCACCAGGAGCATCATGACTCACCACAGAGGATGAGATAGGTCAGCATCAACAAGATTGGCAACTTCTGCTCTAGGGCAGCCAACTTACATTTTGAGGTAAACACACTTGTGTGTAGAAGTGGTACTTGGGTATTTCAGCTGGGGACCCCCTTTCAAATTCTCTTGTGACCCCCTAGCCCAAGGTTGTGGCCCTCCAAAGGTTCTCCCACTTTGGTTAGCACTGATGTATAGCATGTGTATGAATAAATGTTGGTTCTTGGCATGAGTCAAGGTGGTGTCTAGTAATCCTTTTTTTGGAGAAAATATGGTAGGGGTAAAAGAACCAGGACCTGTTTCTGAATGAATGTTCAAAAGGGAGACTTGGGCAGATCCACACACTAAACAACATATGGCTGCATTTAAGAACTACTTTGAAACACCCTTGAGATGCAATAGGGCAGCTGTTCTCAATCTTTTTTTTTTTTTTGAGTGGGGAGCAATTGCCCTTCAACAGGTTCCAGGACTCCTCTCTCATACAAGGATGCAATACAAACAGATAAACTCTGAGAAGGGGATTAAATCTGTGGCCCCTTTTAAAGGTGCTGGGGCTCCACAGGGGGCCATCTGGCTGCCATTGAGAACAGCTGCTGTATGGTGATATGAGCTTTCCCTTTGTGCTGGTTCATCTTTTCTTGCTGGTCATCACTTGCAGCTGAAGTTGCTGAGTAGTAACTGTGCATGTGTGAACTTGTCCTTTGGATCTGTGTGCAAAGCCAGCCTTTTCTGAAGCACAGAATACAGCACAAAGAGCCAGGAGCTTCCAAATTTTAATCTTAGACAAATCTGCAGTGGCTGCCTTGGACTGTCATTAGTCATTAGGAAAATCACTGAAATGCAGCCTGTCTTCCAGGCAGGGAAGAGAGCGACTCATTGATGTCTGATCTGATGGCTGGAATGGGATTTGTAACATTCCTCGTACTGAAACATAGAGCTGATTTTATTATTTTTAATTCTTCTTTATTACTTAGATTTTGAAAGGGACTGATCTTTACTTTTAGTATTTTATGTGGTGTTTTGCAATTTAAAATCCCTCAATAAAGCATAACAATTGCAACCGTACAACACGGGTGAACATTAAAATGCAAGCTGAGATGACTGTATAGGATCACCTGATCCAGCCCCAGCTAAAGGCTGAGAGAGGATTGGCTTACTGTGCTTTCTATTTCTGTGCCTTTTCTTGCATAACTTTACTCCGTCTCTCCATCTGAAAACTGAAATGATGATATTTACTGATACATCTCATTATGCTGGGTTGTGAAGAGGAGCTGTGAAGTTGATCCAGCTGCAGCCCTGACTTCACATGTCGTAAAAGAAGCAGGTGAATTCAAAGATCATTTGCAGAGCCTTAACTTATTTTGATTTTTGCTGCCTGTAATGTGTCTGAGAGGAAAGATCTCTCCCCTGGATATAGTATTTGTCTTCAGCACAAGTACACACACTCTCTGGAATTTTGGGAGTACACTGATGTGGAGCTTGCTGGTTTTCCAGATTTTTACTACCTTCTCGTATTTGTTTTCCCCACATAAAATCTCATGAATGGATAGTGAGCTTGGTAAAGTCAACAAAAATTTGTAATATTAATAGTTTAGATTGATATCTGAAATGGGAGTGAGCTAAATGATCTTTGCTGACTGATAGTGACTTTATCAGCCTGATCCTTGCTGAGTGCATGATTTGTACATATAAATAGAACCACTATATCCTCCCCATGAATAAACAGGTGACACCAGTACACACACACAGATGAGTACCTGTGAGTACCGGCAGGTGAGTACCGGCACCTATTTTTCCAGAAAAATTGCACTGCAAAGCAATCATGTAAAGGAACATGTAAAGCAATCAAATTAGAGTTGTTTCCCATGTAATATAGTAAATTTTGGGTGTCTAGTTCTTTAAACAAGCTTTCAGTCATATATTGGTTTGACTCAAAAAATAAAAATGCATTTTTTTGGTAGGGGGACCTTTTAAATAGTAGCATTTCAAAGCTTGATTTAATGATGCAGACACTTCTTGATTCTGGTTTAAAAATATGTTAGGAAAATAGGCAATGTTAAGGCTTTCATTTCAAAATACTTAAAGAGCTGAGATTTTTCTGGCAAGCTATAATCCACACCTGTGCATTCATTGCTGTGTTTTCTGGCCATTTGAAAAGTTGATTTTGACAGCCAAATGGTTTGCTATTCTCGTCTGATGGCATCTTCAAAGGCAAAGAAGATCACAGCCAAAATACACATAGGAACCCAGAGAACTAAAGGGGCAGACAGCTAATAGCTCTAGCTGCTTATGGACCCAATGAGTAGCTCGTTGGACCAATTTAACAATTAAACCAAATAAATGGCAAGTGTCTGCTCCTGCTGTATTCACTTAAAGCTCAAGTATCTTGAGGTTTATAATGAAATCCGTTCGTCATTCCTCTTGTTTTCTATCTATTCCTTTGAGGTATTTTGCCACATTTGTTTTTTAATTGATATTCTTTGTAGAATTAGATCAGTAAAATGCTTATATAGGTCATAAAGCCTTTTGGGCAGCACCTGCAGGAGATATGAGGTTGTCATGAAGAATCTGATGAGACCCAGCTCTGTCTTTTCTCTCTCTGGTCAAGAATCCTGAATTGGTGTTTGACATTAGTGATTGATTGGGTGTGAAGAATCAGCTGCAACTTTTCTCCACACAGAGGTGAAGTGCTCCTGGGCAAGAGACTAATTGGCTTGGAGATGAGGTCTTTGCCTGATAGGAGTAACCTATCCACCTAATAGGATAGATGAGGGCCTGATAGGACCCGGAGACCTCATCTCTAGAAGGAGTATAGTCCTTTTTGAAGGATCAGGCTCACAGTCTGAGGAAGAACTTGGTTATTCATGTGGCTTCTGTGGCCGGGAATGTTTTCACTTGGTTTAGCCTACTTCACCCATCCTGTTTGTGGAGAAAACAGATGTTGGCCATGGTCTTGCACGCATTGACTTGTACCTGTCTAGTCTGTTTCAATCTGCTGTGTGGTGCTCTGAATGTTCATTGTGCTTTGGAGACTCTGGTGCAGAATTCTGCAGCTGAATTTCTGACTGTAGGCCATTTTGCAGGTGGGAGGGAAGTTGGTAGCATGTTATAGCAATAAGAGATCTACTGCATGGATTTCTGGTTCAGTTTTCAAGCACTATTGCTTTGAAAGCCCTGAACAGTTTGAAATTGGATCACTGAATTGGCGTTCTCAAAGCCCTTTACACTCCTAAAAATGAAACCCATGGGCAGCCCCAGAGAGCAGGTTGTGCAGCAGTTGGCAGCCACCTATGGCATGCTTGTGAGGCATTCTTGTGGAAGCCCTGTTTCTTAGGCAGTGGTTTGGTAGGATGGAGAGCAAGTATTTTCTGGCAACTTTTAAGTTGCGGTAGGAAGTTGGATGTTGTTGAGGGGGTGGTGAAGGAGACTGTTTGATCTGGGGAGCAGAAGACTCTGTGGGTAGTTTTGCCTAAGAGTGTAGGTGGAGGGCAGAATTTGGGTGAGGCAGCATTTAAGTACAGGGCAAGCATTAAACACGTCTTCTCGGAGGCATAGCTACTATATGCTAGGCAAGGGAGCTGAGGGTAGGGCAGCAGAGCATTTGCTAACAGTAATTAGAGACTTTGTTGGAGGTTTGTTGTTGTTAGGGTGGCATGATAATGCTTCCCTTCCTTGAGACAGAATCAACCTCTGCTTCTCAGTACTTGAGAATCCCTTTGCATAGATGTATCTCTTGCAGAAGAAACAGATACATTGGCCCAGTTTCCAAGTTGATGGGGTTGCCTCACAGAGGCAGGGCTTTTAAGAGGTCAGGTTCGATGGGGGGCATGCATCGTTTGCAGTATTTAGTTTCAAAAATCTGGGAGAAAGTGCTGATAAGGAGACACATAAAAGGTGAAGTTTCCAACCTGAACTATCACATCAGATGTGAGAGCCCTGGAGTCATCTGTAGGACCAGACACTGATATAGGAGTATGAATTGGGGAGCTGAAGTTAGGCTCCCTCCAGTCACATTTTTGTGTTTGTGTGTGTGTCACTGTGGCTTATTTTCACTGTGTCAGGCAGAAGCCGTTACAGTTGTAGATGTCACTAGTATAGAGATCTGTGTTGGTTACTACTTGTCCAAATCTGGACTATTAGTGTGTTCATACAAACTTAATCAGGCTGTCAACTCAAAACATAGATATACAGGAAGATGCCTTATCATGGCCAGAGCTGCAAACTGCAAAATTTGGTCTTTAAATTGATTGAAATCCCAGGCAGCTACTGCCACGTCCTGGAGGTGTTGGGGTCTCTTCTACTGTGTATTCAAAGCTCATGCTCTTCTACCAAACAGCCCCATTTCCTACAAAAGATCCTCCTTATGATGGGAATGGTTAAACCAGTTCTATGCATTGTAAGTTTCTGTTTTTAGTAATTCAACCTTCCACAGAATGCAGCCTGTGTATAAGAGTCTACCTTTTCAAGTATGCAGAGATTTTGTCTTTGGGGAATGGTAATAGCTCTGCCAATAGGGTTCTTTCTCTTAACTAGTTAATGGGTCAAGGATGCCTCTGATTACATGATGAGTTGCATCTATGAATCAGGAGGGAAGGGAAAAGTTCCCGTGAGTAAATGGCCTCCACTCACATGGCCTACTGGTAGATTTGCCAAGTTCTGTCTTGTGATTGGTTGGGGTTGTAGAAGTCAAATAAAAGATCCACCATTTTACTAGGGATATCTCTTTTACATCCTGGATGTTAGCCTGTTTATTCTTATGATTTGGATGTTCTTTTTGTTACCACTTATCAAGGACATTTGGCTTTATTGATGATGGCGGTGAGCTAAGATTTGTCCAGGAGAAGTGCGTTCTACTTGGTGAGAGATAGTTGGAGTAGGATTTAAATTGTATTATTTTATATGCTGTTCGATACTATGCTGTAGTTCTCTTAATTCTTTAAAGTGCTTATCCTTTCTCTGTGTATAACTACCTTAACTTTAGAATAAGGCATGTATTTCCAATATGTGTCTTATTGGACATACTCAGGAACATGCACCCATATCAAGGCTATTCTGAAACTCAAGTTCATAATTAGTAAGCCAGGGTCCATCTTGTATGCTTCTTTTTTTCTTCTTCCTGTTCCCTATGTTTAGATTTGGTTATTTGATTGGAATATAGTGCTCTCTGCATGAGGACTTCTGTATACAGATTTGGGAGATACGTGTATTGAATGAAGCTGCATCCAGGAGGCTGAACAGCAGCGACACTTTTGCTACTCATAATAAAGATTAATTGATCCTCTTTAATGGAAACAAATTGAATCTATCGTAGGTGCTTCCTGTTAAGCTAACATCCAGAAAAATTTTGCAGACAGGCCGGGGAGTTCAACAAAGTCAGCAAGTTCTTGGAAAATGCTGCCTATCAGAATCCATTTATATTAATCTTTGGGTTACCGGATGACTGACTAGATAGCAATTAAAATTCTCTTACAATTGGCTTCTTTTAGATGGCAATTGGAAGGCGTTGAGCATCACAGCTGGCGTCCTACAGAAAGCAGCTGAAATTGTGCCTGAATACATGCAAGACTGAACCCTGGGAGAATAGTTTCATATGTGCTTTAAATACTGATGTTGCTGCTGACCAAGTTTTCTTAGCTCAAAGTCAACAAGTAGTGCAGAAGAGGGGCTATTCCAGTCTAAATGCTTCAGGTGCAATGCTGCCACATGTGCATGCATGTGCACACAGTGAAGGGCCAGGGCAGCTTTATTAGAGACTGGCACAACATATCCTTCACTATCATTTCCCTTACTTCTTGCAATGGTGCATGATAGCCAAAGCACTTGCTCCAAAGTAAGTCTTCTCCCCACTATTTCAAAATTTTATTAATACTACTGAGCAACATGACCAGAAGCAACTTTCAAGATTAGATGAAAAAACTCAGGAAGGTGTAGTACTATGTAGAGCAGGGGTGTCCAACCTTTTAGCTTCCCTGGGCTGCATTGGAAGAAGACAAGTTGGTTTGGGCTGCATATAAACACTAACAACTTTTTTAAAAAAGTAGGACAAATTGTAGGATGTCCTACATTTTTAAACCTTGGAGTAAGTCTCATTGATTTTAATGGGGCTTACTTCTGATTAGGCATGATAAATAGGATGGGCAGCGATCCTCTCCAAGCTAAACCTTGGAGTAAGTCTCATTGATTATCATGGGGTTTTCTGCTGAGTAGCCATTCATAGGATTGGGCTTTCAGACTGCAACTTGGGAGTAAGCCTCACTGACTTTAATGGGGCTTATTTCTGAGTAGGTCTCAAGGGCAATAGGCAGCAGCTGAGAAAGAGGTTGAGGCTGCTTTTGGGGGATGTGGGTGGGTGAGCGCTGCAAGGTCTGCAAGGGCCTGAAGCGCTCTGAGTGCCAGGGGGCAGGTAGGGGGAGGAGCCAGGCAGCCTAGACCGGCTTTGTGGTGGCCACACAAAATTTGAAAATGGCTGCTGCCACAAAGCCAGTTTTTCCAATGGTGGTGGCCAGCTTTGCAGGAGGGCTGCATCCACCCTTGTCCTGGGCCCCATGCAGCCCCGGGGCCATGTGTTGGACACCCCTGATGTAGACCTTTGGGCTAATCCAAATAGGAAGTTTCTATACTAGTTCACTGTATCTGTTACTGCTGCAGTATCTCAACTTGGCAATACGCTGATGTTATGAACCAGTTCTTGAGGGAGGATCTCTTACAAACATTTCTCACCTCCAGGTGTTAACCTGAGGGTGTGTTGAGATCCAATTTTGCTATGCTTTTCCCCCTTAGTCACCTCAAAACTTGTAGGGTTTCTTTCCTGAGATTTTGAGTAACTGCAGACTTTTCCCAACCAGACAATTTTCTGATGTTGGAGAAAATAATATCTCAGGCAAAGTAATTGAGGTAAATGTGTTTCACTTCTATATTGCTAGTTGGTGAAATACATTTTTTGTCTTTCTGTTCTTCTTAACCGCATTCAAGTTACCTGGAGGATTTTATTCCCCTGTGGACTTCTGGTGTCTTGTGAGTTGGGAATGGCTAAGAAAACATTGTTGATGTTCTGTGCTTTGAAATGGGTTCTTTTGAGCAGTTGCCTGTTGTGAGACTTGGAGCACAATCCTAACCATGTCTACTCAGAAGTAAGCCCCATTGTGTTCAATGGGTCTTACTCCCAGGAAAGTGCCCTTAGGATTGCAGCCTAAATTGGAATGGTGAGCAACGTTTTCCACACTGTGGGCACTAGAGTTTCTCTGGATTTGGGAGGAGGGTGGTGTCCATCAATGTTTAAAACTTGAGCAATGCTCTCCCCTTTTAACCATATTTTCTGGATTTTAAGGACAGCAGGAAATGAGGAAAAGCTATTGCCTATGTGATTTGTGAGCTATCCAGAGACACCTAAAAAGGTGACCAAGCTGGTATTGGAGATCTCAACTCCATCCAAACCCTGAGAACCTTTAATGTCTGTCTCTTCCTCTTGTTCCTTCCGAGGCATTTCAGACTTGGGAACAGATGAGAATGCCTCTCATAACTTTCCAAGAAATACAAAGATACCAGTATTTGGTTCTGATCCAGTAGGACCTATTCCTACTGTGTGAAATACACATCTAACATTTTCATAGGGTGCAATTCCCATTGGAGGAATTTAATGATTATTTTCAACCTTCTGAACTTGGAAGTCAAATGGATCTTTCTTGGATCTCTGAGCCCCCAGTCTTAGTTCTTGTTTTAACTTAAGAACATAAGAAGAGCCTCCACTGGATCAGACCAAAGACCTATCTAATCCGGCTTCCTTTATCACATAGCACCCTACCAGATGCCTCAGGGAGCACATATGGCACCTGCATGCAATGCCCTCCACTGCATCTGGCACTTCTTCCTTCAGATTGTAAGTTGGGTGTCATTGGCATGCTGCGAGGACGAGAAAGCGAAAGGAGAATGTGTCAGAGAGGTTCTTTCAGCACACATGTCTGTTTTAGGATAGGGAGTTAAAGGCAAACCATGCAAAGAGCCAAGTTCTTGCTCTTGCATATTGAGTTTTATTTAAGCAGGTGCACTAAGCAAACCTTTAATGATTGACCTTGGAAATCATTCATTATTCTATAAAAGTACTTCTTGTAAATGTATTAAATCATCTTTATTATCCTTTTAAAACCACTCAATCATCCTTTTCTTATTTAACCAAATCAAAATTCAAAGACACACAGACAAACTCTAATTATTCTGATTACTCTCTAGTTCATGTAGTGGTATACCTGAGATTTATGTTATGTCTATTTTGTCCTAGGACTTACAACTCTCTTAATACTGTTAACTCATTGAAAGCAGTAGTTTCCATCTTCCAAGAATCCAATAGTCCATAGAATTATTAGCTTCATGTGTTGAGAAGAGTCTACTGTAATCTGAAAGGGGAAAACTCTATATGGGATTTAAAGCATAAAGTCAGAAATGTAAAAGTCTTATTATAGTGTAAGCAGTGACAACATTTGCTCTCCAACTGCCTTTTTAGATGTCTAATTTTGGAATGCAGTAAAGATATTGCTTACCTTTTATTCATCTCTTGGGATTTTTAGTACAGAAGGTTGTATCAATTCTAATTCTTCACTACAATCAAAGATAACATCTCCCATATGAGATCCCCTAAATGCATGCTCTACAATCTTTTTTTGTGCCACAATCCCCAATATACTGTATGATAAGGGAACACAACTGTCAATCCCAAACCTATCCACCCATCACTATTGTCACCCACTCTCTGTCCGTGTGTAATGCCCTAATAGGCGCTGTTCTGTACCTGATAGGGTACATGAAGTGCCTTCACCTTTATCTGGTGATACTATTCAGGAATGGGCAAACCAAGGCCCAGGGGTCATTTGTGGCTCTTAGGACCCCCAGTTCAGCCCACATAGCCTGCAGTCTTCAAAGAACCTCTGCCCTTTTGGAAATTGTTAGAGCCCAAGCACAAAGATGGGGAAATTGAAGTTATAATATGGTCCTTCCCTTCAAACAGTTGCACACCGATGTGCCTACAGCTAACTGGGCAAGAGGCACTGTTTCAAGTGGGTGTTCTCTTTTATTTAGCATGGCGAGAGTAAATGGCCCTCCTCACTCCAGCATGACTTCTGCTGTTGTTCTTTTGTATTTTAGATTGTGAGCCTTTTTTTGGGTCAGGGACTCATTAGCTGTTAATTTTTTTCATTTTCTTTATAAACTACTTCGTGAACTTTTTAGTTGAAAAGTAGTATACAAATACTGTAGATGGATACAGCCAAAGTTGTGGGTGATTTACAGAACTGAGCAGCGTTTTGTTCCTTCTGGCACTTTTGACCCTTTATGTGATTTATCCTGGAAGAAAATTCCACATGTTCTTTCCCCCAAACCTGGTTCTTCACTAGATGATGCTGAGAGACTGGACCCCAAGAAGAGAAAAGTTGCCATATTCACTGGGCGATTTGTAACTCAGTTGGAAGGATAAGATGACTTTGCACAGATATTCAAAAAGGGGTGTTCTCAGTTTGATAAAACTAAATTTGTTTCTCCTTCCTCTTTCCAGATAAAAAGCTTAGTGTCGTTGAATTAGCATGCTGGTAACACTTCACAAATGTCTTTGACACCATTTGAAAAATAGGGACTTGATCTTGTGTGTGTGGCTTGTTCTTGGCGGAGTAATGTGATAACATGCTTCCTGTCAGAAATGGGAAGGCAGTGTATTGAGAAAAATATATTTGTCTTTCTCACACATACTCCTACTGATTTCGGTGGGCATGACTTTTTTCAAGACCCAAAGACATTGCAAGTAATTGCAAGTAACTCCAACCCTCTTCATTTTTGTTTGATTCCCCCCCCCCTCCAAAAAAAATATCTGAATAGAATGAGATTGTACCTTCAACATTTGTTCCCCTGCCCTTTTGATATTGGAGTTTCTCACTGAATGAGTACTTTCTTGTATACAGTTGGTTTTGAATGTTGTCGCACTGAGCTTCATAGATCTCTCTGGGGAGAAACTGATTCTGAGAACAAAACTCTGATATTCTTCTTTTGAGAAGATTCTGGTCATTCTTGTGCATAGAAGCAAAAGGTTGGATCAAAGGTGAGCTGTGCAAATTTCTTGAGTTCTGCATGCTGTGAAGATTGCAATGGTGAAATCTCATGAAAGTCTATTTCCTGCTGAGAAGGAGGAGGAAAGCCTGGCAGATAGCCTTAATCCTATTGTGTTTAAGTGCCATGATGACATTATAAGCCTAGATGTGCTTAGCTCCCTGGGTGAGATACTGTATGTTTTGTAATATGGTTTGTGGGCTTTTGCATGTTGTCTTTTTTGAAGAGGCTGCTATTTTGTAGCTGGGTGTAATGGTTGCCTATTTTGTACTTGTCCACCGTAAATTTTTGTCTCACCGCAGTAAATCAATTGGACAACTTATGGACTACTAGACCTTTTTATAATGGAAATATGCTGCACAATGGAAATATCCTATATATCTATTTCAATTCATGAGAATGAATATTTGAATACTTTTGGTCATCAGTGCTTTCTGTATGAATCTGCTTCTCTTTATCTGGAACTGGTTCTAGGTGCCCACTTACTGCAGTACTTAATCTACAAAAAACAAAAAATTGCTGCTAAGCATTGCTTCTCATGAAAAACATAAGCCATGAATCTATAGAGTTTAGATTCATGACTTATAAGAACATAAGAGTATGTTCCCTTGAATTCTGTGAAATTTAGTTTTGCATAAATGTGCATAGGATTGTGCTTTTGGTGTCCATTCTCCCTCTGCTTCAAAGTAGTTAAAAATCTTACCACTGTGTAGTCAGAAGCATTCATTTCCTCACTTATTCACATGCAGGTTTTTGCAAATGCACAAAGAATGGAGCAGATAGGCTACTGGAAGATGGGACTTTCTTTATGGTGGACTTGAATAGAATTGCATTGTCAGAGGCACTGCTTTCCAAACCCTGCTCTGTTCCTTCAGGTGCATTGCTAAACATTCCAATGTGTTCTTGTGGTCTAAGTGCACAGGATCCTAGCCTCCCCATATGTGCAGTTGGGAAAAAAAATCTATCTTCTGCTGCTGTTTACTGAACAGTTGAGTCCTTCGAAGTAATCAGCACCCTTAAATTTATTGAAATCAATATGTTTATGCATACAGTGGCGCCTCACGTAAAGAGCGCCTCACGTAAAGAACGCCTCACGTAAAGTATGTTTCATGTAACAAACAAAAATTTCTCCAGGATTCTGCTTCACATAAAGAAAGTGCCTCACGTAAAGAAAACATTTGTTGGCAGTTGGGGTAGACATGCTGGCCGGCAGCCTGTTTATAAAGCATCAGGGCTGCCTAGCGCACCTGCCCATAGTGAAAGCAACACTTCTGCGCTGTTCCTCCTGTGGCTGGGTGTCTGCTGGGCAGAGGGAGACAAGAGCAGTGGAGAAGAGGGAAGCAGCTCAGGGCTAGCCAGAAGGGAGCAGGGGAGAGAGAGGTTCAGGATGGAGAGAAGGAGAAAGTGGGGAGACACTTTGAAGGTGTCTTGGATTGCAGCCTCCTAACCATGTCTACCCAGAAGTAAGCCCCATTGTGTTAAATGGGGCTTACTTTCAGGAAAGTGTCTTTAAGACTGCAGCCTAAGTAGACTTCATAAGATCATGCACATTGAATGCATGTTTTGAATTCAATTCCAGTGTTTTGTCATCATTTTTACATTCAGTTAATATTTTTATATGAATATTTTTGGGGTTGTGGAACCAATCATCTTGAGTTTCCATTATTTCCTATGGGAAAATCCGCTTCACGTAAAGAAAGTTTCACATAAAGAAACTGCCTCCGGAACGTATTAATTCTGTTACGTGATGTGCCACTGTATTTGATTCTGCAGATACAGTACTTAAATTGAAGTTTTTGAACACACATTGTTCTGGGCCCTGAATCTTATCCATTAAAAAAAAATTTGCTGGTGTATTTATTCCTCGTAGCATTTAGATACAGTAAGTGAACAGGAAGTATTCAAAAATGAGGAGGTCCAAGAGTTCTTTCTCTGGAAATGACATGTTTTTTTTCAGTGGTGGGCCCAGCCTGGCCCAACAACTGGTTCCCCGGAAGTGGGCAGGGCCTAGGTCAGGGGTGGAGCTGGAGTCAGGGGGCGGGGCCAGGGAGAATTTAAAGGGAATTTTTTTTTAAATCTAAAAATTAAAAAAATTGAATTTTTTAAAAAAAAATCTAAGTTTTTGTTAGTGCCCCCCAGCAACCCTAACCACACTTTCCTGGGAGTAAGCCCCATTGACTGTCATGGGACTTACTTCTGAGTAATCATGCAGCATGACTACTCTGAAGTAAGTCCTATGACTGTCAATGGGGCTTACTCCCAGGAAAGTTTGGCTGGAACTGCAGCCTGAGAGCCCAATCCTAAGCGTGACTACTCTGAAGTAAGTCCCATGACAGTCAATGGGGCTTACTCCCAGGAAAGTGTGGATAGGGTTGCAGCATCCTCAGAGCCCAGTCCTGTTCAGGTCTACTCAGAAGTAAGCCCTATTATAGCCAATGGGGCTTACCCCCAGGAAAGTGTGGATAGGTTTGCAGCAGCAGCCAGCCGTCCTTTCCCCGGCCGCTGGGGCATGCAGGGCTGCTGCTTAGAGCGGCAAATTTAAAAGTGCCTGGCCAGCCTCTTTAACTGCCCCTCCAGCGGCCGCACGGTTCCCCGGTTATCGCCCCCTCCCCGCAGCTACCGGATAGCCAGTGGCTGGGAAATTGGAACAATTGGTTCTGGCGATCCGGTCTCAACCCACCTGTGGTTTTTTTTTCCCCTTGAGGTTATAGGTTACCTTTTTAAACTACCTGTATCTTATTTTTTTGCTGCAAAAGTCCACACCGATGTATGATTGCATTTTGGGAGGGTTTCAGAATGAACTCCCAATTTGAGGGAGATGAGCCACGCCAATTCTGAGCTGAGCTACACTAACATCCGTAGTAAAAGTTGGCTCACAAGTAATTGGGCTTACCACCAGCTTTTCACAGTAATTTTACTAATAGGAAATTGCCAACCAAAAGCGCAACATTCAAAGGAGCTGTGAGTTGTGTTCCAGAAAAGTAGTTTTAACATGCATGTAAGCATAATGCTATATGGGATGGAGGATGCATGGTTGAGTTACCCTACAATCCAGAGTAACTATGGGAAGATGTAGGAGGCACTTACTCTAGATTGCTCTATGCATTTCCCATAGGTTTCCCATAGGTGGCACTGTGACTGTGGGTGTCAAAGGTCATGTAGTTACTCTGGATTGTAACTTTAGTGTACAGGGCCTTTGATGCTGAGAGAAATGGCACTACTAAACTCTCCTTTTAAACAAAACAAAACCTCTCTTGCAGAGTTTTTTCCTCTGTAGGCTATATCTAGGTGGTTCCAGGTGAAGAATTTTAAAAGCTGCTGTTGAATCTAGCACAAAATTCTTGTAGTGCATTTTAACTGATATATTTATAGGCTGCTGTAAGGGACAATATTTTTACTTGATATGTGCACATTTTTCCAAGGGTCAAGATTTATATTTCCTTCACTGGTCTGCTGAAGGATGGAAAAAGTCCTGTTCTGTAAACACCTATGCTAACTGGATAAAGAGGCACTTTATCCACTGTCTCCATCTTTTTAGACCATTTGGGACAGGGAACCATTAGTTATTTCAGTGCACAATCCGAACCAATTTAGGCCAGCATAACTCACCTGGCATAACTTTCCATACTGGTGTGGGGATGACGGTGCACTGGACTAACCCTCCCAGGAATGGGGCAGAAGTGCTTTACGACACTTTCGTGACTCTCCCAGGACTTAGGCTGACCTAACAGGGTTTAGGATTGCAGCCTCATTTTCTCTGTAAATCGCTTTGTGAACTCATTGAAAAACAGTATAATAACAATACAGGTATTTATGTACATCCTTAATGGTCATTGGATTGCTCCTTTGATTTTATACAAGGCAATTTCATTGGCATTAAAAAGTTGGCATAGTGGGCTTGTCAGAAAGAACTCCACCGTCTAACCAAAGCAGCTGAGAGGAAAGATGAAACTAACAGAAAGATGGGCCTCTTCTCTGGATTATTTTCTGTCCCTGTGGAGTAGTGCTATTTAGCATTGGTTCAGGGTTGGGTGAGCAACTACAGTAAGCTGTTTTATCATCCATTTCTTTTTTGTTGGGAGTTGGAACTAATTTGATTTTCATGAAATGAAAAGGGCAAGGGTGAACTCCTTGCCTATTCAGAGGTGTCTTTTCCCCAAAACTGGTCACAACCAATAATTTTTTATCAACTTGAGTGATGAAATTTAGTTTCTATGATGACCTACAGTACCTTCCTTCTCTTAAATGAAAAAAAGTTATAGCACAAAGCTTTTGTGGGTTACAATTCATGAAAGCTCAGTCCATGAGGGCTCACATATTGACTTGGTATCTCAGGACTCTCAACTTTCCTGTCAAGGTCCACCACTGGATTTTCAGAGTCACTTAATCAGTTGCAGTCTGTTACCTTTGTATCTTGATGGCTTGCTCTTGATAAGATGAATTTAGTAGAATGGGCAGAAAACTAATATGTGGCTTCAAGATAGATTTCAGAGAAATGAGGTTATCAGCTTGACCCTGTTTCTGCTAAGAAAAGTCAGAGATACAGTGGCGCCTTCACGTAACAAACGCCTCACATAAAGCATGTTTCATGTAACAAACAAAAATTTCTCTAGGATTCTGCTTCATGTAACAAACTGCTTCACATAACAAAAACACTCATTGGCAGTTGGGGCAGATGCGCTGGCCAGCAGCCCTTTTAAAAAGCCTAGCGTGCCTGCCATAGCAAAAGCAACACTTCCGTGCTGTTCCTCCTGTGGCCGGGCATCCACTGGGCACAGGGAGAGAAGAGCAGTGGAGGGAAGCAGCTCAGGGCTAGCCAGAAGGGAGCAGGGGAGAGAGAGGCTCAGGTTGAAGAGAAGGAGAAAGTGGGGAGACACTTTGAAGGTGTCTTTGATTATAGAAGTATCTTTGATTGCAGCCTCCTAAGCAAGTCTACCCAGAAGTAAGCCCCATTGTGTTAAATGGGGCTTACTCCCATAGAATCATAGAATCATAGAGTTGGAAGGGACCTAGTAGGTCATCTAGTCCAACCCCCTGCCTGCAGCAGGAATTCCCCCTAGAGCATCTCCAACAGGTGCTCATCGAGCCTCTGCTTGAAGATCCCCAGTGAGATCCCTGGAAAGTGTCTTTTGTATTGCAGCCTAAGTAGACTTCATAGGATCATGCACATTGAAAGCATGTTTTGAATTCAATTCCAGTGTTTTGTTATCATTTTTACATCCAGTTAATATTTTTATATGAATATTTTTTGGGTTGTGGAACCAACCGTCTGAGTTTCCATTATTTCCTATGGGAAAATCTGCTTCACGTAAAGAACATTTCACGTAACAAATATGCCTCCAGAATGAATTAAACTTGTTATGTGAGGCACCTCTGTATTGTGTTAATACATGTGTGGTGCATATTTTAGAACAAACATTTCTTTGAACCAAATGTGGTGATGTCCTCTGTACATGTAACTTCCAGAACCATCCTGAAGGAGCCCTATAGACTCCTCTTGAGTGGGCCCACAGGACTGTTTGGCATAAGAGAATGTTTGGCTGTTGAATATTCTCTTAAGATCTACAATCAAGACATTTTCAGTATTCTTGATTGACTTTGTTGTGTGATGCCTCTAAAGTTGCCTGTCTTAAGCATTCTTGTCTTTAAGTATTGGATTTATTCTACCAGTTGAGTCTCAGCAGGTGTGAGGATTCTGTTCCAGGAACTTCTGTGGATGCTAATTTCCTTATTCAACAAAAGCAATTTTTTTGCTTTTTTTGTGGTGATCTATATCTAAGATTCACCACATCACTACTTCTATAGACCAATTCAGCTGCAGCTGGCCAAAGCCTAATATAGCAAAATATAGACAAGAAGGCCTAAAACAGGCTTAGAACAACAGCAAATAGCATAATGAACAGAAAGGGTCAAGGCAGAAAAGACCCATCCAACTTCTTGGGAAGGAGTCTTATAGGGCTCTGAACACTGTTACCCAATTGGGATTATTGTTTGGGCTGATTCCTTAATTAAGAAGTAGCCTTCACCAAGAGGTCTCCCATGGAGATTCTTATATATATTAAATGGTTCTATTTATGTTTTTAATCATGTTTTATGGCAGCCACCTTGAGTCGGGCTAATTTGCCCGAGAAAGGCGGGATATAATTTTTTTAAATAAATAAATAAATTATATAGCTGTTAATAATCTACAAGAAGCTTTCCCCCATTGTTGGTGCTAAAAGGCATTTAACTTTTCTGTGACAATCATCACCTTCCATTCTTTGCTTTTCTGGGAGGAAGGGAGGAGTCTGCCTCCAAACAGAAGAAAGAAGACAACAGATGATCACTCAAGGAGACTACTGTGACACCAAAGGGTGGAGGGTATTGGAAATGCGCAAGATCCACTGAGGAGATAGGGTATGGTGTCAACAGTGGTCCCTTGCTCTGGGGTTAATATTATGGTCTTGGACTGCAGTGAGTATGGTGCAGAGCTGCAGCCTCTTCAAGGTAAAAAGGCTTTCAGGGATAAAAGCAGCACCTGGAGGAAGAGGAATGGTGTAGGTAGCAGAAGGAGGAAAGCTTGGCAGAAGAAGAGGACTGACTGGCGAAGTAATGGACTGACCAACAGACAAATTGACTGGCAAACTACCTACCTACTGCTGAGTGGTGGAGAGCTGAGAGGTGCTGCTGTACCTAGAACTGCTGCTTGGAGAACTCAAATGAGGGACACTGCTGTTCAGAGGTCATCTTAGTTACCTTCCTGCTGATGCTGGGGTTCAGCAGTAGTTTTGTGCACCACTAGATCTAGCTGTACTTGAGCCAGGGATACTAGTTAGCCTAAAGTTAGCATAAGTTTTCTAGACCAAGTTTGGAAAGGGGATTTGGGAAAATAGTGTTGTATAAATATTCAGCTGTTCCCAGTCATCATGTTCTTGCAGAGCTGAGGAAAACCTCTCATTTAAAATGAAGATAATTATCTGATTTCCCTTCACTGCTCTTTTCAGCATCCTGTGTATTGCATGCAGCCCCCTTTAGGCAAGAGCTGAGTAAGATTTCCTGGCCAAACTAAAATGGTAACCTAGCAGTTGGGATAAGAGTATCTTCTAGTTTTTAGTCTCTGCTGAATTCACTGACAAGTCGGGTCCAGAAAAATCCAGGCACAAATTTTCTGAATTTTGAAACCATCATAGTAGCTTTATGTTTTTTATATAGTGTAATATCAATGTGTAGAGGTCATTTGGTCTCTTACAAAGGAAGAAATTGCTGGTGTACCTCTTAGTAGATTAACTACTGAGGGCTGGGGACCATGAGTCCAGGTGACATGGTTGCCCTCAGGAAATAATGAAGTGGCTGAAGTTGCATCTATGTGATTTTGGCTGGGTTGCAGAGCTGATTCTCTCCTTAAGGCGATGAACGGGTTGTCTAGAGAGGTGCTGGAGGAAGACTTGTAAATTTACAACTTAATATCTATTTTGCAGCAGTGATCGCAGCCTAGAAGGAATTTTCTCTGCTGCCCTTTCTATGGCAAAGTGTTGTCCAGTACAGCACTAAGAGCAAAATCCATAGCAGTTATGGGTCCATGCAGTCACCCTGAATGTTATCTTACGGAAAGTCATCTTAACTGCTACAGAGCAAGGGGCTTAATTTCACTTTAGGATATTGGCCTAAGTGTACCAGGTAATGTTGTCCTACCAGGATAGGGGCAAAACCCCAGTCTCCCCCCATCAGCTGATCACTCTCCCTCTGCCCAGTAGTGAAAATGAGGTCCTGTGTACAACAGCAGTAGGACGGTGGCACCTTCACTCACCCCTCCAACAATCAAAATTGTCCCTTAGTTGCTATTTCAGTGTACCAGAAGCTTTAGCAGGTACTGTACCTGCAAGAGGAGACAGTCATCAGTCTCAGAAGTCCTCAAGACATAGTTCTTAGGTTGTAAGCTCCCTTTTTTCCACCCTACTGACAGGCTGACCCCATGTCCAGTATGGTCCACGTTCGTTATGTTACAGCAGCCTTATTATCATGGTAGCTTTGTTTTGAGATCTTGGGTCCCACTTTTTCTAAAGCCAGTTAGAGTCTGACAAAACTGATCCGCCTTATTAGTGAATATATCCATCTGGCTGTGGAGTGCCTGGCACTCACAGAATAATACTGGATAAGTATCTGTAGTTAATGGTGAGGAATTTCTCAACTGTAACCATGTGTGGTTTCCTTATAGAGTGGGTGCTCAGGATAGTGCAAGTGCAGTGGGTTAGAAACCCAGGTTTACTAACCTGTGATCTATCTTTGCAGTTGGAAGGTTCTGTTGTGGTAAAGTATCCCAATCCTGTTGATAACTTGAAGTGATTTATGCTGAAGTAGGTTTTAATATATGGTTGCCATATGTCCAGAGAAACAGGGACAGTCCCACTTTTTGGGGGGATTGTGTTCACATGCTGGCAAGTGGGACAGAGTGCCCTATCCAGATTTTGTGGAAGAGAATTATGGCAACAGTATTTTAATACCACCTTGCACTTGGTGTTTGGACAATCTATTATCTAGCCATCCTATTGGTGGCAGTCCCATTATGGAAGATTTCTGCAGGGTTTCAATAATAGAGAAGATTAGTGGGACAAACTTTTTGCCCCTTCCCCTCTTGACTTTGCCATGCCATTCTTCTAATCAGTGATATTACTACACAGGAGCCTTCTACTATGCCATACTTGAACAGGAGACTGCTTTTGGGTAGTGTTGCCAATTTGTGCTGCCATACCAGAGTGATATATTGGTCATGACTTGAAGTTGTAGCTTAAAGTTACAGGTGACTGATGGCAGAGCCTTTTTGCTACCTTGCATAGTCTTTGATTTATAATTGCTGTATGTTGCTTTTTATACAATCCTAGCACAGTGTATTTGCTATTGAATAACAAAAAAGGGAAAATTCAGGATCAATCATTTCTAGTGGAAATTGATAAACAGAATGAAAATTCTGGGATTGGGAAGGAGCAGAGTAATCTCAAAATCTAGGCAGCTAAAATATGTTTGTTTAGACTAGTGATGGGCTTGCAGAGTGAACCTTAACTGAAATGCAGTTACTAATAAGCTATCAAAATCAAGTGTCAGTAAGAAAACAGACCTCAGATTCTTTGTATACATGAAAGATTTGTGTACAGCATTTTTCCTGCATGAAGGTGCATATCTCTGTGGACTCCGACCAATCTTGATCACGGTGTACTGGTAATACTGTAGCTTATTTCTGTAAAAAAGCTACATTGATTGTAAAAACTTTTATAGAAAAGTAATAGTTAAAGAAAGTTGTTTTAAAGGAGATATCTGCCTTTGGGCTGTAGATCATCCTTGAAATCCATCCTGTTGCTCAATGACTTGCTTTGGCTAAATCAGTGATTTTCAACCAATGTGCCATTTCATACTGGTGTGCTGCAGATAGTCTTCAGGGAATTTGGGGATTGACATTCATTAATAGGAAAACTGAGGGATTTGAACAGTCTGGTGTGCCTTGTCATTGGTAAAAACAATTGATGGTGTGCCTTGTTAAGTGTGCCATGAGATGAAAAAGGTTGAAAATCACTGGGCTAAATGATGGGGGGATGCCCATCAGCATTTTTGCTGGATGCTGATGTTTTTACTGTAAGTGTAACTTCACGGAGTAACTTCATGGAAAAGAGAAATAACAGCCTTCATTTTAAGCAATGGATGTATGTGTGTGATGAACTACTTCTAAAACAGTGCAAAACCAGAGGCCTGATTTTTTAAAAGTGAGTTATTGGAACAACATTGGTTTCCTTTGTTTTGCATAGTTGAGGGTCCTAAAGAATTCAGAAATCCACCTACATAATAAACTGCACATTTAGAATTATCATTCATACAGAATAGAATAATGCTTTGCTTAGACTTCATTCTTAACATAAAGCACTAAAAATTTGTTTGACCATTCTAGAGCATGGTTTATATCCAGGAATGTAAAACCAAATCTTCGCCTGGCACAGGACTTTTAAGACTAATTCCAAAGGAGTATGGGGTGTGTATGGTAGTGGGCCTTACATTAGGGCCTGACATTACATGATAGTGAAACCACTTCATAGTATGAATATGGTATCCTACTTAAACTGCAGTTTTATTCCTAAATCCTACTGAATCAATGCAAGTAACTTATGCAGTCAGGGGTGTACTGTTAGCCCCTCTGACATACTATTCTTTATGATGTGTTTAGAATCTGAAGAGTGTCGCCTCATCTGTATGTACAGACAGACTGATGCATTTGTTTACATTTTAAAAAATATTCTGAGTAACCATTCATTGTATGGTTTATACTTTCCTTATCTACATTTTTCACAGCTATTAATATCTAGCCTAATATCTAATGAGCATTTACCACTCAGATTCCTAAATAAAATTTCACTATTTGTAGTGCTTTAAAAAATGAATAGCATCTTGTACTTCAGGCATGTTGTATATAACTATGGACCTGGCACTTATAAAAAATTATAAGCAGAAAGCATATAGAGAACAAGATCTATTAGCACTAGTAAGGCTTCACATTTTGTCCTATTTGCATTTATTAACATGCACTAATTATTCATAGAGATAATTACCCTTTACCAATTCACATTAATTTAGATTGCTTTTGAAAAGCAATCAAGGGGTGCATGGAGTGATGGTACATCAAAGTGAATAAAGATATGGCACATAAGAAATAGGATGCGCTTTAGTGTAACAAACCATGTCAAATAACTGCCAGGTTTCCCTCTCTAGAGTTGTAATTATCTGAACTTAATCTGATGGCTTATACCAAAGCCCATCAGTCACATGTGTTCCATCTCAAAGCCTATTCATGCCTTTCATTGTCACTGTATATCTCTTAATGAGGAAAAATGTCACCTTGCCTGATTGGTTATAAAGATGGACATGGTGGGATGATGGCACTGAAGATGCCTTAAAGTCAGTTCCAATGCTACATTCTTTCCTTTCTGTCTGGCCTTTGTTTTGATCTTGTGTCTAAAGATGAAAAAATACAAATTTATCTTAATACTATATTCCCAGCTGCTAGAGTAAAGATGTGAAATACCCTTTAATCAAAAGTGGTGTTGTGCTGTTTGATAATTGATCTAAGATGTGACTGCTAAGGCTTTACATCTATTTTAAAAAGTATTCTAGTGCTAATGAAGTGTGCCACATTGACAGTTCAAATAAAACTTATAAACCCAGAATTTGATCTAGGCTGCTTTCGGTCTGCACCTTGGAACCTTTATCCCTACAATGGCTCAACTATGGACTAAATAAAGTAAAGCCTCTGGTCTTGGTGCAGCCCAGTTGCAAAAGCCTTGCAGACTGGCACTGATCTGCGGACCGGGGTTGAGGACCCCTACACAATACTGGTTTGTTTCATTAATGGTTGATCTAATAGAAACAGTGTCTTAATGTCTTCAGATCCAGGATGACTAAGCAGACAGGAGCAAGAGTGGGACTGTGGCCCCCCATCCTCAAGCTCTGCACTTTCAGCAAAACGTGTGAAGGAATTCTGTAGGTCTGTACTGCTGCATGTATATTGGTTTTTTTGCATTAGATCCGGAGTTGTCATTGCTCAGTGTTGCTAAATCTCCTCTTGCCCTTCTTGCTGAATGTGCAGAGAAAGGGGCCAGTGGACATGCTTGCTTCCTGTCCATGTGTTTGTTCCCTGGCAATCTGAATTGGGAAAAGGTCATCTGTCCCTGCAGGCAGAGATGCGAGGTGATCATTAATATAAATTTGCATTCGTATTCCAGCCTTCCTTCGAAGAATCAGACTGATTTGTATAGAATCTTGTCATCAGTCCAGTGGGATAATTTAAGCTGAGAGAGACTTGAATTTGCTTCCTTTGAGTTTCAGCTAACGGGTTAGTCTAGCTAATACTCAGGATGTAGTCTGAGTGGTTCTAAGCATGCCTAGATCTGCTTGGTCCCTGGATGAATGTATTGCATGGAATTACTTCATATATGACATCTGCATGATGAACTAGAGGTGAGATACAAGTGCAATATATAGATTAGTGTAGTGTATATACTTTTGAACAGCAGCATTGAAAATAAGCCCCTTGTGTCCAAAATTGGACACTTTGACATCTCTGTATTTAGCTGGTGGTCTCGTTTCTCTGATCTTAAAAGGCAATGATATGAACATTCTAATAAATATAGACTTGGATCTAAAGGAGCATGATCTCCATGAACAGAAGGAAGCAGAAGTGTCAGTGATATAGCTTGGCTAACCATAAAATACTTACACAAATCTGGACATGATGTAGTTTGAGGAGCTACAGATGGTAAAAGGAATGGATAATCTTTTTCCCAAATTCTAAGCACTTTCTCTTTGTGCAATATGATAGAATCATGGAGTTGGAAGGGACCTAGTAGGTCATCTAATCCAACCCCCTGCCTGCAGCCGGATCACTGGATTCAACCCATAAGATATGTTAATCTCCACTCTTAAAAAATGTGTCCAAGTGAAAATTTCAGTCCTGAGCTCAGCTGATATCCTTGTCAGAAAGTTACATGGAGAAAACTCTGTTAAAAGGCTGAGTGAAGAGCATGGATCAAACTGAGAAGCTTTACGATTAAGTCAGAATTGGTAGGATAAGGAATAGGAATTTCGGAACAATATAATGGCTTGCTATGGCCAAGTCTTCACTTATGACATGTCTTCAGTTAAAAAATAACACAAAAGTATCAATTGCCTTCTAAAAGGTTTCTATCAAGGTTGGTCAGTTGGGGTTAATATAGAAAAACACTCATGTTTTGAAATAGTCACCAGTGTTGGCCATTTACAGAAACAGCTAATTAACTTTTATTGTGGTTGTTTCCAAAGACAAATGAGCGTCTTGCATCACTTAAATGCCACAGAGTTGTATCACAGTATTCAAAATTAAGTTTGCTGTAGTTGATGAGATTTCAAATAAATGAATACTGCATGCAATTCTCATTTTAAAGATGGATTGTCAGATCCAGGAATGGGTGTGTGTTTTTTCTCAAGACGTAGAGACATAGGATTTAGTCTATCTGTCCAGTTCTGGTTTTGGACAATGTGGTGTCACATGTTACTAATAGTTCCAGTTTATCCTATAGCATATTTTGAAAATGTTACAGTACATGTTTTATTATTGACGTATTGAATAGGGGGTGAATTTAAATGTGGCAGGTTTTTTTTATGGTTTACATGGGAAACCAGGGTGACCAGATGTAATAACCACAAAAGAGGCACCCAAAAGTGTAGGACATATAAGAAAAATATAGGGCACAAGAAAATAAAGCAAAAAAAATCCATATTGATTTCATCTGGTTAATGAAAACAGTATATTAAATATAAAACTATATATCATATAATGTATTAATTACAAGGAAGCTATGCACAGGGCCAATTCACAGGGAAAAGGAGGACACTTACTTTCCTGAACATGAAGGAAAAAAGATGTCCTGGAAAAAGAGGATGTCTGTTTACATGAGGACATCTGGTCAGCCTGTGGGAAGCTTCCTTGTAATGAGTCAGATCATTCTTGGCTTAGTAGCATATTTACGTTGACTTGGGACACAATCCTAATTAATTTAGGCTGGCATATCTCACTTGGCATAACTTCCTATGATAGGGTGAGGAGGTCAATGCAGATTTGCACACTGCCCTAGCCCCACCAGTAGTGGGGGAGAAGTACCAAATGGCACCTTTGAGACACTCCTAGGTCAGCACAGGACTTATGTTGGCAGTTATGCCAGCCTAACTGGGGGTTAGAATTGCAGCCTCGGTGCAGCATCTCTTCAAGGTTTCAGACAACTCCCAATCTTACTCTTACCTTGAGATGTTGGAAGATTCACACACCAACCTTCCACTTGTAAGTCATGAGCTTACATGACTATCCCACTGGCTTTTCCTTATGTAGTGATTCTCTCTGTCTCACACACATGCACAAAACAGTGTAATGTTCCTCTTGCTAGGAAAATGTTCCTCTTGCTATTGTGAGCCCTTTTGGGACAAGGAGCCATTAAAGGATTTGATTTTGTGTATAAACCGCTTTGAACTTTTTGTTGAAAAGTGGAATATATAATACTGTTAATAATAAAGACCTCAGTGCAGCTACTTCCTTATCTGCAGTTTAAGAACATGTGGAGGAGAAATATGAAATGGTTTGTGCAGGTACAAGTTCCATGGTATTCTGGAATGGTAACCATTTGCCTCCTTGAAGGCAAAGTCTGTTTACTTTTATTCTAGGCCTGTAGTGAGAGGGGAAATTATGAAAATTCACAATCTTCTACTCTGCTTTGATTTGTAGTAAAATATGTGGACCATAAAAAGTCTGGTGGGAGTGGGGCTTTCTAAAATGGAAATGGAAGAGAATTTGATACACTAGTGCAGTGATACTCATGAGTAGGGTTGCAACCCCCAATTCATTTAAACGTTACCTGTCCATTTATTATAGTTAGTAACCCAATCTTAGGGATTACGTTGCTGCCCTTGGGGAGAGGGGAAGAAGGGGCAGCTGTGCAGGGCTTCCATACATCCTGGAGCCTGCTGCAAGTGAAGGCTCCTCCCCCATTAGCAACACAGTCCTGGAGGTTGTGTCACTGCCCTTGCCCAAAGACTGAGGGAGTAAATCTCTCTTAAAGTTTGAGAATCACTACACTAGTGTGCTCATAAAGTACCATGTAAAAGAACAGACACTTTCAGCCACTGTTCTGTGAAACATTGTTGTGCTGTGAATAGTCCACAGGTATCCTGTGTTTATTTGGAATTGTCATTTGGAAGTTGGGCCATTGGAAGATATGACCTCCCCCAATTGGCAGCATAGTGTGCCTTTCAATTAAACAAAATAAAACAGATGTTCCCCTGTCCACTTTAGTCCCTTGCCAAGTGCCATGAGATGAGAGACTGAAAATCACTAGAGCAGAAGACAGTTGGTCCACCTCTTGCAAAAGCCTTTCTTATCTTCACTGACCTGATACCCTCTAATGTAAGATGTCTGGAGGCTTGTTCTAACAGATTTGTAAGCATGAGAAACCTAAATAGATTGAACAGTCTTACTTATTCTAAAATTCTCATTTGGTCAACATTGGCTAACAGACATGAGTTGATGTATGGAACAAAAAATAATGATGTATTGTCAAAAATGTGCAGAATTTTAAAACATTGAGTCAACCACACAATGTTAGAAGGATTTGATGTACGATACCAAGGCCTCAGCAATAGTAACTTGTCAGGAAATGGCTGTTTTATTCCCAGACAGTGTAGCATTGGAACTAAATATGCTGGTCAGAAGTGGAGATGTCAGCATCTCATTACATGATATGCAATGGAAATTGACAGTAGGCAATGAGAGAGTACCGGGCTCCATCTGGACTTTATTATGATGCCTTAAAAGATGCTTCTTTACAATCCTTCTTCATTAACAGCAAGGGGAATGAGCACCCTTTTAGTAGAGGTTAAAGGAATAATTCTGAAGAGGCTGTGATAATGGCTTAGTTTAGATATACAGTAGATGTAATATGAATCATTTGCATAAGAAGAACATTAAACAGACACATTTTAAAAAGGAAGTAAATAAGCAAAGTGGAATTCTGCAGGGTTTATGGAAAAAGTTGTAGATGTACTTGCTAAATGACCTGAGTAGTTTCTATAGTGAGTTGTGTTACCTCCTTTGTTGTGCTGAGAATGTTTTGTAGTTCCATCTGACTGATTCCCATGTGCTTACCCTGGAAACCAGCTGGCAGTGCAAAACCATTTTACAGCCTTTGCCAATTGAGAGCAAGTCTGCTTATTGGGTATGTGCATTGCATACGAAAATGAATGGGTTTTAATAATCTAGCATGCAGAGCAGAGGATTGGGTGGTGATGGTTAATTGAGCTGCCCCAATAAGTACATAGGGTGAAATAAGTACAGTGTAAGGGTCTTCTTATGGTCCAGACAGCTGAGCCCATGGCAGCCAAAGGCAGGCAAGGAAAACAAGAGCAGGAAAGATCTAGGAGCCTGAACAGTTGAGGGGTTGGGGCAGGGGGATTGCAATCTGTAGAGCAACTGTATGTAATCTTTGAACTTTTTTGGAGGACTGGAAAGATGAGCAAGTGTTGTCCTTGTCTTTAAAAACAAGGGAAATATTCCTGAAATATTTACCAGTCTAGTTGAAATCAACACATGGAAAGATCTTGGAACAGAAATTAAGCCGCATGTTTATGAGAATTTTGAAAATAATTGAATGATTTCTAGAAGTTAGCATGGGCTTGTCAAGAACAGGTCATGCCAGATTGACCTCCTCCTCCATTTTTGATGGTGAATATTAATTAGTTCAGTAGATCATGGTAAACCTGTGGATGTAGTATACCTAGATTTCGGTATAGCTTTTGAAAAGTTTGCCATGGTAGCTGGGGATAAAATCTGGTCTAGATGGTGGATTAGAAGAGGTCAAATCTGGTTGAATAACTATTCCCCGTGAGTGGTGAACATGGTTTCACATTAGTTTGTAATGAAATACAGAGTAGTCGGACTACACTTGGAATACTCATGTGGTTAAGACAATACTCGTCGCCACACTTCATATAGAAAGCTGTAAGGTTGGATAGAAGACAGGAGAAGAGGAAGCCTTGTTCTCTGTGGGCTTCCAAGGGCAGGACTAGAATAGAAGGTTAAAATTACAAGTAGATTTTTGGCTAGACAGGGCTGTAAGATACGTTGTGCATTAGAACACTATGTGCAACACACGAAGACTATATGTGGTCTCCTGGGCATATGTCTCAATGCCGGATGCAAGGAAGTTGCAACAGTATGCATTTATGCCTTGAATGCTTCCCGAGGTAGGCAACAGTTTTTGATACAGTAAACTGGACTAGATGGATTTTAAATCTGACCCAGCAGAGCTCTTATGCTATAATAGCTGCCTGCATTGAATAGGTGGTTGGTCGAGACCTCCAAAGTCACTCCCAACTCTAATATTCAATGATTGTCCAGACCAGAGGAATGTGGAGGCTAGAGGAGCAATCTTGGAGAGAGAATAAGTGTAACAGGGGGATTTATGATCAGACATTGCAGAGGTGAGGAAGCCTGAAATTTGACACTTAGATTTGCAGTTGCCAGGCTAATTTTTGGATGCATACCTTAATTTTAGTACAGTTACTTAGGTTGACAAGCATTAAACTTAGCTCTGCAGTTAGGAACCATAGTATTTCTGTGAACAGAATATAGCTTTCAATAGCTTTAAAAATTGTGTTTAAAAATATACCTTAATATAATATTAAGTGGTTCACTGTAGTCCTCTTGTGTGCTTAAATAACTATTTAAGCTAGGCTGTCCTTAATAAATCCAGCACAGTTTGGTTCAAAGCATATTAGTAGTCACCCTGTATACTAGGTAGTCAAGGTGGCTAACAATAAATTCATAAAATAAAAAATTAAAACTGATAAAATACAAAAACAAATACAATTAAACACTAAAATACAGTAAAATATACCAGGATGAGCAATAAAAACATTACTGCATAATAGCAGCATAAAACTGAGGTCTCAAAGCTTTTCCTCAGTAAACAGCTCTTCAGACCCCTCTGGAAGTTTAGTGGGGAGTCTGAGGGACTTCCTCAGAAGGGGAGGGAATTCCTGAGTATGGGTATCACCACCAAGAAGGCCCTGTTTCTGGCCACCACCCCAGAATTTGTATATTCTTTGCTAGTCTTTCTCCTTCCTGATTGAAAAGAGGCTGCTCTTTACAGGTGAGATCTGTAAAGTTCAGGAAGGCCCTGCAGAAGCCTGCTGATGGGATTAAACCAATCTGTAAGCTGCTGAATGTGATGCCTGAATTTTAAACTCCTAAAGGGATGATGATTAAGCTAAATTTTGCTGCCTGCCTGGGAACTTGTTTTTCTTACATTCTTGATCTCTTAACTCGGCCCACTTTAGGTGAATTGTATTACATTTCAAGGTGTCTTTAAATTTAAACTGGACAGGCTTTAGAGTTTTTGAACTTGGCAGAACATACTGTCACAATACCCAGGGGGGCTGAATGTTAGGTCTCTCAAGTCAGCTCTTACAAAGTCATCAATCTTTTAAGTTTGTAGCTGACTATTTTCAACTCTAGCCTTCTGTTGATGGACTCACCATTGCGATGACCCCAACACAAAGTGCTACTTTTCTTCAGGAAGGATTTCCCCTTTTCCCACGTCTGAGGATATACCAAGTTTCACTAGATCCAAATGCACCCAAAGACTTTCTCCTCAGTCTTGCCCAATAAACCATGCTGCCCTAAAATAAAGTTTATTGAAAGACAGGACAGTTATATAAGGCCGACAGGTATACTTGCATACGTATACTTGAGAAATCTAGGACAGAGCATAAAAGAGGTAGACAGAGCAAATCAGGGTAGTTTTAAAATTTTTTTATATCTTTTGGATTCTGCTTCACGTAACAAACTGTGCTTCACGTAACAAACACACTCGTTGGCAGTTGGGGCAGATGCGCTGGCCGGCAGCCCTTTTAAAAAGCATCAGGGCTGCCTAGCACGCCTGCCCATAGCGAAAGCAACACTTCTGCGCTGTTCCTCCTGTGTCCACTGGGCAGTCCACTGGGTGTCCACTGGGCAGAAGGAGAGAACAGCAGCAGAGAAGAGGGAAGCAGCTCAGAGCTAGCCAGAAGGGAGCAGGGGAGGAGAGGCTCAGGATGAAGAGAAAGAGAAAGTGGGGAGACACTTGGAAAGTGTCTTTGATTACAGAAGAAAGTGTCTAAGATTGCAGCCTCCTAACCATGACTACCCAGAAGTACCCATTGTGTTAAATGGGACTTACTCCCAGGAAAGTGTCTTTAGGATTGCAGCCTAAGTAGACTTCATATCATGCACATTGAATGCATGTTTTGAATTCAATTCCAGTGTTTTGTCATCATTTTTACATCCAGTTAATATTTTTATATAAATATTTTTTAGGTTCTAGAACCAATGGTTTGAGTTTCCATTATTTCTTATGGGAAAAATCCGCTTCACGTAAATAACATTTCATGTAACAAACATGCCTCCAGGACAAATTAAATTTGTTACGTGAGGCTCCACTGTAGCTGCGGGGTGCGTGGCCACTTCCTGTGTATGTTCAGTGAACATACACACTGAACATACACAGTGTGTATGAATTAGAGTACACATTAGAGTACACAGTTGAGTCTACATCCTGTGTTTGAGAATCTCTGAACAGCAGCATTTGGGTCCTTTTTTGGGGACATAAGAATTCTTAAGGGGTAATAATAGTGGAGAAAATTCTAGTTATGTGCTGGAGGAAAATGATAGTTGATCACCCAGTCTGCTTGATACACAGCTTATCTAGATTTACCTAGATGATTTACAGTTTATCTTGATTTACAGCTTATCAAGATGTTGGATAATGTTGCAAGGAAATAAATATGTATGAACCAGGAACAGATTTTTTTTCTTTTAAATTGGCATGAGGCAAGACTGATTCAGCAGAAAAGGAGATTAAACATTTAAGCTGACAAAGCAGATACAGTTTGGATACTGCTAAAGGCCATTGAAGGTAACTGTCATTCTTGGCTGCCACTCTGGTTATTCTAGCTAAGGAGATATTTCTTGTTCTGATCTGAGAACTGAAATAAGTTTAAAGGATGGAAGGAACAGAAGGTTCAAGCATTTGAAGGATGGAAGGAGCAGAAGGTCCAAGCATGGATCATGCACTGAAAACATGGTGGATTGCTTTTGCTCTTGAAAACCTGTAACTCATTGGTTTATAGCTGCACTTGATCTTGACCAGCTGATCCAATACACCCATTTAGCCTTGATTGTAATTTCTGTCCCACCCACTCATTGCCCAATACCCTGGGAATTTGGTTTCTCATTTTCTTTTGCAGGTATTCCTTTTAATTAGGAGTATCTAAGCAAGCTTGGATGGCATTAGTTTTAGTAAGTACTTGATTTTTGTCTTGATTTTGATCAGAACTTGTGTCTAATAAGTTAAACTTTTTAATTTATATGGTCATGTGTAATCCAGTATAATTCTTCAGGTTGAACTTGCATAGTGTAGTGTTTTTTCAAGGTTAGCTTATACAGGCATTCCCCAATTACTGAATGGATTAGGGATAGGAGCACTCTCCAAATATGAAAAGTAAAACCCAGTCTTTTTTAGTTTATAAATGTTGCTACTAATGCTTTTTTTAGGTAATACATTGTAAATGACTCTTTATCTTACAAATTTTTGCTGCCACACAGATTTCTGCAAATGGATTCTCATTAACTCCTTTGGGAATGGGATTAGTGCAGGAGCTACAACATGGGCGAGGGCAATTTTGGGCTTTAGAACACCAGAGATTGAAAGTGCAGAACGTGCACTGAATGAATAAATTCTGAGAAGATGTTGAAAGAGTGGATTGTCGGAATACGAACCATCAGAAAGCAGATGGTTGTTGGAAAATAGGTACAGTGCCCTCTACAGTACACCAGATTGGCAGAGTAGTGTCCAGAGGCCTAAAGCGCTCTCTGTCCTAGATCTTTGCTTTGTTCCTCTTGACCTATGTGGGAGGGTCTCTCTGTCTAACTTCCTTCCTCTCTCTTCTTGATTCTCCAAGCATGCAGGTGTCTCTCCATGAGTTCTCATGAGCTGCATGCCTTGCTATCCCACATTGTACGGAGTAGCTATAGGATCTCCTGTTTCAAAGTTTAGGACTGTACAACAAGCAAACATGTACATGCTTGTGAATTCTGAGTAAAACACAGTGGACACTCACTTTACAATAATAATCCTTTCCAGACACACCACTGTATAGTGAAACTGTTGTTACTTGAACCAAAATAACAATTTTATTTGTGATTTGTTCCAAGACATTAAAAGATGTTTTTGCCACAGAACTAAGCCATTTCCCTCTCTATAAGGTACCTATTGCACACTTAGAGTAAATGGCTGCTAACTCATTTTTATAATTATAAAATAGAAATTACTTATGGGGGACACCTTTACTTTTATTGTTCTATACACATTGCCACAATTTTTAAAATGCTGCTACCAGCTGAGACTCTTCCTAACATTTCTGATTATCTGTCACTTGAGAGACTCTGCAGGCAGCAATCCTAAGCCTATTGTAAAGTGAATACCTCATTGGAAGAGTGAACGTTATCCTGATTCAGACTGTAAAATGATGTGTTTGTAAGGTGAGGTCCAACTATTTATTTTAAGACAAACTTTTTCTGTCTTTGTTGCTATTTACCATATTTCTTGCTACCTCAACAATTAAATCTGTGCTGCTGTTCATATGATAGCATATCCTGAGCTGAAAACGCCTTAGAATTCCTAATTATCAAGAAATGCAACCTGGTCATTCAACTTCATCTGTTTCTGTTTTACCTTGCTCTAGCCTTGCTTAACCTCGAGACTGCTTAAAAAATATTGTAGTGCGCCAAGGAGGATAAATCGTTGTGTTTGCAAGTCCTCAGATTCCTTGTTAATAAATGCTGAGCTGTGTGCTGAGTTAGTGTGTCTGCACAGCCAAGTTTGGGGAGTTGGCTGTATGTCAGCTATGCATGCATCTCTTGCAGTCCACAGTGTGCCAATGTTCAGCTCACACTGGCTCCTCAAACCATCTGCACTGCGGATTGAGCGACAAGTTGTGGAATTTAACAGAAGTCTTAATTTGTACACAGGCAACAGGCTACAGTGTTGTCTTTCTGCATTGGACCGTTCTTGTACTTTGCAGTATATTGTCTGGTAATGCACCCTTTTAACAGAAAATAGCCATATCCCTTAGTCTAGTGTTGTATTTTCAGAGGTTTTTTTAACTTGATGCGTACAATACATCACTAGAAACATTAGGAAATCACCTGAATGGCATCCCAGTCTTCTCTCCTTTCTCCCCTGCTCCTTTCCCCTCGATTTGAAAATAACAAATTAGGTATGCTTTGCACCTTGCTCATCTTGACATGACATTTATTTTGTAATCACTTTTGATTACATCTAAGAATCTTTTCTATCTTCAGTCATCTTTTCTCTCTGGGTATAAGTATGGAAGGAAAGAGTAAAATTTCATAAAGTGTTTTCAAAGAATTAGGCACTGACCAAATCATGCTATTTCACCGGCAGTGGAAAAACTGCTATTTCACCGGCGTCCAGATCCTTAGTTTAAAAAAGGCAGAAAGTGCATTTAAGCATTTTAGTTTTTACTCCATTGAAAGACATGTACAGGGCTAGGCACTTGAGTGTCTCATAGTTTAAAACCTATCCTAATCTCTGGAGAGCATCTCCTATTTAAATAGCATGAAGCCCCTTAATCTCAAGGAAGCATACAGCTGAGAATCTTGTTGGGAAAGCACAGATGAGATTTGGGTGATGAAAATCTCGATAAATGAACTCAAAACCTCTGGTAGCTATACTAGAGAATGGTCCTTGGTATCCACAGGTGTTCTGGGATCCCTTGCTGATACTGATTTCCATGGATAAGTAAGCCCGTGAAAGCCCTCAAAAGACCTCCTGGATACAACCAGAAGAAATTTCTGGTCATGTGCATATGGATATGGTGTCTGTTCTTTGTAACCCTCCAGCCTGATACCTACTGATTAATAAATAATATCCCCTTAAGCAACTAAATGTTTTACACTGTCGTGTGAGTAGGGTATGTTAAAAGAAGTAACTCAACAAGTAGTGTTATATGCCTTGTGATTGAGGAAATCTGCCTACATGTGCATTGTAGGCATTTTAATTCTTGTAAACAATGACTAAGATCATCAGTGTGTACATACACACACATTTGTGTGTGTGCTCTCCTGGGTCTGGAATGGTCGCTGGTTATTTTTGCCTCAGTGCCAAACCTTGCATTTCTCCCTGTTGAGCTTTATCTTGCTCATTTCATTCCAGTGTTTTATTTAAGTCTTCCTGAAGGCTTCTACTATTATGTTTGTTACTTTTCTCAACTCAGTATCATCCACAAATTTGATGAGACTCCCTTGTTAACCCCTCATTCGAATAATCAATGAAGATATTAATGACAACCTGACTGAAGACATAGCCTTGGGGCATCCCCCTGAAACTGTTCTCCAGATGTCCGATGTCCTTGTGTTGAAACTATGCACAATTTTTTGGGCTGAGTGCTATGCTCCAACGTTTTGTCTAAAACCCTAAGCCAATCCCACCCAAAAAGAGGGTATGAGTGCTAACTGGCACCGTACTAAAGCTAAAAGTTAAAATGAAGAACTATAAGCTAAAATTCAATCTAAAAATCTTAAACCTAAAACCAGAACTAAGGCTAAAACCTAAAATGTAATCTAAAAATTGAATACTAAAAGTTAAAAACTAAGAATCTAGAACTAAAATCAAATCGCGCTTAAAACTACTAACAAAATACTAAAAACAAAAATAAAAACAAAAAATCTTATACAGCCCTCTTTGGCTCAGGGTGCCAGGGTGCCTGCGTCCATACAATCCAACCCATCACCTTAGAGTGAGGGGGCACCACTTATCCCCTCTCAACTTTTATATGGGCTGATACAATTATTCTGAAGGATAGCATCTCTAGCCAGAAAGTGCTCAGTCCCATCCACAAACCCTGTTGGTGGGGAAAAGAGAGTTTGGGATTGGATATTGGGTTCAGTTATAATAGGGTTGTTTCCCATTATCCAGAAGCTGATCTAGGTATAAAAATGATTTCCCTTTCTCAGTGCAAACTTGAAGTGATTTTCTAGTTTAGAACGTGATACATTTCCTGGTTGCAGTGAACTGTTCATGATCTTTGGTTTGAATTTCTGTAGACGTTATTTTCAGGGTTGGAGTGGTAGGAAAAGAGAGACTCCCCATTTTCTCCTGACTACTTCATTCTAATAAACTGTTACCTTTTTAAAATAAGCTTCATTAAATTCATGAAATATCTTTCCTTCCAAGTACGGTAAGTCTGCTTGGAATTGGAACCTGTCACTGAAATTGAAATTGAAATCCCTTCATAGTGTTATTTTTTATTTATTTGTAAGCTGGGAATACTGTAAATTAAATCAAACACATACAATATGTTTTCTTCACTATTCTGTCTCAATTTAAGCTCAGATGAAATTGTTCATTATCTCACATGGTGTCTGGAACATATACCAAAGTCATATTTACTTTTAATTAATGTCATGTAAAACATTCTGTGGCTGTTTCCTGAATTTTTCCATGTGAGTTGAAAAAGACTTGGGAAATTATCAACTCCATTTATTTACTTGAGAAAATATAGTTATAAGTGTTGCTAACAGTCCTGGAGAAGGTGAGGTGCAGGGAGCTGTAAACGGCAATTGCTCATCAAGGCAATAGATAGAAAATACAGAGTGTGTGTTATCACTGTGGTTATTAGAAGCATAGAAAGTACACAGTGGGGATAATTAACCAAAAGAACATGAAAGGCAGAGAATTTTAGGTGATTAGTGCATGCTTCAAATTAATTACAATAAAGTCCTGGAATTGCATAGGCCATTTTTGGTTTGGAGGCATAATTTTTCTAAGTGGGTCACTCAATGCCATCTATTGCATTTTTCCATTGCTTTCTGTGTTCAGTTTCCCTCCCCAGAGGCTTTTGAATTAACCCTTTGAAGGTGTACTTGTCCGTTCATCCTCATAATTTGTTTATTCAGTGGAGCCTTGGGTTGCAAACAGGGGTTTTATACTAGAGATAACATAATCCTCTTGCCGTAAAAATACCGACTTGGAGTCTTACAGTACCCTCATTCCTCTCACAAGGATTTCAAGTCAATACTGAGGTCCTGGCAAAAGTGACTTCTTTGCAGTTTTTACACAGGATTAAGGAAAGCAATCTCAAGGGCTGCAGGGAAGCTTAAGAATTATCAAAGCCAAATACCCTCACATGGCCCAGTAAAGGTGGAAGCACTGACTCCATGCTGGGGAATGGACTCTCTTTCCATTACACATACTATTTGCTGGGTACCTGGATGCCACCTTCTTTGAATCTTGATTTCTTATTCAGTGGCTTTGTGATGGAGAGTACTGAGAGAGTTTTATTCAGTTTGCTATGTAAAAAGTTGTTTTTGGATTGAAAAGCACTATACACGTATTCTGAACAGTACTGTTGGAATGTATACAGTATATTGTTTCACTTTTCTCTGCATTTGGAATTGGGATTTGGTAGTCCAGCCGTACCTCATGAGAGCTGGATTTTTTGAATGCACAACTTTAAAGTCCCTCAATGAGGCGTAAAAGTTCATGATGGCATATTTGTTCCAGAGCCCTGCCACATTCTGAAGAGGCTTCCCTTTTCAAGGTTAAGAAATTGTGAGGTGTTTTCAATGAGCCGCTTAATGAGTTCCTGTGCTGTGCCAGAACAGTGAGTCAGGGCATGGCTGGCATTTTTAAGCAGCTGGGGTTCTCTATCAGAGCTTAAATGCACTCTTGTTTTAGGATATGGTTTCAAAAACAGCCAAAGTTACGTCACCCAAGAGCCTTGACTGCATCAAAAAGGCTTGCAACGTTCAGCAGTAAGACAATATGGCTGAGCTGAAAAACTCTATACCCTTACCATGCTGGACAAAGTGGGCATAAAAGACTGTCTGGCATCTTGAGACTTGTTTTGGCTTAGACTGCAAGCAGAGGGGCAGTTCTCACTGTGAGAAACATTTATGGAAAACCTTTTAGTTTTGCTATTATGTTCATAGTCAAGCAGACCTATTTAAGAACCAGAAAAGCAGAGCTCCTTTAATAATGCAAGAGCATAGCATGTTCTTTTGTCTTATTTGTGGTTGATTCATAAGCTAACATGGACAAATACTGAACTAGGATAGTTTTTTTTTAACTCCCTTTAAACTTCTATAGCATGCTTAGTTGGGGTATCTAGTATCACCATGCAGATGTTCAGAGGTATCACTAAAAGGGCTCTTGGTCAGAAGGAATCAATGGGTAAAGTAGTCAGATGCCTAAGCACCACTAAGACAAATGCTGAAATCCTAAAGACACTTTCCTGGAAGTAAGATCCGTTGAACACAATGGGGCTTACTTTTGAGTAGACATGGTTATCGTTATGCTCAAAGTCTGACTTTCTTGGCCCAGCAATCATGATTTCAGCTTGGGAGCAAGGATGTCTCAGCAAGAAGCTATATGTATCCTAGGTTCTTGCTGAACAGGATTCTTCTGCCACAATAAATTTAGAAGTTAGGGCAGAAATCCATACCACTGTAGCCAAGCGATCCAAGGGAAGGCAGAAGTATGCTGCATTATATATTACTTTGGCTGGGAAGACTAACAATGGTTATTTTGACTTGGACAATAAAGTTACATGGGCAGGAAAAGAGTGAAATTTTTAACTGGCAGTCTTTTATCTGGCAATTTTTTGTCCAATTTTTATCTGGCATCTTGAGAACCAGTGTGTTAAACTTTCAGACATACTGCCACTGTGATCTTTGGGGGGGGGGGTGCATGTTAATACTTTGAAAAATTCTGTAATTGATTTTAAATCAACCAGAAAGCATAACCAGATTTTAACTGTAATATTGAATTGTTCAGTGTTGACGTACTGAGAATGAGACAGAGTTCTTCTGTTTTTTTTGGGGGGGGGGGAATTCATTCTGGGGCAGAAAATAACATTAGTTTAGCGTTTTTCCTTTTCATAACTCATTTTCTAGTTGGTGAGTTGCTTTCATTGAAAGCTTGTCTGTTAAACAGTTCAGTTACTTCTGGACAGAGGGTAGAAAAAAATGCTTGTACAATCACTTCTTCATGCTGCTTTTGGCTCTGTTGTTTGCTTGCTTTCATTCCAAACTAATCTGCAAAATGTATTTCTATGTTTGTTTTTGCTGCTTACTTGTTTAGTTTATGGCAATATTGTGATGTGCTGCTTCAAAATGTTGTTTAAAATTGTCAGGTAATCTCTTAAATGCCTTTTGGAATATTGGCTTGAAAATATTCTGCTAGTAAGCATTCTGCCTAAAACCAATTGGAGCAAATTAATTTTGCCAGGACTGACACTTAAAACCAGTATCAATAATCCAGAGATGTATTGGCATTACTAGATTTCTTTTCTTGTTGTATGTTTTGAGATAGAACCAAATTCTCCCCATGAATATTTTTGTGGTTCTTTTTCGTAAGAAACAGCATTGTGTTAACCCAAGCTGCTTTAACTATATTTTAACCCTCTCCCCTTCATTACTGAAAGTGCCCTACAAATGTATGCTATGAACAAGGGCAGTTACTATCATTGGCTTGATCCCTGGCATCTGTGGAGAGTTTAGCAATGCATACGTCATATGTCTGTGGGGCACTGTTGGTGGGTTCTCCCTACCTGGCTGGTGCCACCTTAAGGCTTTTCACTGCCTTGGATGTTGGTTCTGTATTTGCCAGTGTTTGCCAGGCCTGTGCTGCAGCTGGGTAGGTGGGGGGGGGGGGAGGAGCACCACCACAGCCAGAGGCAAGTCCATTTTCAGGGGATAGGATTACACCCTTAGTTATGGGAAGGTCAAATATATGGACGCCCTGCCTCCTGATTACTGAAAATAATCACTTATCTCTCAAGCTGCTATTTTTTTATGGGGAACCCCATGTGTTTTCACCCATCTTTTGTAGCCATAGCTTTTAGAAGCTATGCATGCTGTTTAAATGAAAGCAGAGATACTGTACCCTCTACCAAATTCTACATTCCTGTGGAATTGTGGCATGTGCACAGCTTGGGACATAATCATCATTTCACATTTATTTTGGAGATTATATTTAAGGATAGGATGAGACCAAAGCCTTAACTTGGATCATGAATCTGTATCAACATCACAGCATGTCATTCTGTGTACAGTCCAAGAAGAGCAAGAAGTACCTAGAGTTTAGAGGCATATGTTTAGAGGACTACACACTGCAGAAAATGTTACTAATAGTATGCTTGCACACAGGTCCGGGGTTGAGACATACATGTTGTTTTGAGGGGCCCAGTTAAGATAATGTGAAAATAGAATAATCTAGTCCAGGGGAGTAAATAAAAAGCAGGCCTCCGTCAGTCTTGAAAGACTATGGTATCGTGCTTGGCACTGCATGCAAAGCACGAAAGCCTGGGTTAGATTGTTATGGAGAATAGGCTGTTACCCAAGCAGCAAATCCCCCCTCTCCACGCCACTGAATTAGTCCAGTGGAAAGACAGAGCCAATACAATTGGATCCAGCTAGTGTCGCAGAGCTGGGCTAAGGACAGGAGCTCACCCTGTCTTGTGGGGCTGACCCGGGTCTCGAACCCTGGCCTGCTGGTTAACAGGCACAGCGTCTTAACCCGCTTGCGCCACCCACAGCCTTCAGGGGGAGTAAATATTTAAGTTTTATTTGTATGAGAGCCAACAGTTAGATTGTTCTGCTTGGAAATAAGAGGCTGGTTTTGAGATATTTCTTGGCTGGTGATAATGGATCTTTCGGGCTTTATTGCGAGGATGAATGAGATGAGGATTGTGGAGGGCAATTTGCATGCCAAAAGTGCTGCATAAGTGCTTTTATAATGGACAACTAGAGTCTGCTTGCGTACAGGATGCAAACAAATTTCAGGCATGAAATATCTGTGTTGCTGAGAAACACTTCAGTGTGCATCCCAGTTGCTTTTAGCCTAGCATCCTAAATAAGCTCCTGTTCTTTTCTTTGTCATCTTTAGAAATGAGCAAACCTGAATAAATCTCTTAGAAAGAACCACAAGCAGTGCATGTTTCCATTTTAGGGAGTTTGAATAGAGTCTCAAACAGCTCCAGTGATAATAAACATTTTCAAACTGATGGAGCAATTCAAGGATATAGGGTTAATGGCCAAGTCTAACTTCAGTTGTAATTGGAATTGTTTAGGAATTATTAGGCTTGCGAGGGGGTTATGTTCCTGCAATTCCCGTAACAGCTTTTGTGCAGACCACAGTGACTTGGGAAAAGTACGGTAATTACACTATGGAAAGATTGCATTTTATTTCTGTGTTTTTTCTTGTTTATGGCAGTTCAGGATGGCAGTGCATCTGCTTGATTTTGAGCACAATCCTAACCTTGTCTACTCAAAAGTAAGCTCCATTGAGTTCAATGGGTCTTACTCCCAGGAAAGTGTCTTTAGGATTGCAGCCTTTTTAGTATATAGTGGGAGGGCTTCTGATCACAAGGTACAGTTACTGTCACTCAGTAATTTATGCTCCCTGCTTCACTGCTGTCTGGTACTTCCATAGTTCTCTATCTTTCTAATGATAAAGAAGGGTGGTGATAATTAGAGCTCAAGCTGGTTTTTCAACCTTGGCTGGCCCAGCATTAACTACATTAACAGCATCGTACTCTTCTAAACCTATATAAGAACAGCTTTATGTTGGTTCCAAAAACATCATCTTCAGCCTCAATGCATGTGAGACATATGCTGCAATCCTAACCATATCTACTCAGAAGTAAGGCCCATTGTAGCCAGTGGGTCTTACTCCCAGGAAAGTGTGTTCAGGATTGTAGCATTTGACTGCAATCCTGCAATCCTAACATCCAAAATAAGTCCTGTGCTGACCTGGGGGTGTCACAGAAGTGCTGTATAGCACTTCTGTCCCACTCAAGGGGGGGTTTAGGCCTGTGTATAGGCATACACTGACCTCCCCACACTGCTATGGGAAGATATGCCAGGTGAATTAGGCTGGTCTAAATTGGTTATGATTATGCCATTACTCTTTCTGTACCTTCCAGTCCTTCCGTCTTCTAGTGCTTCTTGAAATTTAAAATGGCAAACTTGTTTCTTTAGCTTGCACTTGTGACTTGGAAGTGGCGGCTGGAGAATCTCTGGTAGTTCTAATGCAAGTTTCCTGCCCAGACTTTTATTTTTAGCCACGAACAAAAAGTTAGTAGTGGTCAGTGAGGCCATCTGTGTATGATGAATAGTGGTCAGAGCTAAAGAAAAGGTTGGTGGTTTCATAGCCCAACTCCTACACATACTGTGGTTTTTTTCTGTAATTAGTTTGGCCCCAGTTGTTTTTCTCTTGGCTAATTTTGTGTTGCTTTCAAGTGTAGGTTACTGGGTTCTGGTGAATTATATTGTGTAATAAAAATATGTGACACCCTTCTAAGAAATTGCTGAAACTGAAATGTGTATACATACATGGACGCTTCATTATAAACAGTATATATCGGACGGTACTGCAAGACTCAACAGATTGTGAGTCCTGAGGTGCCTGAATGGTGTCATCGCTAGGGAGGTGAGAGTGGGTTGCATATAGGGTATATATGATATGGGAGAAAGTCTGTGAAGGGGCGACACAAACTCTAGTGATTCCACCATAACTGAATTTAGTTCTTTGCTTGCTGTATTAGACTTCCTGAATTTTGTGTTTATAGGAACTAACTCTATCCTAAGTTTAACTTGACATCCAAGCTGTAAATTCATGGTATCTTGAAGCCCACGTAGGCTACAGTCCAATGCAAACTTCCTAGCATAAGTCTAGGACATCTAAGTAGATTGATAGGCATATAGGATTGTGCTGTTTATTTACAATGGATTCTTATTTAATGCTGCTCTGGTTTTAAAAGAACGTTCCTTCTTGCAAGCAGTAATGGACCCAGAAGCGGGTCATTGTGACTGTTTTCCAGAAGCAGGATGTCGACTAATTGAAGTACTTAGCAAGTGAGTATCCATGCTTGAAATCTGTAGTTGAGGCTCACCTCTATACATGGAATGATTTTCTAGCAGTCTTTGTCGCTTTCAACGCACTTGAGTAAACTAGCTACTTCACTCTTTTGCTCTGTTTTTTATGCACAGAATGCAAAAGTTTAGATTTAACTTCTTAATCATACAACTTTATTTGGAAAGAACTCCCCCCTCCCACCAATATTGCCTACCATGCCAAGTTCTTCAGGAAACAATGTAGTCACCAAAGCTCTGAATTTCATTATGGGTTTCTTGGAATTTGGAAACTGCATTAAAGACTTGCTGACACTATGTGGAATTTTTTTTCTCCTCCCAGTATTCTCTGCCGGAGAGTACGTCTATGTATCTTTGGGTATTTTCTTTCTGTTGGCTTGGTTCTTTACAATATAATCTAGTGACTATTTTAGCTGCCATCTAGTTGCCCTCATGTGACTCTGCAGTAGCAGATAAGTCTATTCAGGAAGATGATTGATCGCTTTTAGCAGCAGGTGCACTTGACATGTTCTCGGATGCAGAAATCCCTAGAAACAAGATGAGGAACAGGACAGGAAGATTTCATCAAGCAGATCTGTAAAACACCTTCAGCTGTGAAGAGAAACCACTGCTTTAATATTGATGGCACTGCATTCTTTTTCTAATATTCAGCATTCCTGTGTTCCTGCACTCAATTGATCATTTTAAAATCCAGATACATAATCAACTAATCAAAATAGAATAAATAAGGTTAAGAATGAAAACAGGTGATCAATATCAGGAACACAGTTTCTGTAGATCTGATTAAATATTTAGGAATTGTGTTAACAAACATACCCTACAATCCAAGAGTAACTATGGGAAGACGTGAGAGGCACTTACTCTGGATTGCTCTCTGCATTTACCATAGGTTTCCCATAGGGGGCACCGTAACTGTGTTGGTGTAAAAGGTCCTGTAGTTACTCTGGATTGTAGCCATATTCTATAGAAAATGGAAGCATTTTTGCTTAAGGCTTCTAGAGAAGGGGATAATGGAAATCACTTATTCCTCAGTTGTTATATGCTGTTCCTGGTTGTCAGTAGGTGTGTGTGGAAGATGGAAATCTCAGCCTTCTACTTGCCTAAGAATTTTGGTATTCATAAGCCTTAAGCTGGTGTCACCGTTATCACCCAATCGAGTAGATTAGCAGACATTTCAAACCTGTCCGGATGCAACTTGCACCCTCTTTCACCAGCCGAATCCACCTAACCCTTGAAGATAATGTGGTCCATTTATATAACACGGAAACCACTCCTGTTCTTTTGAAATAACATTCCCTTGGTCAATAAAATGGATTGTACTTAATCTTCAAAATAAAACTTTATTGAAAGAAAGGTTTCATTCTTAAAGCAGAACCTGTTGCTTCATAATTCGTATCATGCATGTATAATAGCACACATAACAAGAAAAATTAGGTAGCTTATCTAACAAGTTACTGATAAGGTTACTAAATTACATGCATTGTAGGACAGTTAGCAGCATAATATTTCATAAGCTGCCTTCTAATATGTCTAGTATAAGGAGTATTGCTTTTTATTTTTAAGTATTGCTTTGGGCTGTGGGTGGCGCAAGTGGTAAAGATGCTGTGCCTTGTTAACCAGCAGGCTAGGGTTCGATTCCCAAGTTGGCCCTACAAGAAAGGATGAGCTCCTGTCTTTAGCCCAGTTCTGCGACGCCAGCTGAATCCAATCGTACGGGCTCTGCCTTTCCTTTGGACTAATTCAGTGGCATGGAGAGGGAGATTTGCTGCTTGGGTAACAGCCTATCCTCCATAATAATTCAACCCAGGCTTTCGTGCTTCGCGTGCTTCGTATGCAACGCCAAGCACGATACCATAATCTTTCAAGACTGACGGAGGCCTGCTAAGTATTGCTCTAGTATTGCTTTTTATTTTTAAGTTCACACCCAGGTTTTATATGTCAAAAATACAAATTAACCAGAGCTGAATAACCTCATGTCTTCTAGCAACCAGCTTAGAATCTCTCTTAAAGGAAAAACCACTTGCCCAACCCTGTGACATGTTCCTCCCCAAGTTGGAAGAAATTCCAGCCCAAACTGGAACTATTCCAAATCAAGGAATAAAATAAAGTAAAGGTGTCCCTTACAGGTTGTACTGCTATTTGTGACTGACTGTAGGGTGCAGTGCTCATCTCCCCTCTAAGCCTTTAGAGCCAACATTGTCCAAAGACACTACTGTGGTCATACGACTGGTCATACTGCTGAAGGCGCACGGAACGCTATTATACCTTTCCACTGAGGTGGTACCTATTTTTCTTTCCATGCATTTCCATGTTTTTGAACTGCTAGGTTGGCAGGAGCTGGGCTAAGGACAGGAGCTCACCCTATCTTGTAGGACCTGGGTCTCAAACCCTGGCCTGCCAGTTAACAGTGCAGTGTCTTAACCACTTACACCACCACAGCCCATGAATAAAATACAATCACATAAAACAATCAACTGCTAAAACAAGAAAATAACACTTTTAACCAGCATCCCATATGTTGCCTGCAAAATACTAAGAGTGTAATGGATCTTGACTTCTCTTCAGACTGTTACCTTACACTTTAAGATCCTCTTTCATTGTCATCCTGTGGTCCTCGCTGATGTGACAATCTGCCTCGAGTCTCTAGAAAGGTGGGATAGAAATACCATAAACATGTGGTATCTTGGTTTATGAGAATAATTCATTCCGGAAGCATGCAAATGTTCCCATAAGAAAAGATGAAAACTCAAGACGATTTGTTCCACAACCCAAAAATATTCATATAAAAATGATTTATAGTACTATAATGTAATTCAAAATAATGAAGAAAATACAAAATATAAAGAAAAATAAAACATATTAACCAGCACTTAGAGCACAATCCAGCGTAACTATGGGAGCATGTCAGAGACATTACATGCACCTGTAGTTACCGCACCACCTATTGAAAACCTATGGGAAATTCATATTACATTCCAGTAATTTGTTCTTACTCTGGAGCAAGGATTCCCTGTAGTTACTCTGGATTTCACCCTTAGTATCTTGGGTGTCTCAGGCTTCAGTTTGCTCTCTTACACAGGAGTGAGCTCCACTAATTATAAAAGGGCTTACTTTAGAGTAGACATGCAAGGCTAGATCTCTCAGGCTCCTTTCCATTTCCCCACCCCCCTTACATAGGAGTAAGCTTCACTGACTGTGATATAGGATGATCATATAAATGATCACAGGATGATCATGAGTGCCTGTACCGTTAAGCATTATATAGAAGAGGGAACTATGACAGGTGCTGCTTTTTAAAACTGCCTCAATTCCCTCTTCTATGCAATGGTTAAAGGTACAGGTGCTCTGTTCTCCATTCTATATGATCACCCTTCTGTAATAGGCTTTCTTCAGAGCAGACATGCAAGGGCTGGTCTCTCAGGAGAGGTTGAGGAAGTGCTATTAGAATTCCCGAACCGATTTTATCCTTGCTGGGGCTGTTTTTTTGCTTTTTGATCAAGGCATTACTTGTATATCAAGTCAAAATTTATTAGAAATTTTAACTTCAATTAAATCTGCCTTAGAGGCAATGTTTTGTCTTTGTACTGTGTTTAAAAAAGTGTGTACATTGTGATTCCTTTTTAGTGACTCCTTTTTATGTGTAAGAACAGAAGTGAGAGCAAGTCAAGGAGAGTGTATTTCCTTCATGTGCTGTCTCTCAGCCCTCACAAATTTGGCCTGTGCTAGATTATGGAGCTAGTTGTGTATGTCACTGTTTTGGACAAGTGCTTTTCAGTTACTGGAATAATAGTAAGCATGCCCAGAATCCAGTGTTGCACCGTTCAGCCATTGCAACATGGTGGTGTCATTCCCTAACCAGATAAACAACATGAAAGAAATTATTTAATCAGATATTCTGCAGACTTGTTTCTCACAACCTGAGCTTCCCCTTGTTCTGTGGAATTCAGTTTTGGATTGGACACAGAACAGACTGCAGACCAGGACAATTCAGTGACCAGATGTGATGTTCCTTGCATAGCTTAAAACAGGAAAATGATGATTATTTTCCAGGATCCTGTAACAGTTGCTGTTAGAAAATCAGCCAAACCTTGTTCATGGAGAAACTCCACAAGTTCTAAGGGAACTGTGCACACTTTCTATTCTAGTTATTCCTGCTCTTTGACATTTGGAATGATGCATTTATTAGATTAACAAGTGTTTATCTAATATCGAGGAACGTCATCTGTCATTTGCAGAACTATGTGCTGACTTAAGATATACAGTACTGATATGATTGGTAGTAATATGATTGGTAGTAAGTGCTGTGATTTGATTTTTATATGGTCAAAGGCCATAACCGTGAAAAACAGATATTCAGTAACCACATTGTCCCGTTACATTTCATTCTCCATCTTTTTTTAAAATGGCAACTTTCAGATAGATTAGTGTTTGTTTTTGTACATGGTTGAATACATGATTTTGAACATAGTTTAGAAGGTATTTAAATGTTGGGAGACTTGTGTTACTTGTTAATCTGTAATCTGTTTATGGAGATTGATCTACTCTTTTTGTCAAGTGTACTTAGAACTAATGTTTCTATTTCTGAAACTGTCAGAACTTGATCCCGGCACATTTCCACCTTTGTTAGAAGGCTCATCATAACCATGTTGGGCCTTACCAATGTGCTACCATTTGTATGAAGTGTTTTAATGAATAGCTACCTGATTCTACTTCAAACCATGGCCAGCCGAATTGGAAGCTTGAGTGAAGGTATTTTATATTTATATTTAGAGAACCTTTATTGTCATTAATTTTGGCACACACAGGAACACGCCCACTGGTACACAAAAATGAAATTAGTTTCTTGCTCCCAGGAGTAAACTCATACAATCACCCAAAAACACCTTCAATCAAACCAATGTATACATATCAACTAAATATGTACATATAAATCATATTAACTTTATCCATTTAAAAAAAACTTAGTGGAAAAAGGCATCTTGGGAGTTCACTAATTTGATACAGTGAGGGACAAAGATGTTCTGCAACAGATGCTCTGGAGCCTACCCACCAAAGGTAGCAAAGAAAACAGGTGATGAAGGGGATGAGTAGCATCTAGAACAATACTACTCATCCTCATCATGAATGTAGTGTCCTCCTTCCACTACTTATCCTAACTTCTGAAAAAGTAGGTTGCCTCTGAGAAGGTTGGTTCCTAGAGCCTTGATTAGACACATTCTTAATAGACTGTCTCTGATTTAATGTTTACATTTTGTGAAGTACTTCATTCTGATTATCCTGAACGTACAGGCAGTTGACTCTCCCATGCACACTCCCTCAATAACTTGCTAAATTAAAAGGCCTCAACCTTTTTATTAGTCTTTCCTCTTGGGAGAGGTGCTCCAGCCCTGTGATCTTTCCGATTTCTCTTCTTGGGCTCTTTTTATTTTAATTTTTAGATGACTTCATCAGAATGGTTCTCGGTATTCCAAATTCAACCACATCATAGATTTGGATTGTATTAACTTCAGTTGCTTTCCTAATACTTCCTAATATTTTTCCTAAAACATACTTAAACCCAAATCCAGAGTAATGATGGGAGCACATAAGAGACATTATGTGTACCCGTAGTTACTGCACCACCCACTGAAAACCTATGGGAAATTCATATTGGAGCAAGGACTCCCCGTAGTTACTGTGGATTGCGCCCATAGCAGAATACAATAACAGCATATGGGCAACTAAAGCAGTCAACAAGGGGGGTTCTGGTCACTTCCTTAGCAAATTGTGGCAAATCTACTCAGCCTAGTTAATTAATGAGTCTTATGGCACCAAACAAATGCATTTCAACATAAGCTTTCACTGACCTATGGTGTACAGAGGGTTGCCCTCAATTGGCAGGAGTGCATGTACTGTATACATATTGGCAGGAGTGCATGTACTGTAGACATATTGGCAGGAGTGCATGTACTGTAGACATATACAGTACATGCACTCCTGCCAAATGAGGGCAACCCTCTGTACACCATAGGTCTGTGAAAGCGTATGTTGAAATGCATTTGTTCGGTGCCATAAGACTCATTAATTAACTAGGCTGAGTAGATTTGCACACACAATTTGCACACACAATTTGCACACACTTGCACTATATACCCGGATGGATGGACAGGTATAAGTACCATATGGAAAGATTTAAGTATTGTACTGTATTGATGTAAGTTTTGTATAGTATACTTATTATCTTAAGTATACCATAAAAGGGAAATTTGTAACATGAAGGTGGAGGGCTATGAAATAGAAGAGTAAAGTCAGTTATTACATAGAGGGTGCCCTTCACAACAAGAGGAAAAGCAGGTCAGGCAGTCTTCCTGGTTGAGACAAGTTAATTAACTGAAGGAGCAAGCCAAGCCAGGAGACATGGTTTCCTATTGAAGTCTACAGGGTGGAGATAGAATGGTAAACAAAGAGGCAGCCAAATGGCCACCAACTGCAAAAAATGCAGAGAGCAACTATTATTAAGTCAAATGGATGAGAGGAAAGATGAATGAAAGTCAGGAATGTCAGTATTAAGCTGTAACAATGTAGTGAAATAAAAAATCTCCATCTTTGTTCAAGCCAAAGAGACTTTCAGGCATCATGCTGGAAGACCACTTACTGGTATTTGAGTAGGACAGTTCCAGGAAAATCGGCCTCCTTAAGAGGAGGGTGTCAAGGGTTTCCCTGGAAGTAGGACTCAAAATTTTGTGTGAATCAACTGTCCAGAAGAGAAAGGGCCGGCTGACTGCTGGGTTCATTAGATGCTCAGCAACCAAAGGAGGTGACTCATATCAGAACTCAGCCATCCTTTGAGGCCCAGCCCTGGCCATGAATGCTTGGTGTGGAAGTGGGAAAGAGCCAGGATCCTGTCTGGGGACCAAAATTATGCCTGTTCATGTTAAATGGCCTAGGAGGTAATGGAAATCATGAATGTAAAGAACATGATAAAATTAAATAGGCTTTGCAGACCACCATTTTCGGCTCCATGTCCATCAGTTTTGCTGGACCTTTCTACCAACTCCCCTGTACCATTCAAGTTCCAAGGGGTGGTGTAGAGCCCCTAGAAGACATGGACATTACAGAAAGGTAACAATAAAAGGTTCATGAGTAACCCACTTATTTTTTTTTGAGAGTGAATGAGTCTTAGCCTTGCCACTTCAGATTTTAGAGGTGAGTAATATGCATTCAAGGGGAGTTTAAAATACCCCAAATATCTCTACCTTTGACTTCTCCCTTCACCAGAGATGGCAACTGTTTTTATTGTCTTGTTCTGCAATGTTTGAAAGATTGAACGGAGTTTCCCTTTCACTACATGACCTCACAGTCTGAAATGGTGTCAAGACTCTGATGCTGTCACAGGACATCACAGAATCTGATGCTGTCACAGGGAATCTGAATTTTATCCTCAAGGACAAACAAGGCTATATGTTAAAAATCAAATCAAAATAATATGTTTACAGAGATTAAAAATGGACAGTCCCTACAATCCAGAGACATTACGTGTACCTGGAGTAACTGCACCACCTATTGAAAACCTATGGGAAATTCATATTGCAATCCTGAGCAAATTGTTCTTACACCAGAGGAAGGTCTCCCTGTAGTAACTCTGGATTGCACCCAGTATCTCTCTCCCACTAAATCGCCCTGCTCTCTTCCCCCAGTTTAGCAAGTATATTATGACACTGGCTGTTATCCCAGAAACACCAAACGATCAGATCAACAATGAGGACAGATTAGCCTGAAATGCATGTGATGACCACAAAATCACCCAAGAATCTTTATGGATTGAACCCTGCAATAGCACATTACTCACTCAATAGCACATTCCTCACTCCAGGCCTGCAAAGAGCCCCGTATTCCTCATTTGACATTTGATATTTTAAATAATTCAAAGAGAAAAACATTCCAAGGCCAAAAGAAATACCACACTGTAGCAGAAGTGTTGTGCCTATTTTGTTGTCCCCTAAGGCAGGCTGAAGGTCAGCTTTTACACTGCAAGTCACAGGCAGCCTTACTGCATTATTTGCTGCTTGCAAACTCAAGAAGATTCATACATTCATTTCATTCTTACCAAGTTGAGAAGCAACACTTGGTGTCAGCTTATCCTCAGATTTCAAAAAAGTTACTTCCTTTGTGGCCACACTTCTGCTATTCACAAAGGACTAATACTGATCTTAAGAGTTTGTCTTACTCTATGACCAACATTCTAATGCTCCCTACAGTTAAGAACAAGAGAAAGCAGCAAAATCTGTTTTAAATAAAAAAAACTGCTCATTTATTTGCAAAACAAATTACTGAATCTATCCACGTCCTTCGCTAGGTATTTTCACACAACGTTTTTTAGAGCCACTGAATATGTGAAAGAACGTATCAGGACATATTTACAAGTCTGGCAGCAGCCAACGGTCATGCAGGAAGCAACAACAAAAAGAGAACAGCTCGGAATGCAGCAATTAAGGAGGATGAAAATATTGTGCCTGGGAAGCCACTTTAGAGCAAGGGACACATTTATCCAATAAAAGGGGAAGATGGATTAACTGTAGGTGGAGGGAGGGAAAAGAAGAGGTATAACTAAACTTTTATCTTACTCTTCCTCCATATATGATCCCAACAACACACTATCAGAACAATAATGAGGACAGATTAGCCTGAAATGCAAGTGATGACCACAAAATCACCCAAGAATCTTTATGGATTGAACCCTGGTCTTTCTGAGGTTAAACAGCTGAAAGGGGCTTTATGTCACCTCTTTGTTTTCTCAGTCAAACATGGCACCCAGCACAAAGCAATGAACTGACACAGGCACAGTTACAGTTGACCAGTCTTCCAGAAGCCTCAGCCTGCATCACTGTCTTAAAACCAAGGATGGTTTAACCAACTTAAGCAAATGAAAAGCTGGACAAAACCTCTGCTGTGCAGTTATGGAGTCTGTGACTTGATGCCTAATGAAAGAGATCCTGAGGATAAAGCAGGAAATGATTCAGGAAACACCACATATCTGAACAGACCAATTTAGGGCAAAATCCAGAGTAACTACAGGGAGTCCTTGCTCTAGTGTAAGAACAATTTACTCTGGATTGCAATATGAATTTCCAATAGGTTTTCACTAGGTGGTGCGGTAACTACAGGTGCACGTAATGTCTCTTATGTGCTCCCGTAGTTACTCTGGATTGTAGGGTAAGTCTCTTGTGTGTCTGAGTGGAGAGCAATTGTGTTTTCCTCTGCTAGGAATCCACATGATCCAATTCATTGGTGCTGCTTCTCTTAGACATTGGTGTCTCCCAAGCATAGTGTTACTAGAAATAGCCATCCTTTGTCATCCCATGCTATGCATATTCTGAATTAAATACATCATAAATGGCACATTATTTATTTATTTTCCTAATTTATACCCCGCCTTTCCTCCCCTACAAGAGGGAACCCAAGGCAGCTAACATCAGAGAAGAATAAATTGAAGAATTATTTTTCAATTAATTTAAGAATTATTCTTCAATTAATTTAAGAATTAATTAAATTGAAGAATAAAAAGAATTATTATTGAGGAATAATCCTCAAGGTGGAATGGATATAGGGTGGTGACTGGTTCCAACTTTTCAAAACTAGGTGTCTCGTGAGCACAAAATAAATTTGCTGACCTCCATTTCAGACAGCATGTTCAGGAGTTTGTGTCTTCCATTTTAAGGCTTTCTGGCCCCATGAGCTCAGAGGAAGATGGAGAGACCTGCATATGCAGCATGATGTGGCAGCGTCCTGTATTGTATGATTGCCAGGAAGCAGTTGTTTTTTGCCTCTGGTGAGGGCAAACTTCTGACCTGGGTTTCTGAGAGCCTTTACTTTAAAACCACTTTGATCCTAAGCCCACCTACTGTAGTATTTTACATTAATGTGTAGTAAAATCTCATATTTTAAATATATTAATGTTTGTGTTTTTGTTTCCCCTTTCTTGGTTATTCTCAAGCCAGTGGCATCACCAGGGCCCACCTCAACTGGTCCTGGACCACCTGGTCCAGGGCAGGGTCACCCCCTGCCTTGCACATATGCAAACTTAAGCGCATGCATGCATGTACCTCAGGGCAGGTGGCTTCAGAGGAGGACTGCACATGGCACTAAAGTTCATGCATGCGCTCTTCAGAGCAGAGTTCAGGTGGGAGGGCCACCTGCCTCTTCCTCCCAAGAGGAAGGATCTCAACTCCAGCTGGGTTTGGAGGGAACCACTGTACTTGGCCAGAATAGGCTAAGGCTGCGTGTCAGACACCTCTGGTGCATCACCCTTCTCAGGCACGATGCCTGGAGTGGCTTGCACTAGCAGCACCACCCTGGTGATGTCCCTGCATCTAGTGACAGGTAAAAACTGCTATATTTTGATAAATCTAAAGTTGTTAGGTTGTTTAATAGGCTTTTGGAGAAAAGTTGCAATATATGATGTATAACAGCAATATAACGAGTAGCTCTGTACTCCACAGTTCAGTTGGTACAAATCTCAGTTGGACAAGTCCTTGTGATGATTTTTGCTTCCTTTGTTGACTACTCCAACCAACTATCCAGAGGCAAAGCTGGAATTGGCCATGAAGAACAAAACAAGACTTCCACTGGAATGATGCTGATCCTTAATGGGTTTCAGGTTTCAAAAATGCTTCCTATAATTTGAGGACTTCCTGTTTACAAAGGATAAAGCTAGAAACCACAGTCTGGCAAATTGAATGGGTGTAACGCTATTTATACTTCTTGGGTGTTCCTCCCCTGTACTCTGAGTTGCTTGCAGAACCAATTAAGAGAAAGTTGTGTGACTTTGAGGCAGAAAACAAATATTAGAATAGCCCTCCAGAATGAGTGACGCTTGTGAGTCAAATGACCTTTTAAGCCAGTTCGGATATTGTTTCTTTTCATAACAACAGTGCGCAGGATGATCATGTTGAACTTTTTGTTACCTGCTCATTATTAGTCAGAAGAGCTCTGCATTTTCTGACTCATAACAACTTGACAGGAATATACATGGATCTTTGGACAGTTTAATCTGCTTTTAAATTTTAGACTTCAAACAAGCTCTCAAACAGCAATACTAAGTAGGCAAAGTTAATCAGGGAAATAGATATTTCACTGTTGCATGCACTGACCTGCATATCTGTCAAGAAGCTTATATGGAACATTTAATGTTGTGTTTCATGTAGGAGTCCTCATTTATTTATATAGAGTCCTCATTTATTTTATCACTTATGTGAGTGGGGAAGTGATCCACTTTGTTGGGAAGAGGAAGAGGTTTGAGTTTTTCAAACAAGGAAACAGCAACTGTTGGTGATGACTGAAGCAAAAAGTACATGGCTTAACTCAGATTACAGTGGCGCCTCACTTAACAAATTTAATTCATTCAAGAGGCATGTTCTTTAGGTGAAACATTCTTTATGTGAAGCGGTTTTTCCCATAGGAAATAATGGAAACTCAGACGATTGGTTCCACAACCCCCCAAATATTCATATAAAAATATTAACTGGATGTAAAAATGATGACAGAACACTGGGATTGAATTCAAAATATGCATTCAATGTACATGATCTTATGAAGTCTACTTAGGCTGCAGTCCTAAAGACACTTTCCTGGGAGTAAGACCCATTTAACACAGTGGGGCTTACTTCTGGGTAGACATGGTTAGGAGGCTGCAATCCAAGACACCTTCAAAGTGTCTCCCCACTTTCTCCTTCTCTCCATCCTGAGCCTCTCTCTCCCCTGCTCCCTTCTGGCTAACCCTGAGCTGCTTCCCCCTTCTCCACTGCTCTTCTCTCCCTATGCCTAGCCACAGGAAGTGTTGCTTTCACTAAGGGCAGGTGCGCTAGGCAGCCCTGATGCTTTTTAAACAGGCTGCCAGCCAGCGCATCTGCCCCAACTGCCAGCAAATGTTTTCTTTACATGAAGCATGTTCTTTACGTGAAGCAGAATCCTAGAGAAATTTTTGTTTGTTACGTGAAACATACTTTACGTGAGGCATTCTTTACGTGAGGCGCCACTGTATATCTCATACATGGAACTACATTAGATTATGCACAATTGTGCATAAATGTGCCTGATTTTAAAATGCTGCCTCTGCAAGTATCAAAGTTATTTCAGTGGGATGTTTGTCCTCATCAGATAGAAGGAAACTTTTTTTCCTCCAAAGTCATTAGGATAGTTGATGAGATCAGGCAAAGAAGTCAAATTTCTAGGAACTTTGTACATCTGGCTACCTCAGATCTGCTACATCTGGCCTCCCAGCTCAGCAGTCACTGGCAGTGATGTCTTTTGCATGCTACCTGTGGAGATAACTTCTAATAAGGTAAACCGTATGAAGTGCTATGGCAGAGGAAAAATTTTCAGAAACATTGCTTTAGAGAAGGTGCCTTTGGAATTGTTGAGTGTAGGTTATATGTGCAACAAGAAATGGGGATGAATCTTAATAATGTGTCTTTGTTGCGGACACTTCCCATCCTTCAACAAACAATTCTCAGAATGCCAGAGAAATTGAGAACATTCTTCCTGTCACCAAGGAACTTAAAGGCAAGTGGAAAGCCCCAAGCAGACACTAGGAGAGAGACTGTGTGATAATAAATAGGGATAGCTGCTTGCCTCTCGATAAATGAGTCACCACTTTAAAAGATACTTCTTCGACCTGTTTGTACATGACTTCTCTGTGCAGACCAATACTTGAAATTCTGTGCATCATAAGGGATTTAATGTGCAACTTTTGTTTGCTCTTGCTAGGTCTGCAACCTACATTTTGTGTGTGTAATGCAGATTGAACTGCAGTTGAATTAACATCTTAAGTCCTGTATACTTGTCCCTGCTTATATAGTGTGTAGTTTGAAGTTTAGATTTGCATGATGTGCAAAAAAGCATAAATTTACATGAAATCAAATCTCTGTGTGTTAAGTTTGAGATAATGGATGGCAGTTGGACTATTATAGTTGAGTTGTTACTTAAGTGAGTATTGGAATGCAATAAACTTCTTTCCAGCTCATGAATTACTGGACAGACAATAAAAACCAGAACAGCAAAGGCCTGAAATAGCTCTTGCCTTGCTGTGGTTGCTGCAGATACTGCCAGATTTTCCTGGGTGTTGGTTATTTTAGGGAATCTGCCAGGAGGTTCTGTATAGAATGTGTCTTATACGTAGGTTATAGATCGCATTGGAGGGGCAGTATCCAATTTTCAGAAACCAGATAGCACTGTTTAATGGCTACAGGTCAAAGTAGTTTGTTTTAAATTTCAGATTTCCTTGTTTTGCTTGGAATGCTCCCAAAAGGAAAGTGATGGTTCCATTTCAATTATTTTTATTTGAAATCTCTAGACGGTAAACATTAGTGAAGTGAGAAGACATGGCTGAACACAAACTGAATGGGGAGCTTTACAATAAAGGGCCCATAACTTTTGTAATGAACACGACCATAATGTTTGAAGTGCTGTGCAAATTATACATAGGTAGGCATGCTACAGTAGTAAAATCTCAGACTTGACTTGGTACATAGTTACTAAAACGAGTTCATGAGCACTTTCTGCTGGATAGGCAAGGAACTTAGATTAAAAACTACTGGAGGCAAGCTTGGTTCAGTACTTTTACAGCAAGATCCAGAATCTAAGACTTGCTGCAGGGTAACCTAGTTAGGAATGTTTCTACCTGCCACACGTGAAGTAGGCATTTAACAAGAACATTAGGCTCTCTAATTCTTTGTGTAGAATGAAATGGGCTGATATTTTCTTAATATTTTCTTAATCCTAGTCCCTTTGAGATGCTTACGTGTATTTCCAAATCACTCAGTTAAGAGCCATTTCCTGGGAAATCTGTCTTGGGGTACTCAACGCCCCTGTGTTCCATCACTTGTCAGTTAAACCGTTATGTTGAAAATAATGATAAAGGTGTAAAGCAATAGGGATAGATTCATGTGATATTGTGACATCACTACTGGGTTCTCCTGGGAAGAGGAGCTGGCTGGTATGGCAGCTTGGCATGCCCTATTTCCAGAGTCTCCACGGGAAAAGGAATGGGGCATATGAAGCCCCATAGCCAAGTGTCCCCTGAGAGAATGGGGAAGTAATTGCCTTCTACCATTTGCACCTGGCTTTTATCTCCTTTCAGAAGCTTTGGAGCTCTTGGTACATGTTTGTAACTGAAGAGCTTTGCCACTGCAAGTAGGTGAAGTGCTTTCATATTCTGTCTGGAGGGTCATCCCTGTTCAGGGTATAAAGATCCACTTCCTAGCCATGATTTTTAGCTGGACGTCCTCTTCCAGTCTTCTCCACTGCCCTCCCTAATTCTCCTCCTTTGCTACACCCTTAAACCTTCATTTCCTTCTTGTTCTGTCCTCAACTCCTTTTAAGGAGTTTCTCCCTGCTCCAAATCACCGCTATGTGACTTGTCTGTATTGAATGAATGGTAGAGACCACTTTCTCTGTCTAGAGGTGCCGGTGAGCAAATTCAGCAAGCTAGTTCAAATCCTTTTGTCGTACCTTTCACCTTCAATTCTGTTTCTTTACTGAACTGTGCAGCTGTGCTGTTTGCGATTACAAAGGATCCTTGTATAGTATAGTATTGTCCTCCCATCCCCACAGGTGTATATTATATATGTGTATTAAAAGCACTGCCAATAACAATTTATGTTTTGCTGTAGGCTTGGAGGCTTAAGCTGTAGGCTTGTAGGCTTGGAGGCCAAGCTTAAGACTGCTTGGAGGCTTAAGCTGATACAGAATATAGTGGCCAAGTTAGCTAATGGGACTAATAGGGCGATGTGATCCAGTTCATAACCTGGTTACCAGGATTCAAAATTCAGTTTTGACTATCAAGAGTTCTAAGTGACTTGGGTCCAGCATGCTTGAGAGACTTTGAGCACAATCCTAACCTTGCCTACTCTAAAGTAAGTCCCATTGTGTCTTTAGGATTGCATCCCATGTTTTTTCCATCTGACCCTACAAGCATCAGATCAGCAGGGAGGTCCTCTTGTATGTCTTGCTGATTTTATTCCTTGTTGGATGGGACCCAGGAGGGAGTCTTCTCTGCAAAACCTTACGTAGATGCAACTAGTTCAGTTCCTCTTAACTTGCTCTGTGAGCTAAAAATGTGGCTATTTCAGTGGATTTCAATTTGTTGGTCTTCAGTTTCATTTTGCTGGTTGTCACTGTGTTGTTTTTTTAAATCATCACTCCTGGGTTTGAGAGCTGCTTTATTATTAATAACTATTGCAGTTGTTCAAATACAAGATACCCTTTTGGCATAAGCATAGACAAAGCAAGTAAGAGCACAATCCTAACCATGTCTACTCAAAAGTAAGCCCCATTGTGTTCAATGGGTCTTACTCCCATGAAAATGTCTTTAGGATTGCAGTCCAAGCATCAGACAGCACACAAAAATGCATGAATATAAGAAGAAAAAAGAAGGTTGGGAGGAGTACATGGTAATGAGCTCAGCACTGGCTGAGGCGTAAGGGGGGAGCGGAGTAAGGCTGAGGGAGAGAAAAGGCTCTACAACATGCAGTGCAGCTTCTTTCCAGCTTCCTTCCTACTGTGTGGGAAAATAATACTTCTGCTGGCTATCAGGATTCAAGCATTATCAGCCATCTCTGAATAATCAGTCATAGAAATTCTGCCACCGATTGTACACAAGTTCTGTTCTCAGCTTTCAGCAGAGTACTGATAATCTCACTGTCAGCCATTGAGGTAGAGCATGCCTGGTATATGTTCAGGAATGCCTGTCTTGGGTCAGTATATCAGGGACAGTGTAGAAGCATGTCAGGGTCTCATGTACCTCTCCTCACATGCTCAGAATTTGGTCTGGTCATCCAGGCCTTCAAATCTGACCTTAAGAATGTTAGATGGAAATACATTATATCTTGCCAACAAATATGCCCACCGTGCTTGAGGGTCTACAGTATGGTACAGGTACTTTGGTGTAACTCCATAGTCTAGGAAGGTGCAGGTAGAGAGGTGAGCAGATTTTGAGTGCTTCTGAGTACATCCCCTGTCTGTCCATGTCCAACAGTCTAGTCATGAAATTTCTGTGAGTCCTCTTCTTAGATCCATTACCTCAGATCTCTATATATAACCCCATAGAGTTTATTTTCTTGATCAACGTAGTACGTCTAGGAGGTTGGGTTCCATCTGATATGTTTTTAACATACAGTTTGGGTTGGGAGAGAAGCAAACATGCAGCCAGTACTTCAAGATTCTTCAAGTACTGGCTGCAATTGTATATATTTTGTTTTTGCAACGTCAACCTGTGCTTGTGTTTTGTGCAGTGTTGTGAGCTGCCCTGAATGCCTTTTTAATGATAAGTATTGCAGGATAGAAATCCATTTCTTTAAAAATCCATTATTCAAAGCTGAAACAGATGGGGGATGCTCATGATCAATTGGCAAAAAGCAATTCATTCCACCCTCTGGACTTCTCAATCGGCCAGATGTTTGGCAACCTCACATGTGCTGTGGCAGAAATTGCTACTTATTTGCACTTGAAACCCAGTAGGAAGTTATTGTTTGTATTAGCTCTATCCATGACACTTGGCCTAAAAAACATTGCCACCAAGTGTTTCTCTGGCTACTTGATTTTGTACATAATTGGAGGCCCTTGTTTGCCACAGCTGTCAATCCTGCTACTTCACAGGTGTGGAGAATTCTTCCAATTTGTTGCCTTTGGTAGCTTAGAAGTGTACACACTGCTTAACGCAGCTCTCCAACTTTCAGATTATTCCCACCTGGCCTCTTGAAGATGCAGATAGTGCTTGTGTATTTATCTCTCCAGAGTTTCACAGATTTTTCTGACCTTGGCAGTCAGTCGGAAAATGGTGTGACTTCCACTGAATCTACCTCTTTTCTGAGTTGGCACTCAATCTCTGATCTTTTTGGAGATACTTGAAATCAGCAGACTTCTCATAAGCATTTGGAGGGCCCCTGAAATCTACTTGGGAGAGGAGTACCGCCTGTCCGTCACTCATTAGAGAACATGTAGTATAGCAATTGAAATGATGGATCCCTGTGCAGTGTGCACACTTTCAGCATGTTAAATCTTTGGTTCAGGATAGTGATGAAATGAAAAGGAAGTAACTGGAAAATGGTATTCTGGATCTGGGTTATTCTGATTAATTTAAATAGTGTCAATGGCCCTAAATCTTTAATTTGACATTCACTGTTGGTCTGCATCTCTAAACCTATGGACTCTGTTACTGTTAAGGGGGAAGCCCATTTGCTCACTTTAGGACAAGGTATCTTACTAAAGTGAAAAGTGGAGCCCATTTTCAGTTACAAGAAGAAAGCCTAGTGCAGTTGATGGGATGGGTCAGGAACTACAGCACCCAAAAGTGAAAACCATTAAAAAATGGAGGCCAATGTTTTTCAGCTTGCAAAGGCAAAATGGCCACAGAGAAAAAGACAAAAATAGCACTTACAGAAGACTAAATAACACATATTTCTTGACACATAGCCAAAATACATAACAAACTACAATAAAATGAACAAAAGCATGTGTGAAAAATTTATATCTTATCTATTTGAATGATGGTTATTTATTGAAGAAAGTCACAAGGAAAAGTCAAAAACAGTTTGATCACCATGTCACATGTAAATCAACATCAGGGAAGAGTATTTTATCCTTTAGACCAGCAGAATGACCTTAAAGTCATTCTGAAGGGTCAAGAGAAAGGTCATAGAATTTTTCATGTAGATTCATTGGCAGAGGTCAGGAGGAAAGATCCAACTTAAAAATTTATTTTATCCAAAAATATTATCTTGATAATCAGGTTATCTCCTGTAAAATTTCCCTGTAGTTGACCACAGAATGAAGTGCTGCAGCCTAAACTGATTTTAGAGAGGAAGGCACCCTGTTTTCTTCCTGTTTCCATTGGAACTGCTCATTTGAGTGCAAGTTTTATAAAATAATAAAATGTAGCAGTGGCAGTAGATATCAGTGAGTCTGTACTGCTCATCCATTTTGTGCTACGAGAAGTAGGATGCCTTTCACTCCGATGAGAATTACTGGTTTTACTTAGCACATGCAAACAGCTTTATCAGTCTAGATGAACTGAATATACTAGATTGGTGTACATACTGGAGCTTTTAAAACTGGTGTTGTTTCAGATGTTTCTGTGGCCAAGTACTGATGAGAGTGAAAATATAGAAGGTACATTCAGATCAATTTCTGGCTTTTAATTCAAACTCCTTTTTCATTAAAGATTCTTCTGCTTGGATTCTGTTGGAAGTTGGAATAAGAGAATAATTCTCAGGTCCTGGGCCATCTGCTTCAAAGTTACTAAAAAGAGCAGGAAATTGGAGGCGTGCAGCACTCATTGAGTTATTCATCCTCTGCCCCCCATGATACCCTCCTCACAAATTCTTGGGCATTTCTATGTCTAAGGCTCTGTGGGAGTTGTGTGAACACTACTGTGCTGAAAGAAAACCTGAGAAGGGAGGAGGTTGTGGAAGCTTTCATCTCATTCCCGTTGCTAGAGAAACCCCCTCCTTTTGTCTGTGTATGCCAAAACCAGCTGCCTTTTTCAGAGGCTGGCCCCTCACAGACGGGTAAAGGGTAAAGAAAATGAACCAGAAATAAAATAATTTAAAAAACCCTTCCAATTTAAGTTATTTCTCTGTGTATGTTGAGAAGTTTGGTTGAATGTTTAAATTTTTTATGGAAGTCTTGCTGTGTCTCATGACAATAAATCCACCCCAAAAAACAGTTTGGTGGATGGCCCTGCATTTTGAAGAGAATGGTGTTTTTTTTGCATGGCATCGCAGATTCTGACGTGGTCCATTGTATTTCCCTTCACCTGAACTGTGTGCATGCACAACTGAAAAAAATTCCTCGTTATTTAGATTAGTCCATCTTTTTACTGGTTCAGTTTATGGAAAGTGCTGTGCTCCTGTTAAGATTACTTTGCTTTCAGAAGAATAGTAGTTCATCCTCTCTCCCCTCCCAGTTTTTCTGGAGCACTCTCTCTCTTCCCCCCTCCCCACCCCAAAATATGAAAATTGTGTTAGGCTCTCAAACTGATCTCCTCTTGCTCCCTTAGTAGTTAGGACCACTTAACTACCTAAGTTACAGCCACAGTTAGGGGTGGGTGTTGGCTCCTTTCCAAAATATCTCCTTTTATATTTCTTGGGACTTTCTCAGTCAAAAATAGAATTTCCCCCCAATAATCCTAGCAAGGTGGGATGATCCTAGCAAGGTGAGAAAACAAGATGATCTTTCTGATTTGAAATGCGTATTTTTAAGCAAAGGGTTATGTACCTGGTTACTGTGGGTGTTAGAAGTACTGTTTTTCTTGAAGGATCCAGAAGATAGTTTTGGGAGATTGTAGTTGAGCCCCATGTGAATTAATACATCCAGATTCCATCCTGTTTATAAATATTTACATACAATTGCTTGGACAGGTTATGTGGTAGACTCTCTGGAGGCAGGGAAAGCTGGATATGTATTTTTACAAGCAATATACAAATAAGCCAAATGATGCCTAATTGAGATGGTAATGAGAGGGAGCAATGCTGATTTGGGACTGGGTGTTGGCTAATCATAGATAGGATTATACTGGTTCTTCGCTCGTTTGGTTTTCATATGGCTCATTTGATTTTCATATAGTGATTGTTATTTAGGATTACCTTTTCCCAGTTCTTGGTATTATGCCAGCTATATCTGCAATGTGTGTCTAGGGGTCCTTAATTTGTTTGATAGTTGACGGACTTGGGCCCAGCATTTTTAATATTTTAATTAGATTAAGGTGGACTATAAATACAAAGGAGTGAACGCCCTACAACATAATTATCAATAAAATTGGGTGGGGAATACAGCATGGTTTGAGATTGTCACTGTTCAGGATATTCATCTTTGGAAAGGAAACTGCTTGTTTGACTAAAACACCTTCTATTTTGCAAGGTCTTCTAGCTTTTTGCTATACCCATGGAGGCTCCTCCAGTCTCCAATGAATTGAGCCTTTTTTGCCAATCTGATAAAGTCCCATCAGAGCGTTCGTGGATAGTCTTTAAGGACTATTCATGGAAATTAATATTTGCAGAGGGTGCAGGAATAGTTCCCCTGTAAGTAATGAGGGCCCAGTGAATTCAGAAATTAAAACTGTTCCAAAATGTGGCAGTTAAATTGACTGTCCCTATCCAAATATAACATATATCCCAATAAAGAAAAAGTTAGTATTGACCATTTCTGGAATGTGTTTGAAGGGTTGGTTTTAACCTGAATATTAGAGCACTTTCTTTAATATTCCTTCACCCTTGTTCTAGGTGAACCTGCTTCACATGTTTCATGTGGTGTTTGCCACATGTTGTGGCAATCTTGTATGAAATCTATTGTGACACTTGTATGAAAGACTTGGCAGATGTCCTTTTCTAGGAAGGCTTTTATTATTTAGTCTAACTCATTTTAAGTTTCATAGAGTCACTTTTTTGGTTTGTTACTGTCCTACCTTTTTTTATTCTGATTTTGATGGCCTTCCTTGACAAGTAGTAAAGTGGAAGTAAGATTACCACTAGACTCTAGAGGTGGTTCTCATGCTACCAGCTTACTGCATTCACAAAAGAGCCTGAAATAACAATCAAAGATCAGTTACTGTGAATGAAAACATTATTAATCTGTGAAATATTCTTGAACAGGAGTTGGCCTATCCAGCAATAACATATTTACTTTGTAAAACTGGTTGAGTGAATTTTTGGTGAAATAGATGAACAGATTATCTAATGCCAGCTATTAATTTTTTTCCTGCAACTGGACAAGGGTGTTTTTTAAAAAGTTTTGAACTTTTATGTTGTCACATGTGCTCCCTGACCACTGTGTGATATGGGAAGATGGACTAGATGGGCCTTTGGTCTAAACCAGTGGAGGCTCTTATATTTGCAATCTACTGTTGGGTCTTGACCCACAGTTTGGGAAACACTGTTCCAGGGGTTTGTAAACTGTAAACTGCACATGATTAATTGTCAGGGCAGCTCTGTTTTTTTCCAAAGTATGTACTTTATTGTCCCCTTTGTGTATAATTGATATCAGTCAAATAGGAATCAACAGGTATGACTTCTGTACTTTAATGCCTATGTGACGAATACTGGTATCATCAGTCAATAACATGACAAATTTTCTTTACCATTTCAAAGTATACTGGTGTAGTGTCCGGTGGGTCTCAGGTATTCCTTAGGCCTGGCCTAGGATGGACCAGAATTGGGGCGCTGCTATCTAAACTGGACTTCAGATGGGCTTAGGGTTAAGGGCTCTTGGATTGTTAACCTGATGGAAGATTTTCTTGTTGAGTGACTCACTGTTACTCAGTACAGTCAATTTGAAGGATACTCCAAGGACATATCTCAAGATCTTTTCTTAGCATATAAGCTGAATATTTCTTCATAAGATTTAACACATTAGCTAAAAATAAAATCTGGTGCAGGCTACGTGCATGGTTCCCTTTAGGTTTTCATATAGTAGTACATTTAAGTTCACAGAAAAAAAAATTTCCTTAATTTCTGGTAAAAAGTATTTTTACTGCAAAATAGTCTGCAGCGTTTTAGACTTAATGCTGCATACATAGTTTGCAGTGTTAATAGGAGAGTCATTAATTTTTTATCTTAGAATAAATTGTGCAGATAAAAATTGCATTTATTTCTCCATGTTTATGCTTTACTTGAAGATGATATTGAAGATGATAGTTTCTGGACAGTTTTTGGAAGCAAATCTTAGAAATTTAATATTTATAGGGGCAACTTATCTGGGAATGGTGAGTGGAGATAAAGTTAGCCAAGAAGTGCTGCCCCCTGGAGCGTTTTCCAAATATTATATCTTGGATTGAGACATGTCATGTCAATTCCATAAGAAACACTTAATCCAAACATTTTATCAGCATCCCTGATAATTTCACTTGTATATGTAATTCTGAATGTGTGGAATCTTGGAAAATAAATACCAGTCATGTTTGACAGCTCTGAAGATCTTCAGTAGTCATCCTGGAGCAGTTTAAAAATATAAGTGGCAATTTGGACATGCTTTTACCTAACTATACCAGTACCATGTCAAAATCTTCTTTTGTACAGGATGCCTACACAGATCACTTCTAAATATGACTTTCATGGCAACTCTGAGAGTATAGCATGACAGGGTTCACGTGCATAGTTTTGTCAGCATTGAATATCACAGTTTGTCTTTAGGCTTAACTCTTCCTTTACTCTGGGATATTGTTTAAAGGCTGAACATTAATTAAATCCAAATGCATTTATGGCAGTTCACATGCACAAAACATATAAAGCTTGAGCATCTTTGTCCATGAATTTTCTGTCTGTTGAATTGGCTCAATATGGGTCCCCTGGATCTGTGTTGAACCAGACATGGCCCAATCTGAACCTCTGAAGGAGGCTGTGCTTCAGTCATTTATGGGAGGCTTTTCTAAAGCTTGTATGCATGTCTGCTTGTGGGCTCTGCTGGCTTCAGAATGACCCCAGAAAACTTCCAAAAAAAGAACTTTTCCCATTTACGGAGGGAAATTCGAAGTGACATTTCAATATGCCTTATATATACCTTATAAGGCATTCTGAGACCCAGAGAATTCCTCAGGAAAGATTTAAAGGTGCTGAAACAGGGGATTTCATTATTTGTGGTTTTTGGTATCTGTGTGGTGTCTCAAGATTACTCAATGATAACAAAGCATGACCTGTATAGTTAGTTTTCAGTTAAGCAATGATTTAACAGACTTGAGAAATGGCCAAAGCCCTTTAAATTGAGGATTCACTGTGTAGTTGAGTAATTGTAAATTAACTGCATAATGGAAGAGTGGATTGACAAATGAGAGAATAATCATTTTTTCACTTTATCCTGCTTGCAGAGACAGACTGCACATGGCCCTGCACCACAGGATAGAAGTCTTTGGCAGGCTAGGTTATAAGTTTGGTAAGCAATCTGTTTGACAGGCTAGTTATAAGTTTGGTAAGCAATCTGAGAACAGATAGGGTTCAATTCCAGGCTAGATATATTAGGATTATGGCCAGGGTAGGCTAAGGATTAAAGATGGTCAGGCAGGTCGTTCAGAACCCTGGACAGGTCCCAAAGCACTGAAAACAAGTTTGAACAAGGATTCAAATGATTAATGGATTTAATATAAACCCATTATTACTGTGGGAACGTAGGTGTATTGACAAGCCTGTAAATATATTTTGGTTTATTAAAGAAAAATTAAGGCAGCAAATAACAAGGCAGCAAATTGCCTGACTTAAAAGATTTACAGAAATACTTCAGTTCTAAAATAAATCTAGCTTCCTAGACTACATTATTCCTTATCTCTCACCTGGTACTTTTAACCATCAGAGAAAGCAATGACTCACATTGTTACCTGTCCCAGCCAGGGACTCAAGTTGAAGGTCAGAGCTGAACAAAGATGAGCAGCAAGCAAAAGACGTACGTTCTTCTGAGGGTCCTTTTTCATATTTATATCCAATAACTCTAATCAGGATTAAAAATGATCAGAAACTTCTGGAAGCCTGGACAGATGTGCTATTATTGGACACTGCTCCTATTCTTCCTAACCTATACCTCTGATATAAACCCTGAGCCCACCAAGAGTGCTTTGTCTTGTTATCGAGTTCTCCAGACAACTGGGAAGCACATAACATGTTCTTTCTCACCCAGCTAGTTGGCTTCTTTTTCACCAACAGCAGAGAGTCAATAGCAGTTCCAGGATGGACACAAACGTGGACCTAGAGTTTCCTGTCCAGGACAGTCCCCCAGAGGAAAACCTGGTAGCTATTCCCAGGTCTTACCATGTAAAGTGGACATTGCAGATTAGGGTGCATGTTGGGGCAGGCATGTGCCAGCTCAACCTTCCCCAAACATATTCCAATAAAGGTGATAACAAAGTTTATGTGTCCATGTAGGTGGCATGTGTGTTTAGGAATCACAGTGATGGGAGGGCTCCAGATTGAAAGCATAAAACATAACTGCTGTCTGTTGATCTTTTGGCTGAATGTAGAGTAGTTGACAGTAGGTCAGCTGGTGTCAACCCTCCTACCCTTCTGCATGTTTATATGAGGAGAACACAACTTAATACTAGCTGTTAATCTGAGACAATCAAGCCCTAGAGCAGTTCTAAGAATATAGTTATGTCTCCTATTAAACTTGTGCTTTCTGCGTGACTGAATTTACAATGAGTAACGATGGGCATCCTTCCTTTTTCTTCCTGTTTTCTTTAAATGTATCCATATGTGTTAATTTTTTATTTTTATTTTTTGCTTTTAAAGAGCATAGCCCCTCAAAAACTGATAAACATTTTCCTCCTTCCTCTCAGTACAGTTATCTATTTTTTCTTGCTGGTTGTATTCATTTGTTTGTGTGGCTGTTATCAGCTGAGTACCTTTGGGACACCAATTAGCTAACTGTTGTCTGCTGAAGTTTGACCTTTTGTCATCTTAACTTGGATGGAGTTTGTCTGGGTGAACCCTCAGAACAAACTTTGAAAGTAGCACATCATTAGTATGATGATCTGTATGGTGTTGAAGAACTGAAAAATTCAATTGATTCCTGTTGCTATAGATTGAATAGCAAAATTATACCTGCTTGTTTATATGCTTGGTGAAAACAGGCTACTGCCCCCTCACTGTTGGGGTTTATCTACTGATTATCTAATGAATCAGTGTGAGGGAACAGAATAAGGAAAAGATAAAGCAATAAGTGCATTGGCTTCTTGCTTCATAGAGTAACTTCTGATTGTAAAACAATCTGTAGCATTGTGGAAAAGTGAAGGTCACAGTTGTGATGCTTTTAATATCAAATAAGGAGAGCTATTAATGAGTCAACTTCCAGAAGGCAGTGTAATATAACTATTTTAATGGAAGAAAATCCTACACAATCAGCTCTGCCTTTTGCTATGTATGATTCCTTGCCATTTTAAGTGATCTGCCAACATTTGACAGTTAAAAGATTCTGAAGAAAGAAGTGATACAGAAAACGTGACTTAGAGCACAATCCTAACCATGTCTACTCAAAAGTAAGCCCCATTGTGTTCAATAGGTCTTACTCCCAGGAAAGTGTCATTAGGATTGCAGCCTTAGTGGCTGTTGGCCATATAATTTTCAAGTGATGACTCCATGGGTAAGGCTCAGCAGAAATATTTTGGCTTGCCACATCAGTATCCCTGGAAGTGACCACTTTTTGGCACAACGTTTCCCATGACTAAGTGTTTCAGTTCTTATGGGCTGTAAGTGATGATTTGGAGATCAGTTCTGTCAAGAGTTTAATTTCTTTCTCAGATGTGTGTGCACACATATACATGCATACACAAAGGGAGCGCGAGAAAGAGACTGAGTTGAATTGGAGAAGGGATTTTAATTACGGTATGCTTAAGTCTGTTTGTTGCTGCTAACTGAGGTATGACGGGCTAAACTGGCCTACAGCCTTCCAGTTTCTTGAATGCCATTCTTGTTTCCACTGCATACCCTTTCATGCCCCTATTTTATTTATCTGGGTTTGGTTGCTGCCATTTTTAAAAATAAGTGGTTAGTTGGATATAGATATTGAGATAAGGAGTTTACAGTTGACCACTACTTTATCTTGGGTAGAAGTGTGTGCATTTAAAGGAGTTCAGTGTCATTAAGGGAATTGGGACAATTCTACCCTTTTTCAGCCAGTTTTTGACAGAAGGTAGGATATGGCCAAATGAGTTTTTTCTTTTGTTCTTCCAAACAACCTTAATGCATATCACACATTTCTAACGTTCTGACTTATGAGTTGTTATTTATTCGATTTATACCCCATATTATACTTAAAAAGGATACTCCCGGTGGATAACAGCAATTAAAAACTAGTTAAGAACAATAAAAACCAGACATTAAAATACCATTTAAAACCTCACCAGTCACCTTTGGGCAGCGGGCACTAGGAACCACCAGGCACCAGTGAGCTACTGAGCACAGGGCATCCTTACCATTCACCAGAACCTCTTTGGTTCTTTGGAAAGAATAGCCATGCTTACTCTCAATCTGAACATATTCTCTTTCCATTTTAAAAAAACACACACTTTTAGTTATATAATAGAATAGAAGTTGTGTTTTCATAAATCCACACTCAAGAATACAGGTGACAGTAGACTGAGACCAGTTGTCTGGGGAGGTGAACATTTGATTTCTTTAAGTTTGGATTGTTTGTTTTCTAAGAATCAATTCTCTTTACCATGTTTTCAGCCTCTGTTGCATTTTGCTAGATGTTTGGGTGGTGAGTGTGAAGCTTTTGGTCTCTTGCAGCAAGAGATAAATAGAAACCATTCTTTTCTCTTGATCTACAAGCTGATATATCTTGCAAGATAATCTGATTTGTCAAAGAGAACGTGTTAATAACACATATAACTAAATACAGTGAAACCCTTATGATAAATATCTCTAAAGGAAAGAAGAATTGTATCTCAATATGTTCCATCAAAACTGCCCTGCATGCATGTGTTCTGTACTGTATTTGTCTCCAAAAGTTGTCGGTTCACAAACTAGATGTTTTGCAAAAACTGGGATAAATTAAAATGCTGTTAAAATTCTTGCATCTGTTTCCAGCTCCTGGCAGTCAAAGATCTTCTGAAGTCTAAGAATGGGTCTTCTCCCATTCAGTGAACATTTTAAGTTGCTTGAAAAATCACAAAGCATGATATGAAACTTTTTTTTAGAAACTGTTTTTTACTAGGGCCTTTCAATATGGTCTGATTTCAGGTGCTGTTTGATTGCTTTACTAGAGTGGTAAACCATGTGCCTATATGGTTGTATAAGAAAACTGTCATTCTTTAGACCAGTGGTTCCCAAAATATTAGAGGCTATGCTGCTGCCTGATTTATAAATGCTTAGAGCTGTGGCTAAAAAGGTGATTGAACAGAATGTTCCCCCTCCAAGTTTGTTTAACCCTTGATGTGCATAGCTTAGTATGTCCTTTCAGTTTCACAAACCACACAAAAAATTGTTTACTCCACACTGGTGGACTTCAGGGGGTTCTCAAAGGTACTATTGAACCCATTGCTAATAAGCGCCTGGTTCTGAGGATCGGTTACTAATGGGACATAGAACCTGTTGTTAATTTATTTGAATCCCACCACTGGTTAAATCCCACTGATGGGTCATTGCACTCAGTTTGATAACTGCTGTTCTAGGCAGTGGTTTTGATCTGGACCATCCTTGATACAAACATGGAACTGTTTATACAAATTTTTCCATAATTGACAGTAGGGAAGATTTGACTGCATTCATGGTACTCATATATTGTTTCAAGACCAATATCTGTGTTGAAAGAGAATGAACTGTTGTTGTACTTCACCATTGCTATGGACAAGCTCTGTAGAATAACATCTTTCTGCCTTGAAGGTCATTCTCTCAGGGGAAAGGTATCAAATCTAGGTTTATGTTAGTTTTTAAGCATTAGAACAAACTGAAGTGACTATGGCTGCAGTCCTAACCAGCCTAAACCCCCGCACAAGTCCCAAGCCTAAACCCCTGCACAAGTCCCAAGCTGACGTGGGGCTGTCACCAAAGTGCCATAACATGTCTTATGCGCCATTCTTGGGGGAGGGTTAGGCCAGTGCACAGACAAGTGCTTGCCTCCATGCATCACCACATGAATGGGAAGACCAATAACAATGAGTTGTACTGGCCTAGATTAGGACTGCACCCTAAATTCTGTGTTTTGTGTATTTGTCATATCATGAATAGCTTAGATTAGTCATAGTAACTTGCATGGCAATATCTTCTAAATGATCAATGCTAATTGCTCGCTAATTGCTAGTTGGTTTTAAATGTGGCTGCTCTAGGCAAATTAAACAGTTTCTAGAGACGGTCCCTACCTGCTATTAAATGCTCTATAGGAGCTATTTTGGTGTTCGGAGGTCAGCCTTAAGCTGATCACTTTGGATTGTAGGACTTGGCCTTGATTTGCCCTTGAAATCTGGGTATGAACTCCTATGTTGAGAAATGGTTTTCCTTCTTGCTTGCTTAAACAGATTTCAGTGTGGTTCATCAAAATGTCATTTTTTTCATTCCTAGTGAGGAGGATTGTGTCATGGGGAAATGAATGAATTCAGCAACCTCACTCTTTTTATTTTTTTGGGAAGCATTTGTATGACTCAACTCTTAAATCTCTTACTGCTTAATGTCAGCATTTATTAGTATTTGTCACACAGTGTAATTATGAAATAATTTTAGATAATACTGCAGAGAAATATTGGAAGGTCTGCAAACACAGATGGCCTGGCTTTATGTTTCTTTATTTTTATTTATATCCTATTATATCTCAAGCTTATAGTGGATTACAGGAAATATGTCATGCAAACAGGATGTTTCCTTACAACCCTTAATTTTGATTGTATGTATTAAGAGTTGAGTTCTGCTTGATTTTTGGTGAAATGTAATTCTTTCAAATGTGCTTATTACTGGAGAGGGGTGTGGACTTGAAAGGAGAGAGCAGAAATAGATGCACAGTTTTCATCATTTCTAAATTGAATTCCTATTGCATTTCCTTGAGACACTGAACAATTGCTTTCCTCCTAATTTCAATATGCATACTTAAGTCTTTGTCTTGTTTCTACTCCACCATTAGGATGGGTGATTGGTTTTCTCCTTGGCAGATTTCAGGAAAATGTTACTAGATTTAGTTACTCATTATGTCAAATCTTTCTTGTCAATTCATGCTCAGTGCAGTACGTTAATGTAAGAAGAGTTTGGTAGGGCAGCAGTATACCTGTCCTTCAAGCTTTGTTCCAATAAGTTTTAATTTTGCTTTGTTCTCTATTTTATGCATTCAGAAATTCGTACCCAGTTGGTGGAACAATTCAAATGCCTGGAACAGCAGTCCGAATCGCGGTTGCAGCTCTTGCAAGACCTACAGGAGTTCTTCCGTAGAAAGGCTGAGATTGAACTGGAGTATTCCAGGAACTTGGAAAAACTAGCGGAAAGATATTCTTCCAAGATTCGCAGCTCCAGGGAACATCATCAGTTCAAGTAAGCATGGACTCTTGATGAAAAAGGGCACATGGTTATCCTGGGTTCCATTGGGTAGCCCACTCTTGGTCGTGACCTCAAAGCTATGAAACTTTTGTAAATGACTACAGGAAGGGGTGGGAATAAAGAAAGCTATTGCAACTTTATGAAAAACTTCCAGAGGATTGTGATGAAAAAAAAAACTTTGCGTAGGCAACACAAGAGTTGCCTGAAATTCTGTAGACTGAAAAATGCATTTATAAATTTAGGTGTTTTTTTCAAAATCAGTTTGATGTCCAAATTCATTGTTAATACAACCACTGAGGAACCTGTTAGTCATCAAAACGAGTTGCTTCTCTTAGGTTACAATCCTATCTACACTGTTCTTTGTTTTGTCTGGGGCAGTTAGGACCAGGACAAAAGTCCTAACAACTACCTATTAGTAGCTTCTGAAGGGAAAGGGAAAACAATTTCACCAGTGAAAGACGTGCTTTTGTGGCTAAAGATCCCGTGATATCAACAACAACATAAACTTTATTGGCATTAAAAGATCCCGTGATATCACAAGCCATAGTGTATAGCAGGCATGTCATACTGGCAGCCCAAGGGCTGCATGTGACCCTTTGCAGACACACATACGGCCCTTGAGTGATCAATCAGTAGTGGTGGCAGCACACTTGATTTTGAGCCAGAGAAAGAGCCCAGGGGGAAGGAGGGCTCATGCACTGTAGCAGCACCTTCCCAGGGTGGGAGAACGAGCCCAGGAGGAAGGAGGGCACTTCTGAGTAGACATGCAAAAAATTGGATTGTGGCTCTTGGGAGACACAGTTAATGCTATTGCAGCCCTAGGGAGACACCATAAATGCTAATGCGGCCCTAGGTATGAAATGAGTTTGACAGCCCTGGTGTATAGTATGTATCTTGCAATGTGGGTGAGTGAGTTTTGTATGTGCTCGGTGGCATGCACTAGGCACATCCATTGAGTATGGCTGAGTTTTGTACTTTCCTCTCCTACTCTGAGAAAAGGAGCTGTTATGGCTGCATTGGCTTATGGTATAAAGAATTGCTGGAAACTAGCCCCACTCTGAGCATCCTTCCATTGCTCTGGAATATAATTTTGCTAGGCTGGTCTCATTCATGGTGCTCTGAACACTTTAGCCAAGCGTGGTTTCAATGATCCTAGTTCCTGTGCTTCTTTCCTTAGCTCTGCAGAAGGTAATGGAAGTATGTAGTGGGAAGAAGAGGGCCATGTTGGAGACAATAGCAATTATGGGTTGGTAAGCAAAGTCAAATCAAGAATTGTTGACTTCTGACTTTTTAGCCATCATGGTATACAGTGGGGCTTGCTCCTCTAAAACATACTGGACAACATATTGCAAAGATGTTGCATCAGTCAGTGAGTGAAAAGTCAGTAACTTTTCAATTAAATATATAAGATATATATATATCTTCCACTCCAATGATATATATATCATCCAGAGTCTATACACTAGTCGGAAAGAGGGCGGCCGGGATCTGATGAGCATTTAAAGTACTATCCTGGATGAAACTCAGAATATCCAGGAATACACCAGTAAGATGGCACCCAAAGATGAGCTGATGAGAGAATGTCTCCAGCAGAAACAGCAAATACGGAAGGAAGATCAAACTGAGGAAGTGTCCTGGCAAGATAAGACCCTGCATGGGATGTACCATTGCCAGATATCTGAAGTCGTTGATATTGGGAAATCCTATCAGTGGCTGGAAAGAGCTGGCTTCAAAGATAGCACTGAAGCCCTCATCATGGCAGCACAAGAACAGGCACTAAGTACCAGATCCATAGAAGTGGGGATTTACCATACAAGAGAAGACCCAAAGTGCAGACTGTGCAGAGAAACGTCAGAAACAATCCAACACGTCGTGGCAGGGTGTAAGATGCAGGCAGGAACAGCATACATTGAAGGCACAACCAAGTAGCCAGCATTGTGTACAGGAACATCTGCTCAGCCTATGGATTAACCCCTCCCAAGACCAGATGGGAGACCCCTCAGAAGGTTGTGGAGAATGACAGGGCTAAGGTTCTGTGGGATTTACATATCCAGACAGATAAGAAGGTAATGGCTTAACCAGCCAGACATTGTGGTGGTAGATAAGGCCCAGAAGATAGCCCTGGTGATAGATATAGCAATACCGAATGATTGCAACATCAGGAAAGAAAGAGCATGAAAAGGTGGAAAAGTATTAGGGTTTGAAGGAGGAATTAGAAAGGATGTGGAAAGTGAAGGTGAATGTGATCCCAATAGTGATTGCAGCACTAGGGGCTGTGACACCCAAGCTGGAAGAATGGCTCCAACGGATTCCAGGAAGTGCATCAGAACACTCGATCCAGAAAAGCGCATTGCTAGGAACAGCTAAGATACTGCGCAGAACCCTCAAACCCCCAGGCCTCTGGTAGATGACCCGAGATTGAAGATAACATACATTCACCACCCATAGAGGGTGAGAAAACAATTTTTTATTATTTTTTATATATAGATAGATCCTAAACATTTACTGTCCACACAATAAATGCTTAAAAAGATACAGTTGTCTCTTGTTATACACTAGGGTTCTGTTCCTGTGGATAAAAAAATCTGTGTATAAAGAAAACAATGGAAAAATAGGTTTAAAGACCAACTTCCTAGTTTCTTCCTCCTCTATTGGACCTAATTAAATAAGGTGGAGCCTCAGTATCTACAAGGGTTTGTTCCTTGGACTTAAAAATGGAATGATTGCTTGCATGACTACTCCTGTGCAACAGTAGAAAAGCAGTTTTTAAATTAAACCTGTGATTTGCAGTGACCATTTGTGCTGAGTCAAATCCACATATAAAAAAAATATGTGTATAATAAGGTTGCACCTGTATTATTAATACTTTGTATTCTTCTTCAGCTTTATATCAGAATTATTTTTATCTTCAAGTCACTCATAGCCACATTTTTGATCTGTTTTCCTTCCTTTTCAGCAATCTCAGCTTTGAAGTTGAGAGTTTGTCCTTTTTTCTTGTGTTGGCAGCATTATTTGTGTCTTGGACCACAATACTCAAGTTGGTGTATTTCTAGACGGTTGACGCAGAATGTGCTAAACAGTGATAACACCAGCTCTTCTATGTGCCGTCTTTTCCCTTTTGAACGTCTGCTTATGCTGCTGTATTATGAAAATCCTATTTATTCCATATTGCTAAATCACCTTTAATCTCTTTTCCCAGATTCTCTGTTGTACACAGTCTGCCCAATATTTTGTATCATGGCTATTCAGATGTCCTGCCTTATTTTATTACATGATATGCAGTTGTAATTTACTTGCACCCAATTAAGAATGTGGTATTTGCAGTTATTTGAAGGGGTGAAATAATTTTGAAGGAGTTGAATTATTTGAAGGGGGGATTCATCATTACAGTGTGGGCCTGCGCCTCCATCTGTCAGAGTGGCAGAGCTATTTTTCCAAGCATTGACTTCTGAATGTCTACTATTAAACAATCATGTATATGGTGTATGAGTTAAGTGCAGTATTTGCTAGTCATTTGCCAGTGAATTGAATCATCTGGCCATGTGATGGTGCATTAATAATATAAGTGTGATCTATTCCTTTCAGAAGCTAGCTCTCAGGCATCTTTGAGCAGTCACATATATGTTTGCCCTGTGGTAGCTTTCTTGGACTGGGACTAAAGACTTTCTCTGTGTGGGGATACCATACCACCTTCCTCCTTTCCCAGCTCATTTCATATTTTATACTAGAAGCACAATCCTAACCATGTCGACTCAAAAGTAAGCGCCATTGTGTTCAATGGGTCTTACTCCAAAGAAAGTGTCTTTAGGATTGCAGCCTAGATGTCAGTTTTTTGTTTCAGTGGAATGGGTGAACTGTGTCTCTTCACAGTCTCCTCTATATTTGTGAATTCCTGAGCACTTTCCGTATTTTTTGTTTGGGGTGATGAGACGAGACACAATATCTAAAGGGAACGAGGATAGAGTATGGTGATGTGGGGAAGGAGACATGGGGAAGGAGAGACATGGGCAGAACTAAGTGAACATGGGCAGAACTGAGTGAAAAGCAGAACTTTTCAGAGGAATAGAAGCATGTGCAGAATTGGTGCAGGGATATCACAGAAAATGTGAGAATTTCTTATTTGGGAATAAAAATGATTTTAAGATTCATTCTGATGCCCCTGCTTCTAGTTTGTTTGCTTAGGTGCATGTGCTTGCTTATGTTCTTTCCCTCTTCTCATGTTTGGAGCGGGAGTATGATTGCGCTGACTGAGCCAGGCTGAAGATGAAAATCGGATTCATATGTTTTGCACACTCCTGGGGATCCTGTTTCTTTGGGTTTCTCACTCACCTGAAAGCATTGAGTAGTGCAGCTGTATGTGTGTAGAAACCCATGTTTCTCACCCTTCAACATACAGTGTTAGCGTGTCCATCAGTATGATTTCCCAAATGAGGCTACACATATCCATAAATGTGTGGACTTTTTCGATCTTGGTTGTAAGTTGCCCAGGTGTTTCGATGTGATATGCCCCTTTTAATTTTGGTCTGTATGTGGGATTAGCATGGGGAAACATCTTTAGATGAAGAGGATCATAGGGATTTGAATAAGTAATCAGCCACATCTGTTGGGAGTATAATGGTTTGAACCCTGATAGACTGAACATGGTTTAGGCAAAAGGGAAAAGCAGCTCCTTTAGATTGGGGGAGCAATGGTAGAATTTTCTGGAAAAGCAGCCATGACCATGCACCTCTTTGCTTCAGTGCACTGACTTGAATTGACTTTTAGACCAGGATCTGATCTGCAAGAGTCTTCCTATGCCATTTGGCAAGCAGCCGTTGAATGCTGATGAGGCTCAAGGGAATTAATTATACAATAGCTCTCTTATTTTCATTTTCCCTTGAAGCAGATCTATATGTATGTGTTTTCTTCTTTGAAAGTTCTTTTTTCCTTGGTGGATATAATTTAGCTGTGCAGTAAATGAGTTCTTCACATTTATAGCAAAAATGAGAACAAAAGAACCACCCCACTTCTATGTAGCATTTGCTTTTAGATAAATTAGAATTTTCTTTTATTTTTTTTAGCTGGTACAGCCTGCTTTTGAACCTCTGTCCAGTTCTCCTAAGTAGGCAGCAGAAACAAATAGCAATTCATTAAAAGAATAAAGCATTTAAAAGTTGAACATTATGCTGAACCTACAAAAAAAACTGAATACAAGAGGCAAAAGTCAAAGCTAATAGAGTTTCCAGCTATGTGCAAAGGATTGTCTAAAGGGAAAGGTCTTAACTATTCTTTTGAGAGAATCAACCAGGGGGCTTTCAGACGGAAACAAGTTCCACAGTTGAGAACCATCCTTAAAAAACTCTTAGAAGTCTTGATTGGTAGAACCAACAAAAGCAGCTAACTGCAAAACCTGGAATGTTTCTTACGGGCGATATTCTTTCAGTCTCCTACTTCAGGTTTACTAGTGAATGTAGTGTTGTGGGAATAAAATCTTCTCCACTGGCAGAAGGTTGAAAAACTTCTATGTATGTACAGCTGCACCTGGCTGGGATCTTGATTGTGCAAGGTTCCTGACTTGCAGAGAAACCATTATATACTTACCACTGTAAATGCATAGAGATGCGATTCAGACCTGCCACTCAACCTGCAGGGATCAGGGACCAGGAGTTGCAAGGTGCAACCCCACTTCCCTTTTAATGCAGTCAGCAAATACATAGAGGATTGTTGGGGGGTCACTCTCCCTCACCTGGTTTCTGATGTGCATAGCCTTACATCTTTTAAAGAATATTCTACTTTTAAAGAGTGTAATACTTTTTAAGAATATAGCATGTCTTTCAACCAGTCTTGCATATTTTTGAAAGTTTGGGCACAGGGTCATAACCTATATGGAATCCTGCATAGAATGTGTAGAAAAGTGATTTTCATCTCATGGCACACCATCAGTTGTTTTTACCATTGACAAGCCAGACCATGCTGTTCAAATCCCCAAGTTTTTCTATTAATAAACGTTAATAGAAAACGTCCTGGCCCTCCTCCATTTTCCTGCGCTGTGAAGCGCAGAGGAGTGTGCGCACTGAAGTGCACACACAAACTAAAAAGCCGAGCCACCCTCCTCGCCTCCAGCTTTGGCTGCCCCCATCATGCTGGCGGGCGGGATTCAGGACCCTGGGGGGCAGTATCCGGCCCACGGACTGTAGTTTGAGGACCCCTGCCTTAGGTAGTCCACTGGTCCTTTGAAACAGTAATCCTCAAGTATCATTCCCAGACATGGTATAAACATGGTATAAACTCAGAAACATTTTACCAAACTATCTAATATGAGGTTATATATGGCAGATGTTAAACCATTTTAGAAATAGTAGTTGCTGTTAATTTTTCCTGTAAGGAGGCATTTTTAGCTTACAATGATTAATGGAAAGAGTTCTATGTTTTACTGTTGATACAAAACAGAAAACCTGATCTTATAGTATAGCTAGCAGCATAACTATATGAGGATGGGAATGGCTAGGCTGAACTGAAAAGGAGATGCTAATTCTTAAGGGCTAGAAATCCTTAGGAGACCTATGATGTTTCTGGCTGTTTCAGTTAGAAAGCAAAGCCAGCTTATTATGGCTCCAGTCATTTTGGCAGCCAGATGGATATAAGCCTAGCATCTGGCAAATGGACTGAGCGGGCCCTGGAACATACTGTGAATGTTGAACTAATTATTACTAAGACTCCAACCAAAAGCAGCTGGAGGGGGTTGGTGGTTCTGTGCTAACAGAACTTCATGGGGGCCATAAGCACAGGTGTGTAAGCAGGAAAGGGAGAAAATTGTGGTTGTGCAGACTTTTATTTCTTTAAAAAAATCCTATAAGTGAAAACATTTGCTCTCTAAACTGGAGATTTTTTTCCATTTTGACCTTTTCACTTATGAAGTTATTTATGTCACAGTCCTATTCTGAAATTATTTTAATGAGGGCATTTCGTTAGTGAGTCACCATTTCACCGAATTGTTTATGGAAGCAAAAGATATGGAAGAGAATGACTGATTATGAGAAAATCTTCCAGATAGCAAAAATTCAAGGTGGAATTCTGTTGATCTGAAGAGGAAGGCACATGTACATGATAATACAGGTGTCCTTTGTTATCCACCAGGGTTCTATTCAAAAAACTCCCATGAATAAAAAAAATTCAATGTATAAAGAAAACAATGGAACAATAGGTTTAAAGTTCCACTTCCAGGTCTCTTGTTCTCTATTGCGCCTAACTGAATAAGGTAGTGCCTCAATATCTACAGGGGTTTGATTCTGGGACTGAAAAATGGAATGATTACTTTTAAAAAACTGATTACAGTTTTTAAAACTGTATTTTGCAGTGCTCATTTGTGTTGAGTAAAATCTGTGCATAAAGAAATCCATGTATAAGGACCAAACAGGACCTCATTTCATTGCACAGGAGTGGCAAGTTTGGCTGCTGCTGTTTTAATGAATGCAGCAGCACTGCTTGGTTTTGATGCTTCAATGGATTCTCCAACTATTTGCTGCAGCTGTCACTGTGATTCAGTTGCTGTCTTCCCTCTGGCTTCATTTTCTGTTAGCTGCTCTTGTTACTGCTTTCTCACTTCTTTCCACCCCAATTCTTAAAAGGGTGTAATGTTAGTAGTTCTAGTCTAAATCCTTAGAATGGCATTTGCTGCCTTATGTGTAAGGCAGTTGTAGGTGTTCATGAGCTACTTGATTCCAACATTTCTTTCCTAGTTAATCATCAGTCACTTGGTCTTCAATGTACTGTATATGTGAAGTGGGGACTTGTTAAATTTTTGCCTAATAGTACATCACTTTACACTTATTGACATTGAACCAATGTGTCATTTGATTGTGCATTCACAGAGTTTGGGGAGGTTTTTTATTAAAAAAATTTAACAAGACTTGGTCTTGAGCATCCTGAATACGTTGGTGTCATCTGCAAACTTGGCCAGTTCACTATTTACCACCCTAAGGCTGTAATCCTAACAACCAGTTAGGCTGACCTCAGCCCCAGCATAAGTCCTTTGCTGACCTGAGGGTGTCACAAAAGTGCTGTCAGGCACTTCTGTGCACTTGCCTCCTTACATCACCACAGGAATGGGAAGACCAATGAGTTGTGACAACCTAGGTTAGGATTATACCCTGACTCTAGATCGGGGGCCTGATGCAGCCCTCGGCAAGCCTCAATCTTGTCTGGCCCTGAGCAAGACCCCTCTATCCAGCCCTTGGGCAAGCTTTGTAATCCATTCCAATACATTGTTATATGTAAATTTCTGTAAATTTATTCAGATTTGAAATGTAAATTAGTTTTCTGGCCCTCAACACACTATCAGAGAGATGATGTGGCCCTTGTGCCAAAAAGTTTGGAGGCACCTGCTCTAGAGCATTTGTGAAGTAGTTAAAAGGAGAGATCCAGGGACTAATCCTTGGGAAATCCAACTTACTTCTTTACTTAACTATGAAAATTGACTATGGATTCTCCCTATTTCCTGTTCTTAAACCAGATTCTGTACCAATCTGTAAAAGAACCTATCTTATTTTATGACTGATAAGCCTTTCGGTAAGGAATTACCGGTAAGGAACCTTTCGGTAATTTGCAAAAGCCCTTTGAAGGTTTTGCTAGTACTGTATAAAGTGCCAATTAAATGACCTGTGAGTTTGTGGAAGACAATTCTAGAGTTTCTGAAACAGCTTACCTTTGCAGGAACCATGCTGTTTTTCTTTCATTCTTCTAATCTAAATGCTACAAAACTGTATCCTTAACTATGCTTTCCATCAGTTTATTTGGGATACATGTTAATCCTACTGGCCCATCATTTTAAAGTAGCCATCATCTTGGCTACTTTACAGTCATATGACATGGAGACCCATTTAAAGGGCAAATTACAGATTTTTTGTATTTGAATTCACATAAATGTTGCATTAGAACTCTCAGGTGGATGCCATTTGAGCGTACTGATTTTCATTGAGCAATTCACCATGACCCCAGTATCTGTTTCCTGGTCTGACTGGAATGTTTAGCTAATTAATGCTTTCTAGAAGTCTCAATTTTATTACTTCTGTTGACTTTTTTTCAGATTTTCTAAGGGGATCAGTTCAGGTCCAGGTATTTGCCTAATAGCTTTCTATTTTATGGAGAAGCTTTCTAATTTTGTAGCTGGTATTATTTGCTCTCATAAAAGGGATGTTGGAGTTTTTAAATTGGGCTGTGGGTGGTGCAAGTGGTTAAGACACTGTGCCTGTTAATCAACAGGCCAGGGTTCAAGACCCAGGTCGGTCCCCACAAGACAGGGTGAGCTCCTGTCCTTAGCCCAGCTCTGCGACGCCAGCTGGATCCAATCGTATTGGCTCTGCCTTTCCATTGGACTATTTCAGTGGCGTGGAGAGGGGGGATTTGCTGCTTGGGTGACAGCATATCCTCCATATCAATCTAACCCAGGCTTTCGTGCTTTGCATGCAGCGTATGCAGCGAGCACGATACCATAGTCTCTCAAGACTGATGATGGGTGCCTGCTTAAAATATGCAGTTGTAACTGTAATATGTTTTTCTTCAGAGTGTTTCATTCATCATCATAATCAACGATGACAACAATAATTGTGTTTGTTTCAAAATCAGAATTTATCCAAGAAACAGATGTGAAAATAGCATGACCTTTATTGTTTTCTGACTTAGTAGTCATAGTAGGCTTGGGTTTGTAGTTTTGAATGAACTTTTTGAGCTGTCATAGTGCTTCATTTCCTTTCTAGTTCAGTGAAGAAGGAAACTAAAGAAGGTTATTGGCCTCTGAAAACTCTGTAGCAGTGATCTGTGTCTTTTCAGACTTAAATGTAAAGTTCATTTCACCAGTGAAAGTGTCAACTGATTGTGGGTAGACTGGGCGCGTTTGGCCACTAAACTTCTTTTTCTTTGATAATTTGTCAGTTATAACTCTTCAAAATTCACTCAGGATGACAGTGACAATTAGAGAAAGTCAAGAGATTTGTTTTAGAATGGAATACTAATGAGAAATGTACACATCTTCTGGCCAATATTCTGTGTCAATCAAGCAGGCTGAGGAGATGCAACTGTAAACATTCCAACTGTCATCTGATAATAGTGCATGCTGGAAAGAGGTGGTTTTTTTTTTTTAAACTAATGAATGTTGCTACACTGTATTTCCACAAGCAACAGCTGTGGGCTATTATTAGTATACTAGTATGATTATAATATATACTGGTAGCTTGGTTTACAAGCATAATTATGGAAGCAAGCTTGTAATCCAAAATGCTTGTATATAAAAGCAAATTTTTCCATAAGAAATGGAAACTCAGATGATTTGTTCCACAACCCAAAAAGTATTCATATAAAATGATCACAATACTATAATATAATACAAATTATTAAAGAAAATACAAAATAAAAAGAAAAATAAAACAGATTAACTTGCACTTACTCTACAATCCAGAGTAGCTACAGGAACATATAAGAGACATTATGTGCACCTGTAGTTATTGCACCACCTAGTGAAAACCTATGGGAAATTCATATTGCAATCCAGAGTACATTGTCCTTACACTGGAGCAAGGACTCTCCATAGTTACTCTGGATTGCGCCCTTACAGTCTCTCAGGACTCTCAGGTTGCAATCTGCTCCACTTTTGCATAGACATGCGAGACTAGGTCTTTTAGGCTCCTTTCTATTGTCCCCCTTACATAGGCGTGAGCCCCATAGGCTTACTTCCGAGTAGACATACATAGGCTGGTCTTTTAGGAGAGGCTAAGCAGGTGCTGGCGGAGTGCTAAAACTGGCTGTATCCCAGCCAGGACCTTGTCTTACTTGTAATACAAGACATTACTTGTATTGCAAGATAAAATTTATTAGAAATGTTTGCTTATCTTGCAAAACACTCTCAATCCAAAACGCTCTCAATCCAAGGTTTTACTGTAATTATAAAAAACAAGGCTGTATCCTTTCTTCAGAAACGAAGTTGTAATATAATACAAGTATTCACTATACTGATTAGCCTCTCTGTAAATCACCCTGTGGTGGAGCAGAAGGAGGAGGAGACAGCATGTGGGCCCAGGAAGTAAGGCCCAGGCCTCCCTGGGATCGAGTGTTGGAATCAACTAAAGACGAGAGAGTGCAATGGTCTGACTCATATTGGGATTTGCTAAGGTTGTATTGTGCAGGGCGTACTGGGGTTTACCCTGGGCGGCCCATCACTGACCGACCCAATCCTGGCACTTCCCGCTCGCTGGGAGCCTTGCGGTGGGTGAGCCGGGACCCCAGAGGGTAGGGAGGCGGGAGGTGTATATAAAGGAAGGGAGGGAAAGACGCAGGGGGCAGTTGGCTGGTGGTGAGGAGAAGGAGAGGTGGATGATCCAGCGCGGGTCGCTGTCCAGCCAGCAAGTCAAACTGCAAACATACCTGCAAAAAGAGAAAAGAGACGTCAAGACATGGATTGACATACTGTTGGGACTTACCTGTTTATGGTTTGTGTTATATGAGTTATACTTACCTGAGGGATCCTGCCGGCTGGAAGGACTCCTGGAAAGAGAAGAGGAAGACGTGTGAGTGTTGTGGTGATTAGGTGCTGAAACGGACATTATTTACTGGGGGGGGACTCTGTGCAAACTGTGGACTAATCTGGCGAAAAGTGTTGGTGTGTGCTCACCCTATCTCCCCTCCCACCTCTTGTAACCAAGCCCGTGCTGCCTGTCTATACCTGAACTAAAGTTTGATAAAGAAACCTTTTGATACCTACCTGGAATGGCTCATCTTTCCTGGATAGATCTGGGGTGTTCGAGATGGCTGATGATCGGGTCAGCGAGTCTGAAATAGAAGTGTCCTTGGCAGGGGAGAGTGAGGGGCATGACACACCCAGATCCTGTTAGTGGCAATCATGAGCCCATCGTAAAATAATGAATGTTGTTTACTAAGAGCATAAGAGGAGTTCTGCTGAATCTGGCCAAAGTCCAATCTAGTCTCACATCTGTATGTCATAGTGGCCCAACAGAAGCCTCAATTCATCACATCTTCTGTGTCATTGAACATAAGATGACAATCTGTATCCTGTTGTTAACCTCAACACCTGGCATCCAGAGAACCTACTTCTCATGGTTTGTAATCTGTGATGGACCTTTCATCCGTAAATATTTCCAATCCCCTTTTAAAGGCATCCAGGCCAGATGCCATCACCATATCCTCCAGCAAAGAGTTCCACAGATGACTAACACTGTGGGTAAAGTAATATGTTCTTTTGTCCCAACTGTCCCATAACTCAGTTTTAGAGGATGTCCACTGGTGTCGTGCAAGATGGAAAAAATCACCCCTCCATCCACTCTGTTGTCTGCATTTATACATCTTAATCATATTCCTGGTCAGGTGTCTTTTTTCTAAGTGTCCCAAATGCTCATAAGAGAGATTCCCAAGCCCTCTGTTTTGGTTGCTCTCTTCTACACCTTTTCTGGTGCTACTAAATCCTTTTTGATATTTATTTATCAAAATTGTATACAACACATCAGATATGGCCTTACCAGTGATTTTTACAATGGAATTATAGTAGCCATTTTATTCTTAACTAGCAAAATGTATCTGTGTGGCAGGAATAAAATTTCAAGAATATTTGTAACCTAACACCCACATACAACACACATCCCCGTACAGTGGTGGTTCCCGAACCCCACATGCAAACACCCCTTCCATGCTACAACCCCCCAATCTGTGCCAAGACCACCACCCCCTGTTTACACACAAATACACCCTGTGCAAACCCCCAGGTGCAAAAAAACAAAGAACACAATCCCATGCAAGCCCCCCCCCCCCCCCCCCCCGTGCACCATCCCCTGACTGTGGGCATCCCTACCGGGCAGAAACAAGCTTTAAGGCTGGATTTTATCAATCTTCAATGTTAAGTATAGGGTGAAAATGTGTAGCACTCCTTTTCATTAGTGGCATTAGTGGCGAACCTAATTAGTTAGCTCATGTGCTAACATGAGCCAGAGTAGACACTGAGAGCCCTCTCTGATGGCACATGGTCATAATGCCTCCAGATGAACTTTCTGGAGGCATGCATGCCCAGAGTTCTGGGCATGCACATTGGGCACAAGCATTCTCTGCTCCGAAGATGAGCACCCTTCTGCCTGGAAGTATGCCTGGAAGTCCGAACATGCACAATAGGCTCAGAGCACTCCAGGCCCAATGCACATGCCGGAGTTCTGGAGACTGGCATCGTCAGTCACACTCAGTGCCAAAAAGGTTAGCCATCACTGTTCTAGAGGGAGTCCATTGTAAAGTGATTTGTTAGCAGGGTTCAGTTGTAAAGTACTGTATGTATAAGATGTGGGTCAACTGTATATTGCTCATTGCCTGAATAAAGAAGTGATCAAAATAAGAATGACTTCCTTTCTTCAAGCTTTCCAGGAATAGGAGGAATCCAGCCTGTATTTGCCCAGGACAGTTGAACAGCTTATAAGGTAGTGCAAATAAATTTCTTGTGGCAGTCGGGCTTCACTTCTAGGTTACTGAATCTTTTTCTGCCTACTGAATGTGTTGGCGTCCTGTTTCAGCCACCGTTCATTCAATTCTTCTTTATATGTGTTGAAAGATTATAGTCCAGCATTGCCCAGCTAGCTGAATTGCACTAACTTGCATAAAACAGAGAACTTTGATCAAGTGCAGTTGATTTGTGAGATCTGTGAAGCTTAATACGAGAATAATAATAGAAATTCTTCTCTTTTTGGAGCCTCTAAGAAAATAGATTTGGACTGAAGAGGCTCTGTTGCTGCTGAAGCTTATGAAGTGGTTCATCAATTTTAAATAGGAATAATATATTATTGAACATGATAGTTTCAAGGGGGAAATGGAAAATGAGCTTAATAAAACTGAACCATTTATTTGCTTTACACATTAATAACCTTCAGCATCGTCCTGCTGGCTGTTTCCACCTTCTGTTTCTCTTGCAAAAGACTCCTATCTGTGGTAGTTGCTCTTCTTTTAAACACTTGGGAGACTGTCAGGATCTGCAGATAAGAGGGAGGAAAAAGATTGCTGAAAAATGTGGACCCTTTTCTACCTCTTTCCCTTTTTCTTTTTTTGGTAGCAACTGTGTCACTTTCAGTTGTTGTTCATTGTTCCCCAGCTGCTTCAGAAGGTAGATTGCCAATCCTTTTCCACGCAGAGTCAGGTGGAGGAAAAGGGAAGTAGAGATCCCTGCTGACAGAAAGCGAGGAGGTATGGGGGGCTTTGGCTACAATCTTAAAGACAGTTTCCTGGGAGTAGAACCCATTGGACACAGTGGGGCTTATTTTTGACTTAGGATTGTGCTCTTAGTCTTGTTTTCCTCCTTCTTGCTAAGCAGCCAAGATCAAGACAGACAAGAAATTCTGTTCTACTTGTGAAAGAATTGCTCTGCTTCTTGCAGCTCCGTCACTGTGATCTGTCAGTGGAAGATGCATGAGCTGGCCCAACTGAGATGTCACCTCCAGTCCCATCTCGGCACTACAAATTGTAGTCAAGTGTCAGAATGCTATTACTTTTTTGTGGCCTTGCAGAGTCTTGTGTTTTCCCAGTTTTGCCACTGACAGTGAAAATATGAGGTTTAATGAACCACTAATGGGGCTCCTTGTCTGGCCAGTGGGATGCATTTGACTTGGTGGGTCACAAGTTCTTCCAGTATAGATTGTGGACTGTATAAATACTTAAAGCTAGCACACAGTCTTGAATCGCTGATTTGTAGCCATTGTATTCTGTACCATTTGAGTGGAAGACAGAGATGATATTTTGTGACTCAGAACTATGACTGACAATACAGCAAACAACATCTTTAACAAAAGAGGTTTCTAAATGGTTTGACAGAATTGCTGGCCTGGAAGATGGAAAACCCTAATAAGTCATTGGATCCTTCTCTCCACTAATGCAGAATTGTTCCCTTCTGCGTCATATCTAGTCTTGCTGCTTTGCTTTGTCTGCACACAGTATTCTTCACTGGATAATAAGATGTACATCTTGGGTCTTGACTGCCCTCCGGAGTCTTGGTCCGATTACTTAATGGCAGAGATTTGGTCTAATATGGTTATCTGCATTTTTCTCTCCCTCATCAACACAGTGTCTCATTTTGGCTTCTGTGCTTGGAAAACTGGAGCAGAGCATGTGTGCCACTGGGAACCAGGAGGTGCAGACTCATATCCTGTGAGGCTGTGTTTGCAGGAAGGGATACACTAGCAAAGTTCAAAGGCTTTCTTTGTGTGCGTGCAGGTGTGTGCATATTGCAAAATACAATGAGAGTAACCTAGGAGCAGTTGGTTTCTGAAACGTGTTGGATAGGGGACTGCGTCCCCAGTGACCCTTAAGTTGTATCAGATCTCTGCTCAGCCTTAAAGCTGCCTGGCGGCCCTTGAATCAGCTGTTATTTTCAACCTGGCCTATATATGAAGCTGCTATATACAAACTTGGAAATTTTTCCATCAAGTTCTTCACACCAAGCAGAAGTGATTCTCCAGGGTTTTTAGATGGGATACTTCCCCAGTGCTCCTCTGTAAAGTTGTTTTTACACAAAATGTATGTGTGATAAAGATAAATGTATAGAGCCAAATCTTTCAGTGTGTAGTCATTGTGTGTTGTGTGAGGGATGAAAGATGATGATTACAATGCTTATTTGAAAATTTGTTCATGTTTATATTTGCGTGCATATTTTTGCATGAATAGAAGAGGCCAGCGCCCAAACATATCATGTTCTCCACTTCTACGTATTGAACTGGAGTAGTTAAGTGTTTCTTCCTTGTGCTCTAGCAGGTTTATATGGAATTTATACCCCAAAGTTTAACAATCAACTTTTTCCTCTTTGGGGAATAGAAAATATTTGATTGTATTGGCATTTAAGTGTATGGTTTTCAATGAAAAAACTATAAAAATGTAATATTGTGAGAATGAGATTTTAAGAAAAAAAGGGACACAGTCTTATGTATTTTTTCTCAGAAGTAAGTCTTGCATTGCAATCATTAACCCCATTTATGCTGGCACAAGTTCCAGGCTGGCGTGGGGGTGTTAGTGCCATAAAGCACTCCTGGGTGGGTTGGGCCAGTGCACAAGACATGCACTGGCTTCCCCATACCACCACAGGAACAGGGAGATGAGTGAGTTAGATTGGCCTAAATTGGATATGCATCCTTGTTGTATTCAGTAGGGCTTGCTCCCAGGAAAGTGCAAGTTGTTGGGCAACATTGATATATTTGTAAAGCACTTCTTGAATCTTATAATTTCTGAGCTGGATAAATTCTGCATAAATTCTGTATTACTCCCGTATTGCTGTTGCAAGGTGAAGCTGAGAGGGAGTGGTTTGACCAAGACCACCACTGAGCTGATGGCATTAGACATAAATTCCCCTTATTCTGAGTTGTACTCAAGCCTGCTTCTACCCTGTGTTGGATACAGTGCAACCCAGGAAGCCTGGTTGTTTCAGTGCAGGTTAGGGTTGCATCCTGAATTTTCTCAGCTTCTGTGCTACCAAAGTGAGGTGTTTACTTGTTAATGCTGCAATCTTAAGTACCCACAGACTTGGACGTGAGCCACACTTCAGTACAATGAGACTTACTTGTAACTATGCCTGCATAAGACCAGGATATTGATGTACTGTAAACATCATTCCTATTACTATTTCCAAATTGCAAAACTCATGTATTTCAGATGTAAGCTACAACTGGATAATGGCTATTGTAGTGGGCAGCAGCAGCAGCCAGAAAAATGCACACATTTAAACTAAAAACTAATTTAGAAGATTGGGCTGTAGCTCAGGCAGTCTTTGCAATAGCAAAGCTTTAAGCCCTGGAAGTTGCTGCTACTAAGAACATAAGAAAAGCTTCCATGGGATCAGGCCGAAGGCCCATCTTGTCCAACTTCCTGTATCACACAGTGGCCCTCCAGATACTTCAAGGAGCACACATGACACCTGCATCTGCATATGTCCTTCCCTGCATCTGGTATTTGGAAGTTGTCCACATAGGTACATACCCTTCATGGCTTGTAAACTGTGATGGTCCTTTCCTCTAGGAATTTGTCCAATCTCTTCTTAAAGGCATTAAGGTTAGATGCCATCACCACATCCTGTGGCAGGGAATTCCACAGACCAACTACACGCTGGGAAAAGAAATACCGTCCAACCTGTGAACTAAGACAATAAGTTTTATTTTCTTGCATGTTTGTAGGAAGGATCAGCACCTTCTTTCACCTGTGAACTGCTGGTATCTGGTACTGACCCAAACACGGAGAGAGAGCAAAGACCATGCAACCCTAAATGACATCTTCATGAACAATGTCATCGTCAGACTTTCCCAGATCAGTGAGGATGTCATCCGGCTATTTAAAAAGGTATGCAAAATGTCGATTCATCATTTAAGGGTATCAATGCTTCCTGTTTCCCCTGGGAAGTTTTTTTTTTAAAAACCATGTAAGGCACTCTAAAGTTCTGGTTACCTCCAGAGGTGGTCAGTGGGGCCAGGTGGGGATCAGGGGGCCCTGCATGAAGTGTGGATATGAAAGCCCCCCTGTATTGCTTATTATGACTGTCAGTCACTCTTCTGAAGAAAAAATCTTCCTTTTTCTTTCTTGGTCCTTGTTGGAGATTGAACCTGGGATATTCTTCATGCAGTGCATGTTCTCAATCACTGAGCTATGCTTTTCTTTCCCTTTGTATGCATCTTGGGTACTGTTCTTGTTTGATTGTAAGCCAGAACTGCAGGCCATATTTTGCTATCCAAACACACCATGCCTCTGGGATTTGAAATATTACCCTTGTAAGAGGTCAATCTCAGGCCAGCCTAGTGTAGCATTTTAGAAGCTGGCTTTTTTGTAAAAAGAGTCACGGTTTGAAAATAATCGCATGAAATATGGCATGTCCTTGACAGCATTTAACTATTTTTATTTCTTGACCACTGGCTGTCATGTGATAATTTGGAACTGTAACTTTCTCTAATGTGACTAAGGGGTCTGTGCTTGCTTTTCCCCGTTAACTACCCCAGTGCCATCTCACATTAACTGGCATGATCCTCTGCAGAGGTAACATTAACCCAGGCTTCATCTGCAGCCTGCCTCATTCCGCACCTGCTTTTAATTAAGGCAGAGCAGCATTATTGAATTTCTTTATGTGCATCTGAGATTCTATTCAAAAAATGTCCCTAGAGGTGGAAGTCTTGAAAGAACTTGCATGTCTCTGGAAATAATGATCCACTAGGTCAGTGGTCTTCAAATTAGGGGACATGACACCCAGAGGGGGTCACAGAACCACTACAGGGAGGTCGCAAACGCTGAGGAACCACCATCTTGGTCCTGGAGACCCCAAAAAATCAGCTTTGTGATGGTGTGCACTGACCCCATCATGTCATATGTTGTTGGATTTGTCTTGAAGAGCTGAATCCAATGCAACAATCCGTTTTGAAATAGCTCCTTCCTATCAAATGTTATGGCCAAAAAAACTGCAAAGCAAAAATATGAATAGAAAATGCATGGAAAAATGAAAGTAATTTATATCATGGCTCTACTTGCGAATAGGCAAACATGCCATAGTTCAGTGGAAAGGGCAGGCTGAGAGCAATCCAGACACCAGCAGGGTCCTGATCCAATTAGCGCAGCCCCCAAAATCACCTCAGAAGGGAGTGTTCTCCCCACTGCACAGCTGCACTTACTCACAAGCGAGCAAACACTTTGGCTGGTATGAAAGGTCACCTAGAGGGTTGTAAGGCTTCCTCCAGGCACCTGGAGCTTACAAGTGATCCAGAAGGCAGCTTCCCTACACTGAAAATGATAGAAATTGGCTCTAAATGTGACATTTTTTAAAAAAAATTATTTCTAAAAATATAACAAACTCATCTTTCCCTTCCCCTAAGCCTAATTTCCTGTCCTTATCCATCTGGGGGTTTTAATGCTTTTGGGGGTGGGTGGGTGAGTGTTTAATCTATCTATCTACAGTATTTATATACCGCTTTTCAACTGAAAAGTTCACAAAGCGGTTTACAAGAAAATGAAAAAATTAATAGCTAATGGGTGCCTGTCCCAAAAGGACTACAATCTAAAATACAAAAAGAACACCAGCAGAAGCCACTAGAACAGACATTGCTGGGGTGTGTAGGGCCAGTTACTCTTCCCCTGCTGAATAAAAGAGGAACACCCACTTGAAAGAGTGTCTCTTGCCCAGTTAGCAGGGGTTTTTAAGGCTATTTAAGGGGTTTAAGGCTGTTTTTATTTTTTAATCAGATGTCCTCTTTCTCCAGGATACATCCTCTTTTAATCCATGTATCCTGGGGGGAAATCTTGTTGTCCTCCTTTTCCTTGTGAGCAAGCAGCCTATAGCCTGCTTGGAATTAATAAATTATATGTAATAAATTGTATCTGTAATAATTTAAAATGTAAGATTCAGTAATATAGTGTTTAAATTAAGCACATGAAAACAATATACACAAGTGTTTTGAGCTTTTATTTTGTTATGTTCTACGAGTTTTTGTTATTTTGTATTGTGTTATGTTCTACGAGTTTTTGTTATGTTCTCGTACAATTTTCTTGGGTGGCCTACATTTTTTTTTGGGGGGGGGGCTTCTCTCAAAAAGAAAGGGGCAGCCAAGCTTGGGGAGGGGAGGGAGTTCAGCCAACCTCCATGTCTCTCCGCAAGGGCCTCTTGCTGCATGCAAGCCCAGCCTGAGCCCTGACAAGTGCCTTTTAAGTCTGCTTTCTCCCAGGAGCATGGGGGTGAGTATGCATGTGTATGTGTGAGTATGCATGTGTATGAGTGCATGTGTTTGTGTGTATGAGTGTATGTGTGTGTGGATATGCATGTGCATGTGCGTGTGAGTTCATGGGTTGTGTGCGTATTCATGTGTGTGAGAGAGTGCATGGGGTGGGTATGTGTGTTGTGCGTGTATGAATGAGTGCATGGAATGAAAGGTGTGTGCATGTGCATATGTGGAGAGCGCATGTGGAGATTGGGTGCAGTGAGATGGGAGAGAATCTGGGAGCTTGAGTTGGGGGTAAGAGAGGACCTGTGGGGCTGGGACGGTAGGGTTGGGATAGAGCATGGGAACTTGGGGGGGGGGGGGCAGAGTGACAATATGTCCTCTTTTTCCAGGACAGGTCCTCCTTTCCAGCCTTGTATCCCGGATTGGGGATAACAAGTTTGATAGGGGGTCCTGCGCAGATTCCAAAGATTGAAAGGGGGTCTCCGGCTGAAATGGCCAAAGACCACTGCACTAGGTAAAGAAATAAGAGGTTTATTTAATGTTGTAATTTTCTGCTATGTGTACATGAGTTTACACACACAGAATCTTATATTTAAGAAACTAGACTTTACAGGCCTTAAACCTGTGTGTACTGCTAAATGTGGCGGTTCTCTTATATTACTGCTCTGACATGGTTAATATTTGGGGAAGCTACAACATATAGGAAGCCTCAAGATTATTGGGCTGGAAATAACCTTGTTTTTGGTCAGCCAGGGACAGTGAGGCAGGATTTATCATTTCCCCCCTTGAAATCAACCTATAAAATGCATTAAATGTCCATGATCTTTTGAGAAGGTTTCTTGTAGTAACACCATGAGCTACTGTGCTTTCAAAATACTATATTTAGCAATCATAGCACAGAACATGATTTCATAAGGTTAATTTATTTTATAGAGCTAGCTCTGCTTTTCCATCCATTGCAGAAGATAGTTTAATACAGCAAAAAACAAAAGACCTTGTGAAAATCAAAGAAAATTTTCCTGGCTCTTCTGCCTCTGAAATGGTTGTGCAAATCTGTGGCTTTTGAGATCTAAATCTGTGGCTTTTGAGTTTTCTGAATCTTAATGTGCAGAGATGGTTTTATGAATCATTTTAATAACAGCTGTGCAATCTGGATGGTATTGTAAAGGTTAAGGGTATCTCTAATTTTGCAGCTCTACTGTTATAGACTGTTCTTTGGTAAATTAAATTGTTTAGAAAATCCTACTTTTTATTTTCCCTTTTCAGCTGATGCAGATAGGTTTTGGCACCTTATGGACATACTTATAGAGATGGCAATGAATGGTGAAATTTTCCATTGCAAATGGGATACACTGATTTTGCTGATATATACAATAGCCATAATCGGAGAAATGCACAAATAATTCATAACTGATTGCTTAAGTTGGGACAATTTGCTAGTGGTATTCATTTTTGAATGTGTGTGTGTGAGTGTGTGTGTGTGTGTGTTTTCTCCCCTTCTGGCTGCCTGACTTTGTAAGTAATTTACTTTGCTGCTCACTTCTATATTTCTGAAGCAGAATTTGGCAAATATATCAGAGCTGTTCTTTGACTTGACTTGACTAGGCAGAGATTATAGACTAAGTCAACACTTTAGGGATTAACTGAATTTAATTGAGCTAGAGACTATAAATCTCAATAGACTTCCCTGATATATTTCCCCCATTTTAATGAAATACTAATCCTGCCTTTCCTGGCAACTTTATTGCTCACTTTTCCATCTTGGTGCATCTTAGATTGTCTTTCAATAAACTACATGCTGCCATAGAACAGGAAGGAAGGAAGCAATGTTCAAAGGGAGTTCAAGCAATGATCAAATCCTGCCTGTTTCAGGAAATCCTCCTAGAGCAGGAGTGGCAAGAATTGTGGCAAAAGGGCCGCATCATCTCTCTGGTACTGTATCATGGGCTGGGTAAAATTAATTAACATTTCTAATTTGAATAAATATGAATAAATTTACATAAATGAATATGAATGAATTTTACTAAGCTTATTTATAACCAGTAGAATTTACCCACTGTTTTGGGACTAAAGTTTCCAGAATAATGTGGGCCTCGGCCACCGATGGGCACTGGCAGGCACCACTGGGCACAAACAGGCACCAGAGGTACCAGGGGCACTGGCGGGCACTGGGCACTGGCAATGATCAAGCAGCAGGCACCACCAGACAGCAGGTATCCATCACTGTGTAGTGGGCAGCAGGCACCAGTGGGCAGTTGGAACCATGGGAGGCATTGGGCTTCCCTACCGAGCACCAGGCATTGTTACCAGACACCACTGGGCACCACTGCACCACTGGGCAGCAGGCACTACTGGGCATTCCTCCTGGGCACCAGCAGGCACCACCAGGTAGCAGGCACAGGGCACCGGGCATCCCTACTGGGCACTGGGCACCAGGAACCATCTAGCATCAGGTGGCAATGGGCACCAACAGACAGCAGGCACTGGTTACCAGTGGGTACCAGGCATCCCTGCTAGGCAGCAGGCATGAAGCACCACTGGGCACCAGTGTGCAACACTGGGCAGGAGGCACCACTGGACACCAAATTGGTTCTTAGTGGGTCCTTACATCACAAAAGGAATACACCCCTCAAATTTCATGCTTCATGCAACCCCTACGTCCAGGGGTTGTGGCTGGGCATTAACTAGTCAGTCTTCAATGTTAAATATAGGGACAAAAACAAATTGTACCCCTTTTCACCCCTTCTCATTTAAATTTCTAGAAATCTGTTCTTAGTGGGTGCTGAGGAGGAATCGCGTAAGGAATACCCTCCCCAAATTTCATGCTTCCTAGGTCCAGGGGTTTGGACTGGGAATGGATGAGTGAGTAAGTCAATGAATCAGTCAGTGACTCTTCAATTTTATACCAGAAGAAGATCTATAAGAACTATAGTACAGGCATGTAGAGCTAAATGAAAATTATGCACTGTTGTATGAACAGACCAAGACAGAAACACATGAAGGCATTAGTTGATCGTAGGCAAATGGAAGAGCTAAATTAATTCCCAGGGGAAAGCAAGAAAAAATATGGAAGTTGTAAATTGATGTAAGATCTGTGTAATTGGGACAATTATGGATGTCACAAGCGGCAGTCACAACCAGCACAAGCTCCAACAGGCTAGAGGCTTATTGGAGACTTGGGATTATCTGTTGGCTGAATTGGGACTGTGCAAGGCGGCAAATGGCCTCCAGTCTGGGGTTTGCTCACCTATTTCCTAAAGCATCTCCAGCACCTGCCTGTTGATCCTATCTTCTCATGGTTTTGGTTCTATGGTGAAATAAAAATAAAGCAGGAAAGTAAAAGTATCTGTTAATAACTTTGTCATTGGCCTTTCAGATTTGTTATACAAAGTAACTAAATAATTTAACTTTTTGCAATTAGTGATCATGTAATTACTGCAAGGATTAAGAAGCAATTGAAGATAGTCTATTTAATCACATATCATTTATTTTTGCTTAGTGGCCTGTGAAGGCTGGGAAGTAACTCTGTAGTCAAAAGTGTAGACACGACTATTGCTTGTCTGCTTGTGTGGGTCATTCAATATGATGGATTTTAAAAATGAGTCATTGCCCATTCCCTAGAAGGGAAAACTTGATGTCTTTTGGTGACTTGTTTCCTATTGTTGATGCTGTGTATTCTGATGGAAATAAGGCCCATCAATGGGTTGTACCATCCCTGGATTTGCCAGCATCAGATGACATTACATCACCATGTTGTGACAGTTGCATGAATACTTAATGATTTGCAGTCATAAGGGATAGATTCACTTTGCAAGGGTAAAGGAGTAAGATCTCGAGACAGTGGATTATGTGAGAGGGTCCAATTGAGAGGGACAGCAGATTTTAGGATGGAAAGCAAGAGCATTTTCCCACCCCTGGGAAAGCAATTAGCCACCCCTGATCTTTTGGGTTAATTTGGAAGTGAGCACTTGAAAGAATGGGGTGATCTTGCAAAATCTGTTGGCAAAACTGTTTGCAGAGAGTTGATACTTAACTAGTATTTCTAGCAAGAATCTGTCAAATATTTCTAGAAGGAAAATTTCGGTAACAAAATGAAAACAGGAGACACTTCAGTTAAATCTTCTGGACCCAGATTTGAGGATTCCTACTGAAATGAAAGAATCACATCTGGTATTTTCCTCTTCGTTCCAATTACTTTTCAAAAATCATTATTTGGCCCTCAACATCTTTTGGATCCTAGTCCAGCCAATATTCCAACACTCATGATCTGAGGATTAAAAAAAACCAAACTCCTTTCCTGCCAAGTTGTGGATCTGGTCTACTGGATTCCTAAACTTCAGAGAAATGCTGACCCCTTTCTTCTTGTACCACACACTGCACAGCTAGCCAGCAGTATGACATAATACGTTTCCTCTGTTGGAAACGTGTGCCATTAAAAACAGTGCAGTGATTCCACTATATTGCTATTATAAGTGGAGCTTGTTCACATGCAAGGAACAATTCAGGATTGATTACTGCTGCAGGGAAGTAAGCTCAGGCAGCAGAACTTATGAGATTGAGCAGCTTTTGAGGATTTTTCTCTCCCTGCCCCCACAGTTTGTGGTGTTGATGTGGACTGTGCAGTCTAAGGCTAGGTCACTTTGTGTAGCGATTCCTGTCTGGGAGATGTGATCCAATTTGGACACTCAAGGTCTCTTATTTCATTATTGGTGTAATCTCTTTGGTGATGAGGTGGCCCAGGGAGATATTAAATGTTTCTCAAGATATTTATAATGCTTAGCAGTTATATTGCTTTGCTTGCTGCAGTGGCTGTTTAAAGTTTTAATGACACAGGGCACTTGTTCACCAGTCTTTGTCATTTCTTGCTGAATAAAACCCATCAGTCTTCTCAAGAATAGTTGTAAATTTTCCTTAGATAGGTTTATAGCTGGGTACATTGCAAGAGTTCAACACTATGAACTGTAAACCAGCAAAAAACACAAATCCTTGCAACAAACACATTCCCAGGCATATTACTAGATCTATCACCTTTTTTCCCTTCTAGGCACGCCATATTGTTGTTGTTGTTGGTTGTTTTGGAGAAAAAAATCTCTCCAAGGCTTTTTTTCTGTGCCTAACTGCTGCAAGCTGTGATTTGAAACGTAAAAATATCTTCTGTTGGCACCAGGCATTTTAAAATGTGAACAGTGTCTGATTTAAGAATAGGTCAAATAAAATTATTATTGCTTTGAAATGTTGGAGGAGACCAGTTGGATACATCCCTGTGCAGAGGTGGAGTGGCCATCCTTCCAAATCAAGTGGATGCAAACAAACCAGACAGTTGCATGGATTTTCCCTAGTGTCCTAGAGTCCTAGTAAGCTACATAGCCAAAGAACTGGAATTGAAGCCCTTTGCGCTCTTGACTCTGCAGAACCTGACAAAGATGTTGTCACTGAGCGCTAGAGCTTTAGTGTTAACATTTAACCAACTCAGTGGGTCGCCAGATTGACAGGTTGAGGCTTGTGCTTTGATTGAGGCTAGTGTTCTGTTAAATGATGGACCAGTAAGGTTAAGGAATAGCTGTTTTGATTCTCAATGCTAACTTGCTTAGGTGGACAAACTCCCTATCCCTATGGTCCTCAAGTTGTGGCTCCAAGAGCCACTTGAAGGTTGTGATCCAAGTTTTGATGATTGATGAAACTGACAAGGCAAATAAAAGGTAGATTCTTCCCTGCAAGTTGTTGGGCTGGTGCTGATGTAATGTAGAACTGTGAGATAAATCAATAAAGGCATAGAATTCTGATAGCATGTCAGCAAAAAAACATATTTTTGATAACATTAGTTAATCTGCAGCCTGTTAGAGCAAAAATTTGATTGTCTGAGTCTCTAGTAAATTACAGTACTAGTTTGCATTCTTTTGGCAACCTGATATTCCAGAGGCTATATAAGCAGCATTCCTGTGTAAGGGTACATTTAATGAAGGTTCTTCATTTAAATGATCAAATATGAAAATATTATCAAATCAACATCATGCCTTTTGAGAATTTGGAACTGCCAAGTAAGTGATTTGTGCTACAAACAAATATGTGGTGTTCAGCTGTGATGAAACTGAAATTTTAAACCTGTTGTATGTTTTTATAATGTTAACAATGTTATACAGATAAAAATATGATCTGTGCTGAAGGGAATGAAGAATCATTCTTGGCCTTTCTCCTGGAGTCTCCAGGATAGCCTTGTATAGTCACAATTTTTTAAAAATGGAAATTAATCACTGTTGACACCTCAACTATAAAAATTAAGTCAACCTGTTACAGTGTAGTTATGTTTGTAATAAAGGACATTGGGATCTCTGACTGTGCACTGTTTCAGGGCTAGGAAGTAAAGCCTCTTGTTTGCAATTGAATGATTCAGTTAAAAAAATGACTCTCCAAATATGTTGGTTTGCGTGTATTTGACTAGACAAACATGAGGAGGGATTAATACAGGTACAGAATATCTTAATTATTTTTCATTCACAGTTTTATTTCAACATGAATGAGGTTGGTCCATTAAATTAAATGATAAATGTTCAAAAATAGCATTCTTACCACGGTAGCTGGGGTGGCAGGTCAATCTCTCTCTCTCCAAAGTTTCAATCCTCAGTTTTAGCAACAAGCAGACCCCTCCTTTCTCCCTGTAGCAGGGAAAGAATGCAAAGTAATTTGGATGTGATTCTCTTTGTATTCTTTGGTGCTTGAAGGGGAAAGAAGGGGCCTGCCTCTCACCTGTTCTAAGCCCTGGAGAGGGAGATTAATTTCCTGTCTAGTGATCAGGCTTTAAAAAAATCTGCTGCATAAGGGGATGCTTATCTTTTAATTGGTTTTGTTTAATGAATCTGCATCCACTGAAGTTTCTGGAACAGAAGCCTTGTGGATACCAAGACTCAACCTGTAGTTTGATTTCATTTATAAGGCAACTTTGCATATGTACATATTCCTATATATCAGATTTATATAGCTTGAGATGATTTTGTCTTTGGATCATAGCACAAGCAGAGCCAAAGCAATGGCGTTATTCTCTCAGATGGTAAATGAACTGAAAGTTTATGTTTGGACTATTCTCCTTGATATCTAGTTCTTCTTTTATATGGAAATTTTAAAGAACTACCAGTAATTAAAATGGAGAATCATTTTGTCATGTGAAGCTGAACTTGCTGTCTGACATGGAATAATTTAGCCACAACTTTACCACCACAGCTGCTGTTTGTGAGAACTAGGTTAGTTTCATTCACTTAACTATTCCAGTCAAAATTCAGAACATCTGCATTTTCATTTTAACACGTCTTAAGGAGAGAAGCAGAATCCAGATGTTGACTTTTGTCCCTTTTTGGATTATATTAGTTCAGTGTTTGAAGGAGAAAAGTACACTAGAAAGGATTTGTACATTTGTGATAAAGTATTATCATGCCATTTCTGTACCCTAAAGCAGTTTCTTTTTTAAAAAAAATACTGTTTGAAGTGCAAAACAAAGGACTGGAAAATTTCATCTGAGTGGCTGTTGAGACAATAGGGAGTGGATGCCAGAGGAAACAATGATGACTTTTTAAAATAGAAGAATGGCATTCCCAGAAACTGATCTGGATGCAAATATCCACAAGTTCTGTTATAAACTGAGAAAAAGTATAAATGGATTCAGTAAGCATGAAAGTCATCTGAGACATGCAAACTGACACAAAAATATTATCTTTAGGGACTCTGTTATTCGTCTGCTGTGGATTAGCACTAATCCATTGACCAATGATTATAAAATGCATTGTGTTAAAAACAGAACCACTTAAATGCCGCTTTTCTAAATGTATTCATTTTTGGAACATTATTCCCAGTCACACACTTTGCATATATTTTTACTCTCTTTGCTACCTGGTGTGGTGGTTAAGCTGTCATTTCCATATTTCATCTGTCATTTTCAGAATTGTAAATTTTATTTTGACCAATAATGGTGGGGTGTAGAATCCTAGTTTCACATTTTGGTTAGTTTGCAAACAGTGATTAGAATGTCAAAATTTGGCATTTTGGATGTCTGGACAAATCATGACATGTCTTGACAATTTCAGTTTCTGGTTGAGAACATGTCCCCTTTGACCCTCACTGGTAAGGCTTGGGATCATCACATCAAAGGGTTGTCTCATGATATGTCTGAGGACCACAGAGTCCTCTAGCTCTGAAAACACCGTGGAAGTCTGTAGTGTTCTAGATCTTTTTTTCTTGTAACATCTCAAGATACCCATTTCTGCTTTTGTTTCCTGTTCCAGAGCAAGGAAATTGGGCTTCAGATGCATGAAGAACTCCTGAAAGTCACCAATGAACTCTACACTGTGAGTAGCATGGCACATACTTTGTGAAGTAAGAGTCTGAAACAGCGTAATTACAGTTAAATCCAGCATGAATTGAACATGGTGTTGAACTTTCCAGTTTGAGCTGAGGATCTCTTATCTCCTGAGGTACAGTTAGTAGCAGTGCTTTAACTCGTGTACACTGGGGTGAAGGGCAAGTGTGTTAATGTCCACTTGCATGGTTTCTTACTCAGTGGAGTAAGAAAAACATACAGCAGTGAAGGGGCACAAAATTATACTGTTCAAAAACTTCAAAAGGAGGTTAAAACTGGATGTAATTTAACTACATTAGTGAATCCACGCACCTACTGAACATGGGGGGGAGGGAGTTCTGTAGTTAGCATTCATGTGCAGTGGAGTCCTAGGAAAAGTGATTTAGCGGAGGAGAAAGAGTGAAGAGGTGGAAAATGTGACAGAAGCCACATAGAAAGATTAGATGGAATTTTCAGGGGAAAGAAAGGAAAGTTTGTTGTGCAAAGGTAAAAGGAGGAAGTGAAATGGAAGCCATTACTGGGAAATAAAGGTTTAAGACTGAGCTCTACAATCATATTCTGCATAGGGTTTATATATTGGACCTATCACTAGTAAGTATGCGCACACAACCCTCCCGATGAGGTCATAGAGCTAAAAAATTTTTAAAGCATGAGAATATTGAGTAGGAGGTGTTGTGGTGGCAATAGACTGGTGTAGAAGTAGAAGGCAAGAAAATCAATCAGATTGCCGGATGTTACTACCATGTGTTTTAATTTGGTTCTAATGTTGACTTTCAGCACTGGATTTCACTTAACTCTCCACCTGGTCTGATAAATAATTGGATGATATCCAAAATTCACCTTTTCTCCTTTCTCTTATAGAGAAAAAGCCAAAAGTGACTATAAATACTGTTGGCTGTGCAATTGATAGACTGGTGTTTAAATCTCCCTGGAAACGTAGGGGAAAAGGGAGAGCGGAACGAAGAGCCAGTACAGATCAGTGGTTAAGAGTGTTGGTTTTGGAAGATCTAGGTTCAAATCCCTACTCAGCCCTGGAAATTATTAGGAGACTTAAATGGCTGGTCTTTGACCGTAATAAAGATTTGATTAGATATTAGGAAACTTTGAGCTAGTCATTATCTTTCAGCCGAACTTACCTTGTAGGGTTGTTCTAAAGATGAAAAGGGAGGGCAAAGAGTTGTATGCACCACAGCCACTAAAATTGTCTGGTGTGAGGTTATGTAATTTATCTGTGGAATTCCTTGATGCAGCATGTTATGCCACCTTCCTACAGGCTTTTAAAAGGGGATTGGGCGGATTTATTCAGGAAACATTGATCACAGATGACCATACAGTACTGCTGGGTTTTAGACTATTTCTGAATGTCAAATGGAACAGGGTGGCAATAGGGATACAGTTAATCGTATTCTCTTGAGTGCACTCTGAAGTATCTGGTGGGCCACTGGGTGATATAGGAATTGGACTAGATGGGCCTTTGACCTGATTCAGCAGGACATTTTTGATGTTCATACAGCCCTGAAGTCTCTGGAAGAACGTGGCTATATAAATGTGATAAATTAGAAAAAGACCAGGAAAGTGGAATTTGTGGGAGTCCACACAAGAGAGCGTAATCAAGGAATTTTAAATAATAAAGGTGCCTATTTCCTAATCCTTGATAAGAATCTCTGGTTGATAGGCTTTTATAGGAGAAGAAATGTGATAAGCCATGCTGTCTAGTTTGCAGGCCTACAGTTTGTAGGCATAAACGTGCAGTATTATTTCCCTCTCCTCCCAAAACAAAAAGAGCAGGAAAAAAGTCTCTGTTTCTTTCCCCCATTTTAGATTACCTTATAAATCACAGAAATGGCTTATTGGTGGTGACTTAGCCTGACATTTGGAGCTCATTTAAGAGGCTGTGTGTATGGTTGGCTGGGAAACAGATGACACAATTTAGTCTAGCCACATCCAAGTAAAACACTCATGGGTCTTTCTCACAAGTAAAGCTGGTGAAACCTTTTTCTTCTTCTCACATCAGCCTATACAATGTATGTTTTTGTCTGTATTAAGTAAATCTGCTTTTTCCTTATACAAGGATCATTCTCCTTTTGGAATATGTGTTTTGCTTCTCTCCATGCAACCTCTTTCCCCATGTGTAAATTTTAGTCTTGCCTTACAGTTATCATCAAAATTGAATTAGGTGGAAATTTTGCAGCACAATTCTTAAGCTTTGTTTTAAGCCTTTAAACGTTTTAGTGACCCTTCTTGAAGCATTACAACATAGTGTGTTGTCTTTAGAAAAAAAATGAGCCTACACAGTAAGGATGCTATGCAGTAATTCCCTTTAAAAGAGTAGACATTGTCTACAGTTTGGAAGGTTGGATTGGATCTTGGATTGTGATAGCTTGAGGTGTTGTTAAATGTTTTTATTTTTTCACAGATTTTATTTCCTCCTCTCCCCTCTTGCTATAGGAAAAATAACCAAAGTAGTAGTATTAGGTATTTTTACTCCAAGAGCACATTTTTATACATTATAGTTAAAACTATAATTACTTAAAATGTACTATGTAGGTGATATGGGTAATACAGTGTTAGAGGATAGTTATTTTTTGAAATTTTTTTTAAGCAAAAATGAGATGTGCAGAAAACATGCACTCTTAATTTTGTTATTACTAGAAAAATCATATTTCTAATGATGGTGCCTACTCTCTTCCTTACTTTTCACATGCTGGGTAACACAGAATCCCAACAACTTCTGTTGGCAAGATTGTGGTGAGCTGTAGGATGGGGAAGAGAGATAAGGTGCCATTTTTATGGCACTCCGGCAGCCATTTATGTTGCACTAGCAAGATGTACCCGTGTTGTGGGAGTAAATACTCCCCAAATGCCATAACCCCATTGCACATTATCTCCCCATTGCACATCATTCCCCCACTATGCACAATCCCTCACATGGGCATCATCCCCATGTGCATCATCACTCCCACGCACAACATATGCAGCATTCTTCCCAGTGCATCAAATTTTTCAAATTTGCTGGATTTCAAATGAATATCAAGAAAACTATTGACTTTCCAATCCTGAGGTTGGGGGATTTTTTCCTAACTTGGGTTGAATTATTGGCTGTGACACAATTCTTTCCATAGAAATACATTAAGAACCACTGCAATCTGAAAATGTGCATTGCTTGTTGGGACAGAACTCTGTTCTGTGAAGAAATTTCCACAACTCAGCTTGTTCCTATAGTTCAATTTTAGCTCTTCTTTAATGAGGATGGCTTTGCCAATTCTTTGATGCACATGCAAAAGAAACAGCTTTCCTATAAAGATCTGCTTCTTACAGCCAAATCTGATGGAGTGCCACCACTGTATGGCCACTGCCAACACTGCACTGAATTGGCTACTGCTGCATTATTCAGGGCCAAAGCAGCCACCAGAGTCTTCTCATTGTAAGGGAACATAGGTTTCCTTCCTCCAAGTAGATAGAACATTGCTGGCTCTAGTTGGTCCCCTTGGATATTTGATGCCCACTCTTTAGTGGGTGCAGAACTGATAAGATCCATGTCTGGATCCACAGCTCCAGTGGGGAAATAGGATCTTGTGGCAGCTTCTATCACTATCCCTGTACCCCCGCTTCTCGGCCCAGACCATCCTCCAACCGTCAAGTTCTGCTCCTTTCCCATTTCTGCTCCTTTCCTGGCTTTACACAAAAAGCTTCCCTGTCACCTGGCAGGGATATTGATAGCCTGATTCTCCTTTCCTATATCTTGAGGTGCTGAAGCACAGTGCTGACCAGTGTTGGCCTCTCCACTGGCACTCGGTATCCCCGGTTGAAGTGCCTTACAGCACTTTTGTACCACCCAGTGCTGATCTGTGCCTGATTGGCTCAAACTCCGTTATGCTGTTGGATGCTCAGAAAATTCTAATGCCAGTTGATATTGGTAGTATTGGCTTAAGTTTTTTAAAAGGTTCCTTTTCTTAAATTTCAGTTGCTGTTCTTTATGTCAGATGTCACAATTTTTCTTTTTGATTCTGCAGAATTTATTTTGCACACAGTTGGCATCATTGTTGGTGAAGACTATAATAGGAACTGTACATTAAAAAAATTTAAGAAAGCTTTCTTGGCTGGGAAGAAAAGTTCAGATCTTTAACTTGCAGATGAAACTCACAAATGAAAGCTAATTATTTTTTAAACAGACCCTTATAAGAAAAATTCTGTTTCTGCTTTTATGTTTACATCCAAGAAGAGATACGTAGAATCTGTAGGGGTTAAGATCTTTAATACACATCACTGTTTAGAACTTTCCTGGAAATCTAACAATAAGACATGACCAAAGTATCACTGCAATACAGGGCTGTACCTTATAGCTGTGTATTTCTGTGTATTTCATAGCAAAGAGAGTGGAGATCTTTATTTTATGCTTTGATTTTGTGACTTTAGATATCATTGTGGATAACATAAATAAGATCAAATCAGTTGAGAGAAGGTGTTTTTGCTTTGATTGGACATGATCAGTAATGCTGCAGCTGTCTCTTTCATTAGTATGATTGTCACCCTTTGCAGGACATTACCAGAGCCTTACAGCATGTTTTCATTACATTGATGTTATTAAAAATGACTGATGTAATTTTGTAGAAAATCCATGTCTTGTGAACTTGAACAGTTCATGATTGGAGATGCCAGGAGAAGGTCATTGTTGTTTTGGATTTGATATTAACCATTTCAACCACGTAAATCTAAAAATTGTATAGGATAGTGTTTTTGACAAGAACCCCAGCACTGTTGTCACTGAAACCGGCACTAAACCACAAAACGCATCTGTTAAATTGTGGAAGAAAGTGAAGAATGTGCGAAGAATGTGAAGAATTACATTTTTTGTTTTAGGGATAAATGTGGGACTATCCAGGACTCTTAACCAACCTAGGCCCTGACCAAATAGCTGCTTTCTTTCCTAAGCCAGACTTGTGGGGCAGTCCAGATTTTTGGGGATAGTGTTGACATACTGGTAAATGGGACAGAGGTCCTGTCATGATTTTGTGGAAGACAGTGATGGCAACCCTATATACGAGGGTTGGTATATGGTATTTGACAAGAAGTAACATTTTATCATATGTGATGGACTTGTACCAAAGTGAAAAAACTATTGGACTTCGATACACCAGCAAACACAATTGATATATGAACATAAATTTACAAATGAAACCAGAAACCTTTTTGTTGGGAATATTGGATGATTCAGTTCAGATAGACTGCTGAGCTGGGAAGTGATGCCTTAGCAGAAACTGTGCTGCTGTAAGGGTGGCCTGTGTGATAAGTGTACTGCCCTATTTTTTGAAAATATGAAGATTTGCACATTTTTTCTTCTGTAACTTGAAGCTACGGTAATTAGTTTCTATGTGAGATCATAGTGCATGTTTGTGGTTACCTCCTGTTTACTGATGTCACTTCCAGCACTCAGTGGTGCCCTGAATGCTATTCAGCTTTCTATTCGAAACAAGTGTGATGTTCCTGTCCTCCATCAGTGTCATAGAGTACTAACCTATATAGAAGGCAAAACAAAAGTGGTAGAGAAGAAAAGTAGCATCGATTGAATGTGGACCAGAGTCTCTTGAAGACTGTAGCGGCAGACACCTTAAATGCAGGACTCCTATCATTATGTTTTAATTGAGTGCTTTTTGTACATGCAAAGAAGACAACTGTTCTTATAATATGGTGTGGTGGTGCAAGTGATTAATACACTGTGCCTGTTAACCAGCAGGCCAGGGTTTTAAGACCCGGGTCCCACAATATGGGGTTAGCTCCCGTCAGTAGTCCATCTCCTGCCAACCTAGCAATTCAAAAGCATGCACATGCAAGTAGATAGATATCACCTTTGTGGGAAGGTAACACAGTGTTCCATGCGCCTTCGGCAGTCACAACCACAGTGTCTCTGGACAAAGCTGGCTCTATAGGCTTTGAAATGGAGATGAACTCCACACTCTACAGTCATGGCTAGCAGTACAATCTGCATGGGACACCTTGTCCTTTTAAAGAACAAAACATTTGTGTTCTAACTTGAGCTGTAAGTTGCAAGGGCTCAGGGCTCTGGGAAAGCCTGATAGATTATAGTTTTCTGCAGTATGTAACCAGACTAAAAGAGTGTGTTCTTGACATGCAGTATCCAAGGTCTAGCTGAGAATAGGAGAATTGTGTGGAATGCATGCTAATACTGCCATAAAAACCAATTTTTTTGCAAGGTCCAGACGATCTAGAAATAGTTTTATTTGTATGCATCGCCCAGAGTACTCTGCAATAAATTTATATTAGTTTTATTTATTTCAGAGTTCTCTAGCTAATGCATACTAATAAGGGAGAAAGTGGCACACTTTACTGTTGTGTTATGTAAGAATAGGCAATGAGGATGCATGAAAATGAAAAAGGATTAGGTTTTTAAAAATTTAAATTTTAAACAAGGTGGATTGTGAAGGCATGGGGGATTGGAACATGCTTTATGAATCTGTCCAATAATGCCACAGTCTTATTCACAGTAGCCCAAATGTACCAATGAATTTTAAAACAAAAAAGAGTTATATTGGACAGGAAATGCAAACAAACTCACAGTCAGCCCAAGTCCAAAGGATTATGATTGGATTCTAGCTGACATTTTGAAGAGACAGTTGCATAACAAGGTGTGCTCTAGGCAAACAGTGTCCCTTTGATTTTTTTTAATCTAAGGAAGTAGTTAAGTGACCTCCTGAAAAATAGCAGTTTATAAAGAAACTTCTTAAAATTGAGTTTGTATAAAACAATATTGCTAGAGGTTCCAAAAGAGTGGAGGGATTGTGGTCTTGGAGCTGCCCATAATTCTTTTTATTATTAATCTTGGGAGAAGCTCAAGAGAGATTAGATTCTGATCCTTGCTACAGAGACTCATGATGAATTCAGACGAACTTTCTCTTTCATGATGATATAACAGCTTCAAAGCATAACACACTGCAGCTGCAACTCTTGAGGTTTCATCTGTAGTTGTGCAATAATTATGATTCTTGTAGTTGGAAGCTATGAGGTTTGGATGTCTGACACAGTTTCTCACACCGCTAAAGGTAACTGTCTGTGTTTGGGCTGTTGGGTTGTATTAAGAGAAGATTCACTGTAATGAAGTACCATTAACGAAGGAAAAAAAACTTACTGGTTTCAACAGAGTTTAGTCATGACTTGCATTTGAAAGAACTCAATAGGTATCCAACAAACAATGAAAGCTAAGACATATCCATTGTGACCAGCATACATTTATTTAAAATATTAGATCCTGCCTTTCCTTTTGAAAATCCCAATCAGTATCTTCCTGGCCAGCAGAAAATACAAAGTTCAGTGTATTTCTTGCCACATATTGGGATGAAATTACCTGATACAGGCCCATGGCATCCATTAAATCATGTGCTTTTTGCACACTGAAGAGGGGGGGCTTGGTGTGAACATTGAACTCCCCTGGAGCCGATAAACATGGACACTCCAGTGAGACATCAGAGATCCTCTGGCTCAGGCAGTTCATGGTACTGTTTGATACCATGGATTTGAGTTTTAAACCCTGCTATTTGGTGCTTAAGGTATTCTTGGGCAAGGGGCATTCTTTTAAATGGGTGTTCATTTTCTGTTTCGCAGGAGAAGAGTTAATGCCCCCACCCCTCACCTCAGCAATGTCTTCTCTAGTGGCTTCTGCTGGTATTCTTTGACATCTTTCTAGATTGTGAGCCCTTTGGGGACAGGGAGCCATTCTTTCATTTTTCCATAAAACATATAGTGAACTTTTTGTTGAAAATCCATATATAAATATTGTTGATTCATAGATTGAGCGGTCTCAGTGTTTACCAACTTATAATTTCAACAGCAGCAACTTCAGTCCAAAGCAGGGACTGTCCAGAACCCTGCCCAGAGGTGAGATGTGGCCCTTAGCAAACCTCAATGCAACCTGCAGCAAGACCCCACCATTCAGCCCTTGAGCAAGCTTTGTACTCCTCCAGATCTGTCTTTAATACACTCTTACAAATAAATTTATGTAAATTTATTCAATTTTGAATTAGATCATTTTCCTAGCCCTCAACATAGTGTCAGTGAGATGATGTGGCCCTCCTGCCACAAGGTTTGGACATCATTGGTCTATTCTACAGGAATCACAGCTAGAACAGCCAAGAGTCCAGATGGTAGGGGGAATGACCAAAAAGATGAGGTTAATATGCCTATGACCGACCTAACTTGTTTCTGAAATATCTAGTCCATCCCCTTTCACTTTATCTTTCTTGGCCTATCGTCCTCAAATGGCCTTTCTTGGCCTATCGTCCTCAAATTAATTGAGGGAGCCTTGATTGTGCAGTGGTTAGGAAAATGGACAGATCTTAGGTTTGGAAGTCGGAAGATCAGGTTCAAATTCTTCCTGCCTCCCCTGCCTCACAGGATTATACATGCACAGAGGAAGATTTTATAATTTTTAACTGTGTATGTACTTCTTACATGAACAAAAAAAAGAGTTTATGGCAATTACCAAGGGGCATGAACTGCTGGCAGGGGGCTCACATCCCACAATAGCCTTATTTAATAACCCGCACCTGAATTTCCATAGTACACCCACAGACCATTCATGGCACACCAGTGTGCAATGGCACACTCATTGAAAATTGCTGCCAATCTGATATTTTCATTAGTGCTTTATTATAAAGTAGAAAATAAGTTGGTTGTTGAATGTGGAAGACAAATTCAGATATCCTCACAACAGCAACATTCACAAGTCCCCATTCCCCAATTGTACTCCAACATAGTATTATTTTGGAATAATTCTACATTGGGTGAATTGTTTGGTCCTTTGAGTTGAACTTATTTATGTTGCTTCACAAAGTGCACATTGAACAGTTTCAATGCACACTGAAATGTCGCTTCACAAAATGCACATTGAAAAGTTTGCAACTTCATGGAAATCTGACAGATGGTCAGTATAGAACCTCCTCCACAAACTTGTTTTTCTGTAATTAGGTTAACTTTCTGTCAGAAGGGCACCCATGTGTCACCCAAGGTGATAGAGAATTGTCACAATCCACCAATAAAAAACAATTAAAACAAGTAAATTAAAACCAATTAAAACAAGTAAAACAAGTAAAGCACCAGTTAAAACAAGTAAAGCATAAATATGGGATATGTTATCTTCCATATTAGCTATAAGGAGAGGAAAAAAGTGTTATTTGGGACAATCTGATAAAGCCACTGTGGAATATAAGTAGGTCATAGGCTGGTCAATGACTGAATGGCATGGGAATCCCAAAACTACCAGCTTGATTTTGTGATGGAAGGCAAGATATGAGTAGTAATTAAAAACATACAATAGCATTTCTTTGCTAGTTAAAAGTGTGGTGTAAATAGCAAGTAGTTGTGGAAGTCCCACTGTTTATAATAACTATTTTATGATATTATTATTTCACATATTGGAGACTAACCTAATTTTCTTGCCTTTTAGGTGATGAAAACCTACCATATGTACCATGCAGAGAGCATTAGTGCTGAGAGCAAACTGAAAGAGGCAGAAAAGCAAGAAGAGAAGCAGTTTAACAAAGCTGGAGATATCAGTGTGAACCTGTTGCGGCATGAAGATCGGCCTCAGCGCCGCAGTTCTGTCAAGAAGATTGAGAAGATGAAGGAAAAGGTATGTGGTGAGAAGGCAGGCAGTATGATCTTTAAAAGATCCACTTTGGGATGCCAACATGTGTATCTTGCAGAACATCTTCAACTGGCAGTACAAGCATGTCTTCTCAAAAGTAAGTCCCATTTTGTTCAATAGTACTTACTCACAGGAAAGTGTGGTTAGGATTGCAGCCTGAGCTTTGTTTCTTGCAAAACATCAACTGAGGCAACAATCTTAACCCCAGTTAGGCCAGCACAAGTCCCATTCTGACCTGGCGATGTCACAAAAGTGCTGCAAGACACTTTTTACACCACTCCTGAGGGGTTAGGCTAGTGCACAGACATTCTCCGACCTCCCCATGCCACTGTGGAATCAGGGAGATGGGCAAGTTGCACTGGCCTAAATTGGTTAGGTTTATGCCCTGAGATACTTTACCAAGTAAAAGGTTTATAGCTCATAATATTTAGCCACTTGCAGTACACAAGCCTTCCTCAGAATGAATTTGAATAACTAAGGTTGCCTCCCGCTTTGCTTGCGTATAGTTTCTCGAAGATAAGCTTGGGACAGCTATATCAAAAGCTTTCCTCTTTGCTGCCTGTTAGTTGTGGAGAGACGCCAAGAAGACAGCGGGTAGCAAGAGCTTTGAGTCAGTCGGTCAGGCACCTTGCAGCAAGAAGCGAAGTTCAGAGGCACATTCTGGAGCACTTTCCACTAAGGGGGGTGTATTACATCATCCAGGCCTGATGTGCTCAGCCATTAAATTTCCCAACGCAAGGAGAGTTGAAAAGGGTAGCTGGAGGGAGGGAAGGCAGGCCTCCAGAGAGTGATGGCTCACAAAACAAACAGAAAAACCCAAAATGCTTTAGGCATTCAGTGAAAAAGGAGAATCTGAGTGCAGTGCTCATATCGTACCTCATAGTTTCTCAGTCGGAGTCACCTAGATACAGTAGAAAGTTCAATGGTCTGGTATGTAAGAGATTTTATTGTTGGCGGAGGGAAGATGACAATAAATCTTGATCTCTTACATTAATGCTTTTCGGAGCAGATGGGGCCAGTTGGTGATCCATGATCACTTTTCTGTGGTACTCTGTTCTTTGTTGTTACGTATAAGAGGTTTCCATATAAAGTTATAGAATAGATCTCTGTGAATTGCCTTTCTATCACCATCCTTTAGTTCCTTTCATACAAAATTTACTGATGCTGCAATCCTAACCTCCAGATAGGCCAGCATAAGTTCCAGAATAAGTCATGTGCTAACCCTCTGCTGACAGGGTCTGGGTCAAATATGGGGTTTTGCTCCAAGGACTGGTCTAATTGTACAGTGAAATGTGGGGATAGAACGTAGTGCACCACTTCAGAATATAGGTGAAGGATCATATTTTTAAGTGCTTGCTCACACAAAAAAATCTTCCTGCAGGTAGAAAATGATAATAGAAAGGAATAGATTTGGCAGTTGTCCTGGGGTGCTATATTTACATAGAGAAACATAAAAAAAATGATACTGAAGTCATTCAGTCCATCCTGTGACTTCAAGGTTCTCTACATGTTGTATTGGGAAAGACACACCTTAAAACACAAACTAAAGTTTCTTTAAACTTTTCTTATCTAAGAGATAATAGTAAATCCTTTGGCTCTGAACTTTGGCTCTGATAATGTGATTTGGTCTCTCTGCCACACATATGTAAAGCCATTCGGCATTCAAGAGGAAATTCCTATATCATGTTTTGAACAACGATAGAGGATTTGTTGGGGCAAGTGACTGTATATAGCATTTTGCCAGATGACTGCATACAGTATTTTAACACAAATTGATTGTCCCTGAATTATTTCTCAGAGAGGATGTAGGGAGAGTTAGAAATAAAGTGGATATTAGGATAGCACTGTTGATTTGCTGTTCTGTGCTGAGGTGAATGTGTGCGCATCTCCCTTTTCATGTCCTGCTACCATGCATATTCAGGGACTAAGCATTTAAATGTGTAATGTGACAGGTAGTTTGATTAGTCCTCACCTCCTGTGGTTATGCAGCAGGGGAATGCTGCATTAGGAAGCAGGATGTGTTCACACATACCTCTCACTATAAATGTGGAAAACTGATGCACTGTGTTGTCTGAACTGGTCCTTTGTATTTTTCATTGCGTGTTGTGAAATTTTGTATCATTGACTATACTGATTTATTGGTCTAAAATAGCTTTCCTCAACCACTTTATGTGATTCATGTCAAGTCTTTTGACAAGGCAATGATCTAAATGCAAAAACTGTAGAATGGCTGGCTGTGCTGTGCTGCTGACCGTATAAGGCAGAGTTTCTCCTAGAGATTTCCTGGGGGTCGCCTAAAGACCCCTGGTGCAGGGGGCTAGGTCAGGCTTGCCAGACCTCTGGCTGTAGCTGCACACGCACTGGGGCTGACTGACAGCCTCACGGCCTAATCCTATGCATGTCTACTCTGAAATAAATCCCATTATAGTCAGGGGCCTTTACTCCCATGTAAATGTGGATAGGATTGCAGCCTCAGGGCCCAATCCTATGCCCAATCCTCTGAAATAAATCTCATTGTGTTCAGTGTGTGCATAGAACACACATTTCATTTGTAACAATGAAAATACATCCTGCATATTTGATATTTACATTACAAGTAGCAAAATTAGTTATAAAGTAGCAATGAAAATAATTTTATGGTTGGGGGTCCCCACAACATGAGGAATATGTGGAACATGAGGTTGGGGGTCCCCACAACATGACCCCTTATAAAGGGGTCACGGCATTAGGAAGATTGAGAACCACTGGTATAAGGGAAGTACAGTGGCGCCTCACGTAACAAATTTAATTCGTTCTGGAGGCATGTTTGGTACGTGAAACATTCTTTACGTGAAGCGGATTTTCCCATAGGAAATAATGGAAACTCAGACAGTTGGTTCCACAACCCCAAAAAATTCATATAAAATATTAACTGAATGTAAAAATAATGACAAAACACTGGAATTAAATTCAAAACATGCATTCAATGTGCATGATCCTATGAAGTCTACTTAGTGCATGATCCTATGCAATCCTAAAGACACTTTCCTGGGAGTAAGCCCCATTTAACACAGTGGAGCTTACTTCTGGGTAAACATGGTGAGGAGGCTGCAATCCAAGATACTTTCCAAGTATCTCCCCACTCTCTCCTCCTCTTCATCCTGAGCCTCTCTCTCTCCTGCTCCCTTCTGACTGGCCCTGAGCTGCTTCCTCTTCTCCACTGTTGTTCTCTCCCTCTGCCCAGTGGATGCCCGGCCACAGGAGGAACAGTGCGGAAGTGTTGCTTTCGCTATGGGCAGGCATGCTAGGCAGCCCTGACGCTTTTTCAAAGGGATGCTGGCCAGCACGTCTGCCCTAACTGCCAACTAATTTGTTCTTTACGTGAAGCAGAGTTTGTTACGTGATGCAGAATCCTAGAGAAATTTGTGTTTGTTACGTGAAACATACTTTACGTGAGGCATTCTTTACGTGAGGCGCCACTGTAACTGTTTCTAGATGAACCTGCTTGTTTGGTTTCCCCTCAATATCACTGAAGTCCTTTTGTTATCTCAACGCAGCAGGGTGCTCAGTGTGTTTATTCTAAGAACGAAATTTGGTGGTGGGGAAAGGTGTCCCCTGGGATGACATATTCACGCTTTTGTGTATGTTCCTTTGTGATGTTTTTCAGAGACAAGCCAAATACTCTGAAAATAAACTGAAGTGCACTAAGGCCAGGAACGACTATCTTCTGAACCTGGCAGCCACGAATGCAGCAGTCAGTAAATACTACATCCATGATGTCTCGGACCTGATTGATGTGAGTGTTCGTGCGATTCTTCTCAAAGCCCAATGGTATTCTCACACTGGCAGCAGTGTGTGACGCTTAAGAATAAATGAATGTGTCTGTGCTGCAAGTTGCTTTGCTTTTGAAGTCTTGCAGAGCTGATTCCCATTGTTTATGATTCATTGGTAACATTTCCAGTGTGTGAATAGTGATGTTTGGTGTCCACTTACCATTTCTAGACAATTGCTGATGTCTGGATAGAAGTCTCAGTACATCCTATAATGAGGATGTTGTTTAATCAGGCTGAAGACTCCCAGGGAGGCACTTGTATCCTGCCACTTGGCAACTAGAGTCTTGAACCAATCAAAGCTGGCTTTAATTTGGAAGCAAGATGCATATTGATTTCAGGAATCAACGGCAGGGATGCTGATCTCTGGGTTCATGATGAAGTTGATGCAATTTTATGCAGTACTTAGGAAATCAAGGCAGTGGGAGCAAAGAGACATCAAGAACTTAGGGCCCAAACCTATCCAATTTCCCAGCATTGGTGTAGCCATGCCAATAGGAAGTCCACTGCATCCTGCACTAGGGAAACAATCACAGAACCACTCTAAAGATAAGAGATCATTTGTTCCCTTAATTTGTGGCTGAAAAGTTGATTGGACCCTTAACCGGCTAGTGTGGGCAGATATGGCTAGCTAGGTCAAGAGCAGTGAAAGAGTTCAGAGAGGAAAGGTCCAAGGTGTTTTTTCTTCCTGAAATGGCAAAGGATAAAGAGAGAAATATTGAAGCCAGTCATGTGGTTTAAACCACCTAATATTACAGAGTGGATAAAAGGGATAGGTATTGTTTTGGATCATGAAATGCTTATCTCCAGGATGGTATAAGAAGAGTCCAAAGGCTCATCTAGTCTAGCTTTCTGTGGCTCAACAGATGCCTAAAGCATGTGCTTTAGAAAACTAATTTACATTTCAAATTTGAACACATTTACATAAATTTACATATATATTTACTAATTAGAAAACTAACTTACATTTCAAATTTGAATACATTTACATAAATTTATATATAAGAATGTATTGGAATGGATGAGAAAGCTTGCCCATGGGCTGGACAAAGTGGTATTGCAGGGGGCCACATTGAGGCTTGCTGAGGCCGCATCTGGCCCCCCCAGGCTGGGATTTAGAGACCCCTGATATAGAAGGTGGTGAAATGATATTTTTTATATATGGTGTTGAACATTTTAGACTAAAACTGCAATTTTTTTAGAGGAAGCTTTCCCTCTTCTTTTGTTCTAACAATTGTTTTCTGCTCAACACTGATGTATAACCTGCCTGATCATTTATCAACATAGGTGTTTATTTCACCTTAGCTGCATATCACTTACAGTGAAAGCAGGGCAGGTCACCATATCTCTTATTTGGTGGAATCATTTATCAGTCATTCTCCATATCCTTTCCCTAGATAACTATATCTTAATCAAGTGACAATTTGCTTTCCTAGAAATGGATATACAATATACTGTTTGTCAAAGAAAGAAGCTACTGGCCTCCTTATGATTAATCCTAACCCCCTGACCTGGGGTCCCAACCCCCTGACCTGGGGTCCCAACCCCCAATTTGAATACCATGGACATATGTAGTTGCCTACTGGAGACAACTGGATCACAGGTCTGGTCCCTTCAGAAGGATTATGTAGCCCAAGATTGTGGACTTGATTGTCTGTAGGGAGTATTAAGATTGGATCCCCATGAATATTGAGGTTCCACTTGTAGTTCCTGTTTACCTCTGAGAATCCAGTATTAGTCCTTGTTTGTTGTGCGCAATGGGGTTTGATTTTGCAAGTACTGATTTTGCAAGTACTAGAAGGTGTCTATCAGTTATCTAGGGGAAAGAGCCAGTTCCCTTTCTATCAGAAAATTACTCTGCCCTGTAGTGCTTTTTGAGACATGTATGAAAACCTGTTCAAATAAACGCTTCTCTTGGGGCGCTTGAAATTAGGACACACACACACAATTCATACATCCTTAATAACACTTTGTTTTCTTAGTTAAACAGAATATATAATTAGACAAATTTCGTTGTAGTGAATCAAAGATGTTTTCGTTAAAATCCCCTAAAAGGATTTCCTGGAGTGAGGAAGAAAAGCCATCTGCCGACTCCAATGGAAGTATCAAAAAGGAAATAAACTGGGGAGGAATGACATAAAAACAGCTTAGAGCTAAACTGCCATTCGGCAGCTCTCCAGGAATCCAGAGATCCAAATCCATGAAAGCAAGAAGTCACACATCAAAATGTAGGAAACCCAAGAGGCAAATCAATAAAGACAGACTCATATTCTCTTCTCATGTTTTTGTTTTCAAGGTTTACCACCCCAGCATGCAAACAAGCAATACTTTGAACAAAAAGAGTGAGATTACAAACTGCATGTCTGTTTAAAACTGCTAATACCCAACTACCCAGCTACCATAATACCTTGAAATCCTCAAGAGGATTTGGAAGAGCTATATGAAACTTGCCTTTAAGTTCTAATAAGGAATAACAACAAAAAACAAGTCAGAAGATTAAATATGATTAACTTCATGATGCAATTAAGTGACCTTTAAAACCAGGGCAAAGACTTCACACACATTTCACAGCAATGACCATTTACAGCTACTGCAGTTGGTTGCTGTAATGCAACATGTTTAGTGTTTTGTTTTGGTTTATTTCCTTCAATTCAATATGTGCAGGAGAAATATATAGGAATGTACACATGGTACATTGTGCCTGCTAGGAGAGCACAGGGCCAACCATGGTTGATAGCAAGAAACTGCAGATCCACAGGCAAGAAAGGCCAAACTTTTCAATGAACAAAGTAATCAACTCCCCTTTAATGGATCCATGGAATCTAAATGTTCCAAATGTGTACAGAATTAGATACAATATGTACATTGACTCCTTAAATGTGTATAGATTTGATTTACTCTTATGAAATATAGGTGAAACTTTACCTCCTTGCCTTGCTCCCTGCCAGGCTACTTCCTCACTGCATGATAAGGGCTTGCTTCATAGTCCTCCTTCTGTAATTGGGTCCCCCTTTGCTTATGAAGTTTTGCATGGTTGTCCTTTGCCACCACTTTTCCTGCAACTTAACATTCTCAACTTGTAGAAACAGGATGGTAGAACCCACCAAATATCTATTTTGTCTTTGTAAATTCAAATTGAGTGGGTGCTTAGTGATTGCCTGTTTCTCCTTTCCATGAGCACTGAGTGGGGCGTATGTATGAATGAAAACTTTTTCTGAGTTTTGGAAAATTCAATCCCCCTCCTCCCCAAAAACCCCTCCCTTGGCTAAGCTTTTGAATTCAATACAAAAGCGCTTTCAAGTTGTATGAGAAGTAATCATTATCTCCCCTCAGTGGCATGAAGCATCAGTTCATTTGATGGGAGAGGCTGGCTCACCCACTGTAAGTGGGTGCATTCATGGCCATTTCTAGACTCTCTGCTTAGCTTGTAGCCCTCAGTTCTAAGGCTTTAAAAAGCTGTTACTAGTTTCAGTCTTATGGCCTGAACTTGACACTCCCATTAAGTCTCTTGCCACCCCAAAACTTTCCCCTTATCCCAGGTTTCTTTGTGAAGCCAGCTAATCTCCCTACATCCCTTCTTCCTCTCTTGTGCTCCTGTCCTCCTTTACTCCTTTTCCTTCTAAGGAGTTCCTCACTCCTTTATCCTCCTTGTAATCTAAGCACTACCTTCAGGACTCCATTAGGTAAAATGCTAGTCACAGAATTCCCTTGTTGAGAATACATTGTGTTAATTTAGTTAATTTAGTGTTAATATCTGAGATATTACCCCTACAAACTGGGCATAGAGGAACCTGTCAAAGTTGATTTCTTCTTATACTGAGCTGGAGGAAAACAACTATCTTTACTCCAGATAGCAGTCTTTGTCCAGCAACTGTGGCTGGGTGTCTGTTCTTTTAGAAAGCAAGCCCAATGGGAACATGGAATGATTGTTTAGCTATGTAAACAGCTTTGTATGCAAGTCTTGTTGAAAAGAGGTATACAAGTATTCATCATTATCATCAGCATCATGTTCATTCACAGCATTAAGAGTTTTTGTATTGAACTCAAAATCATCACATCAATCAGCTTCAAATATTAAAAAAGGAGAATCAGAAAGCAGATGTGATTTGCTTGTTATGAAGCATTATATAGAGAAGAGCAGTGGAGAAGGGCTCAGGGCTGGCCAGAAGGGAGCAGGGGAGAGAGAGGCTCAGGATGAAGAGAAGGAGAAAGTGGGGAGAAACTTGGAAAGTATCTTAGATTGCAGCATCCTAACCATGTCTACTCAGAAGTTAGACCCATTGTGTTCAATGGGTCTTACTCCCAGGAAAGTGTCTTTGATTGCAGCTTCCTAACCACATCTATCCAGAGGTAAGCCCCATTGTGTTCAATGGGGCTTACTCCCAGGAAAGTGTCTTTAGGACTGCAGCCTATATATATATATATATATATATATATATATATATATATATATATATATATATATATATATATATATATATATATATATATATATATATATATATATGCGCGCACACACACACGCCTCATGTAACAGGCGCCTCATGTAACAAATTTAATTCATTGCGGAGGCATGTTCTTTATGTGAAACATTCTTTACGTGAAGCGGATTTTCCCATAGGAAATAATGGAAACTCAAGACGATTGGTTCCACAACCCCCCAAATATTCATATAAAAATATTAACTGGATGTAAAAATGATGACAGAACACAGGGATTGAATTCAAAACATGCATTCAATGTGTATGATCTTATGAAGTAACTTAGGCTGCAGTCCTAAAGACACTTTCCTGGGAGACACCTCTGGATAGATGTGGTTAGGAAGCTGCAATCAAAGACACTTTCCTGGGAGTAAGACCCATTGAACACAATGGGTCTAACTTCTGAGTAGACATGGTTAGGATGCTGCAATCCAAGACACTTTCCAAGTTTCTCCCCACTTTCTCCTTCTCTTCATCCTGAGCCTCTCTCTCCCCTGCTCCCTTCTGGCCAGCCCTGAGCCCTTCTCCACTGCTCTTCTCTCCCTCTGCCCAGTGGACACCTGGCCACAGGAGGAACAGCATGGAAGTGTTGCTTTCACTATGGGCAGGTGCACTAGGCAGCCCTGAAGCTTTTTAAACAGGCTGCCGGCCAGTGCATCAGCCCCAATTGCCAACGAATGTTTTCTTTATGTGAAGCATGTCCTTTATGTGGAGCAGAATCCTAGAGAAATTTTTGTTTATTACATGAAACATACTTTATGTGAGGCATTCTTTACGCGAGGCGTCACTGTATATATAATATCCATTATATAAATATAATATCTATCTATCTATCTATCTATCTATCTATCTATCTATCTATCTATCTATCTATTCAATGTTCGATGGAGTTGGGACACAAGAACCAGGGAAAAGGTTATAGTGTGTTCTGCAAAGAGGTTTGTTGTGGAGTTCTTAAATAATAGAAACCAGGATGACCATATATTATCTTTTTTTCAGGACATGTCCTCTTTTTTAGCTTTGTGTCCTGGGAAAAATCTTGATTGTCTTTCATTTCCTTGAGAGCAGCCAGCATGTAGTGCCCTTGCAATTATATGCACTGAATAATAAGTAATATAGTGTTTAAATCAACCACATAAAAGCAATATATATCAGTGTTTGTAGCTTTTATTTTGTCATGTCTTACGTTTTTCTTGGGTGTCCTACATTTCAGGGAAGCCTTGTCATCTTTTCCAGTTATATGGCCTCCCTGAACCATACTATCTTTGAACCACATGGTCTCCCTGAACCTCTATTTTTCACCCACCCTTCATTTATCTGGCTGTGAGTGAAAGATGTGGAGGTGGGCTTTATGTCTATATACTCCTATCTGACCTACCATTATTCAAGGTTCTTTCCATGAACTTGGTATTGGTAAGGAGAAGTTAGAGCTTTTTCAGTCAATGCTTTTTTCCCCTTAGACCTGTGTTCAATAACTTGTAAGGGAGTGGGTGTGTGTTTACTGACTGTGGGTATCAATAAATGTAAGAGTAGAAGACACGCCAGTTTAGAATATGAGCAAACCTAATCTGGAATAAACATTTCATATGTTTGAGGATGTAAGTGTAATGGGAAATTGATTTACTTACTGTCTGACTGTTGAACTCTAATTTACTATTAATTTCTGCTTGTAAGCAACTAGTGAATGAGCAGGATAACCTGTGCTGTCTGTGGATGCATGCCTGACTGGTAGGTTTTGTTCTGAATTGGTTTAAAATTCTGAATTTGAAGGACTTCCAGAGTTATGGTATATAGAGAGAACTATGAAGAGTATGTTGGTCCTCCTTAACCAGACAGTGGGTTTGGCACCTGTGGATTGGAGTTGACATGGTTGCTGATCACCTCATCTGGAGGTGTTGTGTTGGCAACATCCTTAACAACAACTGGTTGTGTTGGCAACATCCTTAAGGTGCTCCCCACGGATTTTATTACCCTTAAAAATCTGTATCTCCTTGTGTCCCGGACACTGAGGACCCACTACGTACAGAAATTACAGGGTAAATATTTCAATCTGGTGGTCAGCACCACATAATTTAACACAAATACAGTATGTAATAGTATATAACAGTGACTATAGGGAAGCTCTCCCTGAACTGCAGGTAGGTGCTTTTGCTTTGCTGTGAATATACTGACATCTTTGGATAAAGTGATCTCTTAGCTTCAGGGATGTTCAGATAGAATCAACAGCCTGACAAAAAAGAATAAACAGTTTCCATCATGGGAAATTAGTCTCCCTCAAAGGACTGAGTGGAGTTTTAAGGCAGTGCTTTAGCTTTCCACTCTTCTCTTTTTTTCTGGGGTGTTTCTGGCTGAGGTGCCTGTAATGCAATGCCACTGGCAATTTTAATCCCTCAAACCCTTTGTTTTCTCTGAAGTTCTGCAAGGGAAAGAGCTTTGCATGTGTGAGACAAAGATGAGAAATATACTACTTGGAGCAAGGATGTAGTTGACAAAGCTTTCTGTATGTTCAGTTTAGAAAAGAGGTGCTTGAGGGGAGAAATGATTGAGATGTACAAAATTATGCAAGGGATGCATAGAGTGGATCGAGAGATGCTCTTTTCCCTTTCATGATGGGAGGGTTAGGACGGACAAGATATATTTCTTTACTCAGCGTTTGTTGGTCTGTGGAACTCCCTGCCCCAGGATGTGGTGATGACATCTAGCCTTAATGCCTTTAAGAAGGGATTGGACAAATTCCTAGACGTAAGGACCATCACATGTTACAAGACATGAGGGATGGGGGTAGAGGTGGACAATCTCAAAATGCCAGATGGAGGGAAGAGCACCTGGACGCAGGTGTCATTTGTGCCTCCCTGAAGCATCTGGTGGACCATTGAGTGATAGAGGAAACTGGACTAGATGGGCCTTTGGCCTGATCCAGTGGAAGCTCTTATGTTCTTTAGGTTGCTCTCGTTGATCACTGGGGACTGCCAACTTCAAATGGAAACAAGCCCTCCAATTACATGCAGCAGCAGGCTATGTAATTTTGAGCATTCTTTTAGGATGACAATTGGTGAACAGCCTACAATGTAGTTTGCCCTTATTACATTCACAAAAAGCAAAAGCAAGACATTGGGAGGTTGGCATGGGACTGCATTTCTTAAGCATCCCTGGTGTGTGTGTGCACATGTGTGAGAATGCTGGACCTGGTTCACATGGTAACATTGGTTTGGGGTTTTTTGCTATGTAGAGTGTTTTTTCCTAAAGCAGTTGAAATTCTTTTGGTTACCTAATACATCTGGCCATTTTGGTTTCTTCTTATTCAGTTCATGAAGGTAAAAAAATAGCAGCACTAGATGACTTAAAGTCAGAATGTGACTGTAGGAATTGACCCTCACAGTGTCCACCTGGAAGATTTTAAAAGCTCATGAGACCTAGGTTCAAAGGAGATCTGTGAGTTAAGTGCTCCAGCTTGTAAATACCATGTATGTATAGGAAACTCTCACAGCCCCTTGAAAAAGCCCCTTGATTTTTGGTTTGTGGCTTTCAAAATTATCCAGCAAGAAAGCTAGACTGTTGATGTGGGGAGTTTAGTCTATCCTGGTCTGCCTGCAATGTGATCCCCTTTTAATTAGATTTTGCTAGATGAGGAAGTATGTGGTTAGTATTTTAAAATGTGGTAGCAAGTCCTACTATTTTAAGCTGTGGGTAGCATTGGTTGAAATGGAGGGCCAACTCCTTGAGAAATGTATAAAATGGGAGGGGTGGACACACACACTATAGCAAAGATTTTCAACTTAGAAAATTCCTTAAAACTTCATCATGGACCTGCTACAAGTAGCATAACTGTTTAGGGGTACTTAATTATATACAACAGATATAGTGGTACCTCACGAAACAAATTTAGTTTATTTCGGAGGCATGTTCGTTATGTGAAACGTTCTTTATGTGAAGCAGATTTTCCCATAGGAAATAATGCAAATACAGACGATTGGTTCCACAACCCAAAAAATATTCATATAAAAATATTAACTAGATGTAAAAATGGTGACAAAACACTGGAATTGAATTCAAAACATGCATTCAATGTGCATGATCCTATGATGTCTACTTAGGCTGCAATCCTAAAGACACTTTCCTGGGAATAAGCCCCATTGAACACAATGGGCTTACTTCTGGGTAGTCATGGTTAGGAGGCTGCAATCCAAGACACTTTCCAAGTGTCTCCCCACTTTCTGCTCTTCATCCTGAGCCTCTCTCTCCCCTGCTCCCTTCTGGCTAGCCCTGAGCTGCATCTCTCTTCTCCACTGCTGTTCTCTCCCTCTGCCAAGTGGACGCCCAGCCACAGGAGAAACAGCGCGGAAGTGTTGCTTTTGCTGTGGGCATGTGCACTTTTTAAAAGGGCTGCCGTCCAGTGCTTCTGCCCCAACTGCCAACGAGTGAAGCACAGTTTAAGTGAAGCAGAATCCTAGAGAAATTTTTGTTTGTTATGTGGAACAAACTTTACACGAGAGGCGCTTGTCACATGAGGCGCCACTGTATATTAATGTTACATATGTACACACACACACACACACACACACACACAAACACACACTAGAAAAAAGCATACCCGCGTTGCAGGAGTAAAATTCCCTGTACGTCATCCCCCCATTGCACATAAATTCCACACACACATCAACCCCTCATGCACATCCACCCCCATGTGCAATATCCCCCATGTTCATCCACCCCATGCGCATCATCCCCCATGCTAATCAATCACCATGTGCAAACCCCCCATGCACAACTCCCATGCGCAACATTCCCCTGTTCACCCCCTGTGCACATCAAATCCCCATGTGTGTCAACTCCCCCATGCGCATCATTCCCCCATGCGCATCAACTCCCAATTGCAACATCCCCTTGCGCATCAACCCACCGTGCGCATCTTCCCATGCGCAACCCTGATGCGCAGCATCCTCCCCAGTGCAACCTCTTCCTCCGAACAACATCCCCCCCCCAGTGCACCAGGCACCGAGCACCAAATTGGCTGGATGTTGGTCAGTCTTCCATGTTAAATGTAGGACAAAAACACGTTGCACCCCGTTTCAGCCCCTTAAGGGTTAAATTTCTTCACATGGGTTCTTGGTGGGTGTTCATGTGACAGAAGGAACTCCCTCTCCAAATTTCATGCTTCTGGGTCTGGGGGTTGGGGCAGAGTCCCTCAGTCACTGATTCTTCAATGCAAAGTATAGGGAAGAAAACATGTTGCACCCCATTTCACCCCCTTCTGGTTGGACTTTCTGAAAACTGGTTCTTAGTGACTCCCTCCACCACAAAAGGAACACCCTCCCCAAATTTCACGCTTCTAGGCCTGACGGTTTTGGCAGGGCATTGATGAATCAGTAATGACGATGAAGATTAGTTTTGTAAAACGCATTGCGCCCCTTTTCACCCACTTCTGGTTGGAATTTCTGAAAACTGGTTCTTAGTGGATTCCTCCATCATGAAAGGAACACCCTCATCAAATTTCATGCTTGTAGGCCTGGCAGTTTTGGCTGGGTGTTGATGAGTCAGCCATCAACATAAAACAATTATATACAATTGCCATCAACAATTATATAAATAATTGAAATGTCACTGACTCACTCACTCAGACTACAATCCAGAATAACTACGGGACCGTTTACATGTAGTTACGGTGCCACCTATGGGAAATGCATAGAGCAATCCAGAGTAAATGCCTCTTAATTCTTCCTGTAGTTACTCTGAATTGTAGGGTTGCTCACTCACTCATCAACACCTCACCAAAACCACTAGACCTAGAAGCATGAAATTTGGGGAGTATCTTCAATACTTAACATTAAAGTCTGACTGAGCAACATCCAGCCAATTTGATGCTAGTACCTGATGCATTGGTAGGGAGGGAGCACTGGGCGGGATGGTGTGCATGGGCATTGGTGCTCATAGGGGGTTGAAGGGCATGGGGAGAGGTTGCACATGGGGGATTGATGCACATGTGGGGTTGATGCACATGTGGGGTTGATACTCACGGCCAGATGATGCGCATGTGGATTGATGCATATGGGGGTGATGTGCATAAGGGTGTTATATGCAATGGGGGGATAGCATATAGGAGGTATTTTACTCCCGCAACACGGGCACATTTTGCTTAATGTAATAAAACATTAATATTACTGCTAATAAATATGTATATAAGTGCTATTGTATAGTAGAGCTTGATAGGGTCACACATTTTCTGCTTTAAATGTCACATTAGTTAAGAGGAAATTGGTTGACAGTGCAATGCGCGCGCAGTCTTTCCCTGCCTAAAGGCTCCGATGGAGAGCGCTTCTCTGTGGGCAGAGTATCCTCTCCTGACCTTGCTGGAAAGTGCCTCCAATTAGGAAAGTGAAAATGCCAGTGAGGTCAGGAGATGATACTCTGCCCATGGAGAAGTGCTCTCTGTTAGGCAGGGAAAGACTGCGCGCACATGTGCTCAGTAATTTTTTTTAAAAAGGGGTACCGCATCTGGCCAGACTTAATCGTGCCCAGCTGCGGCTAGCTCTATCTGCTCCCCAGTTCCCCCAAGCACCCTCCCACTTCCCCCCAAGAAGGCTGGACAGTGGCCTATTGGACTGGACAGTTTAGTCCAATGGCTAAAAGCCAGACTCGTCCAGCTAATTATGGCTTTTTGGGAGCCCTGGTGGGAGCCATAGAACAAAGTGCTGAGGTAAATGGCTCTTCTGACTTGGATGAGACCATAAGAAAAAAGAGAAAATGCCCATATTTTTTGTTTGGTGAGAAACCTAAGAAATAAAACCCAGTGCAGATGGCTTTCATTTACTGAAACTTAATCTAACAGCACAGACAAGTTACACACACTTTGTTTTGCCAAGCACTGCACCTTTAAAAGTTTTATTCTCCACTTGGAAAGCCTAACATTTTGGTATGCTGGTCATGTAAGCCATCTGTGTCGTAAGCATAGTAGTATGTTGTCTTTGATTCATTTACCATTCAAAATGGCACCACAGCCTTTGTTAGCTTTGTATGAAAGGGACTGTGGTTCTCCTAAGTACTAATTCATGGCATATATTTAAATGGGCAGTCCATAGTCCTAATTTCCTAACTGTTAGGTGGGAAGAGCCAACTCTACATTTTTCTGGTCTCTTGGAGAAATAATCCATCAGTGTGTGTCTCTAGGGGCTTATCATACATTATTCATAAGCAGAATCTCTTTTAATTCTCATACCCCACACCCAGAGTAACAACGGGAGCACGTAAGAGAATTTACATGCACACATAGTTACTGTACCTCCTAGTGAAACCTATGGGAAATTCATATTGGAATCCAGTTTTTGCCCATAATCTCCTTCTATGTGATACCTTGAAACAGCCTTTAAAAAAGTAAAAGAAATGTGCAGACTGAAGGAAAGTAATTCAGAGAAGCACCAGAAAACAAAATAAAATGTTTTGCAGAAATTTAAGAACCTGTTCTATTTATCTATCTACATTATTTATATACCGCTTTTCAACTAAAAAGTTCACAAAGCGGTTTACAAAGAAAATGAAAAATTAAAATCTAATTATTTGCTATTGGGGCCCTGTCTCAAAAGGGCTCACAAGCTAATATATGCATAAAAATATATGTATATTTTTATATTTTATATAATATATTTTATAGTTATGCAATTTAATGTATGCGTATAAAATTATGATTCCTAAGAATCATAATTACTTGCCAATGGTTTTTTTAATGGAAAGGTATTTTTATGGTCAATAATATCCACCTTTATGCAATCTGATTGCTTGGTCATAGTCATCTAAATAAGTCAATAAGGTTTAATAGTTTCATAGAAGATCAAAATTGGACTATATGCAAATGCCATTTTTGGTACAAATATCTCAAAAATCAATTATTAACAAGCTCTCTGGTAACCCTCTTATTTATTTTCATGTACATAAAAAAATTTCCTGCATTCTTTTTTCATTAGGAGACCCAAAGCATCTTAAATTCAATAATTTAAGTAATTTAAGTAATTTAAGTAATTCAATAATTTATCTTAAATTCAATAATTTAAGTAACTTATATAATTTTAAAGAAAGAAATCTGACAACAGCAACATAATACCTTTTGAGAACAATTAATTTGTTTTCTGTTTTTTCAATGAGTATTTCAAAGATATGTATTCTACATTGTTCCTTTACCCCACTTTTTCTGGGCACTGAAGTATAAAATCAAATCCTATTGCTAATTGCAAGAATTGTTTTTTAAAAATGATGTCATCAGGCAGCTGCCCTAGTTCTCCGCTATTTGAGCCACACTATAAATTCTGGCTTCAGCACAATTTCTGCAGTGGAAAGTCACTAACTCATTCACTGACTCACTCATCAACGGCCAGCCAAAACCACTGAGCCAAGAAGTGTGAAATTTGGGGATGGTGTTCCTTCCGTGATGGAGGCACCAACTAAGAACCAGTTTTTTGAAATTTCAACAGGAAGTGTGTGAAATGGGGTGCAATGCATTTTCCTCCCTATACTTTCCATTGAAGAATCCCTGACTGAGAGAAGCTCTGTGCCCACTCCCAGCCCTACAAGCATTAAATATGGGGAGATTGTTACTTCCATGATGGGAACACCCACCAAAAACAGATGTTGAGAAATTTAACCCCTCAGAGGCTGAAAAGGACAACAACACATTTTTGGCCAATACTTAACATTTGAAAACTGACTGATCAGCATCTGGCTGATACACTGGGGGGGTGCACAGAGGTTGATGGTGTGCACAGGGGTGCGCATGGAAGTTGACACGCAGTGGGGGGGTTGACACACAGAAGGGGGATGGCGTATGGGGGGAATTTAATTCCTACAACACAGGTATGCGTTCTCTAGTTAATAGTATAAAAGTATCATGTTGAGTTATTTGTAAAGCAGGTGACTATAGATATGTTATGATGTACAACTTCTGGTTTCAGATTCATACCAATTCAGTCAGTTTCTATGATTGTGCACTGTAATTTTTATGGAATTTGATTCTGTCTCAGGAGATGGAGTGGATTCAGAAGCCATCGCATTTTCAGATCATCAGAGTTATTTGGAACTAGCGAAAGGCGTACCCGCGTTGCGGGAGTAAAATTCCCCTGTATGCTATCCCCCCATATGCATCAACCCCCCATGCACAACTTTCCCCCATGCGCATCAATCCCCCATGCGCAACTTCCCCCATGCACATCAACCCCCCATGCACAACTTCAACCATGGGCATCAACCCCCATGTGCAACTTACCTCATGTGCATCAACCCCCATGCGCAACATTCCCCCATGCGCATCAACCCCCCATGTGCAACTTCCCCCATGCACATCAACCCCCAATGCACAACTTCAACCATGGGCATCAACCCCCCATGTGCATCAACCCCCATGCGCAACTTTCCCCCATGCGCATCATCCCCCCATGCACATCATCCCCCATGTGCCTCAACCCCCCATGCGCAACTTCCCCATGTGCCTCAACCCCCCATGCGCAACTTCCTCCATGCGCATCATCCCCCATGCACATCAACCCCATGTGCAACTTCCCCACATTCGCATCATCCCCCATGCGCATCATCCCCCATGCTCAACTTGCCCCATGAGCATCAATCCCCCATGAGCATCAATCCCCCATGCGCAACTTTCCCCGTGCGCATCATCCCCCCATGCGCAACTTCCCCCATGCGCAACTTCCCCCATGCGCAACTTCCCCCATGCGCATCAACCCCCATGTGCAACTTCCCCATGTGCAACTTTCCCCATGCGCATCTTCCCCATGCGCAACTTCCCCCCCTGCGCAACTTCCCCCCCTGCGCAACTTCCCCCCCTGCGCAACTTCCCCCCTGCGCAACTTCCCCCCTGCGCAACTTCCCCCCTGCGCATCAACCCCCATGCGCATCAACCCCCATGTGCAACTTCCCCACATTCGCATCATCCCCATGCTCAACTTCCCCCATGAGCATCAATCCCCCATGCGCAACTTTCCCCATGTGCAACTTTCCCCATGCGCAACTTCCCCCGTGCGCATCACCCCCCATGCGCAACTTCCCCCATGCGCATCAACCCCCCGTGTGCAACTTCCCCCATGCGCATCATCCCCCCATGCGCATCATCCCCCATGTGCCTCAACCCCCATGCGCAACTTCCCCCATGTGCCTCAACCCCCCCATGCACAACTTCCCCGTATGCGCAACTTCCCCGTATGCGCAACTTCCCCGTATGCGCAACTTCCCCGTATGCGCAACTTCCCCGTATGTGCAACTTTCCCATATGCGCATCATCCCCCCATGCGCATCAACCCCCATGCGCATCTTTCCCACATTCGCATCATCTCCCATGTGCATCATCCCCCATGTGCAACTTCCCCCATGTGCAACTTCCTCCATGCGCATCATCCCCCATGCACAACTTCCCCACATGCGCAACGTTCCCCCATTCACAACTTTTCCCCATGCACATCATCCCCCCATGCGCATCATCCCTCCGTGCGCAACTTCTCCCCAAGTGTAACTTCCCCCCATGCGCAGCATCCTCGCCAGTGCAACCTCTTCCTCCGAAAAACATCCCCCAGTGCACCAGGGTCTGAGTACCAAATTGGCTGGATGTTGTTCAGTCTCCCATGTTAAGTATAGGACAGAAACACGTTGCCCCCTTTTCAGCCCCTGCAGGGTTAATTTCTCCAGATGGGTTCTTGGTGGGAGTTCAGGTGACAGAAGGAACTCCCAGAATTCCATGCTTCAGGCCCAGCAGTTGGGGCAGAATGTTGATGAGTCAGCAATTCTCAATGCAAAGTATAGGGAGGAAAACGCGTTGCGCCCCTTTTCACCCCCTTCTGGTTGGAATTTCCGAAAACCGGTTCTTTGTGCACCCCTCAGTCACGGAAGGAACGCCCACCCCAAACTTCACACTTCTAAGCCCAGCGGTTTTGGCAGGGCGGTGATGAGTCAGTCAGTGAGTCAGTCAGTCAGTGACTTTTCTCTTATATATATATATATATATAGATTATTTTGGCAGGCACAGTCATTACCTGTTGAATCTCTTCAAACAAACAAGTTTGCCTCAAAGATTATTCCACATTGTACAAGATATCAGTTAAAATCCAATGACCTACAAATTTACAGTCCTAGTTTCAGCTGTTCTTTTGAAGAGTTCCCATAGTTAATAATTATTTGAATTTCCATGCTCATAGTCTCTTCATAGTCTCTGCTATTCTCCTCAAACATTCAGGCTGCTGACAGCCTATCTGCCTCTGTCATAAGCTTGCTTTCTTATAGTGTGCTCTTTAGGCAAGAAACACTTCATGAACAGCTTTCCTTTGTTTTCTTTACACTTACAGTAAATACACTATGTGTATTGGTAGTTTCGACTGGATGGAATGATGCATTCCTAGTTTTGGATGCATATTTAACTACATGGATAGTGCCTTGTATATTTCATAACGTTGCATGCTTTGTTATAGCTATCTTTCCAAAGCAAGAAAAATGTATTAAAGAGCAGGATCTGATTGCCTTTTTCATTTTGGGAGGAGTGGGTGGGTGAGTGAGAGAGAGAGAGAGAGAGTTTCTGCTGCTCTGCCTCCTTTTAGAGTAAGATAAATTTATCTCTTTGGAGTGACTTAAATATGAATTGAGGGATGTCTCTTGAAATCATCAGTAAAAATGAGATGTCTTCTTTGGCTAGAGTTGCCTTTAGCAGTAACAGAGTTTTAATATTTCCCTTTGAGTTAGGAATGGAAAAAAATTCTGCTCTAAAACCCTTCTGTGAATGTGCCTTAAAAGTAAAACAAGATTAGTATAACTGAAAGTCAGAGAGAAAATGCAGTTGTGGCACTATTCTGCCATATATTTGGAAAACAAAATGTGTTCTTGTCTCATCCCACCAACCAAATTTTAATTATACATTTTAAGACCACTGAATTGTATTGCTCTGTTTGATGATGCAAGCATTAATAGCCAATATTGTGGCTAGTGGAAGGATTATTACAATAAGATTACTGTTGTATGAAGTCTTCAATTGAATGGCACATGATGTAGTAGCTTGGAGCAGCGATGTGGTAATGTGCTTTATAATGTGGTAATGTGTGGCATGAAGCCTACCACAACCCATAGAGGCTTCTGGTTACCTTGGGTGGTAGTGCCAAGGGAGCTTTTCCTCCAGTACTAACACTGATCTCTCGTTGGTGCTCTTATACTCTTGTCTCCTACTGGCTGTTTTTCCTCCCTGTTTTTGCTATTGGAAGCCCTTATTCTTGAGGACTTGTGTATTGTTCTTAGGAGCTAATGTGGTGATTAAAAAAATTTAATCATAGAGGCCTCATTCAGCTTTCCTTATAGGGCTCAGTTTCCAGGCTTTGTTTCCAGCTTTCCTAATGGGTTTAGTTAGGGATTTCCCATGCCAAAGCAAATGCCTGAGCTGGCTTACAAAGCTTTAATGTTTTTGTCCTCACAACCCTCTAAGGTAGGTGAGGCTGAGAGTGAGTGATTGGCCCAAGGTCACCCTCAATTCTTCATGGCCGAGGAGTTATTTGAATCCAGATTCTTCCAGGTCTCAGTCCACCTCCGTAATCATTACAAAATCTTGGCTCTCATAGTAATTCCACAGTTATTTTTGACTTCTATAGTTATTCCATAGTTTTTGACTATTCCATAGTTATTCTTGGCAATAGCTAAGGCAGCAATAAATGTTCTACCTGCTCCTGTTTTACTCATATGTCAGCATAACTTAACCTTTTCTGTTCTTCACTTTATAATGTAATTAATGTTTTGATGGGATTTGCCTAATAGGATAAGAATAATTCAGTAGCAGCCGTTAGTCAACTGTATTGAGAATGAATTTTTTTTTTTTGCTCCATGGTACCTGGATCAGCAACTTTCCCCCTCTTTTCTTATTATAGGTTTGTTGTTTGGGATATACTCTAGCACCTCTGCATATTTGTGTAATTCAGATGTAAATAATGCTGACCCAGGAGAGAAAATAACACTGTGCAGCACTAATTTTTCAACATGCTTTTGGTTACATTTCTGTACCATTGTGCCTTTTCTCATGGTTCGTTGTCATAGTTCATTCATACTAATAAGGTTTATAAGCTTACCCCCCAAAAATCTTTGTTGTGGAGCAGTGATAGTTGCTCTAAAGCTGTCCCTGTCAAGTAAAAGAACATGAAGAAATATTTGTCAGAAAAAAAGAAACCATAGCTACATTCATTTGTTGCTGGTAAAAAACGACCTAGTGGGAATTTTCACATTTTCATCATTTTTCTGGCTTCCAAAGGCTGAGTAGGTTTAACAGATGAACAGAATGCCATGTTGCATTAACAGATTAACTGATGGATGAATGTCTTGCTGCAGCACCTTAACTGAGAATTGACCAAAGACTCCCTTTTTTCAGATGGAACAAAATACACAGAGGGCACAATCCTAACCAATTTAGGCCACTGCAACTCACTTATCTCTCTGTTCCCATGGTGGTATGGGGAGGTTGGCACATGTCTGTGGACTGGCCTAACCTTCTCAGGAGTGCTGCGGAAATGCCCTTTAAAACCCCTTCAGGTCAGCGTGGGACTTGTGCCTCCCTAAGTGGGGGTGGAATGAGGATTGCAGCCTAAATTAAATAAAATGCCTTGAGACCATCCAGCTGCAGTTGCACAATCTTGCTTAGTGTCTTTGGGGCTCTGAGTATCTTTTACCTTCCGCTATCTACTCAGTTCACATACTAGTTGTATGGCAGTTGTATAGGCAGAAGAAGCACACCCAGGGAACTCTGTAGATTGCTTGAAACAGTGTTCTGTCTTGGTCCTGATCTTGGCCCCTTCCTGGGCTTGATCCGTATTCACAGAACAATGCAGACTTTGTGCCAGCAATTGTGCAGTCCAAGTTGCCCAATAGCTGGGACTCTTGGGACTTCCTGGGAACAAATATCTTCTGTCTCCAAGAAGACTTTGACCAGAAATTCCCCCATGGGGGTCAGCAGAAGCCGTACCAATGCCATTTCATTGCCATGAAGAGATTTAGGTAGGGCTGAATTGTTAGCTTTCCATTCTGCGTTCCAACATCTGTGTTATTTTGGGTTATATGTGCATGCTCCATTCTGTCCCACATCAATGCTTGGTCAGTTACTATATGGTGGTTGACTGGTCTTCCTTTAGGCTTTGGACAAAAAAACCATATAATTTTTACCAAGCTTTGAACAGACTTTCTAAGAAAAAGCTTCCTTATTATTGGTTCTGCATCAAACAACACTCTATTCTTGAAAGATTTTGAAAAGAGATTTTGAAAGCATGTTTGTAGTTTTGGTTTTGTTTTTTGGGGTTTTTTTTAAACAGAAACTAGGTTTCTGTGTTAGCAATTAAAATTCATATTTTTCCCCAAGGCGGATGGGAATAGCTTTGCATGCATGAGAATCTGCTGCATGGAGGAAGCTAACTGGTTCCTCATCTCTGCTGTGATAAGAGTTTATTATACTAATGGGAACTTGCTTTGAGTCTCTGATAATTGGCATAAGGCTAGCAAAGATATGTGGAAACATGTTCCAGTGCTAATTCTTTCATCAAAATGTGGGCTAAGATAGAGATTATTTAGCTGATTGCATCTCTTTGATTGACCATGTGGCTGATCAGATTCATCAGTGCATCCATGAGGAGAAAAACTAAATCAAGGAAAGAAGAACGAAATTTTGGGGTCTCATTTCTCAATCCTCTGTAGCTATGATATTATTAGGTTTTCTTATAAAAAGGGTTTAGTCAGATCAAAAAATGGACTTTCAATGAAATTTTCCCTCAACATAGGGCCAGTACTGATGGTTTTGAATCTTCATCTGCAGCCTTCTTGGTAAGTTAGTTGCTGTCTGATCATGAAAGTCTTCTACACAAAGCCAAAAAAATCAGTCCTTGCCACGCTTGCTGATTAGGGGTGTGTCTCTCTATGTGCTGTATTTGTGAGCTCTCATAGGCACTATTTTCCACTACTGCCCCTGCCGCTGAGTGTTTAAAATATTTTCAAACTGCTTACTTTAAGTGTTTAGTCGTTAAGTCACGTCCAACACTTTGTGACTCTATGACTGTAGCATGCCAGGCCACCCTATCCTTTACTAGCTTCCAAAGCTTATCCAAATTCATGTTCTTTGCCTCGGTGACACTATCTAACCACCTCGTCCTTTGCTGTCCCCTTCTCCTTTTCACTTCAGTTTTCCCCAGGATCTTGGGTCTTTTCTGAAGAATCTTTCTTTCTCATGATGTGGCCATAGTATTTGAGCTTCAGTTTCAGTATCTGTTCTTACCAAGGATAGGTTGATTTCCTGCAAGATTGAGTTATTTGATCTCCTTGCTGTCCAAGGGACTCTCAAGAGTCTTTTCCAACACCATAATTCAAAGGAATCTGTATTTTGGCACTCAGCCTGCCTTATGATCCAACTCTCACAGTTTTTTTCACAGGGAAAACTGTAGCTTTAACTAGACAGATCTTTGTCAGCAAAGTGATGTCTTGACTTTTAGTTATCGGTAAGTTGTCTAGGTCTGCCATAGCTTTCCTTCCCAGAACCAGGCATCTTTTAATTTCATGGCTGCAATCGCTGTCTGTAGTGATCTTTGAACCCAAAATAACAAACTCTGTGATAACTTCCATTTCTTCCTCTTCTGTCATGAATTAATGGGAGCAGAAGCCATGATCTTGGTTTTTTAATGTTTAGTTTTAAGACACATTTTGAACTTTCTTCTTTCACCCTCATCAAGAGGTTCATTTGTCCTATTCATTTTCTGCCATTAGAGTGGTATCATCTGCATATTTGAGGTTACCAATATTTCTCCCAGTGATCTTAATTCCAGCTTGTGATTGATCCAGCCCAGCCTTTCACATAATATATCTCCATATAAATAAAATAAACAAGATGACAAGATACAGCCTTGTCATACTCCTTTCCCAATTTTAAACCACTCTCTTGTTCCATATTTATTTATAACTCTTGCTTCTGGAACAACATACAGATTTCTCATGAGACCAATAAGATGATCTGGTACCACCATATTTGTAAGAGTTTACTACAATTAGTTGTGATCCACACAAAGTCTTTAGCATAGTCAATGAAACAGGTGTTTTCTGAATTCCCTTACTTTCTCCATAATCTAGCATCTATTGGCAATTTGATCTCTTTTTACTGTGCCTCTTTGGAAACCAGCTTGTGCTTCTGCTTGGTGTATAAAAATACTCCATATATAATGTTTTAATTATTATTCCTCTAACAAACTATTGGAGATTTCTTCAGGAGAAAAGTACCCCTAATAGGGGTACTTAGAAGCAGTAATTGTTTAAATATTAATGGCTTTTTTCCTCTCTTACTTAGTGCTGTGACCTGGGATTTCATGCTAGCCTGGCACGGACATTCAGAACATACCTTTCTGCTGAGTATAATCTAGAAACCTCACGTCATGAGGGTCTGGATATTATTGAGAATGCTGTAGACAACCTGGATGCACGGAGTGACAAGCACATAGTCATGGATATGTGCAATCAAGTCTTTTGCCCTCCTCTGAAGTTTGAATACCAGCCTCATATGGGTGATGAGGTATGATAACTGTAGATAATGGTTTTCCACAGCTAGTATTGCAGTGCAATTCTTGCATCTCTATGGATATAGTACTTCCTCATTCTGGCACCAAAGGTTACTATCAGCTGGATCTGTATTTTCATTTGTTGCTACTATTGGATTTAGGTACAAGTGTAACCTATTCAGGGATAAAGGAAAAATGTTCCCAATCACATGTTGTGCTTACTATACTACACTGCTGCCTGTTATCTTTCCAGCCCATCTTGTCATAGTGACTCTAGGTATCCTCTTCCACCCCAAAATTGGGGTGAAGAGCCTGCTGGTGGTGGATGGCAGGCAGTAGATACATGGCATGACGTTCTGGTGAGATTAACTAGAAAGATAACAGGCAGCAGTACTGAAAGGTAAGCACAACACACAATTAGGAAGGCTTTATCCAGAGTCTGCGGGCCAGGGTTTACAGCTTGTTGCTGTCAGTGGGCACCTCTGGCAATCAGTATTTGCTATGCATTTGTAACTTCTCTGGCAAAAGTTTGGAAGCACCACATTTCTATATTGATGAGTTCTAGTTGTCCATTATAGATGGAATATAGAATCATAATAAAGGTTCTATGCACGGTTAAAAGGAAGTTATCTCTTCTGAGGAGGAAAAGAAACACATTTAATGTTTGAAATAGTTCTCCACTGTTGCATTTTACATGCCTTGTTGTGAAGATTCAAGAGAAAGAAGCCCTGTCATACCACAGAAATATTTATAATGAATGATCCTGTTACTTTCCCCCTACTTTTTGCTTCAGGTGTGTCAGGTGAGTGCCCAGCAGCCAGTTCAGACAGAGTTGCTCATGAGATATCACCAGCTGCAGTCTAGACTCACTACGCTCAAAATAGAGAATGAAGAGGTAAGAATGGTCTTTCATCTCTAAGTAAACAAATGTTATCCCAATTATGCTAATGCTTCTGAACAAGATGTCTTTTAAATTAGTATTTAAAAAATCATATGCACTTGAACTGTCTTGTGTGCTCAACTTCAAGGACTGGGATGCCTGGAAAAGTTTCTTTGGCAGCAGGTTTATTTTATCCTTTATCCTGTGTGTGTGTTTCAATTTGCTTAATATTAAAGAATGCAAGCTGGATATCTAGTGTGTCATTACACTACTTTTGATGAACAATGTTTTGTATCATGAAAAAATTACATTGAAAGTACCATAGGTTCTGTTTGACCCCATTTTAAAAACCAAAGGTACTGAAATACAATTCAGTACAATTTGACCCCAATGTAAAAACCTTTTGTTTTCCTTCAAATAAGATTGCACTTTAAACATTTGTATAAAAGAATATTGAAGCATATTTGTCTTAGAACTTATACAAATAGAACTTAGACAAACAGCAGAGGCATATTTGTCTTAGAAATAAGGCTGAAGACCTCTGCTTGCTATCTCATTTACAGTCCAATCCTATCCACACTTTCCTGAGAGTAAGCCCTATTGACTTTGATGGGACTTACATCTGAGTAGAATTGGGCTCATAAATTTTACACAAGTGCTTAGTACATTCCCATGCTGTAAATTCATAGAATCCTAGAGTTGGAAGGGACCCAGTAGGTCATCTAGTCTAACCCCCTGCCTGTAACAGGAAATCCTCCTAGAGCATCTCCGACAGGTGCTCATCCTGCCTCTGCTTGAAAATCCCCAGTGAGGGAGAGTCCACCACCTCCCTTGGCAATTCATTTTACTAGGCCTGAGAAGCAAAATACATGATAGCACAACACTATGAACCTTGCTGTAGGCCAAACTTTTACTTCTGATGTTGTCTTTTTTGTGGGATTGGTTGAACAAAGGAATTGTTTATCTTCTTCTTTTATCTGGGATGTGTATGTATGTATATGCATATTATAAACAATGGTATATTACATGGCAGGTACCATTTGGTATTGTGCTCGATGCTTTATGCAAAGCACGACGGCCTGGGTAGATTAATATGGAGGATAGGCTGTTACCCACGCAGCAAATTCCCCCTCTCCATGCCACTGAAATAGTCTAATGGAACGGCAGAGCGGATACAATTGGTTCCAGCTATGTCACAGAGCTGGGCTAAGGACAGGAGCTCACCCTGTCTTGTGGGGACCCAGGGCTCGAACCCTGGCCTACTGGTTAACAGGCACAGTGTCTTAATCACTTGCACCACCCACAGTCTTACAGGCTCTGGGGGTTCCTGCCTCTTCCAAGGAGCTGTCCAGCCACAGAGTAAAGAACCCGGCCAGGATCTCCTCCTCACAACATCCACAGCTAGTACAGTGCAATATAACTTGTTGCTTTATATATTTAGCAAGTTTCACGTCTCTCTTAATTAGATCCTGATTATATGTTACAAATGCATGGAGGTGACATGTTCTGATCAAAACATTTTTGGTACTTTGATAAATTGGAGAAGAAAACTCGGAAGCCTTAGGGTTTGTCCCTGAATGCAGAACTGTTGTGTTTTAATATAGATTTCATAGGGCAAGTGTGTAAATCATTTTTTATCCCATTCTAATAGCCAGCCTGCAAGCAAGCTGATTTCTGTTACACAATGACCTACCATATTTACTTGAATATAATGCACAGCTTTTCAGCCAAAATCTAGGCTGAAAAAGAGGGGTGTGCACTATATTCAATGGTGCATTATATCTGCACCCATAGGCGAATACAATGGACCATGCTTGAAGTGGGGGAAAGGTGCTGCCGCTGCTTCCCGCTGCCTCCCTACTCTTCCTCCTCCAGAGATTTGCTAGGTTGTGAAGCCTCTTGCCATCCCATCACCTGCTCCCACAATGGGAGGGGAGCTTTACCTGGGAAGCTCTTCCCTGACCAACTACGGCCACTGCTCCCTGGAGGGCTCTGCACAGCCCCCCAGCCTCACCTTTAGCCAGCCGGCAGCCTCACTCCAGCCCCAATAGTGCCCTGCATAAGCTCCCCGATCTGGTGCCCTGCAGGAGCTCCACTGGCTGAGAGCCATAAGCAGAGGGGTGGAGGGACCAGATGGCCCCTCTCCATGCTGGGCTGTGCCCAGCCAGGCTCTCCCTGTTCCTATTCAGGCCGAGCAGAGGGAGCCTTGAGCCTTCTAAGCCCTCCAGAGGGACCTGAAGAAAATGGACAGGAGCACTTTATGGGTCGCACATAAAATTAATATATTAATATATGTGCAACCTTTAAAGTGCCCCTGTTTATTTTCTGCAGATCCCTCCAGAGGGCCTGGAAGGCTCAGGGCTCCCTCTGCTCAGCCTGGATGGGGACAGAGGGAGCCAGGAAGAGCCTGGCTGGGCGCAGGGCTTGGAAAGGGACTACCCAATCCCTGCACTCTCTGCTTGTGTGCCCAGATCATGGAGCTCTGGCAGGGCATCAGACTGCAGAGCTCCTGCAGGGCTCCTTCTGGATTAAGACGAGGCAGCCACTGGGGGTGAGGTAAGGCTGGGGGGCTGCTGCAGAGACAGAGGCAGACCCCCCCCCCCCAGGGAGCAATGGCTGTGGCAGGAGGGTCAGGGAAGAGCACCCCAGGGACAGCCCCCCGCTGTCGGGGATGTGGATGGTGGGATGGCTGGAGGCTTCACCACCCCCCAAGTCCCTGGAGGAGAAGGGGGGCAGTGCTGCAGGACCCCCAGGGCCATCCAATATAATGCACACCCCATATTAAAAGGCTGTGCATTATATTTGCCATTAAACTGTTTTTAATCTCAAGCCTTTAAAAACAAGGTGTGCATTACATTCGAGTAAATACATTTTGTATTTACTCATTTAAGTAAATACGGCGCACTACATTTGAGTAAATACGGTATTTGCTTGAACTTCATAGTACACCATATTAAATCTAAAGCAGGCACTATGGTTTTTACTGAGTGTTCATTTTGCTGTATCATTGAGTGTAGTTGCTAATTCCCACTACAGATGGGCAAGGATTACAGCTGCCACATTGTAAACAGATTACTTGTAATGACTAGTTCAATATTGTATCCAGATGTAATGGGTTTGAGGATGTTGGACAATCTGAACCTGGGTGCTGGTCTCCTAGCACCATTGCTGCTGTCCCTGAAAAATAAGAGGATCAGTAGAGAGGTCCACAGCTAACACTGTGCAATACCTCCTGCCCCAAATCCACGTAACTTGGCTCTAGAGTCTGGACCCCTCTATCAAGAAAAGCTTGCGACTGTGCTTTCTGACTGCATGCTATTGTCACTTCTTTGAAGTGAGCCAGAAATGCTTTAAGTTATATTTCTGATGTTGTCTTAGGTGTTGGACAGATCCTCCATCCATGTACAAAAGTACAGTATCCAGTTAAACCTGGGAGTCTTTTTAAAAAATATGTATCTCTTCCTTTCTCCTGTAGAAATATTTCAGGGCAAAACTCAAAATGGTTTTACTACATCAAAGGTCATGCAATTATTGCAGTGAAACTATAAACCCCTCCTTCTTGTTTTCTGTGTTTACAATTTCCGTAGGTGAGAAAAACATTAGATGCAACTATGCAGACATTGCAAGACATGCTGACTGTGGAAGATTTTGACGTCTCAGATGCCTTCCAGCACAGTCGCTCCACCGAGTCAGTCAAATCAGCTGCTTCAGAGACTTACATGAGTAAAATAAACATTGCCAAGAGGAGAGCCAACCAACAGGAAACTGAAATGTTCTATTTTACAGTGAGGATAATTTTCTGTCTGTTCTAAGCACAGTGTAATAAAAAGGACTAAATGAGGGAGCTGGATCATCCACTGTGGAAGGAGACCTCTTTGCATTTCCTCTCAGGGCCTTCTGTCCTCAGTTTGATAACACAGAAGTCACAATCCAGATTTCTTTTTTCTGATAGGGTGTGCCAGCTGCTTTAATGCTCAGTAGCTGTCTGTTTCATGTGGAATCAAATGGACCCCAAGAAAGCCATAAAAATAAATGATTTGGAAGATTATAGTGACTATGCAACTATTTACAAATAAGCAATAGTAAATAAATTAAGCACATTCCTATCCATGTCTTCTCAGAAGTAAGCTCCATTTAGTTCAGTGTATCTTACTCCCAGAAAAGTGTGTTTAGGATGGCAATCTTCATTACAAAGTAGTCATCTTGGTCAGTAACAGCCCACTATATAAAGAACATAAGAAGTGTACATAACATTATATCATTAATCTGAGAGATTCAGGTAACTTTTCCAATAATGCCATGTTAATAGGAAATTTCTAGATTACCTATTGCAAAGAAAACAAAATAACCAACCATAGCTAGCCTTTCTGTTACAGCATGCAAGGATGTGTCTTCATTCTTTTAAAAAAAGCGAATTGAAGTATTATGATGTGTTGGCCCCTCTTCACTCTGGTTACAAAGAAGCAACCAATCGAAGGCACATTTTGTAGAGTTCTGGGTGTCTGACCATTCAATTATGGTACCATGAAATAATAAATCAGAAAATACTGAAACTTATCTATTCTTATTTTTAATATTTTGTTATCAACTAATCTCATTTAACAAATACATTTTGGTGATGAGGAGATGTGAGGATTTAAGTTTAGGGATTTCCTAGTTCATATTGAGAGGTTTTGATGGGAAGCAGTAACTACCATAGCCATTTATTATTCATTTATTCAAAGGAACATTGATTTGTATTTAAAAAATTTTAACGTACATTTTGTATAAATACTTGAGCTTTCCTATTTCAGTTTTTTTCTCTTCACTATTGACTCTAGCATCTGTGAAATTATTTGCCTTTAGGGTGCTGTTATTTGGTATAAGGCAATCTAGAAATAAATTATTCTCTGAACAATTCTATCAGTGCTGCAGTAGTTTCTGGTCAGCAGAACCAGCAGACCTCATGCAGTGGGAATTCTCCTTTACTTTATTGCTATTTGTGCAAAAGTTGAGCATTTTCAGTAGAAAATGCTTCTTTGCTTGTTGGGGCCGTTCCCAGAAGCCTAACAAAAGAGCATTTTCTTTGAACTGTTGTCTTCAGGCAACTTGTGATGTCAGGCCCTGACCTCAAGCTGAACACAAAGATTTCTGGTCTAATAAGATCAATTGATCTGATACTTTAGTTGTGTGGAAGTGCAAATGTAAGTAGCATCCTCGGTCCAGTTTTGTGCATGTAACTGATGTCTGGGTCACTGGGATTTACAAGTCATTTTTTCAGCATAGATGTTCCAACAAATTCCACAGGAGAAAAAATGTTGTCTTATTACCAAGTATTTTAGCTGACCTTTGTTTCCTTGCCTTTTCTCAGAAATTTAAGGAGTTTTTGAATGGCAGTAACCTTATTACCAAGCTACAGGCTAAACACGACTTACTGAAGCAGACTCTAGGGGAAGGTAAGTTACCAACGTGTGTAAACCATAAATTTACAACTCTCACCACAACGGGCTATTAAGTACATTTGAAGCTTGTGGAATCTCCACTGTGCTGGTCAGCATTTGGCGATTAGGGAAGCCTCTGTATGATGAACCCTCTATTTAATAAATGAAGAATCTGTTAGAGCCAAAAGGTCCATTAAATTCAAGCACATTGAAGTCACTGGAGATGTGCAAATGTATATGAAGGCTCCTCCTTTAAATGTATGTAAAAACCCCTTCCCCAGTTTTATTGGAATTATGAATGTAAGGGCAAGAGAGCCATTCTACACCCATACCACACCCAATTTATTTCTCCAAAATTTGTCATAGTTACACATGATGCCAAATGTGTGATTGCTTCTACCTCCATACTTCATTTAGAGTCAAGCTGTAATCCTACACCCCCAGGTAGATTGATATAAGTCCTGACACAATTTCCGTGCTGACCTGGGGGTGCTGCAAAAGTTCTGTAAGGCACTTCTGTGCACTTGTGGATGATGGGGAGAGGTAAGGCCAGTGCACAGACATGTATGGGTCTCCCCACACCTCCATAGAACTGGAAGATGAAGAGTTGTGCTGGCCTAAATTGGTTACAATTAATCTACTTTAAGATTAAATGCATGATTTATGCTCTGTCTGAAACATTGCATTGAACCTGAGGTGACCTGGAACCTGAGACTTTTTCAGTGACCTTTTTGGCAACAAAAAAGTTTCTTATTTTAGAGCTGCCTATTTTGCAGTAATTTCTGGTGATTTTACCATTTTTTGCCATACACCAAGAAACATTTAAGTTTTAAAATCATCTGTGTTTAATCTGCTTTTATAGTGCATTACAGCCCTTGTAACACATACATTCACATATAAAATTTTAATTAGTTTTTGTTGGCTTTGATTGCATAGATATTTGTCTCTCCCAGTTCATATAATTTTAAGACCTGATGCATCAGTGGAGCCAGCCATAAGTTGCACAAAATGGGTTATTTAAGCTGGACTGCCTTTACAAGAATCCAGTTTAGTACTACAAAAACTTGTTCATATGTTCTGGTCTCTCTCAGAAATGTTCCTCTGCTGCAGGGCTGGTAAATCCCCAAGCATATGAAGCTGCAGTAGAACACTATCAGCCTTTCTTACTTTCCCTGTGTAGCTAAACCCTGTATTTTGTGTTAACCTTGATGTGGATCTCATTAAGCATCACTGCACCGTGCCAGGCAGATGTGAAAGCAACAGTTTCTACAGCTTCAAGCTTATTGACTATAGGTGTTTGAAAGAGGTTATTTTAAGCATTATATCTCATTTGACTCCTATTTAGTGAGAACTGTATCACTAGTGCAGTGGTCAACTTTTTATCCTAATCAAGGTCTTAAATTACCTTTTGTATTTGCATTTATCCGCTAGTCCCTTTGTTCGTCCCTTTGGTAACATTCTGACATAATAATGCTACCTCCCTTCAGGCATGTTGCCTTGCTTCAGTTACCTTTCTCCCATATAAACCTTTATTTCAGCAGGTTTGATTCTCTTGCTCAGATTTTACTCAGCTTCTCTGGTGTGGCATCTCATACCATTACTCCAAGTGCCTTGAATTTGCCACCCAATATGTGCATGAGATCCACTTTTAGCACCTAGTGAAGCAGATTGCTTCTGGCTCCATCTCAAGAGTTCTGTTTTACAAATTCAGAGCTTATGGTGGCATCCAGGTCTCTGCCCCTTTTTCTTCCTGCTGTCTCACCTTCTAATCAGTGTTATAATTTGAAATCATCCTGTTTAAGATTTTTGCATCATTTTAGTTGGTACCAATAAAACTTTTACTAAGTGTGATTAACAAAGAAGTAGATATCAAGCTGGCAGGCCATATTTATAAAATAAGTAATTTTCCTAAAAACTCTAGCACACCTTGAATGACATCTTCATCAAATGCAATGTTACTTGATCTTTTGCCTCATGGGAAACTTTTAGAGGTTAAAAATCTTGTAGGTGGTTAGGATGGAAAAGACATTTGTCTTGGAGATACAATACCAGTAAAGGAGAATATTTGCTAGGCGAATTTAAATGGCTGACAATATAAGGCAACTTTCCATGTCATTTCTTAAGAATATTATCTGCAAAGATAAACAGAGTACTGTATGCCAACATAATGGACAAAGAAATGTTGCAAACTTTCTATAGTTCTCTCTTTGAACACTTGTTTATATAGTAGAAAAGTGCTGCACCTGAAACATTTCTTTGTGTATTCTGAAAAATGAGAAAATAATCTTTTTTAAAGATTTGGGCCTTCAGCTCCTCTCTCCTTGAATATGTTTACAAATTTAATAGTGGGATGACACATTTTAAAAAATGAATAGATTGCATCAGTGGTAGAGCTGCACTTCTACTAAATCCAAGTGCTATAAATCAATGAAGGCCGCAAAGAGATTGACAGCAAGAACAGAGTCTGTAATCTCAAGATAGAGCCAAACTGCTTAATACACTGCTGTGTTCACATACTATTAGTAATATATTCTAAGGTGAATGGATAATCTCTTACTAGCCCCACAAGTCCTTGTCAGGAATTGTTCTTTTTCCCCTCTCTTTTTTTGGCTGCCAGAAATAAGGGATGTTGGGGGACAGGTCTTTGTTTGGCACAAATGGACTCAGCTTCATGGATGGAGAAGCTATTTGATTTATGCCAGCTGCCTGGGCCTTTAATAATTTATTCATGCTCTTAACGAGCTTCATCCCTGAAGGCTCAAGGCAGATAACATTTCTATATGAGAGCTTAAGATAATACTAATCAAAAAGATTAAAACCAGAGATGCAGCTAAATAATCTCCATCCTCCTACTTATCCCCAGCTGGCTGTTAAATGATTGTCCAGCTAGAGAGTTGTGGAAGATGCTTGGGCTTTAGCATATCCACAGTCAGGACATGGCCAGAGATGATCTTGCCCAAGTCCAATTCAATGTTTGGATGGGCATAGGATTGATTTGCATTTAAGAAAAACCATTTTAAGATAATGCTTCAAGATCCAGCTACTGCGCTGCATTTAAGAAAACTGTTACCTTTATTTGTGTATTATTGATTTAGATTTGGACACTGATGTTCTCCCACCCTCCTTGAACTCTAGGACATCGTGCTTGGCTTGCATGATATGCGCAAAGAGTAACCTAGCAATAGGCTAAAGTTTTTCATAATATGCAAGAACTTCAGGCACATCTCTCTCTAAAACAACAAGAAATTGTTTCATAAACATTATAGCAGTTTTCCCTGATTGAAAAGGTTAGCTGTGTCCATCATTGGTGAACAAGGATATAATTGAATTAATATGCAATTTCCCTTGTTTTTGTCTCCTAGGTGAAAGAGCTGAATGTGGAACAACCAGGTAAGTGTATGCAAATAGTATGTCTATTATTGTATGTTTTAATTGCTGAATTCCCTTTTGGGAAGAAAGGCTGGATATAACTCAATCAATAATAATAATAATAGGAACAGTGCCATTTGAATTATGCTTTCTGAGAACTTATTAGAAATGCTTTATAAATCCAGCCCAGTATCTCCTGCAGGCTTTTTGGTGAAAATCTTTCATCCACATACTGTGGACAGGCAGCTACTTACATCAGTTGCCTACTCATGTCTGCATTGCCTAAATGGATTACAAACAGGCTCTTGCCTTTGTTGCAGTGTAATTTTCAGCTGACTGGGTCTGAAATACAGTACTATAAATTTGCTGTGTAAGCACGGTGCATTGCAGTGCATTTGTGGATGTACCTGAGGTTTTTTGGATTTTTTTTGTTACTCAGACTCTGTTTGACATAGCCTCTTGCACTTTTGCTTCTGTAATCCCTTGTGCTTTTTGGTGCATGGTGGCTGCCAGATAACTCCATTCTCTGGAGAAAAGAGAAGGTTGCAGAAGCCATGGGAATGAACAGAAATATTAGTTTCTTAGGGGACAGTAAAGGAAAATTCATTGGTGGTTGAAGGAAAAGCAGTTGATCCAAAAAGATCTGGTTTAGGAAGTAATTTTTTTTTTTTAAATGCATTATGTCAGACTTTTTCAATCTTTTTCATCTCATAGAACACGACAAGACACTAAAATTATGGCACACCATCAGTTTTGTTTTTAACCATTGACAAGGCATAGCGTGCTGCTGGTAGAGGGCTGAAATCCCATAATTGCTCTACAAATAAAGGAAGCCTCCAAAGTCCGATGGCACACCAGTGGGCCATGGCACAATGTTGAAAATCTCTGTATTTAGCTATGTAGAACAGCAACAGTGAGCAATGGTAATGAAAACAAATAAGATGATAATAGAGGAGTTGAGTGGGTAAGTTGGAAAGCATCCCCTGAGGAACCCACACTCAGCCGTGAAAAAGCATGTTTTGTTTCTGTGTAACTAGGTCAGCCCAAGTTTCTTAGCATACGTGCAAAATGTCTGTTAGTGGAGAGGCTCAAAAGTTACTGCTCTGCAGGTTGCCACTTCTCCCCCCTGTTAAAAACTGTCTACTGAGTGCACTATTCCACTTTATAAACTCAACTGCATTTTTAGCCCATTTTACCTCATTCACACCTCATTGATTCAGTAATCACTTCTTTTTCATCTGTTTATGCTGCAAACTTCATTTTAGAATTGATTAAATGTCATGGTTGCTTATAAGGAAATCTGGGGATTGTGGTTTTGTGAGTGAACTGAGACTTTTCTGTCAAGAGATCCCTGGTACCCTCACAGTGCTACTGTTCTTAGAGCTCCTTGAGAGAAAGCTTCAAAGAGTTTTAAATCAGGTAAAGCAGATGTGCTGTGTATGCCCTGCTTAGCCAGTACTTTTCTATCACTGTTTCCTGGCCAAACTACTCCTCCATCCCTGCCCCCAGGGGATTTGCTGCTGAAATGCAACGTAGACCATTTGTAGCCAGGTAACAACAGGTGCCAGTGTGACAGGGGCAGTGGGGAAGTAAGAATGGAAATGTCTGCCCTCGGGGGCTATGATCTTTAGTTTTGTTTCTGGCTTCGATGCTTCAGGGTATGGGAAAGGTAATTCATGCCTCAAATGGTGTCTGTCACATAAAATTAATATCTTCATAGCAAAGTGCATGAGAGAATATGTAGCTACTAGCAAAAAGCATACCCACGTTGCAGGAGTAAAATTCCCCGGTACTCCATCCCCCCACAGAGCATCAATCCCCCATGCACAGCCACCCCATGTGTAACATCCCACATGCTCATCAACCCCCCATGCTCATCATCCCCCCATGCGCAGCATTCCCCATGCACAACATTTCCCATGGTCATTCCCCCATGCGCAACATTCCTCCGTGCACATCAACCCCCATGCGCATCAACCCCCCGTGCACATCAACCCCCCATTCGCAACAGCCTCCATGTGCACCAACCCCACATGCGCACCAACACCACATGTGCAACAACTCCTCCATGCGCAGCATTGTCACCAATGCAACCTCTTCCTTCGAACATCATCCCCCCCACTGCACCAGGCATCGAGCACCAAATTGGCTGGATGGTGGTCAGTCTTCCATGTTAAGTATAGGACAAAAACACGTTGCACCCCTTTTCAGCCCCTTAGCGGTTAAATTTCTCCACATTGGTTCTTGGTGCGTGTTCATGTGACAGAAGGAACACCCTCCCCAAATTTAACACTTCTAGGTCCAGTGGTTGGGGCAGAGCATTGCTCAGTCACCGATTCTTCAATGCAAAGCATAGGGAGGAAAACACGTTGCGCCCCATTTCACGCCCTTCCAGTGGGAGTTTCCAAAAACTGTTCTTAGTACACCCCTCAGTCAAGGAAGGAACACCCACCCCAACTTTCAGGCTTCTAGACCCGGCTCTCTCTCTCTCTCTCTCTCTCTCTCTCTCTCTCTCTCTCTCTCTCTCTCTCTCTCTCTCTCTCTATGTATATATATATGTATATGTATATGTATATGTATATGATGGTTTCATTAGTATAAAAATATTTGTGTCTGACTTCAGTTTGTTCAATTCAAAAAATTCTAACCTATGGCTTAAGTAAAAGGCATAACTTGCATTAGACCTATAAAAATCAAAATTATTCAATTTCAAAAACACATCAGAACAAGTGAATCTTGATCTGTTGTAATAAAGACAGTGGGTAGTGGGTCATACGAGAACTGGGACTTTTACAGCGAAGGCCCATCTTCCTGACCTGTCTAGTCTGGCATCCATGTAAGATGGAATCTGAAGCAAGGCCTCACTTGCATTTCTTACCTGCTTGGGGAACTCATATAGAGATGTTCCTTTTAGGTAATCCAGTCTGATTAAAAAGGTGTCCCTTGCAGTTTGTAGTTCTAGTCATGACAGACTGTGAGGTGCTGTGCTCATCCTTGTTTCTAAGCCAAAGAGCCAGCATTGTCCAAAGATGCTTCCGTGGTTGGGTTGGCATGACTATACACCAAGGCACATGGAACATTGTTACCTTCCTACTGAGGTTGGACCTATGTTTCCATGCTTTTGAACTGCTAAGATGGCAGGAGCTGGGCAAGGGACTGCAACTCACTCCATCTTACAGCATCCGAGTCTTGAACATCAGCCAGTTGGATGCCAGCCATGGCATCATCCCCCAAAGAGATTTCACCCAAGAGCTAGCATGAAATGGATCCCCTCATCTCATTTGTTTCTGGTCTTTTGCCTCTGCTAACACTCATATTTACACCCCACCCCAAAACAACAACAACAACAACAAAAACTACTTTTTGCCTTTTACCTGATAACCAAATTACTTTTCCTGTGATCTGGTCCATTTCAGCTTGTGGCTTGGCATTCTTGCAGAATCCTTTGACAGCATTAAGCCTTTCACTGCTTTCTTCCAGTAAACTGGGAGTTTTGCATATTTCTGGGAGTTTGCATATTTCTTAAGATATACTGGGAATTGTAACTGCACTTCACAAATTTTCTGTAGAAATTGGATGGCTGGGCTGTGGCAGTGGTATTCTTTCCCAGGCTGGAAAACGGGTTCTGCCACTTTTGTCAGTCACTACAGTAAGTTCTCAACTTACGACCTTTCGAGATGTAAACTTTCATAGATACGAATGTTCCTGCAAGATACAAACTTTTTTCCCCAAAATGTGAAACATGCATTGAAGTCAATGGTGTTGGACTTAGGAACATTTCAACTTACTGATGGGATTCCAGAACAGAACTCATTCATAAGTCGAGAACTTACTGTAACTGTAATTGGATAATCAATAGATAGTAATGAAGAGGAAAAGCCAGCTATACTGGGTTCAGAATCACCATCATCACAAGCTCTGGTCCTAGGTGTGCATGAAGAACAGTGCATGAAGAAATTAATTTACTAACCTCATACAACAAGTGTTCCTTCAGAATTGGAAGATGGCACATTAAATGACTAAAAAGGCATTAGACTAATTAGCAAAACATGCATATCTATACTGTTAATATTAATAACCACTGGGACTTGAAAATAGAGTAGTGTCCTTTGCTTAATCTAATCTATCTGGGATAGTGTTGTGAGCCAATGATGAATTCCCAGGTTTGTTAATGAGGAGTCGGCAAAAAAGTGCTGCTCATCCTTTATTCCTCTTGTCCCTGACTATATTTAAAAGACATATAATTTTAAAAAACTTATTGGGCAATCTAGGGAAGACTGCTTTCAGGGGTCATTGGCTGGTCTATCCTTTCTCTTCCACCACAAAAAGGCAGAAAATGCAGAAGAGAAAATTACAGTCACAAACAATCTTAGCCCTTGTGGTATAATGTTGCTCCACCATCTAAAAGAGAGCAGTCTGGGCTCCTTTACTCCAGTAATTTTGGAGGATGGAATACGGAACTTGGCTTAAGCTTAGAAAGCATACTTGTTTGATCTTCCATATTTGGATCTCTTTTGTCACCATTCCTACAGATGTTGGAAGATTGTCTTTTCAGCTTAAATTCTCTAGGAATTGAAGCATTCTGTCTCTATTATTGCAGATGAAACTTTCTTTCCAAATATATTGTATATTAAACATAATGCCACTTGGTTGTACTTTCTGTCCAGTTATGAGTGATTATATATAGGTTATGAGAGAGGTCTATCATGCCGAGAATTTGTTTCCTTGTAAAATTACTTGGGTTTCAAATATTCTTGGTGAAATTTGAATCTGAATTGGGATTTTGAAGTGTAGGAATCCTGACCAAATAACATACCTCTTTGTCAGTACTAAAGTCATACTAACTTAATGTAAATCACTTGTGAAGCTTTATTGTTTAGTTTGAGATGCACTGATGCACTTGTATTGTTCAATACTTTTCTAAATGTCTAAGAGCACAATCTTAACCATGTCTACCCAAAAGTAAGCCCCATTGTGTTCAATGGTTCTAACTCCCAGGAAAGTGTCTTTAGGATTGCAGCCTAAGCCTCATTATGTTGAAGGGTCAATACAAGCTTCTAACTTCTCTCACTGAGCTAAAGTAGGGGGAACAAAGGTCGGTAACAGCTGTTGAAATATGGCTTCCTTCTGCCATTCTCTGTCTTCCCCTTCAGACAAAAAACTGTCACAATCCACATCTGGAATTCATCATCAGATACTGGGTTTCATCTGGATCAAGCTTCAGTAGCTTGTTGTACCAGGATTGTTATCTTTGCCTGGAAAACTGTTAGGTTCTGGCACATGCTGTCTGTTCAATTGGTACATATCAAGCTTTGAAGGTCATTGTAGCCCCAGAGGCCTGTGCAGTTTATATAAGTCATTCAGGGGTGGGAGGTACAGTCTGTTCGTAGCTGATCAAGCCACAGCAGGCTCAATATGGAGTATGTGCAACACTGGAAGGGTGCACCTATTTCACATTATATATGTTGTAGTCTCCAGGGTGGCTATGTCATTTATGCACACCTAAGCTTTAGAGCTTACCAGTTCTGTGGTCTAGCATAGTCTATTATAACAGATATAATCCTGAGAAATTGTGCTGCCATGTTCTGTTGGGGAAGATTATTGTGCAGAATTTGGATGGGTAATTCTGTATATCAGTAACCTGCAAACCTTATATCCTTCGCTCCTCTGCCATTTCACTTCCTAATCAGACTGGAAGTCACCAGTAGAGATATGCTACTATGTTCCCCTGCATCTGTGCCCAAACTGAACTCATACCTGTTGGTGCTTTCCCTTTTTGTGTTGTATCTTCTCCACTTCCTCTGAGGTTGGGGAGGGGAGGCTGTCATTCAGCCAGAAATCCAGGTGAGTCCCTGTTCTAAAATCCTGATACTGGTATTTCAAATGCCAGGTGTTTTTGAGGAAGTGACTCAGGTGGAAATGGTTCACAGAATAGGTTGGAGTCAGTGCATTAGAAACCACCAACCCCAGATGTATTTTTTTAATTTATACCTTTTGAGATCTTTCTCTGTCATTGTATTCACGTTGATGTTCTGTTGATCTTTTTTGTTCCATTTTTCTCAGGCCCCCATGTCTTCCCCCTAAACCACAGAAAATGAGGAGACCTAGGCCTCTCTCAATCTATAATCATAAACTCTTTAACGGCAATATGGAAACGTTCATTAAGGTACTTGCTGTCTAACAGTGAGAGTCTGTGAACACTGTGAATGTAATGGTAGCTTTCTCTCTTCTAATTGCTGACCTGTTTCCTTTTCTTGAACCTGGCCTCTCTCATGCATTGCACATCACATCATTAATGTGGTTAGTGTGCTCTCTGCCTCAGTGAAGATTTTGGTTGGTGAATTCCCCTTTACCACAACATACAGTAAGGCATGCAATACTCCATGTCTTTCTCACTCTGGTTTAGGTCAACTGGGCAAGATGAAAACAGCTATGACTCTTTTGGAACAGTATGGAATTACTAGTCCCTAAACATACCTAATCGCATGCTAATTGCAGTCTGCCATATCTTACCTATTCAGACTAAACAGCTGTGCTCTTATAAGTAGCTGTTTCCCATGAACATCCTAGAGGTTAAAAACATGAAGCCTGCTGCCTGTAAAAGTAAATTTGTGGTAGATCAAAATTAAAATTAAAATCATTTAAAGATTTTGGTTCTCATACTGATAATGGCTTTTTTGGGAAAAGCAAGATGCCAAAATGTATAATTATAAGGGAAAATGTTTAATTATTTATTCTTCAGACAGTAAAATCTTGAATACTTGTTTAGGAGAAAGCGGCAGAAGCAGCCAATTGATAACAAGTGAATTGCAACCTAAGTTGAGGCACTTCACTTCCTTCCTCCATATTTTTTTGAAGTGTTGTGATTTACAGATTTACAGGGCTGAGAAATATATACCAAATGGCCTGTGAGACCAGTTGGCTAGAAGGATGGGTTTTCACATTTTATTTAAATTGATCCAGTTTTATTGTTCAACAGAGCAGAGGAGAGGTCTTATAACAAATATTCTGACAGGATGATTTTCCTTCATACTTGCATCCCAAAAGATTCATTTGTATTAAAAAAAAATCTGGTACTGTTCCAAAATACTACGATCTTTCTGCTGCTTGGAAAGAGCGATAATTTTAATAGAGAGTGGGGAAACAGAGAAAAGTCTAATTGGACTGAGGAATTGGTGCCATTTTGCAGTCCATCTCTATTCAGCATTCAGCTGCATGCCCAAGGCATTTCTTAACAACAGGATGCTGACCTAGGAATTTAGACAGATTTTTTTAGTACAGATTATTGCAAGGAGAAACTCACTTAATGGGCAGACTTATTATTCTGGTACAAGAGCAAATTGCTTTTTGAATTGCCCTAGTCTTGACTCAATGGCCTTATATTTATTTTGAAGTCTTTGGCTTGGTTTGCCTGATGTGCAACATAAGCTTTAAGACTAGAACTCCATGGAGCTTGTCTTCTCTGGGGAATTGCCAGTGGGGTGTAGTTAGGGTTGCCATAATTCTCTTCCACAAAATCAGGATAGGACCCTCTATCCCATTTGCCAGTATGTGAACACAATAACCAAAAATCAGGATTGTCCCTTTTTTCTGGACATATGGCAACCCTAGATGTAATGCACATCCTAGAGTGACATCTAAAGGGATACAATCAGTGGTGGGCTCTAGCAGGTTCGCACCTACTCTATAGAACCGGTTCTTAACAAGAGATAGGACATATAAAGTTTAAAAATAGCCATTTAAAAGTAGCTGCCAGATGGGCAGAGAACCGGTTCTTAAATTTTTTGAAGCCCATCACTGGATACAATGTGGGGGTGGCAAGCCTATTGAGGTCATGTGGTCAGATTGGCAATAATCTTAAAAAATGTGCCCGTGGCAATTTTGTGCAGCAAATTATAATTTATTATATTTATATTTTACTGAAGTTTTCTTTTCATGCCTTATTTACAGGAGCACGATCTGCAGCCTGCCTGATTTCTTGCTGCTTCTGTTCAAAAAGAAATTGTGCTGTTTGGATTTCAGCGTTTTTTGCTGCTACTGATGTCAAACAAAAGGGATGCAGACCAGGCAGGTTGCAGGTCACACTTCTCATAAATTAAGAGGACAGGAACATGTGGTCTGTGTCTCCCTCCTATTAGAAGTGAAAGAGACCAAGATTTCCCATTTCTGGTAGCATAGGATGAACAGGAGGGAAAGAACTCTTTTATCACTTCCCTCTACCCCTCACACATACTTAACAAACCTTTTTAAACACCAGGTATTTATGGAGCGGGGGTGGAGTAATGAAGTGCTCAATCCTTGTGTGGCATCAAACATTAAAAGGATGTGCACAGTGTTAACTGTGTGGCGTATTTGTGTGAAATCTTGACTACAGATTTCTTGGCTATAGAAATCTTGGCTAAGAAAAACTGTCGCTATGCTGCAAAATGGTGCTCCAGCAAGAAACAATCCATGAGGAAAGGGCATTATTAATTCTGTGAAAGGGAAGGGAAGCCTTCCTCTTTTTTATCATGGAGTTTGTCTTGTTGGAAAACTCTTGGGAGTCTGTGAATGTGGGCTTTGGTTTAGTTTGGAAGGATGAAATATATCTGACAGGAAGCTTCTGAAAGTCTGTCACTGAGGCGGAGAGGTTGCATACTAAGCAGTTACATGAAGTGTTGGAGCATGAACTCGACCCTTCTAAGCTGCCATCGCATTTCAGCTTTCATAGCCTCTGGAAGATATGCTTACTTTAACTGACCTCTTTCTTGCTTAACCTTTTCTTTTTTCCCCGCTTTGCTGCTTTGTTTGCTTATCAGAGGACGAAGGAATGCCCGAACAAGAAACCAGGTATTTACTAAAGGGCCTCCTATCTGGAAAAAATTATAAGGAAGGGTGTGTATACTGTATATGTATGTGTGCTTCTGAACTGAAACATGCATTTGTATCCTTTTGAGGAAAATATGCCAATTTGTAAAACTGAACTCTGTCTTTCCTTACAGCTCACATGCATTTGATTTAAGATATAAGGCCAAAGCCAAAATATGTACTAGAATCACTCCCCTCATCAACTGAAAGCAAGTTTTTTAAAAACAATATTAGGCAATGATTCCTTTATTGAGATTGTAACTTTTGGATGGGGTAAGCAAACAATAGCATAGTTTGGCAAAAGATCTGGCTCATAGTTATGTCTCTGAAAGTAGTGGCCGTTATCCTGCTACATGAGGTGGGCTGCTTCAATTTTGTTAAATTGGGATGATACCAAAAATGAGAATTTTCTTTACAAGTAAGTGACAGGATACAGGCTGTGTGAAGCATTATTTGGAAACTTGCAACCATTTGTGATCTTGCTAACTTTCTGGCTAAACTAACAGTGCCCATTTTTCAACCTGGAGCTTGTGCAATCTTTGCTGGAATCTGTTTCCTAAAACACCGACTTCAACAAACTAATACAATCAAATTTATTCTTTTTTAATTGGTTTTATTTTGAAGGATTCGGGACAAGCAATTCCACTTGTGGTTGAAAGTTGCATTCGATACATCAATTTATATGGTAAGTTCATTTGACTCATCAGTGTTTTCATAGAAAGATTTAACATAAGAATTTGTTTTCTCTGAAATGTAATGAATATGCCAGCTGGCTTGACTAATTATATGGGCCTGAGTCTTAATGAGATCTAATTTAATCTATAATTGATTTAGTATCAAAACAGAACATTGCTGAGTGACAAATATTTGGTGTGTGCAAGTGCTCATTGGTCAAATTATTTGCATTGGTTTCCGTCCAAATACTTGTATTTAAAACCAATTGCAGTCTTTTAATGAATCTCACTGGGGCCAATATCATGATGGTATTAGAATGTTTGTTCTAGGGCAGAGGGTAGGTGATAGGGTTTCTGGGCCATATCAAGACACCCAAGGTTTTTGGATTGGGAAAGTCGTGCCCAATAAGGATTCATGGTGCTCGTTGGTGTCTGGTGCCAGTGTCTGGTTTCCCATGCCTGATGTCCAGCAGGGATGCCCAGTGTCTGCTCCAGCCTGGTGTCCAGTAGGGATGCCTGGTGCCCTGTGCCCCCTGTTCAGTGGTCCCTGGTGTCCACTGCTGCCTATGTTGCCAGCTGATAGGGATGCTCAGTGTCCGGTAGTGCCTGCTGCCCAATGTGCAGTGCTGCACAGTGCTACCCAGTGCATGGTAGGGATGCCTAGTATCCACTGCCTGGTGGTGCCACATGGTGCCCAGTAGACGTGCCCAGTGCCTGGCAGGTATGTCCAGTGCCTGCAACAGCTCCCTGGTACCTCTCTTGCCCAGCAGTGCTCAGTGCCCACTAGTGCCTGATGCCAGTGCCCAGCCATGCCCAGGGCTGACAAATTTTCTTGAAATTTTACTATCTCAATAATGGGTAATTTATGTTATCCAGAGATGCTCCCTCACTGGGCTCTTCAAGCAGAGGCTTGAGAATCACCTGTCAGTGATGCTCTAGGAAAGGGGTCTCCAAATCCCAGCCCTGGGGCCAGATGCAGCCCTCAGCAAGCCTCAAGACCCCTCTATCCGGCCCCTGGGCTAGCCCTGTAATCCACTCCAGTACATTCTTATATGTAAATGTATTCAAATTTATTCAAATTTGAAATGTTAATTAATTTTTTTAGTCCCTGACACGGTGTCAGAGAGATGATTTGGCCCTCCTGCCAAAAAATTTGAAGATCCCTGCTGTAGGAGGATTTCCTCTACAAGTGGGGGATTAGACTAGATTATCTCTTAGGTCCCTTCCAACTCTATGATTATGATTTTATATAAATAAAAGGCAAGAAAAGACAACTACAATTATAAAATGTGGTTTTGTTTCAAAAAAAATTTCAATAAGCCTTTCTTGTTATGTCTTAACTCATTTCAGGCTTACAACAACAGGGTATTTTTCGAGTTCCCGGTTCTCAGGTTGAAGTCAATGATATCAAGAACTCATTTGAGAGAGGTAGGAGAATAATGTGTGATTCTCTCCAGTTAGCTTGCTGTTCTTTTCTTGCATTGCTCAATGCAATATATACCCGTATATATTCATGTATATCCGACCCGCGTATAAGCTGAGGCACCTAATTTTACCACAAATACTGGGAAAACTTATTGACCCGAGTATAAGCCGAGGGTGGGAAATGCAGCAACAGCAGGAAAGTGTGGCTGTCTACTCAGAAGTACAAAGAAGTACCTGAGTCTGAGGAGGGGCTTGGCTGCAGTAGGCTCCATGTCTTACCGCTGCACGCCTCCTCCGTAGCCCAGAGAGCCAGCGCCAGCAGCTGGAGAGACTGCAGAGCTTCTGAGGGTGAACGCTGGAGGTCACGCCCACCAATTTTCTTATTTTTTTACTGACCCGCATAAAGCCGAGGTGGGTTTTTGGGCTCATTTTTTGTGCCCCCAAAACTAGGCTTATATGTGAGTATATATGGAACTTTAAAAACCAATATTTACATAGTGGATGCTTTTCTAATGGGGCAGTGGCAGGTTCACATTGGAAAGAAGGGCATTTTTGTTCAGATCACAACATTAGGAAACAATATTAATTACTTTTACCCCAGTAATATATTTATTGTTACATATGTTTTGGCACTTAGATAATCTTTTGAAAGCTTCTGCCCCTAGTTTCAGCTGCAAACTTAAAAAGAGCCACTACGATGACAGGATAAAATTCTGTCCAAACTAGATAAATTCCGGTTATGAATTTCGCATATAATCACACATATATTCAGTATATGATTATGCTACGCCTGCAGAGTTGCATAAATTAGCCCTCTAAGAAGACAATTGAAAGAAATTCCTATGGCAGCATTTGCTGGATTTAATAGGCTGAAAAATTTCTCTGATCATTATCCTAATGATAGAAATCTTTGATCATGGGGCTGCTGTAATATAGACAGTTTTAACTTACCTTTTCCAAAGCCTCAATATTTCATTTCCATTTAAATATATAAGAGTTTTCTTGCCTATTTCAGAAATAGAATCTAATGTACTAACTGAATGTTTTGTTTACCCAGGTGAAGACCCCCTTGCTGATGATCAAAACGAACGTGACATCAATTCTGTGGCTGGGGTCTTAAAGTTATATTTCCGAGGACTGGAAAATCCACTCTTTCCTAAGGAAAGGTTCCAAGATTTGATCTCTACTATAAGTAAGTATGATCAGTGGTGTGTGAACCAAATACTTGAATTTTGCACATCAGCTTCTATATTTCAGTGTTCCCTAGACCTATGAGATAAAGTAGGAGCTTATTCATTGAGAACTAGCAAGTAATTACTTGACCACATGTGACTTACGGTTGCTCCCCCTTTTCCGGATATAGTCTGTTGGAAGGTTAGTGTTGTATTCTTTTACTTGAAACCATGGACCAAAACAGACTCATGATGACTGAAAATGGCTACAAATGATCAGATTTTGGACATGATGCATCTATATCTACACCATATAATTTCAGACTGAATATTTCCCTATGGTTTTTCTTTCTCCTTTGACCTTGTTTGTTTTCTTATTGCTGCAATCAGAAATTGTCTAGTCTGAAATCTGAAATTGCTGGCATTGTTTGTTTTCTTATTGCTTCAGTCTGAAGTTGTCTACTCTGAAATCTGAAATTGCTGTATCACAAGTGCTGTGGTTTTTGCGTCTACAGTCCCATTGATTTCTATGTAATCGAACAAGAGCCCAATCCTAATGCTCTAACATTTTTCAGTTTCTTAAAAAAGACAAACAGTGCAATGACTTAATTTATCTTGACTCTTGCTGTTGTATGCCAAGTGACTTTTTATTAGCATAAGTAGAATTGCTCATATCGCAGGGCCTTTGCCTGTTATATGGTTGGGAAGTATTGTTTCTTACTCCAGACAGAAAGCTAATTTTTGCTTTGGGTCAAGTGAGAACTTTAGAATTTGCATGAAATGCTTTTTCTTATGGACATCTATAACACACCAGAATTAAAATTCGTGCCACTTTATGTTCACAGTTGCTAGGCCATAATTGGACCAATTATAATACTGGGGAACAAAAAAATTTTTTTTTTTGATGCCTGGACTGTTTGACCTGATTTTGAGTATTTTTGTGCCACTGATTCTGGAGATAGTATCCTCTTTGTGCTACCAGTTTTTGAGATATCATTGGCATTATTACCTTTTATAACTGTATTTTAAACCAGCAGTTGTTACCTGTTTCTGTACATTATCCACATACGTCATGTACAGTGGCACCTCACGTAACAAATTTAATTTGTTCCAGAGGCATGTTTGTTATGTGAAACATTCTTTACGTGAAGCAGATTTTCCCATAGGAAATAATGGAAACTCAGACGATTGGTTCCAGAACACAAAAAATTCATTTAAAAATATTAACTGGATATAAAAATGATGATAAAACACCTGAATTGAATTCAAAACATGCATTTAATGTGAATGATCCCATGTAGTCTACTTAGGCTGCAATTCTAAAGACACTTTTCTGGGAGTAAGCCCCATTGGACACAATGGGGCTTTCTTATGGGTAGACATGATTAGGAGGCTGCAATCAAAGACACTTTCCAAGTGTCTCCCCACTTTCTCCTTCTCTTCATCCTGCTGTTCTCTTCATCCACTGCTGTCTCTCCCTCTGCCCAGCGGACACCAGGCCACAGGAGGAACAGCATGGAAATGTTGCTTTCGCTATGGGCAGGCACACTAGGCAGCCCTGATGCTTTTTAAAAGAGCTGCTGGCCAGTGCGTCTGCCCCACCTACCAACAAGTGTGTTTGTTACGTAAAGCACAGTTTGTTACATGAAGCAGAATCCTAGAGGAATTTTTCTTTGTTACATGGAACATACTTTATGTGAGGCATTTGTTATGTGAGGCGCCACTGTATTGGGAAGCAGATCTGATGGACAAAAACAAATGCCATTTCGGCATATGTGACCCCAAAATATTCCCCAAAATGTCCAACATCTTAGGAAGTGAAAGTTGTATTCCCCAGTGATTTTTTAGACTAGTGTTTATGCTGCCTTTTTAAAAAAAGGTGTATGTGTGTGTAAAGACAAATTCTTAGTATATTTCCTCATCCATTGTTAGCTGTCATGATTGCCATCATGATTAAAACGTGGTCTGGAAGGAAACATATGTTTCATGTTGCATTTTTTTCCTGAGCCAGTGTATAATGAACTGCAAACATAGCAGGGAAGGTTTTTGTAAAGTTGTAAAGTGCCTGATTTACCATTCTGCAACTTGAAATTTTTGCCCAGTTCTCTCAGGGTATGATAACCTTCTACTAATTAATTCTCTTGTCAGATTTATTGTGAGACCACAGTGCATTTCCGGGGTGATGTACTTCTGTTCCCAGAAAGTTTAACCTGAGCTATGAAGTGAAGATCTTGTCTCACCTAGCACATGAACTACCAAGGATCAAATCTGATGTTACTCTTCCTCACTTGCATCTTTAAGAAACACACAAATTGCTTGTGTGTGTGTGTTTGTGCTTTTGTGTGTATGTGTTTTTAAATCATCATTGACTCTTGTAAATGCTTATGTTTCAGAAACTGAAAACCTTGCAGAAAGAGTGCACCAGATCCAGCAAATCATTATTACCTTGCCACGGGCTGTCATCATTGTCATGCGATATCTCTTTGCTTTCCTTAACCAGTAAGTTTATATACCTGCTGATTGCTTTTACTGAAGCTGCAAATCTTCCCAATTAAATTGGGAAGTGGATTCCCATGGATCACAAGCTGAACATGAGTCAGCAGTGTGATGTGTCTGCAAAGAAGGCAAATGCCATTTTAGGCTGCATTAAGAGGTCTGTAGCTTCCAGGTCGAGAGAAGTTCTAGTTCCTCTTTACTCTGCATTGGTCAGACCTCACCTTGAGTACTGTGTTCAGTTCTGAGCACCTCACTTTAAGAAAGATGCAGCCAAACTGGAGCAAGTCCAGAGGAGAGCGACAAGAATGATCAGTGGGATGGAAGGGAAACCCTACAAGGAAAGGTTGGGGGAACTTGGATGTTCAGCCTGGAGAAGAGGAGGCTGAGAGGAGACATGATTGCCCTCTTCAGATACCTGTAGGGCTGTCATAGGGAGGAAGGGGCTCATTTGTTCATGGCTGCTTCTGAAAGCAGAACTAGAACCAATGGATACAAACTGCAAGAGAGGAGATTCCGGTTGGATATCTGGAAGAAAATTCCTGACGATGAGGGCGGTTCGGCAGTGGAACAGATTGCCAAGGGAGGTGGTGGACTCTCCCTCACTGGGGATCTTCAAGCAGAGGCTCGACGAGCACCTGTTGGGGATGGTCTAGGGAGATTTCCTGCTACAGGCAGGGGGTTGGACTAGATGACCTACTAGGTCCCTTCCAACTCTATGATTCTATGAATCTCTTTCCATTTTAGTTCCCAAACTTAGTACTTGGGTAACAGGGGCAGGGTTCTACTGGATGGTTAATTTATCTGTAATGCAGCCTTTTGCCTGGAGAGTAGTCCTCCCTGTGTAAATAGTTGACGCTCAGTAGTGTCTCTGTGGGTTGCTTGTATTTGCAGCTTGTCGCAATACAGTGATGAGAATATGATGGATCCTTACAACTTGGCCATTTGCTTTGGACCAACTTTGATGCATATTCCAGATGGACAAGATCCAGTATCATGCCAGGCTCATGTTAATGAGGTCATCAAAACCATCATAATAAATCATGAAGCCATCTTCCCCAGTCTCAGGGAGCTCGAAGGACCTGTCTATGAGAAATGTATGACTGGTGGGGAAGAGTACTGGTAAGAAGTGTTCGTGTGTGTGAAATACATGCATTCTTCATCATGAACGGGTCAAAGATTTATTTTCTTTTTAAACAGATACCTACTCTAGATGCCATTAACTTATATTGTGTGTTGGAATTGAAGTAGTGAAATGATGCAGAAATAGTAATTTGACCTAGTTTGCTAGAACTGCTATTGATCCAAGGAGATGCATGCATGAAAAAATAGTTTCATACTTATGCTTCCTGATTGCCAGGAGAGGTTTTTGAAATAGAGTTTGACTGTTCCTGTCAGAAGGTAGGAAACGAAAGAGAGCCTAGAGTTTTCCAGCTTTCAGTTATTTTGGAGCAGAGGAGAGTAAGAAAGACCTTCTATAACCTTAAAAGCCCCCAAATTCCATCTTAATACATAGACTTTATTTCTTGCCAAGATATGAATTCTGGTTGGAGAAAATGAAAACCCACTTGATTACAATTAACAAACATTTATGAACAAACTTCTACTTTTCACAATAAAAAAGCAGGCCTCCGTCAGTCTTGAAAGACTATGGTATCATGCTCAGCACTGCATACACTGCATGCGAAGCACGAAAGCCTGGGTTGGATTGTTATGGAGGATAGGCTGTTACCCAAGCAGCAGATCCCCCCGCTCCATGCCACTGAATTAGTCCAATGGAAAGGCAGAGCCAATACGATTGGATCCAGCTGCCGTCGCAGAGCTGGGCTTAGGACAGGAGCTCACCCTGTTTTGTGGGGGCAACCCAGCCTGCTGGTTAACAGGCACAGTGTCTTAACCACTTGCGCCACCCACAGCCCTTTTTTCACAATATAAACTGCCAAATTTAATCTGTTTCAGCTGCAATTATTTAATTAATTTAATAATTACGTTTAATAAAATACATTTAATTCTTACGGATATCCAAACTGCCTTGCGTATCCTTCCTTTAGGGAGAGATGTGGGATATAAATTGAATAAATAATAAATCTATTCCCAAGTTGGACATATGAACTGGGATCCACTTTCCCCAATGGATCAAGTTGAGTGGGTAGCAAAGGGGAGCAGCTTATTATAACAACAGATTATGACAGATGGGTTGTAGGTTTTATGCATACCTTCCTAAATGTAAGATTCTATAGGACATTCCTTGAGAAGAATGTTTAGGATTGCAGCCTTAATGTGTTGTGGAGCACTGGTTCAAAACTCTCCACATAAGTCACATGTTGTGATGATGCCAAATGTTGCAGACCATGTGTTCTGCTGGTCCCAAGTGGAAGTGTCTCCAGCACCCTTTGGTGTGAGATTATTACATCCCTCTCATGCTGTCCCGAAAGGGAGGAAATTTGTCAAAGTGTATAAAAGCAGTAACTATATAATAAGTAACATGGCTGTGTTGGCTCAGCAGTTAAAGATACTGTCCCTGAAGGTTGGCAATTCAAGACCAAGTACTCCAAGATGCAGTGAGCTGCACCCATTACCTGCCCAGCTCCTGCCAGCCCAGCAGTCTGAAAGCATGTAAATGCAAGTAGATAAATAGATGCCACTTCAGTGTGATTGGAAGAGCATTCCTTGTGCTTTGGTGTTTAGTCATGCAGCCTTCATGACTTCAGATAACAGTGGCTCTTTGGCCTTGAAACGGGGGGTGAGAGTTGTTCCGTAGAGTTGTTCACAACTAGCAGGGCAAACCCTCTTTGTTAACTGCATACAGGGCAATTTGATTTTAATATAGATTCTGTGAGAGGTGGATCTAGTTCTGCCTGTTGACAGGCACAGTACATGTATTACAACTTCCCTGATTCTCTTCCTCTGTCCTGCTCCTGAGGCAGCTGGCTTTGAAGATGTCTGTTTGGAGGGAAGAGCCAAGTCTCAGCTGATCACAGCAGGAGCAGGTGGTGATAGCAATGATGACAGCTTGCCTGGTGCTCTTCTCTGCTTGCTGGGCAGCAGTTGATTCTTTAAACTGGCCTCTATGAAGGAAGTGGGCCCCAGGAATAAAATCAATGTATGTTTGTTCCCATTGGATGAATTAAATGCAATGAGATTGCCAGAGTTCTACTGTTTCCTATTTTGTAAGCTTAAAGATTCTGTCAACCTCAGTATACAGGGTGATTGAAAAGTAACTCCCTATTTTAAAATATTTATAAATTACAATATAGGGAGTTACTTTTTAATCATCCTGTATAACACACATACTTGCACTACTAATTTAGGAATATAGTGAGCCAGCAATTATTCAAATCCACAATAATCATATGACCTAATAATCAAGTTGTAGGCTTCATATACTGTATATCCCTTTGTTTCAAGGTAAATATCTTAAATTTGGAAAATGGGAAATATCAAGAAATGTTTGCTCTGCTCATTTTCAAGGAACACTTTTGTCCTGTCTTTTGGGGGTAGGTGGGTTGCTGAATATGATCAAGCCTAAACCAGGTATTTATACTTGAAGCTGACAGTTTTTGTGTCAGCTTTCAGATCCAACTTTGCACATAATTCAGGTGGTTTTGTATACCTGTTTGTTACATGAATTAAAAAAGAGTTCAGTACTTTGAATGATTTGAAATTAGTCTTGATTTTTCTCCTTACTAGTACAATAAAATAGTATAACATACTGCCAATGATTTATTTATGCTGGGAATTCAGTGTACAGCAGTCTGATCTCTTTGAAACTGTTGTTTGCAAGGCAATGTCTCTATTGGTAGGAGTGTGCTTTTTATATGAGGAGTAGCTTTCATCCTTTCCAGTTTGGAAAGCGAGTACAGATAAATTCCAATTTCCTTACATTTAGGGTTTCTTCCCTATACTTTCATTCCAGTGACAGCCCGCACAGTGAGCCAGGGACGATTGATGAAGCGGACCATGACAACGGCACAGAACCACACACAAGTGATGATGGTGAGTGTGAAAACAAGCTGTCGAATACTGAGTCTGACCAAGAAAAGCGACTGAGACTTCCATGGAGAACAGCATCTTGCATTTTTCCCCCTAATCAAATTACCGTGGACTAACATGAGGCTGTTTGCTGGAAAAGGTCTATCTCTTTGATGGGGCAAACGGAGACAGACAAAATTTATAGATACCTTTATAGATATTTATAGATATTTATAGATTTACCTTTATAGATATTTAGTCAACGTAGACCATTTGGGAGCATACCAGTTAACCTACTTTTATTTGTGATTTCATTCTAAGTCATGATGGGAGTTGTACTAGTGGCCTGGTTAACAAGCTAGCCTTTCCTCATTCCACTTAGTTTGAAGTAATATCTGTAGATTGTTGTTTGTTTCAGTAATCAGGGAAGAAAAATAGAGACAGAGAGATGTGTTTCTATAAAATCATCACTGAGTGCAGTGGAGAATAGTTATGTCTATATCCAGTTGCATTTATTTCAATTTGTAATGCACTTCCTAAATAGAAGTGTGCTTGAACTTATAATAGAAGAGTGATTTTATGAAATTATGTTGTTTTGATACTTCTTGGAGAAACTTTTTATAAGCCTCTGGACTTTTCGAACAAGCCATCACTATATCCCTCTCATTAATAAGCGGTATTGATATATCATCTCACACCTGGATCTGCTCATTTTTGTTTAATCCCATTTAATATTTAATAGATTTAAATATTTTATATCTATTTAAAATATTATAGCAATTAAAAAATTCATAGAAAAGTCATTCACATTTTACAAGGAGGTCTTGCTCTTGATTAATACAATGGACAATATTATAGGTTAGAAGAAGGTTAATGTTAGTGATGGAGTTATCTGTCACTGATGTCTAGAACTCAGCTGGAAAGCACTTGGTCCTTTTAGCAGGGATGAAAAGTATCTCCCACTTTTGATAATTTCTTGCCCATTGTTTTGAAAAGGGTTGAATTAATGATTCCTTTACATTACTTTCAGTCTGAATTAAGTTTGTTCTCAGTGACATTACCTTATTACCAAATAAGGTAGCACAATGTTTCCCATGCTAGTGGATTACAACCCACCAGCAGGGTTGCTATATATCCTGAAAAACAGGGACAGTCCTGAGTTGGGGGGGGATTGTGTACATTCTGGCAAGTGTGACAGAGGGTCCTGTCCTGATTTTGTGGAAGAGAATTATGGTAACCTTACCTACCATGTTAACTGGAAAGGGGCAATTCTCCTTCAGGGGAAATGGATCAGAAATTGGCAGCAGCGTAATAGAAATGGGGACGGTTTTCCAAGTTATCTGGCAGTTGTTGTGGTTCTCAAGAGGATCTGTGACCCCTTTTGCGGTTGTCTTTGAGGCTTCAATGTCCTGCAAAAAAGAAAAGCTTTTTAAATGAAAACAAGGTGTTCTCTTTTTTTTGACAGGATTTGAAGTCTCTGGGAAGACTGCAGAAAGGTTGCAGGCTCCCCAGACCCTCCAAACAACTTTAATGACCTCCTCACCATCTGATAAGTTAAAAAAACCCTCTCCTCTCTGGCAGTTCTGCATGATCAGCATGATCATCCTGATGCTGTTTCCACCCCTTCCTTCCACAGCAAAAACTTACAGTAAATCCGAGTAAAACTTTACTTTCCTAGTCCAGTTAGCAGGGCCTTTCCTAGACCTAGCTGGAGATTACAGGGACTAGAATCATAGAATCCTAGAGCTGGAAGGGACCTAGTAAGTCATCTAGTCCAACCCCCTGCCTGCAACAGGAAATCCTCCTAGATCATCCCCAACAGGTGCTTGTCGAGCCTCTGCTTGAAGATCCCCAGTGAGGGAGAGTCCACCACCTCCCTTGGCAATCTGTTCCACTGCCGAACCGCCCGAACCGTCAGGAATTTTTTCCTGATATCCAACTGGAATCTCCTTTCTTGCAGTTTGTACCCATTGGTTCTAGTTCTGCTTTCAGAGGCAGCTAAGAACAAATGAGCCCCTTCCTCCCTATGACAGCCCTTCAGGTATCTGAAGAGGGCAATCATGTCTCCTCTATTTTTTGTATTCAGACATTTTCGTTGAAAAGCGGTATATAAATACTGTAGATAGGAATCATTTGCTGTGCTCCTGAATTATGGTTCCTCCTCATATTCAATACCTGATCCTGGTTAGTTGGATTCACCTCTGTAAAACGTGCCTTTCCCAAATGGACTTCATTTGCCCTCAGTGTGAGATCATTGATCAGCTGGAATCACTCGTGACTTAATCCTGAATGGAAAAAAGAAGCAATAAAGTCAGGAAAAATGGCACTTAAGCTGCTAGGGAAAACAATGATATTGAACAAAACATTTAGGAAAAAATGAATATTCTCATAAGTGATCATTTTTGAGAAATATATTTTCTCTGCCTCCAAATAACTATTTTCAAATCTAAAATGAACCAGGGAGAATATTCAGCATGGTGTTATTACTAAAGACCTTACTCTGAAATCACTTTGTGATACATAATTAGTGGGATAAAATATATATTTGTTTTCTACCCACGCACACACCTCCCCATCCATCCTTATTTTTATTTTTATTTTACAGACTGAACAAGTTTGATTTGGACTTCAGTGAAAATTAATAAACCTGGAACCACATGGTGCCATTTAAATTGGCTTATTTTGCAGATTAGAAGAACATTGTTTCAGAATCCTGCCTGCTGCATGACTGTGCATGCCTGTTGTCTGCTTGCTTTATGGCCTTTTTTCTATTAATATTTTTCCCCTCATTGCTACAGATACATAAAGCCCCAGACCTCTTACTGATGCATGATGTGGGGAAAATATCTAGGTGACTCTAATTGTTGGTCTGATGCCTATGAGATGGAGAAGGGAACAAAAGACAATTTAGATGTTGAAGATGGATGTTTTAAAGGGAGAGAGATGTCAACCTTCATTTTTAATGTTGGTGACAAATGGGCTACCCTAACTGAAAAGTCAAGGCAGGCAAGCAGGCTTCCATTTAGGCAATTTTATGCCTGAATGGTTATGTTAATAGTTCTGATTGGAATTTCTGGGTGATTAGCCATGACACCAACCAGTGGGAAGGAAGAGCTGTTTTTCCATTTGCTTTTCTAGCCCTCCTCCCTCTGTCCTATTGAGAAACTCAATATTTTGTACATACCGTTAAGACTTCTAGTGTAGCAACTGCTACTGTATCCTATCCTGTGAATACCCTGTATTGATTTTTTCCATTTTCACCAAATGTTGCCTCGTTTGGTCCTTGGTGATGAAGGAAGCAGAGGTTGAAGGCACCTCTTTGTGTCGCTTGTGGCTTTTAAGACAAAGCTTTGGTGTTATGAGTTGAGAGGCTGCTGAATTCTGTTTCTAGAAGGACCATCTCTTTTGCTTTGCTAGGTTCTAGTTCCAGCAGTGGCCACAAAGAAGTTCACAAACAGAATGATATGACATTTAGTTGTTCCAGAAATTTGTATACTGGCAACAAACTGCCTTCAATCCTGAAAACCCAGTTTAGCTTTCATATGATATGCTCAATAGACCCAAAATGATAGACCCAGGATGGAACTGAATTCTTTTTTTAAAAAAGAAACTATTGGGTTAGAAATGGGCAATAGCTTTTGCAGAATGTTGAAAATAGTTTGATATAGGGATTTTTGCTCAATGGGAAGCGTAGTCTTTCCCAGTTTTGCTTCTGGCAAGCAAATTTGTAGGATATTATGCTTCAAAAAAATCAGCAGAACTTGTCTGACGAGTGACGTCAGTAATATAAATGTACACAGTCATGCATATTCATATGTACTACATGAAGTGAAACTTATCTCAGTTCTTTCTTAAAAGATAAGATCTGGCTCCATGCTAAGTTGCTGGCCATCACCACACCTCTCAGCTAGAACATTTCTCTGTGAAAATTAAGTGAAGTCTTGTTCATCGTTAGCTGCTGATTCCAAATGATATGGGAAGTCTGTATGCATTAGAGGGAATGTGATTCCAGTGAAAGTTTGCTTGCTTTATTTTATTTAACTTTTGAATTTAACTACTGGTGTCTTTGAAATGGTGGTCTAAAAATAGTTTTAACACTCACTGGAAAGTTATGAAACCAAAACTGAGTGCTTGCCAGAAATATTGCAACTTGTGTCAGTTCCAAACTCCTATGAAAGTTTCTCGCATAATTCCTTTTTTATTTTTGCAGGAATTACTGTTTATCTTGTTTCAACCTCTAATTTCTTTGCATGGTTGTGAGGCTAACTCCAAGGATAAGAGAAATGAGGAAGGTGTCTATCCACTGCCCCTTATCACCTTATTTCTGTTGTTTCCTGTAGGTAACTAATAAATGTGCTTCAGAGCATGTTGCACTGGCAGCGTTGGTAAACTAATAAATGCCCCGGCCAATTCTCCCAGTGAATCCAACAGTTCACTCTCTGTGTTTTGTACGGGGAGCAGGGTGTATGCAGGCATGCCTCTGAACAATTACATCTTTTCTGCCATGCTGAGGTTATTCATGTGGTAGCCTTGGGATATCTGACTATGAACTTCGCCTGTATTTCTGTGTAGTCTAAACAAACCTGAGGAATGTTTGTTGATTCAGGATAACCATTCTGAACTTACAGCCTCTGTATCTCTGGATCAGGTAAACAAGCTCAAAGAACTGCTTCTAGAATTTCCTTGTCCTGTTTGTATTCAGAAAACACACACAAAAGATGTGCACAAAATGGCCTTATATGCTGCAATTAATGTTGGGCAGCCCCTCACTTTGCTTCATAATGTACATAGGTTTTTCAGTCTTTTGAGATAATCCTCAAGCAGTAGTATCTTCAGGGGTTTTTCCTTACAGTTTTGAAAAATCAAGCCTTTAAAGAGCTTTTCCATAGCTTTTCCTCATACTTTCTCTTTCCCCAAATCCATTTTCCGTTTGTGAAAAAGTTGGCTTGAATGAAACTGGAAAAGTTTCACTTTCTGACTCCTCTTCTGCTTTCTAGGTGAGCTTGGTTTCCTGACTTCTTCATAAAGGTGTAGGAAAACCTGTCAGAGAAGAAAACCCGAGAGAAAGTTGACTAGCAAGCCCAGACCAATGCTAGGGGTTTGGGCCTACTATTGGATGAGTGTGAAGTGGGAAAGTTCAAATTTGGAACCACCTGGTTCCAGTATTTTCCAGATCTGAACCCAAGAACCACTACTGTATATGACTTAGAAAGTAGCATGGAATTTGGGTTAACTGAGTACAGTTTGGATACATTCTGAAGAGGTTATGTGATTGTCCAGAGAATGGTCTGAAGGCACCTGGTATAATATTGCCTTTGCAGCTTAGGAAGTTTGGATTTAAACCACCTAGGGATGTTTGAATATACTTTTCTGAGCTCATTCTGGAGAAATATTACTATTCAAATAAAAATATTCAAGTTTATAAAGTGCAAAAGAATTAATTTTATTATTATGATACTCAATTTTTTTAAAGCGTAGATTTTTTTTAAAAAAACACTAACATATAAACAAAATAATTGGGCAATGTGATCATATTTTGTCTAATGTGTAGTCTATGTTTCTGAAAAGGGCTGATGCAGTATAAAACACATATTTTATATGCATTATTTTGTATCTCCAACAGGATAGAGCTACTGACAATTTGTGTGACCTAGATGGACTGATATAGTAAAAGGCAGCTTTCATGGAGTTTACTAGAACCTGTTTTTATTGCTCTTCCCTTCCTGATTGCACATGCATGCAAACAGCATGTGAGATCTTAGGCAGAACAGGTGGCACCAAGAACAGGTGGCACTGTATGTGTTTCCTGTGTCCCTATCCATCCAGCCCTTTCTGCCCACGTTACTCATGCTTGGCGCTATAGTGTTAATGGATCGTGTTCATTTTTTTTTTATCATGTAGTCAAACTCTAGTCACACTTCACTTACATGTAGGAAACTGCCTTGAGGCAGGCGTATGACAAGCTTCAAGGATATCTTCCCCAAAAGTTTACATCTGGACCACTCCTGCATAAAACAGTGAATCTGTAGCCATTTTGTAGTTTCTTCATTAAAAACATTTCATAACACAAGAGAAGATCAATAATGGGAATGGTGATAAAATGTAAGACTTACAGAAGTCTATCAGAATGAGCCCTGAGATACCCTGAATCATATGTGTCATGAATAACACATGGAGTGGTGATAAGAGGATGGAAATCCCTGTAGTGGTGCCTTCATGATTAACAATGGGTATCTGCATAACCTCAGCATAACATTTTGGATTTTTTTTTCTCCCTCTGGAGATATATTGCTAATTGTTCATATTACGGTAGTTCCATAATTTTAAAAAGCAGTTTTAAAAAATCCAGGACAAGGCAGAGTCAGGTTGCGGGGTCTGTCACAGCACTGAAGTGAATGTTCCTTTGTTCCCTCTTGTAAAAATGCAAGGCTACAGTGAAGGTGTAAAGTGACATTGCATATCTATGTGTACATGAAATTTCATGTCCTCTCCATTGTATAGATTTTCATGAATACATGTAAGGTTCTGTTTCCCAAAGAATTGCCATATAAATAGGACTTTTGCTTCTGAACAGGGGGAGAGAGCAATGACACAGTATTGGCCATGTCATTATAGGATTATGGCACACAGTGTAAGTCACTGATTTCTGGCAACAGCTTTCCTAAAATAGTAACTCTTTTTTTCTTCCCTCCCTATATTACAGAGGTGGAACAGATTGAAGCAATTGCAAAATTTGACTACATCGGCCGGTCCCCACGTGAGTTGTCTTTCAAGAAAGGTGCCTCGCTCCTCTTGTACCATCGGGCTTCGGAAGACTGGTGGGAAGGACGTCATAACGGTGTGGATGGTCTCATACCACATCAGTACATTGTGGTACAAGACATGTGAGTAGGAAAAATAAAATAAGGTATTGATCTATTGCAGCTAGGAAACTAAAACAAAGGAAACCCCCTTGCTAAGTGCTTCTCTACCTGCAGATTTCCTGAGAAATTCTCCTCCACGCAGCCACTCACTGCCCTTCTCCGATACAAACAGGCTCTGCTACACTCCCTAGACTGCAAAATACTAATCCTAGGTTGTTTGCATGTATGGCAAACTTGCATTTGCTGGGTGGGTACAGAGGCAGGCTCCAGCCAGGTCCATGAGCTGATCCCTGAAACCTCTGGCATCTCACAGTCACTCAAACAAGTAACTTGAATTGCTTCTGCTTTCTCCTGCCCCTCCCCTTTGGTGCTTAGTCTTGCTAAGAAGCTTCTGTAATGGTGCAAGTGCTTTGAGGAAGTAGATTTGCTGCCTCTTGCCTTCTTGGCTCAAGGTATTGAAGAAAGAGATGGAGGGCACTCTCCTTTACGTCTGTAGGTTCCTGGGAGGACAAACAAGAACAACTATCTTCAACCTTTTCAGCACTGAAGCAGTAGCAGCCAGTGATCACCCCTTTTACTTTCCCAGGTTCTTACTTTTTCCCGGACATTTGTGTTTGGCATTTCTTTGTCATATGTTGGGTCTTATCTAAAAAAAAGAAACTCAAACCTTTAAGCTGTGCTTGGTTGGCTGCACCCTGTGCCCAAACACTGTTCCACTCTCCAACATTCAACAAAAAATATAGCTAGAGGTATGAAACTGAACTGGTTCTTCAGGCACAATCCAGCATTCAGTTTTCTACCCTGACTGACAGTGGGTTCCATTATTCATAGGGATGATGCATTCTCCGACAGCCTGAGTCAGAAGGCAGACAGCGAGGCAAGCAGTGGACCCCTACTGGACGATAAAGCCTCTTCAAAGAATGATATCCAGTCTCCAACAGATCACATTCCAGACTATGGATTTGGAGGAGTAATGGGACGGTAGGAATCCAATTTATACTTACATGTGTCATACTTCCCCCCCCTCCTTCTGTGACAGTCAAGAAAGACCTGAATGCATACATTGCAGGGAATTTATGTAACTTATGCTACATACTAAATGCAGGTGTAGGGAGATCATTTGTCCTCATTACTTTGGAAGCTTGGAGCAATGATTTCACAATAACCACAATAATGGTTTTTATTTGCAGGGTGAGGTTGAGATCTGATGGAGCAGCAATTCCTCGTCGTCGGAGTGGAGGGGATACACACAGTCCCCCAAGAGGGATTGGTCCTGGAATTGACACTCCTCCTAGAGCAGCAGCATGTCCAAGCAGCCCCCACATATTACCTCTGAACAGAGGCAGGATTGACAGCCCAGAGAAACGCAGGATGGCAACATTTGGTAGTGCTGGGAGTATCAATTATCCAGACAGGAAGGCCATGACTGATGGCCATGCGTTGAGGCCCACCTGCAGTTCAACTCGGCATAGTAGTCTTGGAGATCAGAAATCATTAGAAGCTGAGGCACTGGCAGAGGTAGGAGAGCCTTGTAAAGCATTTCCAGATCATGAAAACATGACATGCAACAAATGTTCTAGGGAATCATTCCAGAAGTGTCAGGCTGAGTCTATATAGAGCCCTCTGGACTGAATTGCCTAAGAAATGCTAGTTTCCAGTCTTTAGTGTTGGAAAATAAAGCACCATGCTTAATAATATTTTTTAATGTAGACTGTTCAGTTTTCTACATATAACCATCCACTGTGCCCTCCACCCCAAATCTTCTATGTTCAAGCTTCTACAATTCTGATTTTCAATGCACTAAAGATTGTTCTTCACTCCTTAAAATACCTTGTTGCTTTTCCTACCAAAGAATTGGGAGCTTCCTAGAAAATTTCAGAAGTTTCAGAAGCACTGGAAATCCTAAAATACTGTAGTAATGTCATTGGCTGCAATCCTAATACCAAGTAGAACAGCATAAGTCCTTACTTATGCTAGACTGGAAGTGCTAGACTGGAAGTGCTTGTGCTAGACTGGAAGTATCGCAACTATCCCTAATCTTGACAGCAGAGAGAGAGAGAGAGAATTTAACTGAAAGAAGGGAGATTATTTCCATAGCCTTGGTGCAATGAATAAAGGAAGGAGGGCTTCATTTGGCTTCCCCCATGTTTTTGTGGGGAATACCTCTCAATAGACTTGGGTGCTCTTGCCTCCAGTATATCCAATTTTTGCTTAAATAGGAAAGGTCTGTGTGAGGAGGATGCTGTTCGGAACCTAACAAGCTCTAGAACAAATGATGTAAAGGGTGTAAGGTTGTTGAGAGACAAGACTTGGAATTTTTTTTAAATTGGTTGGCTTAGTGTCAGCCTTTAAAGATAAAATGGAGGAACATTTCCCCTGAACTTTCAGCTGTGTTTTCTTACTTTTTACTACATGGGCTGCCCAAAGGTCAGTGGAGCTGTTTATTTCCAATCTAACACTTATTAGCGTTTGACACCTTTCAGCCTTTTCTGTTTGGGCTGTTGATTGATTGATTATGTTGTCACTTTGTTCCATGTTGTAACTGCTATACTTTCACCATAGTAACAATTATGGGAGGGTGGTGGTTTTTATTTTGTTTTTAAGGATAGTCACCAATGGTTTTGCAGTTCTGTGGATTTGGATTTAGCTCCGTTCTCCCACATTCATATCCTCAAAGGAATGAGCACTTATTGCTTGGAATCAAATGACTTTTCCCATTTTAGTTTTTGTCTAGTGTCTAATTTTGCACAGCAGAAAACCAAATAAAATATTATGACTAACTTTGCATAACAATGGGTGTTCTTTATATAATGCCTACAAATTGCTATTAGAACTAAAATTGTTCGTGTAGGCCATTGCTTCTAGTGGGGGCATAGAGGCCAATGGAGTTGGACCTATGAACAGAATATGACAGGCTTTCTGTAGTGAATTGATGAGCATAAAAAGGGGGGGGGAAGGGAAATGCCTTCTTAGCAGAAGACCAAGAATTTCCAAAGAATATTTTGAAAAAAGTTTATTTTCAATGAGCAGGAAGGTGTTAGGAATATGATGGGCAAAGAGAGCATAATCACAATAAGAAAATGAGAGTGAATGGGATAGGAATCATAATAAATGACTAGTAACATAATAGCAAAGCAGAGAAAGCAACTTTATTTTCCAGAAAAAAATAGAGAAACAACCAATGAAAGCATCTCTATTTTCCAGAATTTTTTTTATATTTGCAAAAAGTGTTGATTTGCAAAAAGAGGGCACTCCATGCTCCTGCCATCTCCTCAAATAGGTAAAGTTCTACACCATTATTTCCTTGGGTGCATGAGATTATAAATATGATATGACACCCTTTCAGTATGCTAAAACATTGTGGTTTATTCTAAGTAAAGCAATGATTAGAAACAAACAAACGAATAAAGGATAGTTGGCTGGCTTCTGCTGGTCATTACCTCAAGCCAGATTATTAAAGGGGATAATTGTCATGGAAGTCTTCTTCATGAGAAGACACCTTTTTGGGTAGCTGCTTGCTTTGGCCCTAGTCTCCTCATCTCCTCCTAGGGGGAGCAGAGCTACTACTGCTACGCTTTCTATCCTTGCGAGCTAGTTCCATTGCCCACAGTTGGCATTCTTGGGATGCCCAACAACGGCATCATTGCTTACAGTTGTGGCCCTGGCTGAAACCTGCAGCAGTAGTTGGAATGGGCCAGCCGCAGCTGTCAAGCATATCATCCGCATGCAAAAGATCCCAGTTTCAATCCTGGCATCTTCATAGAACACAGAAAAATTCCATTTGAAACTGTAAATCGACTCAGTGCACAATCCAGAGTAACTACAGGAGCTCCCAAGAGGCATTTACGTTGACATAGTTATGGCGTCACCAAGTGGAAACCTATGGGAAAATTCATAGAGCAGTCCAGAGTAAGTTTTTCTTATGTCAACGTAAGGGCTCCCGTAGTTACTCTGGACTGTGCAGTCTGTTTGCTTCTTATATTTCTCATTTAGGGGTAACAAAAGCGTCATTGTTGGAACTGAGGGTTTCCCCAGGCCTGCTCATGCCTTATAAGGCATTACAAACTTGTTTTTTTTTTTAAATGGAGGGATATTTGCAGAGGAGTTGAGGGAACCCCAGCACCAGATCTGTGGATAAATGTAACCGTGGATATGGGGTCCACAGATACACCCCCCCTCACTGGACTGGACAGGGTTTGAAAAGAACCACATTTGTCAGTATGTTTCATCTCTGCCCCAGAGTGTTTTTTAAAGCCTTTCTTTTCATCCTCTGTAAGATGGACAGGCTTTGTGGTCAGGAGCATCTGTACATGGGCTGAATTGCTACTGTCAGTAAAGCAGTAAAAAATCAGGTCACTGGCTGTTTCTGTGCAGAATACACAGGTCAGTCTTATCTGCTGAAGCTGGTCAAGTACATTATTCATAGGTAGCTGTCAAAAGTAGCTTTTGGAGCTGCATGTGTGACAAGGCATATCTTCCAGACTTGCTTTGTTCCAAATGGGGCAGAAGCTCTTTCCTTGCTAAATGCTGAGCACTCCAAATGCTGAAAGGGCAGTGAAACAAAAACATTAGTATTATCAGGGGCCTCAAACCCAGGCTTGAGGGCCAGATATGCCCCTCATCACGTCTTTAACTGGCCTGTGGTCAGCCTCTGGTCCTCTAAGAGCCTCTAATACAGTTGACAAAACAAAACTGGAGCTGTGACAGTGAGTGGGAGAATGGGGATCTATTTTACGTTTTTGTTTTATTTCTGTGCTGTGTGTTGGTGCCTGTAGAAATCCAGGAAATATGAGCACATTTATTCATTAATCTAAGTTCCATGTCTAATCTAGTTATTTAAATTTTATATTTAAAATATTTTTCAGGCCCTTGAAATTGTGCCAGGTATTTGATATGGCCCTTTGGCCAAAAAAACTTTAGAAACCCCTGGTATATGTGAATGATAAGCACCATTTTGTCAATGACAGGTTTCTTTTGTTCTTTCATTTGTGCTCTTATCTTTAAAAACACAGGTGTAGTGAGGTTTTGTTATGCTTCTTGTGTCTGTGATGCCTACAGAGTAGGAGGAAAGAAATCCAAAACCATAACTAGTGTACCAAAAAAAACCTACCTAAAATCATCTCAATAGACTTTTATATCATTTTGTGCTATTTTTTTCCACTATTCTTGTAACAGTTTTATAGCAGTATTCACATTTTCTAAAAGACTATTGGTTAAGCTTAGCAGTTCCCAAACTGTGGCTTTCATGACCATTGGTAGTGGGGCTCTCTGTCGGTCTGTCTTTCTCTCTTCCTCCCAAAAGTTCATAAGGAAAATATATTGAGCCTTATGGAAACTGAAACTGAGCCATATATGTGCATTTACTCATGAGTAGATGACTGTGTTTTGGATCTTATTGAAGATGAAGACAAATACACGGCCCACCAGAATGGGCCTGATATGATAAACCTCTTGTAAAGCTGTATTAATCTGGATAGAGTCTTTTGAAAGTAGCTTGTGATGCTAGATCAATTGGGAACTACTGGTCAAACCCCATTGAGACTGATGCTCTTTCACACATTATGTTAAATGTATAATATGGGCCCATGTGTGTTAATCTCCCCCAGTTGAATAGTTTTTTTAATCTGTTAAATTGTTTCATGGAGAGAGGAGAATAATACTTTATTGTCATTGTACACAAGTATACAACAAAATATGGTTGTGGGTCATATAATGAAAGAATAACTATGCTTTTTAAAGTATTGAATTGCTTGTATTTACAGGACATTGAGAAGACTATGAGCACAGCACTGAATGAGCTACGTGAACTTGAGAGGCAAAATACTGTGAAGCAAGCTCCTGATGTTGTTCTGGACACCCTTGAACAGATGAAGAACCCTCAAATGGGTTCCGTCAACTCTGAACCCGCCAGCCCCCTTCATACCATCATGATCAGAGATCCCGATGCAGCCATGAGGCGTAGCAGCAGCTCAACCACTGAAATGATGACTACTTTTAAGCCTGCCCTCTCGGCACGGCTTGCTGGAGCTCAGCTTAGGCCCCCACCCATGAGACCCATCCGACCGGTTGTTCAGCATCGTTCAAGTAGCAGCAGTAGCTCAGGAATGGGTAGTCCTGCAGTGACACCCACAGAGAAGATCTTCCCTACCAGCTCCTCAGATAAATCTGGCACTATGTAGCTAGCACCATCCTGAGGTGCTACTGGAATCAGTATTGGAAAAATGGGCGATCATCCTGCTTTTCACTTCTTTGAAGAGTGAAGCTGTGATTGTACAAATGATGTCATTAAAGAGAGAGACTTTTATGGGGGGAAACGGCACTGGGGACAGTAGTTGAGGCTTAAACATTTCATGATATTTACACACATACTCATCAAGATTGCTGGAAAGCTGTACAGCCAAATAAGATGGCCATTTTATGTATACCACTGCAAGTGTACACCTCTGTGTAGAAGTCTATAACTGTACATAGCCCAGTAACAGTTTAGTAGATTTACCTCAGAAACCTGCCCTTAGACTTCATTAGGGAATGTTTTTGTGTGCCTGTGTGTGTGTGGGGTTGCACGGCAACTTTGCATTTAGCAATAGAAGATTGGTCAGTCCTTGAATGATATTTCATGCTGGAGAACGAGAGGAAACATTGGTTTGCTTCAACTGTTGTCCTGCAAATACTGAAGAGCATCCAGTCTTCACGCCTGTCCTGCAAGATGGATGGAGTTCTGTCTTCAAACTCATCTCTTTAAGACTGCTTCATGGGAAACCGAAAGCTTGTGGTTCATTTCCTAGTTGAAACAAAGTACCACCTACGGACACACAGAAATGAAAAGTAGTACACCATCCCTTTTATATCAGGGGAAACCTAGGCTTTTCTGTACTTATTTCATGTCGTAGCACAGTGTTTGTGTGTGTGTGTGTGCGTGTGTGTACAAAAGAAACTCAAAACTCCTGATGTCTTGAAGGTTTCAAAACAAAAGGGGACTCTGAAGTAACCTGTGGTAACAATAAATAAATAGGCTAACATATAGTGTTTGAAATATTTTATTCCCCCTCCCCTCTTTTTGGTAACTGTTCCCTTGGGGGAAAAATCTGGATTAAAACAGGCAAGGAAGCTTTTAGTAAAATCACATTCCCTTTGCAATTTACTTCAGACTGCATCCCTTTGCATGGACCAACCGCATGAGCCATATTTGAACCTGTCAGACATATATAACTGATCTGATGGGGTGATAATTTGCACTTTCTGTAATATACTATATAACAATATACATCCATTTGGGTTTATAAAAATGCATTTATTTCCAGTCTAAAAAATTTAATCTAGGCACGCTCTATATATGTACACACACATATATATATATGCGCGTGCGCAAAAAGAAGGGGGAGTTGCATGATAGCTAACCCTTTCCTCAGTTCACTGTATCAAGTCTCATCTTGCTGCTATTTTTATTTTTGTCTGTCTTTTGTGGACAGATTTTTATAACATTGGCCCCTCCACTGGGCTTATTATTTCAAATACCGCTGTAAGGTTATTTTAACATTAAACGCCTCTTGACTGATCTCATTCAAAACTGCACATGTGGCTATTCTTGCATTTTCTTTCTTCTTTGTATCTCTTAATCTTAGAATTCTTAGATTAAGAATCTCTTAATCTTTTTAATCATGTTAACATGTTGTTCATTTCCCCCTCCCTCATTTAAATGCTAATAATGACATTTGGCTTCTTTGAACACCACAGTGTGTACAGAATATTGGAGTTAGCTTTCTAGCCTTATTATTTGATTAAGGACACAACCCTAACCATATCTACTCTAAAGTTATCCCTATTGTGTTCAATGGGACTTACTCCCAGAAAAGTGTCTTTAGGATTGCAGCCATAATTTATTAAGGCTTATGTACATGCTTACTTGGGAGTAAGCCTCGGACTTGTTTCTGAGTAGTTTATTCATAGGATTGCATTGTTAGGCTACAATCCTATGCACACTTACCTGGGAATAAGCATCACTGAACATACATTGGGACTTCTAAGAAAACATGTGGGATTGAGCATAGAATAGTTGCTGGTCCATCGTTACTGTTAATGCAGGAAAGAAAAGCTATGAGGACTATCCAGTTTACCACCATATTTATACTTTCAAGCCCCCCATCTGTGCGTACAAATCACACAGAATAGCCAAATCTGTACCAGATGTCATTATGAAATTTTTTATTATAAAACACACACGCTATCAATGTGTGTGCTCCTTCCATACCTAAGTGCGCGAGCATGCTTCACTTCCATGGACCCTCTTCTCTTAGTTGCCCCTTGCCTGTTCTAGCCTGTTTATATATTGCTGTACTTGCTTAAATGCTGGAAAATAACTGCTAAAATGTAACATGTAAAAAGTTAAAATGCTAAATTTTAATTAAGATCCAGTGACACACGCCAAATCTTTGCACTTAGTAGATAGTTCAATGTAACAAAAAAGGCAATGAAATGATCTTCCCCAACTTTCTTCGCCTTCCCCATGTACAGTGTCAAAGGAAAAAAGTATGTAGTTATTCTATTACTGTTCCTAAATATAATATTACCCAGAGAAATGGTGTTTGCCTACATGTCTGCTAATGTAGGCATTTATAATTGCCATACTTAGTTAATAGTGGTGTGTTGGTTTTTCTTTCATGACATTCTTTGAATTGTCTCCCTTTCCCTTCCTGCCCGATGCTTCACCATGTCTGCTAACTTTAGGATAACCCTCAGGTCATTATGACAGCAGATGTTCAGTTTGTTGTAATAGTGAACCAGAAAATATGATTTTATATTGGGGGGGGGGGGGAGGGCAGGGAAGAGACAAGCCATTTGTCAGACTGTAGTATCTTCATTGCCAACAGTTCTACCCTTCTTCCCTTTAGTTAATGGAGAAAAATTTAATATACTTTTTCAAAATGACTTGAAAACAAAACCATGATGACTTCATTTGAGGGTTTATTTTTCTTATTACAAGATATTATTCCATTCCAATGCTTTTTCTATTAAATTATGTTTTTAATTTTTTCATCTGTTAGTAGTGCTATCTTTTTTTAATCTTTAAGTGCCTTTTGAGCACCGGAACAAATGCTTGGATTAAACTTGCTTGGGAGCTGGACATATCAAGATCTCCATCTAGTTTAATGTTATGCTGTGGGTGTAATGCTCTAGAAGTACTTCCCCCTTTTTGTTGCACAAGCAAGAAATGAATTTAAATTTCAAGAAGTGCTAGTCAAATTGCTGGTGACTAGTTGGAATTGTAGAAGATCATCTATTCTGTTTGTGTTTGAGCAACAAACGGGAACTTTTGCAACATATGCTGTACCCACATCAACACTTTTAGGTAACTTTTGTATGTCTTTAGACTGAGTTGTATAGACTTTGGGCAGAAGTACTGGCCTTTTTTAAAGTAAAAGCACAATTTCTTTGGAAATGGAGTGATATAAATTTCTAAAATACCATATTGGGCCTGCCTTAAAATTTTTCTGGTAGATCTTTGTCTTCAATTGGCCCTAAGTTGATCCAACACCACGATTTCAAGGCACTATTAGCAGCAAATGTAAAAAATGTGATGCATTAACTTATTGTGAAAAGCGGCCCAGAACAAAATTAGTGTCTAGCTCCCTATGCCTATTCTATCGTGTTGATTTCTTACCATAACATCAGTTATGGGAATACCCTTGATCTGTCATCTAGATTGGAGT